>JADMNL010000022.1:213247500-213847500 GCA_016271365.2 Neoceratodus forsteri
TGAGATGGGTGCGATATAGAAGAATGGGGTGAAGTTTGGGGCCGAAGAGTCCAAGGCATACCTCGATGCCTCTCAGTGACTGCAGGGTGTGGAATGGAGTATGAGCATCATAGGCAAGAATCCCAAGTCACACCCTGATTCCTGTCATTCTCTATAGGGTTGGCGATTTGGTTGAAAGCCTAATACCTCAGGCATTCGTTGGTATGTTAACTCCAAATTTTCAACATGTTTGTTTTGTGACCCCACCTCATGAACAGGGGGAATATTAGTTTGGTAGCCAAAAGCTGCTTATGCACAGTGACTAAGGCATTTAGCACCACAGGTGCAAAAATATTCCGAACAGGATGTAAAAAATGACAGCTGTACTCTTTCATGGGGAGGTGTAAAAATGGCTATGTTGCAAATGTGTAGTAAAAATATTTAAAAAAATGGTGAAGTCACGAGCGTACATAGAAACTGTGCAACACACACCCGTTATATAATTAGGTTGGGGATTTTTTATAGCAGATTGTCAACTCAGGCATTTTGGTGCCTCCGATCATGAACAGTGTCACTGTGATTTTCTTTATCTGTGCCGAACAATGATTTCCCACAGCGACCATGCATCTGCACTGAAAGTGTGAAAACACGCCAGCCATGTTGTGAAAAATGGCTAGCTACTGTTCATAAGGAAGTGTTGAAAATGCCACTAGTGAAAATCTGGACTGAAAATATTACAAAGTCATGAACTAATGAGGATGTGTGAAACTGCACAATGCTCACTCGTAACACAGTCATTTTATGGACTTTTCTCACCAAATTTTCAACAGAGCCATTTTAAGACCTCTGCTCATGAACAATGTAACTGTGATTTTCTTACTCTGTCCTAAACATTGCTTTCGCACACCAACAGCACCATTGTGCACTACATAGGCGGAAACACGTTTTGGGCAGGATGTAAAAAATGACAGCTGTACTGCTCATAAGGAGGTGTGGAAAAATGGCAATGTTGGAAATCTGGAGTGGAAATATTGAAAATTCGCAAACCCACGGGCGTGGGAACTGTGCAACGCACACTGTAAAACAGTCATTTTAGGAATTCTGTCACCAAATTTTCAACATTGCCATTTTAAGATCTCTGCTCATGAACAGTGACACTATGATTTTCTTAATGTAATCCCATACACTGAGTTCGCTGTGACTACGCATTGTGCACTACATGGGCGGAAACGCGTTTTGGGTGAGATGTGAAAATGACAGCTGTACTACTCATAAGAAGGTGTGGAAAATGGCAATGTTGAAAATCGGAATGGAAATATTGAAAATTCGCAAACCTATGACGTGCGTAGGAACTGCAGCATGCCTTACATCAAAACAGTCATTTTAGGATTTTTCACCAAATTTTCAACATAGCCATTTCAAGACCTCTGCTCATGAACAGTGTCACTGTGATTTTCTTAATTTGTCCGTACATTGATTTGCACACTGGCTCGCCATTCTGCGCTACATGGGCAGAAACACATTTTGGTGAGATGTGAAAAATGACAATATACTACTCATAAGAAGGTGTGGTGAAATGGCAATGTTGAAAAATCTGGAGAAAATATGAAATTTCGCGAACTTCTACGAGTTGTAGGAACTGCATAGCAGCCTAGTTAAACAGTCATTTTTGGAATTTTGGCACCAAATTTTCCAACATAGAGGTTTGGGCCTCCTTCTCATGAATGATGTCACTGTCATGGCGGTATTCAGGCCTGAAGGGTGATTTCGCAGTCACTGCGCGATACCGCCGGACGTCTGAACGCCATGACAGTGACATCATCATGAAGGTCCAAAAACCCATGTTGATTCTCAAAATCCCAAAATAACTGAGATATATAATAAAGTTGAACCCCCTATCTAGCCCATTATACAGCTTACTGGCATTTCCTCAGTTCGCGGTCGACTTTGAAGAGTGCATCGTGTTCCAGGTCACCGAAGATCATGCGCGAGTCTGGAGGGTAAGTATGGGGTGGGGGATGTGGGGAGGCTAGTGCGCAGTGGGTGGAGTGCGGGTTGTGGGAGGGTGGGGAGATGCACCCCAGCTGGACCGTTTTTTCCTTACAGGTAAAAAGACATCGTGGGACCATTTGCCATGCTGGGGTGGGCTCCCAAGCGTGGCACAAGGACTTTGGGGAGGGGCGCATTCAGCCAACGGGGATTGGGCACCTATCGCTGTTTATGACTGATTGCCACGCTGGTGTGGAGCTCCCCAGTGTGGCATCAACTGGGAGGCGGGGAGGGCACATGCAGCTCAGCCCGGCGGATTGGGCACCCGTTGGCTATACACTCTGCACGAAGTGCGCCGCGGCTGGGAGGCTGCTGGCGTGAGCAGCTCTTATTGCTGCTCACTCCGGCGCTTAGCTCCCCTTTCAACTGTATGCCACTGCATTTTGGAGTGTGTCATAGACGGCTCAAAATGCATTTAAGCTACAAGAGGGCAGCGCCTGCCAGCACACTGCCTGAATTGGAGGAGGAGGTGACACACCTCCGAAATCTCCGATGATGGCACTATGTTTCTTGCACATGCGTGCAAGCAAACATAACAAAGGTTGAACTTCTACTGTGGAAATCCTCTTTTACTTCCTATTGCAGAATTTACCTTTTCATCCTTAATCTATTTTTCATAAAAGCATAAACCATGGACACAAAAATGCTGCAGTACTGTACAGTGAGGGACAAAGGAGAGCTATAGAAATGTAGACAGCCTGCCTGGTTTTGTGTAGGAGGGAACAAACTTAGAAAAAAAATTAAACTGCACTCCACAATTCTACATACTGCCCTTTTGATATCATGGTAAGGGGGAGAAACACAGAGTGAGGACCTTGGATTGGAACCCTGTGAGATTCCCCTAAAATCACTCCAAATGCTTTTGCCGGGTCTGAGATCCCATCCAGCACACTTTAAGCCCTGTGCTGCAGGGAAGGGAAGGTAGCGATGGGTACCATGTGCAGCTAACTTTACATTAAGATTGCATAAAATTGTATATTGAGTGGGATTTTTAAAGTTATGTTACTCATCATATCCATTAGTGATGCTGGTCTAACTTTTATGTAATTCCAAGCAGCATGTCACTGGCCTAATGGTTATTTCCTGAATAAAAACATATTTTACTACTAGTGTTATTAAAGCAATCTCTAAAAACTGGTGAAGAACCTTGCACTGCTGCAGTGAACCAATAGAAATCTTCAACAGTCAAACTGCACCCTTAAACATTTGAATTTCTGGTTCCCTGACATTCCTCCTGTCAGCATCTGAACCTCACATGGAACAACAGTGACACCCACTGGCCAATCTGGAGGTTTATTCATAAAGAGCAGCAAATCATGCTCAGGGTAAAAACTGGGAAAAATAAATCAGCTAGGAGCCTTACCACCCAGTGAGGAACTAGGTGCCTTAATAGAATTTTTTTCTGTTTAACATTTAATGAAGGGAAGAGTTCGTAACTCGGATCCATGGAGCCATCAGTCCAGTCTGTTCCACTTCCCTAGTAGATGGCATCCCTTCAGTGTTTTAGACATTTTTTAGAAGCATGTGTATGGATCAGGTGGGTGCTTTCTGTATAGCAATAAATAGAGGTATCTTTTCTTTTAAGTTATATTTATTCAGTTTAAAATGTAAAGAATTTACAAAAGCATTTAGAGCCATGCCATATTAGTAGTACAGAAAATAAATATTAGAGCTGGATTCCAGACTCATTGCTCCATGTTAGACATGGTGGAGGATCCTAAAAATGTAAAACGAGAATCTGAAAAAGCAGCAATTTAATACACTCCACTCAAATCTCCTGACATGCAGCTAGGGCAGCCAGACCCAGGATGTTTGTATACCTAAGTATCTTTAAATCAACACTGCCTCACAAATAAAGCCATTGAACTACGACTTGTAGAGATCCAGGGGTGGGGTGTGTATTTTTAATTACTGTTTTCCATGTTAGAGGTCTTTTTGTTGAGAATTTTATTTATTTTAGTTTTTATTAACCAGGTAAGAGCATTAGACAATCAAATGCCTATTTTCAGGCACAAACTCAAAGCCATTACTCAACTAACTACCTTGTTAAACCAAATCATTTTAGTTTGTCATGGTCACCCACATGAAAAGAGGAGTCTGGTTCCTTGAGAGTTCATCAGGTCCTATTCATTATTCCACAGCTGATGTCATACCATTCTACTTGTGATATCACAGGTATCTCTGTGACAACAGACTTTGACATCACAACAGAGGAAGTGAGGAATGAGCTGTATGGGGCAGACGAACTGTAAGGGCTAAAACGCCTTTTTTCATTCAAATTTCCTCAGTATCAAATGGGGAATGGGATAAATCCATACAGACTGTATAAAAAGCTAAACTGTGTCTAAATATTATGGTTTCCAATGTTTTCCCTGAGCCATCAAGTGCTCTTTTAAGCAGCAGTATTAATCACCATGTAGTTTTTTCAACAATGGTATTTTTTTTCTGGCAAACACATCAGTATACCCATCTTTTTATTGTTTGCTAACTGGTTAAGGCCCACTAAGTACAAAGCCTGTTTACAAGGGTGACCCGGGAGCACAGGGAGGTTAAGGTGACCTGCCTAGGGTCACACAGTATGCAAGTGGAGATTGTAGGACTCAAACTCACATTTGCTGCATGTACCGAGCTCATTCACAGCTCATTGCTTTAAACTCTAGGCTATAGCATCAGCCCCCAGATTCATTTTGTTTTATTTCATTCCTGTACTGAGATAATGGATTCGGAAGTCTTTGACAGTTGCTGCTGCCCTGCCGCACCCACCATGAAAAATTTAATATCTTGGTATGGAGCTGTTTGTGGTAGCATCATCCTGATATATACACAGTGTGAATCTAGTATGCACCTTCAGAAAGTTACCATAGTGGAACAGAATATTTTTTAAAATTGAGAGTGACAGCCATCTGTAACAACTTGAGTTATTGATTACAAATTTATTATAAAAGCTGTTTTAAACATATATAAAAAAATTAAAAAGACTGATTATGAATTTAAGGATGCCACAAATGCATTTTTGCAAAAAAAATATGATAGAAACATAGAAACATAGACTTTGACAGTAGATAAGGACTGCTTGGCCCACCTAGTCTGCCCATTTCCCTACCCACTGAATAAGCTGCAGATCCTAGTCAACCAGCAGTCTACTTCCTCCTTACCTTGCTCCTACCCCCCACACTATAGTTGCCTTATGTTGGTCCCATACATTCTTGAATTCCCCCACTTTTTTTGACCCAACGACCTTCTCAGGAAGGCTGTTCCATGCATCCACCACCCTCTCCGTGATAAAATGCTTCCTCATGTTGCCCCTGTGCTGTTCCCCCTCTGTCTTCAAATTGTGCCTCCTTGTTCTTGCGCATCTCTTTTTCTGAAATATGCTACCCTCTTGGACTTTGTTGATTCCCTTGCAGTACTTGAAGGTTTCTATCATGTCCCCCCTCTCCCTCCTTTCCTCAAGGGTATACATATTAAGCTCTTTTAGTCTCTCTCTTTGTACGGCTTCTGGTGCAAACCCCACACTATTTTGGTTGTCCTTCTCTGGACTGGCTCCATCCTGTCTATGTCCTTGTGGAGATGGGGTCTCCAGAACTGCATGCAATACTCCAGATGGGGTCTCACCAGCTGTCTGTACAGAGGGATAACAACTTCCTATTTTCTACTGGTGATGCTTCTCCCTGTGCATCCCAGTATCCCCCCCAGCCCTCCTTACTGCCCTCTCACACTGCTTGCCTGCCTTTAGGTCATCTGATATGACTACCCCTAGGTTCTTTTCCATTTTTGTTGCTGTTAGTACCTCCCCTTCCACTGTGTACCCTTCCCCTGGGTTTTTGTTTCCCAGGTGCATTACTTTGCACTTCTGTGTTTTGAAACTAAGCTGCCATACCCTTGACCATTGCTCCAACCTTGCCAAGTCCCTTTTTATCCTTTCCACTTCTCCTTGTGTATCAGCCCTGTTGCAGATCTTTGTGTCGTCTGCAAGAGGCATCCTTTTACTTCAAGCCCCTCTGCAATGTCACCTATAAAAACATAAAGGGCTGGATTCACAAAGTTTTCTGAAGGTGCAAAACCTTCCCTAAGTCCCCAAAACTGCCTTAGCTATGGAAAAAAGGGGGGCTTGCTCTGAGAGCTATTCATAAAAACCTCCGCAGCTGTGGGAAAAAAACACTACAGATTGTGGAAAGAAAGTGCAGCTGCGGAAGTCCCAGAGGAAAAAAAGGTTTGAGATAATTAAGGCACAGCCCCCAAAAGGCTATTCTAAGCCAGGTTTTTTCTGCAGTTGTGGAAAAAATGTTACACACATTGGAGTGAGGAGTAACTCTCCCTCAGCAAACTGCAGTAGTGCCCCACAATTGAAATCAATTAAGGTGGAGGTGAGGCACAGGTAATAGCATCCCAGTGGGTATAGCAGTGGCTGCTGTTACAGCAACAACAGCACACATTGCCATGCTACGGCAACAGGCAACAACCACCAGACCCAGTGCAGCCCATGACGGAGCCCCACAGGCAGTAGAGCCTGACCAGCCAGCAGCAAGTGCTACCCCTGCAGGTAACAGGAACACCCCAGGGGGGGACGACCAGCAGTGACAGCCACTGAGGTGCCATGATATTGCTGGTACCTGTGGCGCTGCAGTGTTCCCAGTTAAGGGACTGGTTGCTGGTCTCTTTGTGGGTGCTTTCAGCTTCATGCTATGGCAGAGATGTTAAAGTCTGCTGCTCCAGCTCATTAAGTTCACTGTTGTTGTGCCTCCTAAGCCATTTCCACAGCTGCAGATCCGCAGTTGCGGATTTTCAGCACCTGCTCAATTTCTGCACCTGCTAAATTTCCGCAGCTGCAGGAATTTTTATAGAATTCCGCACCTGCTCAAATTTTCTTTAAGAATATTGCGCAACTGTATTTCCACAGTGCTGCAGGCCTTTTTCCCCCAGCTGCAGGAGTTTTGACTTTCTTTGTGAATCTTGCCCAAAGAGTACCAGTCCCAGTATTGAACCCTGTGGTACCCCACTTGTAACTCCCCTTTCTCCAGAGTGTACTCGCTTTACTATTATCCTCTGCGTCTTGTTGTACAGCCAGTTTGTTACTCAGGCTACCAACCTGGGACCCACTCCCAGGCCAGCTGACTTGTTTATTAATCTTTTGTGTGGTACTGTGTCAAATGCTTTGCTAAAGTCTAAGCAGGCCATATTTACAGCCCCTCCTTGGTCTACTACTTTGGTCACCCAGTCAAAGAAATCTATTAGATTCATCTGACATGACCTTCCTGCTGTGAATCCATGCTACCTTGGGTCCTGTATCCCGCTGGCCTCTAGGTACGCAACAATTCTTTCTTTCAGAAGATGATGGCATTTTTTTTAACCATCTAACAAATACTGCTGCTTTAAGGAATGACGTAAAATGTCTATTGGATTTGTACAAGTGTAACCCCCCGTTACCTGGGGTTACTAGAACCCTAGTTAGATCTAGTGGCAGGCAGGGACAGGCAGCTAGTGAAACTCCAGTTAAACGGATTTCACTATGTCTTGCTCTGTTTTCAGTCTCTGCTGAGCTGGGGCTATGACATCATTTAGAATTCCGCAGCAGCATAAGCCACAATGGAATGTTGCAGCTGGGAGTTATGCTAGAATGTTGGGGTTTTTTGAATCAGTCTGCTGAAATCTGGAGTAGGCTCAAGAGAGAGAAGGATGTAGATCCTGCAGTGCAGTGGAGGGAAGGGGTGCCCTGCAAGGGCAGGCCCCCCTGCCCTCAGCTCTGATTCAGAGCTACCTTAGGGTGTATGCTTCCACCATAAGAGAAGCACAAGGAACCAACTCCCAGGGGCAATCCCCTGGCCTGGAAAAAGGAAGAAGCTGCTTATGGAGAGTGCTGGGGCACTACAGTTTTTGAGGAATGAGATTCATTCAGAGTTTTGGACACCTGTAATGTGGAGGGTGATGAAGCTTTGACAAAAGGCCAGTGTCACTCACCAAAACAGTGAGTAAATAAGTCTCTGGGGCTGTGGGTCAGTCTGGATGCCAAGTCCAGGGCTTATGGAACAGTGAGATGTAATGACTGTTGTATGTGGGGGGGGGTCTTCAAGGGAAAGACAGTTTCTGCATTACAAAGCCATGTACAGTCTGCACTATAGTAGCTAAGGAAGATGCTTATGGAACAGTGAGATGTAATGACTGTTGTATGTGGGGGGTCTTCAAGGGAAAGACAGTTTCTGCATTACAAAGCCATGTACAGTCTGCACTACAGTAGCCAAGGATGTGTGGGTGTAAACAAAGGAATGGCCGGGTATGGGTCTATGGAACAAAAGGTGGGAGACCCCCCCACCTGGCGTAACAGGGCTCACCTCTATGGATTTGCTTTGAGACACCAGATACCTTTCTTTCAGGTATTGGCCAGTGCCTGAAGAGGGTGCCCTGACATGGGGATGGAGTAGAGGGTGGTAGAGTGCCACGAGTTAAAGAGTCCATGGCATATGGAATTTTAGGATCCAAGAATGGATATGTGTCTATGTCATCACCTTATCTGCATTACTAGGAGTGTAGCCCCATGGGGGTCCGTCTATGTTTTTGTTCAGAGTCTTATTGAATAAAGCCACCCTTTAGAATCCCATCTCTTGGTATTGGACATTCTGTTATTGCTTCTAGTCTCTGGATTACTTAGGTACCCACTGGCCAGAGTAGACAAATCTAGCCAATATGCCAAGTGACATGTCCCAGACCCTAGGTTATACAAGCAATCCTGTTTTTGCATCTCTAATATAAACTAACTTCCACTGAAGTTGGTAGACAAGAGCATTTATTCTTTAATAATTACTGGTCAGAAATGTTTTTCTATGAGTTGACAGAGTTATTTGCCGTAATAACCTGTGGGTTATTACGACATTCATATCCACTGTCTTTGAAAATAAGCACTCCATGATTGGCTGTCATTCTGTGGGAAAGGGGGGCGGGCTTAAGACTTCCTCAAACATAGCGGCTCCATCTCTTGCTTCCCAAGGAGCCGCCACAACAAGAGGTATCCATCCTTTTTTCCTTTCTGAATGTATCTGGTTGATCCTACCTTTTAAACTGCTAACCAGATATATCTGGTTAATCTTACCATTCATCCATTTCAGGACAAAGGCAAACCGAGCTGCAGCGGAGCCTGGCTGGCTGGCTGTACCGCTAGTCAGGCGCAATCTGATCGCAAACACAAACTGTAAGTAAAAAAATACCAGAAACAACAAAAATAAAAAAAAGAAAGAAAATAATTCTGTAATGGGAGCGAGAGAGTCTGTCAGATACTCTGTTTGTTGTGTGTGTGTGTGTGTGTGTGTGTGTGTGTGTTGTGTGTGTGTGAGAGACACACATGAACAGTAAAGTTAGGCTGGAAGAAAATTGTTGACTAGGAGTTATAAAAAATAAAATATCGGTGAAGTGTGTCATACTTGAATTTAATGCTCACCCTCAGTGTGTGATGCTTTAATAAACCCCTCAGGCTTCACCCTTGGGGTTTATGTAGCATCCCACACCTTGGGTGAGCATTAAATTCTTGTAACACACACTCTTCCCTTTCCTTTATTGTATATGTTACAGTTACTATGAGGGTTTGTTTTGCATGAATTTCCATGCCAGCTGAAATCTTGTTGTACCACAGTTCAAAGGCCATGGGATGTGGTTGTACCCTTCTGTGGTACAACAATATTCCTGCTGATCAGAAATCTTCAAGGCAGCTGGTGTGTTTCAGAGTGCTATTGTGTGCACAGCACTCAGGTCCAAGTCCTGAAATAAAACCATTTGCCTGCCTCTGGAGTGTTGTAAAAACACTTTTTTTAAACTAAAAACTAAAGCAAACAAACAAAAAAAAATATAAGCTACAAAAAATACTGGCTGGGCAACTACATGACCAAGCAGCCTGATTTGTCTCTTCAGGCATGATTGCGTGACGCATCTCGAGCTTGACTCTCGGGTCTGATGTAATCAGGACCCCCAGTGGCAGCACAGTATTCTCCATGTTTATTTATTTCAAAGGTTTTACTCAGGAATGACATACTGAGTTGGTGTCAGCCTGTTACCTGATGTGATATACCACTGTAACAGCGAAGTTACAACACTGAAGATGTTACATCACAAGCTGCACAATGATAGCAAGTGCAGCGAGAAGGACCTAAGGCCATCAGGTGTGTTCCGTCGACAGCAAGTGCAGCGAGTAGGAATGATCGCTGAGAGGTGTATTCCATCGACAGGTGTATGGGATCATGGCAGTGGCTGTGCAAGGTAGGTGTTTTCCCTATTCCCCAGCGATGGTGTGTCTTTAAGCATGTTTCTTCACCTCTCCAGTGCTCCTGGGTCACCCATGAAAACAGGCATTTGTGCCTAGTGGACCTTACCTGGTTGCCAAAGAATAAACAAAAAAAAGTGTTTTCGCACCTGTGGCATGAAAAACATTGTGGCCAAGATTTGAAAATGTTCACCTGCTGGGTTCATGAGTTAGGGTCATAGGAAGACTATGTTAAAAATCTGTGGTCAAAATACTAACAAGCAACAAAGTTATGAAGGTATGTTGACATTTTTCAATGCTCACTCATAACTGTTGCAATTTTCAATATTGTGACCAAAAATTTGCAGCATAGCCATTTTTTCACACTACCTCGTGAACCCAGCAATTGTGTTTTTTTTTAATCATGGCCAAAATGGGATTTTGCTCTTACGGTACAAAATGATGTTTCATTCAGCTTTCCATAGATGACACCTGTCATGTTCAGAAGGGGGGGCGGGTCATAAGAAAATCTTTTTTGAAATTGTGGGGTCACAACTGTTACAAAATAAAAAGATGAAGTAATGTTGTTTGCAGGGATGGCCAATGGCCCAGTGGTGACCACGCTGCCTTCCCGTGCCAGTGACCAGAGTTTGGGTGCTAGCTCAGTGAGCCGGCTGAATGGGCCAAGGCTGGAGGAAAGGCACAGCAGTATGTGGTACTGATCCCAACCTGGGGTGGGCCAGAGCACATGGCACCTTGTGGTGGGCTTGGGTGCCTTCCTTCACAAGGGTTGAGGTTCATGTCAAGGCCCGATGGGCCCATGCACTGCGTCTGGACAAGTAGGTTAGCCAGACAGCTTTTAATTATAGTGCAGGCACAGACCTACAGTTAGTAGGAAGTATGGATCCACCACAAATTACTCACCTCACTAAGCATGCCGGCAACACACACCATACACACAAACATTTGGCATTGACACATGCTTGTTAAAATTCTAGCAGTGCCAAATTTTTATGACTCCTTGTATATGCTGTGTTATGTAAGTAATAAGCTACTACAGGGTGCATATTATAGGATTATAATTAATGGGCTTCCCTTTTCCCATTGGGAAACCGTGGCGTAATTTGCCATTATAAAGGAGCATTTATAACGGCAAACACACGCACGGTTTTCCCCGCACTGCGCATGCTCAAACTCCTCGCTCGCTGTGTCCTTCCCAAACCGGAAACCCTACCGCAAACACACCATAGAGAGAGACAGACTGCCACGGATGCTCGGCAGTAAGTAAATTGTTTTAAAGTACTTCAGATGTTCCACTTGACTAGTAGATGGACCCCATAACAATAATTAAAATAAAGTGAAAGCGTACCTCGCGCGCTGACCTAATCTGACTGCACCGATACAGCACTTTTTTTTATTTTTATTTTATATAATTGCTGAGGTGAAAAAGTGAAGCCCAACAATTATATAAAATAAAATATGGAATCTCGTGTATAAACTTAGATTTACACACACCCTCGGGGAGTTTGATGTTATGCATAAACCCTTGAGCTTTGCTCTCGGGCTTATGTCGCATCAAACCCCTTTGGGTGTGTGTAAATTCTCGTTACACGCCGAGACCCATACTTTATCCTATATATAATAACTGGTCAGCAATTTTTTCCATTCCCTGACCCAGTTATATTTTTCTATTTTAACCCATGGGTTATAACGAGCAGCATGCGCCATGTCACTCAAACAAAGCTGTGCCTTAATTGGCTGTTCATTGACTACAGGGCGGGCTAAACACATTGCCAAACATGGTGGCTCCTCACTCACATAGCTAGGAGCTTCTAAACTGACAGTAATCATCATTTTCCTTTTATAAATTAACACTTCCAAGCTTCGAATATATACAAAAAAAATATCTATCTGGTTGATCCTGCCATTTGGAACCTCCACCGGACTACAGCCAACAGGAACTGCTCCAACGGGCCTCACTCAGCCAGGTAAGAGGATTGTGATCCAAAACCTAAAAGTAAAAATCAAATACAAAAAAACACCACAGCAAAAATGCATCTGTGTGTGAGTGTGTGTGTGTGTGTGTGTGTCTGACAGTCAGCACCACAATTCACTTGGGTTAAAAAGTGCTAACCAGCAATGATAAAAAATAAAAGATGGGGAACTGTGCTTTTAACTTGAATTTATTGGTTGCCCCCGGTGTGGGATACTTTAATAAACTCCTCGGGTATGTTGCATCCCACACCTTGGGCAACCTGTTTAATACTCGTTAAGCACACCTCCTCATCCATTATTGTATATTTAATGCATGCCCCAAGGTTGTAATAAAACACACGTTTTAGACTGAGGGCAGGATTCACAAAGAAAGCCAAAAATCCCACAGCTGCGGGAAAAAGGCCTGTAGCATTGTGGAAATGCGGTTGCGTGATAATCATAAAGAAATTTTGAGCAGGTGCGGAATTCTGTAAAATCCCTGCAGCTGCAGAAATTCAGCAGCTGCGGAAATTGAGTAAGTGCTGAAAATCTGCAACTGTGGATCTGCAGCTGCAGAAATAGCTTAGGAGGCACATCAACAGTGAATTTAATTAGCTGGAGCAGCAGACTTTAACATTGCTGCCACAGCATGAAGCTGAAAGCACCCACAAAGAGACCAGCAACTAGTCCCTGAACTGGGACCACTGCAGCACCACAGGTACCAGCAATACCATGGCACCACAGTGGCTGACTGTCACTGCTAGTCCCTCCCTGGGGTGTTCCTGTGGCCTACAGGGGTGGCACTTGCTGCAGGCTGATCAGGCTCTACTGCCTGTGGGGCTCAGTCATGGGCTGCACTGGGTCTGGTGGTTGTTGCCTGTTACCATTTCATGGCAATGTGTGCTGTTGTTGCTGTAACATCGGCCACTGCTATACTCACTGGGATGCTATTACCCGTGCATCACCTCCACTTTATTTGATTCCCATTGTTGGGGCACTACTGCAGTTTGCTGAGGGAGAGTTACACCTCATTCCACTGTGTGTAACATTT
Organism: Neoceratodus forsteri; assembly: GCA_016271365.2. Taxonomy (NCBI): domain Eukaryota; kingdom Metazoa; phylum Chordata; order Ceratodontiformes; family Ceratodontidae; genus Neoceratodus; species Neoceratodus forsteri. The sequence goes on from JADMNL010000022.1 coordinate 213,260,778, forward strand.
TTTCTGCAACTGCGGAAAAAAACTGGTTGTGAATAGCCTTTTAGGGGATGTGCCTTACTTATCTCACACCTTTTTTTACTGAGGGACTTCCACAGCTGCACTTTTTTCCACATTCCGTAGTGTTTTGTTCTGCACCTGCAGAGGGTTTTGTGAATAGCACTCAGTGCAAATTCCCTTACTATATTGCCAAATCTTCAAATAGCTCCAGTTTAGAATCTATGTGTGTCTGGGCTACACCGAGACCAAGTACCGACTGGCAGGGTACTTGTCAGTCAGTACTTGTACCAGAAATGCCTTAGGATGTCCAGGCTCCAAACCAGAGCTATTTTAAAAAAGGAGCCACATATTAAGTACATAGATGCCCCAGGCAGCTCCCCGCCTGAAACGTCATCATGGGGACAGCCGTGGGTGCTTGTGGGCGTGACGGGGAGGGCTCTGCTTCCTAAAATGCCAGGGCAACAAGGGCGCAGGATCAACTAGATACAATTTCAAATAAATGAGAAGCAAGTACATTTATTTATTTTTTCTACTACATCTACTAATCGGGCCCCACTTCACATGGAGGTGGGTTCCGCCTGTACGAGGACATTTCCCTTTAAATAGGAAAATAATTGATCAACAATTGTTTTTTATTTTTATTTTGGCAAGGGAAGAGTAGAAAAAGAGCTCTGTAATTGGCCAGAGTGTATTTATACCCTTTTTTACAATAAAAAAATAACATTAGCTTTGTTTTGTCAGTTTGATGCTATAATAATACATTAAATGAAGGTGAAATGTTATTTTTGGAGATACACAGTGCATGAAAACCCATTTTCAGATTATTTTTGGTTTTACAAAAATCATTTAATTGGGTCATTTTCTGGTTAGCTTAGGAGTGGGTCCAAAGGTGGTAAACTGGATAAGAAATTGGTTAAGAGACAGATGACAGAGGATGGTGGGAAACGGAGTTCATTCTGAGGAACTGAGGGTGACCAGTGGGGTGCCTTAGGGATCAGTGCTGGGACCGGTCCTCTTTAATTCATTTATAAGTGACATTGCAGAGAAGTTGGAAGGTAATGCCTGCTTCTTTGTGGATGACACCAAAATCTGCAATAGGGAAGACACTCCTGGGGTGGGGGGCGGATGAGCAAAGACCTTAGAAAACTAGAGGAGTGGTCAAGGGTGTGGCAGCTGGGTTTCAGTGTGAGAAAGTGCAAAATAATCAAGTTAGGGCACAGAAACCCAGGGGTGGAGTACAACATAGGTGGAGTGGTATTGACGACTACCAAGCAGGAACGAGATCTGGGGGTAATCATATCTGATAACCTGAAGGTGGCCAAGCAGTGTGACAAGGCAGTTGGGAGGACAAGTGGGACACTGGAGTGCACAGGGAGGCATATCACCAACAGAAAGAGGGAGGGTTGTTGCCTCTGTATAGATTTCTGGGAATGCCACACCTACAGTACTGTGTCCAGTTCTGGGAACCATGTCTCCGGAAGGACATGAAGTGGAGGTGATCAAGAGATGGGCAAGTAAAATGGTGCAGGGTTCTGCATCAAAAGCTCTATAAGAAGAGACTGAAGGACCTCAACATGTATACCCTGGAACAGAGGAGGGAGGGGGGGGATATGATAGAGACCTCTGAATACATTCACAGGGGTAACTAAGGTACAGGCGTGAAGTATTTTTCAGAAAAAAGTTGCTCAAGAACAAGGCGACAGGCTTTGAAGCTGGAATGGGGTCATTTCAGAAGAGATGTAAGGAAGTACTTCTTCCCAGAAAGAGTGCTGGAATCGTGGAACAGCCTTCCAGCAAAGGTGGTGTGGGTGAAAACGGTGGTGGGGTTCAAGAATGCATGGGATACGCATAAAGGAATTATAGTTTAGATCACCACATACCGAGGAGTGGAGCAGGGAGGGCAGTACAACATCTAGGGTAACTGTGGGTTACCCTTAAGTATACAGGCAGATCACAGCTTGTTGGTGGTGGTGGGGCACTGGATGACCAGGATTCTCCATGTAGGGGCACATTGGGGCTACGGGATGGGACTCTACTGTCTGGCGGAGGAGGTACAGAGTGGCATGACACAGCTGTCAACCCTCCCAGCGGCTGTCTAAGTACTGTTAGACCAGCCCTTGGCTGGCCTAATGGTACTTAACACTTTGTCCCTGGGAAGGGTTCTAAAAATAGCACTGCAGGGGTTATGGCAGCTTGCGTCTGCCACAAGCCCCCAGCGCCATGCCACAGCCACTTTCGTGGTGCAAGGCTGGCGCAAGCACACTTTGGTACAAGCAGCCTGCTGATTGCCACAGGCTGCTTTGCAAAATAGCTTGAGGCACAACCCTTGGCGCAGGAGGATGTATGTTGTGTCCCACATGTTTGACACTAGCACCTTGCACCATTCTAAGGGCTTCAAAAATCTGTCCCTATGTCTCTGTATTTCTATTTTCATGCAAATGGAAAATCAAGCAACAGTTGTGCAACAAACGCTGTTTTAGTGTAGAAATGCTGTTTTCACAGAAACTATTACTTCTGCACAAAAAAAATTTATGTTTTTATGCCTTGTGCGATATATTTCACAAAACTGGGCTAATTTCACAGAATTTGCAATTTGTGCAGAAACAGTCAGTTTTGGATAGCCCTTCAATTAAGTGAAGTTATTATTCATAGGTTGATGTATACCCCCAGATTACAAGCAATAGTTAATGATTTGCCACTCCAATGTGTTGGACAACATGACTGTGCAGATTCAAAAAAAGGAGTCGCTCTGAGGAAACTTGCCCAAGTGCAAGAGAAACATCAGTTCCTGTACGTCTATGCTCCTGCCATGCTAAGGCTGTGTTGCCCGTGTTAGCATTTTCAGAAACTGACTGAGCTTGCCAAAGACGTACAGAAAAAAAACTCTGAGAAAAAAGCTGTGATCAGGTGTTGTATCATACGTCATGTAACCCCACCCCTTTTGTCAGTATCAGGTTTACACCCTCTTCCTATATCACCCTGCTGTGTACCGGCACTTACAGCAGCTGCACTCTGACTGAAACCCTCAGTGTTTGAAGGTGTTTCCATCCAACATGAGGTCTTGTCTCTCTATTCTGCTCTCCGCTGTCTTGTGGGGTAAGTCCCTCTGCATGCTGTCTGTGATCATCGGGTCCATCAGGGTTTACTTAGTATTTGAATGTGACCAATTAGTTCTTAAAACAACAAAACTTAACCTATCAGTGGTGAAGTAAAAGAAATGTAAAGTTGTCCTAAATTATATTTATTTATTTTTGAATAATTTTGGTGGCAGGGCTAGGTGTAGGGGTGATTAAAGATAGAGAATTTAATGAAAGTTCAGAACTGGAAAAACATATTTTCTAATTTGAATCCTATAATAAAATAGAGCTTCATGTTTGATCAGCTTGTGTGTATATGATAAGTCTAACTTTATTGTGAGATGCCTGTCAGAAAACAAAACATACAACTATCATTTCATTTAACCCATTTTTTGTTCCTGTTCCCTTGAAGTTGACACATGTAGAGGTCAGAAGGACTCGGTAACACAGACTCCTGCAGTGACGGTGGCTGAAGGCTCCAACGTTACACTGAACGCTCAATATAATACAAGCTCCACTGGATTTGGTGACTACCTGTTCTGGTACCGACAGTATCCTGGCCAGTCCCCACAGTACCTGCTCCATGCAGGTACCCATGGGACAGCTGGTGATAAATATGGACAAGATACTGCAGGTCCTCGCTTTAACATGAATGTGAATAAAGAGCAAAGACTGACCCATTTCATGATATCTGAAGCTCGGATTTCAGACACTGCTGTGTATTTCTGTGCACTGAGCCCCACAGCAATGCAGAATTATACTCAGCCTCGCACAATAATGCACTCAGTTACACATACAGTCTTTATTACAGCACTGAAGCTCAGCAGGCAATCAAGTTTGTGTCTTTAATGCTAATGTGTGCCATTCTAGCTAGATGTATAGCTGTTGATTCATATATTTAATTGATAGTTTTAGTGTGAGTTTGCCAAACCCCGGTTATCTGAACATAAGGAAGAGAGTGCTGCATGCTAACTTTGTTCATTATCTGTACTGGTTTATCCATGAGCACAGGTTTATGTCCTTATGTCTAGAATTTCACAGCCTAAATAAAGTGGCATCACACCTGACCCATTCACACAGTTATTAAATATTGTTCTTGTTATTTCCTTCCACATAGAGCCAAGCTAACAGAAACAGACAAAATTGATGGCAGAAAATTAATCTCAGAGTCTATCCAGACTGCTGTATTGCCTACCTAGGTGGAGCAGCAATAATACCAATACATAATCATTTTTAACAAGCAAATACTCTGCAGATATGCTGCTTGTCTCTTACATTTATTGTATACACTGTATTATTTATTATATAGGGGATGCACAACAAACACAGAAACATAGTCTTTGATGGCAGATAAGGACCACTTGGCACATCCAGTCTGCCCATTTTTTTCCATGCCTTACTATCACCGCAGACCTTACTTGATCTCTGGGTGTCCCCCCCCCTTTCTTCTCACTAAGATTCCCTTGTGCCAATCCCATGCATGCTTAAAGTTCACCATGTTTTTGCCCCCACCACCTCCGATGGGAGACACTACCTGGCATCCACCACTCTTTCAGTGAAGAAGTATTTCCTCACTTCTCTGCTGAATTTATCCCCTTCCAGCTTCATTGCATGTCCCCTTGTTCTCGTGTATCTTTTCCTCTGAAAATACTTTCCTCCTGTTTGCTATTTACCCAGTGAGATAGTTATAGGTGTCTATCATATCCCCCCTCCCTTTCATCTTTTCTAAGGTATACATACAGAGGTCCTTCAGTCTCTCCTCATTGGGCTTCTGATACAGACACTGCACCATTTATTTCAATTAGCTTCCTCTAGATAGCCTCCACCCTGTCTATGTCCTTCTGGAGATGTGGTCTTCAGAACTGGACTCAGTACTCAAGGTGGGATCTCACCAGAGATACATGCAGTAGCAATACCACATCCCTCCTTCTACTGGTGATACCCCTCCCTATGCACCCCAGCATCCCACTGTCCCTACCCACTGCCTTGTTGCTCTGCCTCACCACCTTGGGATCATCACCTACGATTACTCCCAGGTCCCTTTCCTGTTTGGTGACTGTCAACACCTCTTCTCCCAATCTGTACTGTGCCTCTGGGTTTCTGTGCCCTAAGGGCATCATTTTGCACTTTTTTGAATTGCAACCCAGCTGCCATGCCCTTGATCAATCCTTGATTTCTCAGGTCTGTGCACATTTTTTCTATCCCCTCTGCAGTGTCCACCCTATTGCAGATTCTGGCATCAAAGCAGTATTGGAGAATTTATTTTTTTTATCCATAAGAGTTATAGTGACCTCGGAATACCTCATGAGTGGCACATAGAACTGTAACTACTAGTGAAGTTTGTCTGTTGTCACCTTAATGAGTAAAGGAGGCAGTATAGCATAGTGGTTAAGGACACTGAGCTACAAATCTGGAGACCTGGGTTTTAATCCCACAGCCCCCACCTGCATACTGTGTGACCCTGAGCAAGTCACTTAATTTCCTCGTGCTTCCAGGTCACACCTGGAAACAAGCTTTGACTTAGTGTGCCTTTCCTGTTAAACAATTTCCCCTCCCCCCAATGAGTATGGATGAAAAATGTATCCATACACTGACCTTGTTGCATATTCTGTTTATGCAATATTGTTTTGAATGTATCAAAACACGTGGAACAATTTTGTTTATCTATCAGTGTTGTACCACAGTTTACAACAGTTATTGAATGGGAGGAATTTAGAGCTTTCCAATTGGTCCACATAATGTGGGAATCTGACTGTGATTGGACAGCAGTTTCAGCAATGTTAAAAGTGCACTAAACAAATTGTTGGGTCTAAAGAAGGAAGGCTGGACTTCTACTGTGGAAATCCTCTTTTACTTCCTATTGCAGAATTTACCTTTTCATCCTTGATCTATTTTTCAGAAAAGCACAAACCACGGGCACAAAAATGCTGCAGCACTGTACACTGAGGGCCAAAGGAGAGCTATAGAAATGTAGACGATGTCGACAGAAAAAAGGACATTGGTCCATCCAGCCTGCCTGGTTTTGTGTAGGAGGAAACAAACTTAGAAAACAAAATTTAACTGACTGAACTCCATAATTCTACATACTGCCCTACTGATGTCATGGTAAAGGGGAGAAACACAGAGTGAGGACCTTGGATTGGAACCCTGTGAGACCCCGCCAAAATCACTCCAAATGCTTTTGCCGGGTCTGTGATTCTACCAGATCCAGCACATTTTAAGTCCTGTGCTTCAGGGAAGGAAGGGTAGTGATGGGTGCCATGTGCAGATAACTTTGCATTAAGATTGCATAAAATTGTATACTGAGTGGGATTTTTTAAAGTTATGTTACTCATCATATCCATTAATGATGCTGGTCTGACTTTTGTTTAATTCCAAGCAGCATGTCACTGGCCTAATGGTTATTTCCTGAATAAAAACATATTTTACTACTAGTGTTATTAAAGCAATCTCTAAAAACTGGTGAAGAACCTTGCACTGCTGCAGTGAACCAATAGAAATCTTCAACAGTCAAACTGCTCCCTTAAACATTTGAATTTTTGGTTCCCTGACATTCCTCCTGTCAGCATCTGAACCTCACATGGAACAACAGTGACACCCACTGGCCAATCTGGAAATTTATTCGAAAAGAGCAGCAAATCGTGCTCAGGGTAAAAACTGGGAAAAATAAATCAGCTCGGAGCCTTACCTCCCAGTGAGGAACTAGGTGCCTTAATAGAATTTTTTTCTGTTCAACGTTTAGTGGAGGGAAGAGATCGTAACTTGGCTCCATGGAGCCATCAGTCCAGTCTGTTCCACTTCCTTATTCGATGGCATCCCCTCAGTGTTTTAGACATTTTTTAGAAGCATGTGTATGGATCAGGTGGGTGCTTACTCTATAGCAATAAATATAGGTGTCTTTTTAAGTTATATTGATTCAGTTTAAAATGTAAAGAATTTACAAAAGCATTTAGAGGCACACCATTTTATTAGTGCAGAAAATAAATATTAGAGCTGGATTTCAGACTCATTGCTCCATGTTAGACATGGTGAGGGATCCTAAACATTTAAAACAAGAATCTATAAAAACAGCAATTTAATACACTCCACTCAAATCTCCTGACATGCAGCTAGGGGCAGCCAGACCCTGGATGTCTGTATATTAAAGTATCTTTAAACCAATACTGCCTTAAAAAATAAAGCCATCGAACAATGGCTTGTAGAGATGCAGGGGTGCTGTGTGTATTTTTAATTACTGTTTCCCATGTCTTTTTGTTGAGAATTTTATTTATTTTAGTTTTTATGTTTGCTTTTATGCATGTGCAAGAAACATAGTGCCATCATCCAAGTTTTCGAAGGTGTGGCACCCTGTCTTCCAATTCAGTCAGTGTGTTTGCAGGCACAGCCACAGTTCACCAATGAATGCTGCAGCCGTCTATGACAGCAGTTGAAAATGCAGTGCCGTACAGCTGAAAGGGAGAACTCCGCTTGAGGGAGCAGCGATAAGATAGTGCTGATTAGCATATTGCCTGGAATCCCGCATGCATACCTCTCTGCTAGGGAATATCTAGATAGATGCTTCCTTGCATATTACTGTCAATCTTCACAATTGCAGCACAATTCTGTGTTTGCGTGTCCAAAATGAAGGAAGACACAAAGACATCAAGGAAGGATCCTTAGCTTTAGCAACAGCAAACCTCTAAGTTATTTCAGGAGTTTTGGCCCCATGGATTCTTTATGACTTAACTGAAGCAAGGCATTCAGAGATAATACTTCTCCAAGCTGAATACATCTTGTCCTGTTGTTACACCAAAGAAATGCAAATTTCCCACTGCGTCTTTAAAGAAGTAATTTCTGCAGTAGTACTATGTGTACAGTATAATATTACAGATGCCAGTTTTTCTGGTGATGGTGCTTCTAATTTTAGTCCTATACAACCGGCCGGCGGTTAAATAAAACTAAACACAACACCAAAATATCAAAAAGAGGCCAATGTTTAAAAGGACGCCATTTGTATTTAAATCTATGGGTAAAGTATGCCTGCCCTTTATTGTATTACTTTATTACATAACACATTTTTCCTGCAACAGAGAAAGGGTCCGAAGTAAAAGCTGGTTGAAAAGTTCAAGTTTAAAGTCCATTTTTTTCACATCCATCCATGGGTTGTGCATTGTTTCCCAGCGTTACCTTTGAACACTATCCATACACGCAACGTTGCGAGTGACACTTGGTACTAAAGTGAGAAATATTAGTCAGGACTCTGCAGCAGGCCTTTGATCAGCTGGGCTAGACCACAGCACCCACAGATCTTTCTCTCCCTCCTTTGCAGGGATCGGCACCAAACTCCACTAATGCGGAGGCCTCTAGCTCGCCACAAGACTGGCAAGGAGGGCTCTCAGCACCTGCACTGTTTGCTTGGACCAACTTGTAGAAAAGTATTTGCAGCTCATTTTCCTTCACAGACAATAGAGATCTTAACATATATTCCTTAGTAATTAACTTTTTACTTCTTAAGTGCCGGTTGAAATACTCCCCTGTCTCCAAGTGGTGTCTATACTGCTTTGGTTCATACACATTTGTTTAAGGATATGTGAACTTAGGAAGGAGAGATTACTGATGCATTTAGTTATTTCGCCCACCAATGTGTGTGCGTGTGTGTCTAGATCTGTATCGATATAACAACTCTTTTTTTAGCAGTTTAATGCTGGATGTAGGATGCTATGCCTGGAGTAATTTTTCATGAGCATATGTTGTCAGAGTAAGTCCTTGTAACCCTGCATTTTCACCTGTCCGCAGGAGCAGAAAATGTAGATTGTTATGAAATATACAAGTCATAAAGACAAGGTTTTTAAATGGCATCGGACCCTTCAACCAAGTGTGTTTTTAAAAGCTGGCTTTCAGTTCCCCTTCCCGCAAGTCCCAGTGTCCTTTCCCCTCTTTTTTCAACATGTGTTAGCTGTTACATACAGTCTTTAACCGCAACTGTTAAAACGCTCACTGTGTTATCTACAAAAAATAAATAAAAATAAAATAAATACTGGTATATAAAGATGTAACCCAGGAGAAAGGCTCTGAAAAATTCAATTTATTGAGCTAGTCTGACATTTGCAAAGATAAAGGAGCCCACCCAAATTCTGTAGTAACCCTTTCCAGACAGTGAAAGCACTCAGAGCAGGTATACATAATAATAATAATAATAATAATAATGTATAGTAATAAAAACATAAGACTAAAGGTCTAAGGCTGTTTATTTGCGCAAAATGCATAAAACACATGCTGTCTTTCTACTGATGTACTGCCAATCTCTCACTTAGCGGTACACGTGAATTTGGCCTCTGAAGATCAACTCTGCACAATAGCATGTTATTTCATAAATGTAAGGTTTCAGCTATTACAAGCCATAAGAGAATTAATTTCCTTACGTTTCAATTTTCCTTTCAGGGTTTATAACACCCCTTGGTAATGTGTTTAAGAAGTGTGCACTAAAAGCTCTGGTCTGTTCACTACTGACTTCATGGTGCTTTTGCTTATGACATCATAGTGCTCACCATGACAACAGAATGTGGTGTCACTAACAGCAACTGAGGGTTTGGTTGAAGTTTGCTTGGAGACTACCAGTGTCCTTTTGAAAGATAAATCGAAATATACTGTACTATTTGAAATCTTTAGCACTGCAATAATAGGAGAAAGTAGAAAAAATTGGAAAACACCACGGTTAAACATCATTACTGAAATATGATAGCTTGCAGTATTTTATAGTAGCTACTGTGCTACCATATCGAGTGTGATTTAATGTGTACATGAAGTCAGCATTGAAACGGTTAAAGTACATCTTTGCCCATAAGAGAAAGGCATGCACTTGCAAGAAACCAGGATTCTCCCTCACCCAGCTCCTCTACAAGTGACATCATAATCCTAAGGGTGGCATCACAGGTTGATGTAGCAATGATTATGATGTGACATGCAGAGGGTTATGGTATCTTAGACTAGCACAGAAAGCAGATGAACACAAAGGACAGTTTTTTTTTGCAAAACTTAAACCGTGTGTACTTACTATATGTTTTGCCTAAGCTGCCCCTGTAGTGTCAGACACTTTGAGGAAATCTAAACATCCAAGAAAATCCAATTTTCAAGTTAATGATGTCATTTCTACCTATTCATGTTAGGAGGAAGGAAAGTAACACAAAGCAAAGAAGACACATATTTTGGACATCTGTGAAGACAGCTAAGTAACGGCTGAAGCCAGCAACACTCTCGAAGTACAGTAATCTGTTTAAATGCGTTGATATAGGCTCATCTACTAATATTTGGAAATACAAGATCACTCAGGATGGACCCGAATACATATTTATTTTAAAGGCCTGGATCACTGAGAAAGCAAACAAAAGTTTGAAGTTTGATTATGGAAGTCTCGTTTTGCATGGGGAAACTATTAATAACAATGGAAACATCTTCTAACAGCAAAATAGTCTGTATAATTAAGCACTAATAAGAAAAAGACATCGTGCATTTAGAGAGTTCTTTAGTAGAAAGTGGGCATCCTGTTAGTTTTGGACAGAACAGGGTTTAAATGGCACATGCTATTAACAATATTCTATGATTCAGCATCCTTTAAATCTGAAACTCAGAATCGTGAACATCTGCCAGATGAGGTATTGATGACAACTCAGCACAACATTTTCCTGACTTTCCAACTGTCAAGAAGACTAGAGTAAAACATTTGATGAAGCATATAGATCTCTCCATGTAGCCCGTCTTGCGGAACAGATGTTCTTTCACTCCCGAAAGCCAATAATCAAACCAGACCCCGCACGGTTATTGTTTTTTAACCCACCCTGTCCCATTTTCACAAATTAGGAAAATGCTCGAAATGTGAGGAGTACGTTATAGCTGCAGTGCCTCACCCATCTCAAGCATTCAATTTACCTAAAAATGTAACTGTTCAACGTGAGATACTTTAAACCACTCATTAAAATGACAGTGTGGTATAACACTCATATCAACAACTTCTCTTTTGTAAATACTCTTTTGTAAATATATTCCACCTTGCAACCATTTAGCTCATCAGTTTTTCTGCCACCTCCAGAGGTTTTGATTGTAGATAAATTATTGGAAATGTGACACATGTTTGACAATGTCGGAAAAACATGGTGGCACATAGAATACCTTCATCAATGAACTCGTAGTCCTTCCCTTCTACAGTATTTGCAAAAGTCTGCATTTTCTCAAGTCTGTGGTAACTCCTTTACCATTCAGTGATAATTGATACGCACTGTATATGCTGCCTGTAGATATACTTTTGCAATCATTATAGGTGAAATGTGACATATAAATATAGATTCGTGTTGTAATAGACCAGTTAAGTGAAAGTTTTTCTAGTTTATGTGGCTTTCTAGATCCCCACCACAATATGCTGCCAGATAATCTGTGCCCCTCCCCAATTGATCCAGTTACAGCATATCCTGGGAGATATTGGTATTCTTCATTTAAATGTAAATGTAAGCTCAATGGGTGAAAAGTCCTTTAGTGGTGTAAGTAGTACAGCAAGAGGAGAGCAAATACTGCATAACCCCTCTCACCATATAGGTGATGCGTCCTGATTGGTCTTGTAATTCATTTCTGCTTTCTTCATTGTTGTACCTGTTAGCTGGCAAACTGCATTTGTCAAAAGAAGGAATGTTGTTGATCTCAACTATCACAGTATGATTTATATACCGGGCAATACATTTGCCCCCTTCCCTGAAATAATGCATCCAGCTGTTCTCACCTGCCAGTGACTGTTCGGTATTTGCACTCCTAAAGAAGCGTTACTAAATTATAGACTTGCATATAACCATTAAAGCATGCTGTTTCGGTAAAGATTTCAAAATACAAAGCCACTATCTGGAAGCTGCTTAGCAGAAAAAAAGTCCCTATACCAACAGACTGCGTGATTTCAGTGTTCAGTTTCAGCTGCAGATATATTCGGCTCTGAACCCCCACCATATTTCAAAACACACCACTATAAAAGACCTCCAAATTACTCTAAACTCGCAGATAAGGGAGCCTTTAGAAATGAAAGGAATGAGAGTACAACATAAAATGCTCAGTACTTACCATCCTAAAATGTCCAGATTCTACCCTTGACGAGAAACCTTGAAACATGATCTTATATCATCTCTGGGGAACAAATGATGCCGATAAAACTAATTTAGGGACCAAGCTTTAGTTTAGGGGATACTGTTATTGAACCCCCCCCCCCCACACACACACACTGTACATTAGACTTTCAAAAGGGCACAGTGGCAGCACAAGAAAAAGAAGAACTTCCCTTTTCTACATGTTCTGGGCAATTCAACAGTTTGTTTAAAATTAGGAGGTGTATGGCAAAATATATTGATAAGGCACTCAGACCCCACACTGCAAAGTGCATTAGAATGCATATAGATCTATAGAACACTTACTGGCATGGTTGGCCTAGAACGACACCCTTAATGAGCCAGTAGTGCCTGAAACAGCAGACATAATGTTAATCATTTTTAAAAGTACTCAGTAGTTACTTTTTACTTGTGAAGCATTTTTTTTCTTATTTTATCAATTAATAATGTTCTACTTAAAACCGTGGGTGCAATATGTAGAACAGCCTGTGCTTGGAGGCATGCATATTTAGTTCTATATTCCTATTCCTCCAGTATTCCTCTATCAGGATTGTGACCTCATTTACTGTGAAATCACAAGTGACCAATCTGACTGTGAGTGATTGACTCCTCTTGGTCAGTTGTGATGTCACAGTAAGTAAGGTCACACTGCTACTGAGGTATGAAGGGGAACAGAACTAGATATGTCTGAATCGACATCAGGTTCTATATCTAACACTGTCAGGCAGAATATTGTCTAAATAGCAAAATGGGGAACAGACTGCTTCAGATACAAAACATAGCAGTTGACCACTTTTAAAAAATAATAGTGGTGTACTTGCTCTTTAAAATGACTTTTGCACTTTTATGTTATGTGTCTTTGCTGCATTCTAAGTCTCTGAGCATAATAAAATGGTGCATACTAACCTGTTAAGTATTTATTGTAGATCTGTTTTAAAATACACGAGGAATGGAAATGAAAGTAGAAGGGGAGCAAGAAAAGTGAAGGAAAATCAAAGAGAATTTGTTGTCTTAAAGTTGGTGAAAGGCAGGGAACTTGAGAATGTGCAAATACTCACTAAAAAGAAAGTTACAGGAAAAATAAACATAAAAACAGATACAGTAAATGTATATATAAGACAGAACTGAAAGAACTAAAAATAAAGTTAGAAAGGACAGGCATAATGGGAGAAACTGAAGAAAAAGGGAAATATTGTGAAAAAGGGTGAAGCACACAACACCCAGACCCCACAAGAGACTCAACCGGTTCCCACCTCATCCATCTTCATTGTGTGTGTGCGTGTGTGTGTGTGTGCATGTGTGTGTGCTCACATATGTGCAAAAGCAACCCCAGAATGAGGAAAAGTCACTATCAAAGCCATGGCTTTATTTTATATCCTATCGATCAGGAGGGAGACAATGCTTTATTTTCGCCAAGAGACAGATATTTTATTTCTCTCTTAAGGGTTTATGTGTGAGAGGTGTCAAAAAGGTAAAATAGATGGCTAATACATAGGCAAAAAGAAACTGTTTTGGCATGCTATGTGTCATGAGATTTTGCAGGGGAGAGCATAGTTGGGATTTAGGACTGATAGGAGCCTCCTGGGGATTTCAGCTAAAATATCTCTTTCTGCATAAATCCTGGACCATGTGGTTAACCCAGCTGGGGATGTAATTATATTGCAGAGATATCACATGCGCACATATACATAGGCACACATGGGCATGGAAAAATTATATTATATTCATGAGTGCATGCACACACACACACTACCACCAAGGTGATAAAAATGAGAAGATAAGTGATATTTTTGTGTCTCACCTCAAAATGTCATGATATCTTGTTGTTAGTGTTTTCAAAATTAATATACTGAAGTTCAGGTACCTTACAATGGAATAATAAACCAGAGAGCATTTTTCACAATTTGTATTCACAATAATACTGTACAGCACTAGAGCCAGCAGTCTAACTCAAAGAGAATCAATTAAATTGTCACATATACAACAGATTTAAAACTTAAAACTATTAAACTGATGTTGTATAAATCCTGTATGCAATTGACTGATTCAAAATACAGAGTTTATCACTTGTGAGAGGGTAAGATTTTCACAACTCCCTCAGGGCTCTGTCACTTGTGAGTGATGGTTGTTTGTCTTAATACTTAAAGACAAAATGCACCTTTTGAGTCAGGCTTTCAGTCTGTCTGTCTGTCTCTCGCCCTCTGTTCTCTCTCTCTCTCTCTCTCTCTCTCTCTCTCTCTCTATATATATATATATAATGTATAGTAAGTGCCTATTAACCACCATAATCAGCAGTCACACAGCTTTGTTATACACTGTTTAGAATTTTAAAATTTGTTAACCACACTTCAGAACTTCCAAACAGTAGCATATGAAAAAAGAATGCACCAGAGTTCCATAATTCTCACACACAGAATGCAAACAGTGTTTTTTTGACCATACACTGTAAAAGATGATGACTGGGGATCGAGTGACAACCACACTGAAATCACCTCTCGTGGTTGCTAGGGCTACAGTAAACCTCTCGAGCTGCGCTCTCGAGGTTTACCATGTTGCCCTAGCAACCACTCGAGGTGATTATAATGTGGTTATCACCCGATCCCCAGCCATTATCCTCTATGTATATATCACACACTAATGGTGAATAAACTGGGTACTTAGAATATGTTATTTCCACTTAGAATCTGGAAATAGAACACAGAGAACAATGGACCAGATAGACAGTGAGTTTACAATGGAGAAAGAGAGGCAGTTTTAAACTAAAACAAGGTAAAACACCAGTAAAAACATTACAAATGGTGTGATATATATCAAATACATAATGGGTTGCAACAGAATAACACATTTATCTCCACACATGAGTGGTAAGACCTTTATAAGTAACTTGTGGCTTCACCTCTTGTGAGTTATGGGCCTTACCACTCACTAGTGGAGATAAATGTGATATTCCACTGCAACTCATCATGTATTCCATATATATGTATATAGGCACTATTTCTGATAGTGCAGACAGAAATGCACGAAATGTGTTTCCGTGCATGTAGCGCACAATGGCGCAGTCAGTGTGCAAAATTAATGTTTGGGACAGTGACACTGTTCATGAGCAGAGGTCTTAAAATGGCTATGTTGAAAATTTGGTGAACAAATTCCCAAAAATGACTGTTTTAGGAGCGCACATTGTGCAGTTCCTACGCATGCTCGCAAGTTCAAAAAATTTTAATATTTGCATGCCACATTTTCAACATTACCATTTTACCACACTTCCTTATGAGCAGTACAGCTGCCATTTTTCACATCTCACCCAAAATGTGTTTCCGCACATGTAGCGCACAATGGCGTAGTCGGTGTGCGAAATCAATGTTCGGGACAGATTAAGAAAATCACAGTGACACTGTTCATGAGCAGAGGTCTTAAAATGGCTATATTGAAAATTTGGTGAGAAAAGTCCATAAAATGACTGTGTTACAAGCGAGCATTGCGCAGTTTCCATGCACCCTTGTAAGTTCATGAATTTGTAATATTTTCAGTCCAGATTTTCATCAGTGACATTTTTCTACACTTCCTTATGAACAGTACAGCTGTCATTTTTCACAACATGGCCAAAATGTGTTTTCACACTTTCAGCGCAGAAATGCGTGGTCGCTGTGGGAAATCATTGTTCGGGACAGATAAAGAAAATCACACTGACACTGTTCATGAGCAGAGGTCCCAAAAGGCCTGTTTTGACAATCTGCTGTAAAAAAATCCCCAAACTAATTACATTACGGGTGTGCATTGCACAGTTTCTACGCACGCTTGTGACTTCACCAGTTTTTTTAATATTTTCACCGCAGATTTTCAACATTGCCATTTTTTACACCTCCCCATGAACAGTACAACTGTCATTTTTCACATCCTGTTCGGAATGTGTTTTTGTACCTGTGGTGCCAAATGCCATAGAGGCTGTGCAAAAGCAGCTTTCAGCTAACAAACTGATATTGCCACTGTTCATGAGGTGGGGGTCACAAAAAAAATGTTGAAAATTTGGAGTGAAAACACCAATGAATGCCTGAGGTGTTAGGGTTTCCGACCATAACACCCCACCCTGTAGAGAATGACAGGCATCAGGGGTGTGACTAGGGATTGTCACCTGCAATGCTCATGCCATTCCACCCACACCCACACCCTGCAGCCAGTGAGAAGCATCGAGGTGTGCCTTGGACTCTTCGGCCACAAAGTTCACCCCATTCTCCCATACAGCACCCATCTCACCGTAATTCCTGATGGAATGGGGTGAGCATAAGAACCAAAGACCCCAAGGCACACCGTGACACTTGTCGGTGTCTGCAGGGTAGGAGTGGTGAAATGGCATGGCTGTTATGCCTGACGACCCAAAGGCACACCCCAATGCCTGTCAGTATCTGCAGGGTGGTGGTGGGGTTGGCTTTAGTTCAATACTTCACTGCCATTCCTATTATGCAGCTCTGTAACTTCTACACTACCACTGCCAATGCCAGCAAGCAAACATTCAGCATTGACAAATGCTTGTTATTAACCAGCTAAGAGCATTAGACAATCAAATGCCTATTTTCAGGCACAAACTCAAAGCCATTACTCAACTAACTACCTTGTTAGACCAAATCTTTTAGTTTGTCATGGTCACCCACATGAAAAGAGAGTCTGGTTCCTTGAGAGTTCATCAGGTCCTATTCATTATTCCACAGCTGATGTCATATCATTCTGCTTGTGACATCACAGGTATCCCCGGCAACAGACTTTGACATCACAACAGAGGAAGTGAGGAATGAGCTGTATGGGGCAGACGAACTGTAAGAGCTAAAACGCCTTTTTTCATTCAAATTTCCTCAGTATCAAATGGGGAATGGGATAAATCCATACAGACTGTATAAAAAGCTAAACTGTGTCTAAATATTATGGTTTCCAATGTTTTCCCTGAGCCATCAAGTGCTCTTTTAAGCAGCAGTATTAATCACCATGTAGTTTTTTCAACAATGGTATTTTTTTCTGGCAAACACATCAGTATACCCATCTTTTTATTGTTTGCTAACTGGTTAAGGCCCACTAAGTACAAAGCCTGTTTACAAGGGTGACCTGGGAGCACAGAGAGGTTAAAGTGACCTGCCTAGGGTCACACAGTATGCAAGTGGAGGTTGTGGGACTCAAACCCACGTTTGCTGCATGTACCAAGCTTGTTCACAGCTCATTGCTTTAAACTCTAGGCTATAGCACCAGCCCCAGATTCATTTTGGTTTATTTCATTCCTGTACTGAGATAAGGAATTCGAAAGTTTTTGACAGTTCCTGCTGCCCTGCCGCACCCACCGTGAAAAATTGAATATCTTGGTATGGTGCTATTTGTGGTGGCATCATCCTGATACATACCCAGTGTGAATCTAGCATGCACCCTCAGAAAGTTACCATAGTGGAACAGAATATTTTTAAAAATTGAGAGTGACAGCCATCTGAAATAACTCGAGTTATTAATTACGAATTTAGTTATAAAAGCTTCTTTTAAACATATATGACAAAATTACAAAGACTGATTATGAATTTAAGGATGCCACAAATGCATTTTTGCTAAAAAAAAAAATGATATGATAGAAACATAGACTTTGACGTCAGATAAGGACTGCTTGGCCCACCTAGTCTGCCCATTTCCCTACCCACTGAATAAGCTGCAGATCCTAGTCAACCAGCAGTCTACTTCCTCCTTACCCTGCTCCTACCCCCCGCACTATAGTTGCCTTATGTCAGTCCCATGCATTCTTGTATTCCCCCACTGTTTTTGACCCAACGAACTTCTCAGGAAGGCTGTTCCATGCATCCACCACCCTCTCCATGAAAAAATACTTCCTCATGTTGCCCCTGTGCCTTCCCCCCTTTGTCTTCAAATTGTGCCCCCTTGTTCTTGCACATCTCTTTTTCTGAAATATGCTACCCTCTTGGATTTTGTTGATTCCCTTGAGGTACTTGAAGATTTCTATCATGTCCCCCCCCCCTTTCCTCAAGGGTATACATATTAAGCTCATTTAGTCTCTCTTCATATTGGCTTCTGATGGAGACCCCACATTATTTTGGTTGTCCTCATCTGGACTGCTTCCATCCTGTCTATGTCCTTGCAGAGATGGGGTCTCCAGAACTGCATGCAGTACTCCAGATAGGGTCTCACCAACTGTCTGTATAGAGGAATTATAACTTTCTGTTTTCTACTGTTGATGCCTCTCCCTATGCATGCTAGAATCCTCCCAGCCCTCCTTACTGCCCTCTCATGTTGCTTGTCTACCTTAAGGTCATCTGATATGATTACTCCCAGGTCCCTTTCCATTGTTGTTGTTGTTACTACCTCCCCTCCCACTGTGTATTCTTCCCCTGGGTTTTTGTTTCCCAGGTGCATTACTTTGCACTTCTTTACAATGAAACTAAGCTGCCATACCTGTGACCATTGCTCCAACCTTGCCAAGTCCCTTTTTATCCTTTCCACGCCTCCTTGTGTATCAGCCCAGTCACAGATCTTTGTGTCGTCTGCAACAGGCATACTTTTACTTCTAGCCCCTCTGCAATGTCACCTATAAAAAACATAAAGGGCTGGATTCACAAAGCTTTCTGAAGGTGCCAAACCTTCCTCAAGTCCC
Organism: Neoceratodus forsteri; assembly: GCA_016271365.2. Classification (NCBI taxonomy): domain Eukaryota; kingdom Metazoa; phylum Chordata; order Ceratodontiformes; family Ceratodontidae; genus Neoceratodus; species Neoceratodus forsteri. The sequence continues at coordinate 213,279,599 of JADMNL010000022.1, forward strand.
CAAAACTGCCTTAGCTACGGAAAAAAAGGGGAACTTGCTCTGAGAGCGATTTACAAAAACCTCCGCAGCTGTGGGAAAAAAATACTATGGACCGTGGAAAAAAAGTGCAGCTGCGGAAGTCCCTGAGGAAAAAAAGGTTTGAGATAATTAAGGCACAGCCCCTCAAGGGCTATTCTCTGCCAGGTTTTGTCTGCAGTGGCAGGGTAAAATGTTACACACATAGGAGTGAGGAGTAACTCTCCCTCAGCAACCTGCAGTAGTGCCCCAACAATTGAAATCAATTATGGTGGAGGTGAGGCACGGGTAGAGGTAATGGCATCACAGTGGGTATAGCAGTGGCTGCTGTTACAGCAACAATAGCACACATTGCCATGATATGGCAACAGGCAACAACCACCAGACCCTGTGCAGCCCATGACAGAGCCCCACAGGCAGTAGAGCCTGACCAGCCAGCAGCAAGTGCTACCCCTGCAGGTAACAGGAACACCCCGGGGAGGGATGACCAGCAGTGACAGTCTGCCACCGTGGTGCCATGGTAGTGCTGGTACCTGTGGTGCTGCAGTGGTCCCAGTAAAGGGACTGCTTGCTGGTCTCTTTGTGGGTGCTTTCAGCTTCATGCTGTGGCAGAGATGTTAAAGTTTGCTGCTCCAGCTCATTAGGTTCACTGTTGCTGTGCCTCCTAAGCCATTTCCGCAGATGCAGATCCACAGTTGCAGATTTTCAGCACCTGCTCAATTTCCGCACCTGATGACTTTCCCGGCTGTGGGGAATTTTACGGAATTTCGCACCTGCTCAAATTTTCTTTAAGAATATCACTCAACTGTGTTTCCACAGTGCTGCAGGCGTTTTTCCCCCAGCAGCAGGAGTTTTGACTTTCTTTGTGAATCTTGCCTGAAGAGCACCAGTCCTAGTATTGAACCCTGTGGTACCTCACTAGTTACTCCTCTTTCTCTAGAGTGTACTCCCTTTACTATTACCTCTGCTTCTTGTTGTACAGCCAGTTTGTTACTCAAGCTACCACCCTGGGACCCACTCCCAGGCTGGCTAACTTTGTTTATTAATCTTTTGTGTTGTACTGTGTCAAATGCCTTACTAAAGTCTAAGCAGGCTATAGTTACAGCCCCTCCCTGGTCTACTACTTTGGTCACCCAGTCAAAGAAATCTATTGGATTCATCTGACATGACCTTCCTGCTGTGAATCCATGCTGCCTTGGGTCCTGTGCCCTGCTGGCCTCTAAGTATGCGACAATTCTTTCTTTCAGAAGATGATGACATTTTTTTTACCATCTAACAAATACTGCTGCTTTAAGGAATGATATAAAAGATCTATTGGGTTTGTACAAGTGTAACCCCCCCCTGTTACCTGGGGTTACTAGAACCCTAGTTAGATCTAGTGGCAGGTAGGGACAGGCAGCTAGCGAAACTCCAGTTAAATGGATTTCACTATGTCTTGTTCTGTTTTAAGTCTCTGCTGAGCTGGGGCTATTGACATCATTTAGAATTCTGCAGCAGCATAAGCCACAATGGAATGCTGCAGCTGGGAGTTAGGCTAGAACGTTGGGTTTTTTGAATCAGTCTGGATCAGTCTGCTGAAGTCTGGAGTAGGCTCAAGAGAGAGAAGGATGTAGATCCTGCAGTGCAGTGGAGCGAGAGGGTGCCCTGCAGGGGCAGGCCCCCCCTGCCCTCAGCTCTGATTCAGAGCTACCTTAGGGTGTATGCTTCTACCATAAGAGAGGCACAAGGAACCAACTCCCAGGGACAATCCCCTGGCCTGGAAAAAGGAAGAAGCTGCTTATGGAGAGTGCTGGGGCACTACAGTTTTTGAGGAATGAGATTCATTCAGAGTTTTGGACACCTGCAATGTGGAGGAGGGTGATGAAGCTTTGACAAAAGGCCAGTGTCATTCACCAAAACAGTGAGTAAATAAGTCTCTGGGGCTGTGGGTCAGTCAGGATGCCAAGTCCAGGGCTTATGGAACAGTGAGATGTAATGACTGTTGTATGTTGGGGGTCTTCAGAGAAAGACAGTTACTGCATTACAAAACCATGTACAGTCTGCACTACAGTAGCCAAGGATGTGTGTGTGTGTAAACAAAGGAATGGCCGGGTATGGGTCTATGGAACAAAAGGTGGGAGACCCCCCCCCACCTGGCATAACAGGGCTCACCTCTATGGATTCGCTTTGAGACACCAGATACCTTTCTTTCAGGTATTGGTCAGTGCCTGAAGAGGGTGCCCTGACATGGGGATGGAGTAGAGGGTGGTAGAGTGCCACTAGTTAAAGAGTCCATGACATATGGAATTTTAGGATCCAAGAATGGATATGTGTCTGTGTCATCACCTTATCTGCATTACTAGGAGTGTAGCCCCATGGGAGTCCGTCTATGTTTATATTCAGAGTCTTATTGAATAAAGCCACACTTTAGAATCCCATCTCTTGGTATTGGACATTCTGTTACTGCTTCTAGTCTCTGGATTACTTGGGCACTCACTGGCCAGAGTAGCCAAACCTTGCCAATATGCTAAGTGACATGTTCTCCCAGACCCTAGGTTACACAAGCAATCCTGTTTTTGCATCTCTAATATAAACTAACTGCCACTGAAGTTGATAGACAAGAGCATTTATTATTTAATAATTACAGGTCAGAAATTTTTTTCTATGAGCTGACCGAGTTATTTGCCGTAATAACCTGTGGGTTATTACGACATTCATATCCACTGTCTTTGAAATAAGCACTCCATGATTGACTGTCATTCTGTGGGAAAGGGGGGGGGCGGGCTTAAGACTTCCTCAAACATAGCGGCTCCGTCTCTTGCTTCCCAAGGAGCCGCCACAACAAGAGGCATCCATCCTTTTTTCCTTTCTGAATGTATCTGGTTGATCCTACCTTTTACACTGCTAACCAGATATATCTGGTTAATCTTACCATTCAACTATTTCAGGACAAAGCCAAACCGAGCTGCAGCGGAGCCTGGCTGGCTGGCTGTACCGCTAGTCAGGCGCAATCTGATCGCAAACACAAAGTGTAAGTCAAAAAATACCAGAAACAACAAAAATAAAAAAAAGAAAGAAAATAATTCTGTAATGGGAGCGAGAGAGTCTGTCAGATACTCTGTTTGTTGTGTGTGTGTGTGTGTGTGTGTGTGTGTGTGTGTGTGTGTGTGAGAGACACACATGGACAGTAAAGTTAGGCTGGAAAAAAATTGTTGACTAGGAGTTATAAAAAATAAAGTATTGGTGAAGTGTGTCATACTTGAATTTAATGCTCACCCTTGGTGTGTAATGCTTTAATAAACCCCTCAGGCTTCATCCTCGGGGTTTATGTAGCATCCCACACCTTGGGTGAGCATTAAATTCTTGTAACACACACTTCCCTATCCTTTACTCTATATTATAGTTACTATGAGGGTTGTTTTGCATGGATTTCCATGCCAGCTGAAATCTTGTTGTACCACAGTTCAAAGGCCATGGGTTGCAGCTGTACCCTTCTGTGGTACAACAGTAGTCCAGCTGATTGGAAATCTTCAAGGCAGCTGGTGTTTTTCAGAGTGCTATTGTGTGCACAGCAATCAGGCCTAAGTCCTGAACTAAAACTCTCTGCCTGCCCCTTGAGTGCTGTGAAAACCCTTTTAAAAAAAAAACTAAAACAAACAAACAAACAAAAAAATATACGCTACAAAAAATACTGGCTGGGCAACTACATGACCAAGCAGCCTGATTTGTCTCTTCAGGCTTATGATTGCATCGGCCATCTCGAGCTTCGCTCTCGAGGTCTGATGTAATCAGGACCCCTCAGTGGCAGCACAGTATTCTCCATGTTTATTTATTTCAAAGGTTTTACCAGGAATGACATACTGAGCTGGTGTCAGCCTGTTACCCGATGTGGTATGCCACTGTAACAGCGAAGTTACAACACTGAAGGTGTTACATCGGAAGCTGCACAATGACAGCAAGCGCAGCGAGAAGGACCGAAGGCCAAGAGGTGTGTTCCGTCAACAGCAAGTGCAACAAGTAGGAATGATCGCTGAGAGGTGTATTGCATCGACAGGTGTATGGGATCATGGCGGTGGCTGTGCAAGGTAGGCGTTTGCCCTATTCCCCAGTGATGGTGTGTCTTTAAGCACATTTCTCTACCTCTCCAGTGCTCCTGGGTCACCCATGAAAACAGGCATTTGTGCCTAGTGGGCCTTACCTGGTTGCCAAAGAATAAACAAAAAAAGTGTTTTCGCACCTGTAGCATGAGAAAAACATTGTGGCCAGGATTTGAAAATGTTCACCTACTGGGTTAACAAGGTGGTGTCATAGGAAGACTATGTTAAAAATCTGCGGTCAAAATACAAAGTTATAAGGGTACGTTGACATTTTTCAGTGCTCACTCATAACTGTTGCAATTTTCAATATTGTGACCCGAAATGTACAACATAGCCATTTTTTCACAAAACCTTGTGAACTCAACAGCTGTGATTTTTTTTTTTAAATCGTGGCCAAAAGTGGGATTTCACTCTTATGACACAAAATGATGTTTCATCCAGCATTTCATAGATGACACCTGCCATGTTCAGAAGGGGGGGGGGTCATAAAAAAACTGTTTTGAAATTTTTGGGTCACAACTGTTACAAAAAAAAAGATGAAGTAATGTTGTTTGCAGGGATGGCCGATGGCCCAGTGGTGACCGCGCTGCCTTCCCGTGCCAGTGACCAGAGTTTGGGCGCTAGCTCAGTGAGCTGGCTGAATGGGCCAAGGCTGGGGGAAAGGTGCAGCAGTATGTGGCACTGATCCCAACCTGGGGTGGGCCAGAGCACATGGCACCTTGTGGCAGGCTGGGGTGGCTTCCTTCACAAGGGTTGAGGTTCATGTCGAGGCCTGATGGGCCCATGCACTGCGTCTGGACAAGTAGGTTAGCCTGACAGCTTTTAATTATAGTGCAGGCACAGACCTACAGTTAGTAGGAAGTCAGGATCCACAACAAATTACTCACCTCACTAAGCATGCTGGCAACACACACCATACACAGAAACATTCAGCATTGACACATGCTTGTTAAAATTCTAGCAGTGCCCGATTTTTATGACTCCTTGCATATGCTGTGTTATGTAAGTAAAAAGCCACTGTAGGGTGCATATTATAGGATTATAATTAATGGCTTCCGGTTTTTACAATAGAAAAAAACGTGTGTTAAATAAACCAGCTTACCTGGTAGTGTTCACGGCATTCACTCTTGACTTCTTCCAATGCTAATCGCTCGAGACAAAAGTAAAACCGAACGGAGCCTCACGCTGTGTTTTCTCACACAAAATCAGTCAGCATAACTCACCTCCTCACTGCCATTCACTTAAAATCTCAACAACCGATATAAAAAAAAACATTTTCAGCACATTTCAAATCGTGGACTAATCGGAAACACAAAAGTTTTTACACGCTCCCTAACCACTCTCTCTTTCAACCCTCACCTTTCCCCTGTAGGTCAAATGATGCCAGCACTTGAAAACACTCGCTTCGTCAGAAAGGACACAAGGATCAAGACAGTTTTTTTTTAAATTTTCTTTTTAAATATTTAGTTACTTATTAAACCTGTTCTCTGTTCAAAATTACACTAGTTACTCAACAGAAGGTAAAAGTCCCATTTCTTTTTTACCTTTTCTACCAGAAAAACATAGAACTACCAGAAAAAAACGGAAAACGGAAGCCTTCAATTATATAAAATAAAGTATAGGGTGCAGTGTGTTTAACTCGAATTTAACACACACCCTCGTTGTTGGATGGCATTTATAAACCCCTCGGGCTTCGCCCTCGGGGTTTATGTGCCATCCAACAACTTGGGTGTGTGTTAAATTCTCATAACACACTGCACCCCATACTTTATCCTATATATAATAACCGGTCAGCAATTTTTTCCATTGCCTGACCCAGTTATAATTTTCTATTATAACCCATGGGTTATAACGAGCAGTATGCGCCATGTCTCTCAAATAAAGCTGCACCCTAATTGGCTGTTCATCGGCTACAGGGCGGGCTAACCATTTTGCTAAACATGGTGGCTCCTCGCTCGCACAGCAAGGAGCTCCTAAACCAACAGTACTCATCATTTTCTTTTTAGAAATTAACACTTCCATACTTCAAATATACACACACAAAAAAATCTGTCTGGTTGATCCTGCCATTTGGAACCTCCACCGGACTACAGCCAACATGAACTGCTCTAACAGGCTTCACTCACCCAGGTAAGAGGATTGTGATCCAAAACTTAAAAGTAAAAGTCAAATACAAAAAAATATCACAACAAAAAAGCATCTGTACTCAAGTGTCAGAAACATGCAGTGAGAGTGTGTGTGTATATATGTGTGTGTGTGCCAGTGTGTGTGTGTGTGTGTGTGTGTGTGTGTGTGTGTGTGCATGTGTGATAGTCAGCACCACAATTCACTTTGGCAAAAAAGTGCTAACCAGCAATTATGAAAAATAGAAGATGGGGAAATGTGCTTTTAACTTGAATTTAATGGCTGACCTCAGTGTGGGATGCTTTAATAAACCCCTCGGGTATGCTGCATCCCACACCTCGGGCAACCTGTCAAATCCTCATTAAGCACACTTCCTCATCCATTATTGTGTATTTAATGCATGCCCCAGGGTTGTAATAAAGCACAGGTTGAAGGCTGAGTGTCCTTAGGTCCCTGGGAAGTGCATTAAAATCTGATGATGCACACCATGGAGGGGCTTATTGCACTTATAAAATGGCTCTAAGCAGGTTTATTGGGGGAGGAAAATCAGATTCAGCGCCTAACTGTGTGTTTACAGAGATTTAATGCATGGTCAGGTGATGTCCCTTGGCCAGTGACATTTCTAGATTTTATCTTGCCATTTCATAAATAGTTATAATCTTACATACTATCAAAAATAACATTTTTATATTTTATGAACTTTCAGTCGTATGGTTATAATATGTTGGTAAGAAAATGGGATTTAGAATAATGTTTAACCCTTGCTGTAGCAACATGATATATTATTATATCAACTTAGCTGTCTGCAAGTTTTTATTAAAAACAGATTAAATTCCTGACTCTAACAGTTCTGAAGTGAGCCCATTCCTCCCAAAAAACAAAAAACTTTTGAATGGTCTAACTTTAGATCTGTTGGTGCTAGAAATGTAACTTTTATAACTGAAAGCTTAGATAGTAACCAAATCACTATGATCCTTAGAAATCAGTGCACTGTTGTGGGTAATTCCAAAGTATTTATAACAGGAAACAAATTCAAGTGGTATATGTGATCGAAAGTAGCAAGATTTCACATATTTTCTAACAACACAGAATATGAAAATACCATAACTGTTTTTCTTGTCATTTAACACCAATATATTATTTAGGAGTTTGAAATTGAAACAGAGTGAAGACACTCTGCAAATGATTTAATGCTAGGTCAGATGAAGTGTCCATAGTAAACAAGACAGCATCACCTGTATATGCAGTAGCAGTGTTTCAGTTTATGGGAAAATCTGGGGTAACTTATTCATAAACTGACTAAAAAGTAAATGGCCCAAAGTAGAACTTTATGTGGTACTTCTATGCTGACTGTTTAAAAGCAGTAAAAAAACTGTGTCCAGTTTATTCTCTTCTCTCTGCCTTGTAAATAATCTTTAAATCGGGATAATGAAGTGTTAGAAATAAGACACATGTGCCTTCACCCAAGATTATGTAGTTTTTTTTTTTCTACTTTCTGTTAATCCACCTTCTTACCCCGGAGCTACGCATCTTCAGGAGACATGAACCACCACCCCAGTGACTTGCCTTGCCTGATTCCCCAGGAGTTCCCCCCCATGGAGCCGTGGCTATACCTCCCAGGTGGGTACGGGATGGAACCCAAATGTCCTGATGCATCAATGTCTCGTCGGGGTCCCCCGGTGGTCAGGCAGGCAGTTGTCATTAGGGTCGGTGTTCTTGGTGCTCCGTCTATCTGTGTTCTGGTGGCATTTTTTCCTCTTTCTGAGGAAGTGGCCGGGGCCTTGATGTCAAGGCATTACACCAATGACCGTCACTCCCAGCCCTCTCTTGTACATGCTCCTGCACTTGCTGTTCCTCTGGCCTCTGCCAGAGGCCAGGCAAGCACCGGGCGAATGCTGCCCTTCCTCCCTGGAGAGGAGAACTGTCCCTCGGATGCTCAATCCTCTTCCTCCCCGATGACCCCCGATGACCCAGGCTCATTCACGAACCTGGTCACTGGCATGACGTGAGGTGTGGCGTCCAGCGCCTCAACCCTCAGCGCCACCGGGCCGGTAAGATTATGTAGTTTTGACAAATTATGAGTTACCAAATCAAAAGCCTTTGTAAGTTAAACAATAATTACAGCACCTGAAAATACAGGGTAGGATGTTCAAAAGGGTTGTGCATGGTGCAACAGTGGTGCACCATGCACAATCCACTGATGCACCCCGGTGCGATATTCAAAGGGGGTAGGTTGCTCTTTACAACCCGATGAGCCAAGCGCACCAGTAATGTATCACGGTGCAAGTGCGGGGGCATGCCCATGCATATGGCATACCCAATATTCAGCCTGGATTGCGGCATATGCAGGCACAAAACCCGCCTTATGCTGCACAGGGAGGCACAAAGATATGCCCATAAAAAGCAGGAACAAGTCGGTGGACACCCACAGGTGGGCTGCCGTACTGTCGGGCACAACACAGCAGCCATCTGGTATGGGTGGCCACCCGACCTCCCGAGACACAGTACGGGCATCATGACCCCCTCGCCCAATCATGGGCATAGTTTATTTTTTTTTTTGAAATTCAACATCTTTATTAATTTATATCATAACACCAGTTATGAAACGAGAAGGAAAAAAGCAGACACAGATAATAACAAAGATAATTAATGTTAACAAGACACCAGACTGTCACTGGATCAAACATAACCAAAATAAAAATATCCCAATAGACCAGAGCCCCCCTTCCCCACTTCCCGCCCCACTACCCCCGAGTGTGCCTTGTTAAAACAGTCTGACAAGAAAATAACAAAAAAGATAAATTACCAGCATTGACAAACATCAAAAAATGGTAAGACAAACATAGGTGGTCAGAGGCTTGCATTACATGGTTCTTAATTCAAATATAGAGCATAAAGTTTACCCCATCTATGATCAAATGAAGTTAAATGGTTCCGGGAACTGGGTATTAACCTCTCAGTATTAAAACAAAGTGACATTTCCTTCAACCATTCAGCGTATGATATAACCAGTTGGTCCATCCAATGCCTGAGAACCAATCTTTTGACAACTATAGAGATTAGAGCCATATGAAATCTGTGCTCCCGAACCCTAATATTGGAAAACAACCCTAGGATACAAATTTCTATGGTAAACAGGTTCTCCAGTCCCAGTAGGGGATCTAGTTTGGATTGAATTGTGTTCCACAACGGAGCCACCTTATCACAGTGCCAGAAAATATGTATCAGGTTACCTTCAGTTGTGCCACACCTTGTACAGTTAGTCGTAGGAAGTCTGCCCAGCTTGGCCAGCTTAACTGGTGTGTAATACAGGATGTTGAAGATGTGATACTGAATAAGTCTGTGCCTATCTTGAGTGAGGTATCTATGCATATCCTCCCAGATCTGGCTCCAATCCAAAGTGGAGTCTGATAGAAGAGAGGCCCAGATTTTAGAGCCTGGAAGTGCATTAGGATGTCTAATACCCAGAAGAAAAGAATAAATCCTAGAGATTCCATGGGGCTTGTTTACATAAACCTGTATCTGATCCAAGAAGGGTCTGGTATGAGACAGCTTGAGTGTGGTCCCAAAGATAGAGACCATGAGATGTCTCAACTGGAAAACTTTAAATATATATTTCTGAGGAATATATAATCTGGCTACTATATCAGGTGAGAAAAGGAGAGCCTCTTGAGAAAACAGGCTTTCCACTAGAATGCTCTGTAGCTGGGGAAGCCAATCTGGAGAGAGCGGTGAGCCCCCTATTTTGATGTTGGGGTTTGAAGTAAGGAATTGAGCAGTATCCTTTTTAGGCAAGATTTTAAAAAAATTTCAACACTGGGTTAAAACTTTAATAGAGACCCCCACTGCCAAATTTTGTATGAGACTTGGCAATGCAGAGGTGGAGTAGTAAAAAATTCTGGATGAGTTAAGGTTATGCATATCCAGCAGTCTTTTCCCCAACTGTAACCAGATGGGAAAATACTCATCAGGTATGGCCATGAACCATCTTCCCAATTTGGAAAGTTGACTCGCCCAGTAATAAAAGATAAAGTTGGGGAAGCGAAGTCCACCTCTTTCTTTAGGTAGATTAAGTTTTAAAAAAGTCCTTCTAGGATGTCTATCCCGCCAGATAAATTTAGAGAGGGCAGAATGGAGTTGCTGAAAATATGACAATGGGAGCCAGATGTTCATTAAATTTAAAGGATAGAAAAGGCGGGGCAGAACATTCATTTTTATAATACTGATACGACCCCATAACGACAATGGGAGTTTGACCCATCTATGGAGATCTTGCTGGATACTCAACACCAAATCATCCAGATTAAGTCTCCTGAGAGCCTCTGGGTCTCTAGTGAGATGAATACCTAAATATTTGATAGAGGAGGAGGAGGACCACTTCATACCAAAGTGGTTAAAGTTAACCTGATGGGTGAGGGCATTTAATGGGAATATCACTGATTCGGATAGGTTTAACTTATAATTGGCTACCTGTCCGAACTGCTCAATAATTTGTAGTGCATGTGCTAAAGATGTTTCCGGATATACTAAGTGTAGAAGTATATCGTCAGCATACACTGAAAGGGTCAGAGATTGTTGGTACACTAAGCAACCCATAACCGGAGGCAAGTTTTTAATACTGAGTAGAAGGGGTTCCAAGTATAAATTAAATAAAAAGGGGGACAAGGGGCAACCTTGCCTGGTACCAGTGAACAGGGAAAACCGTGAAGAAAAAACCCCATTACAGTAAATTCTTGCAGTGGGATCTTTGTATACCATCTGTATCCTTTGAATGAAAGGTCCTGGGAAACCCATTTTCTCAAGAGTTGCCCAGAGAAAGTCCCAGTTTACTCTGTCAAACTCTTTTTCTGCGTCTAATGAGACTAAAGCCATGGGGATCTGTGAGTCTTGGGCAACCTGGAAAATATGTGAAAGGGCTCGTAAGTGGTCAGCAGAAGATATGCCTTGCACAAATCCCACCTGCTCAGGGCTCAACAGATGAGACCAGATCCTTTTAATTCTAAGAGATAGGATTTTTGTTAAAATTTTAATATCATAGTTTAATAGTGAAATTGGACGGTAGCAAGCAGGCTCATTGGGGGGTTTATCTGGTTTCAGAATCAGGACTATTGTGGCCTCCAGCAAGGTGGGGTCTAGGGAGTCTGAGGTGAACATATACTCAAATAGCCTCAGGAGGAGGGGAGCGGAGCTAGTTCCTTACAGAAAGCTTTATAAAAGTTGGAAGGAAACCCATCAGCACCTGGCGATTTGTCCTGTGATAACCCGTGAATTGCTTCCTCTACTTCACCCAAAGTTATTGGAGAAGACAGAATCTCACATTGATGGTCCTGCAGGGAGGGAAGGTTAAGGCCGTCCAGATACTGTTCAATGCGGGAGTGGGAGGCTTGAGAGGGGGCCTTACTATATAAGGCCTTATAAAAGGATTCGAAAACCTGAGAGATAACTCGAGGGAAAGTTTTCATAGAGCCGTCTGGGGATTGCAGTGACAGGATTAACCTTGAGCTCTCTACTTCCCGTAGATGAAGGGCTAGCATTCTACCCGGCTTTTCGCCTTGATCAAAATAACGAGCTTTAGTTTTAAAGATAGCATATTCTGCCTTTTCCCTTAACAATTCCGCATATTCATTCCTAAGTCTCAATAGGGATTCCAAGGAAGTTGGAGGGGAGGAAGAGGATAGGTTGCCTTCAGAAACCCTTATCAGATTCGACAGCAAGATGACTCTAGCCTCTCTTTGTTTTCTCCTTTTGGAAGCTAGCTTAATGAATTCTCCCCTAATATAACATTTAAGAGAGCACCAAATCAAGTCCTCTCTGCAGGTGGAGCTTTTATTGAGATCTATAAAGGAGGAGATTAGCATCTTTATGTGGGAAATTATTCGTTCCTCTTTTAGAAGTTGTGTGTTTAGTTTACACGAAGTATCCCTTTGAGGGTTTGGGTCGGGAGAGACAGAGATCCATACCACTGAATGGTCAGATATAACAGTTGGTTTGATTCCTGTCTGGTGAAGGCCAGCTTGAAGGGTGGTACTGATTAAAATATAGTCTAGTCTGGACCACGACTGGTGAATTTGGGAATAGAAGGAGAAAAGCTGACCAGAGGGGTTAAGCAGACACCATGGGTCCCATAAACCCAATAGCTCCATAAAGTCCCTGAAAGCTAATTGTGGAGAGGATAGGGGTTTTAGAAGCCTATAAGTTTTGTCCAGGTCTTGTGATGGAGCAATATTCCAATCACCACCTAGGATTAGCAAGGAAGGCAGAAATCCGCTCAGTTTGTCGGCCAAACTCAGTCATAAGGAAATCCGCATCTCCTCTGACTGGACCATAAATTGCACCTAACACTACCCCAACATTATTGAGTATGCCTTTAACAATAATATATCTACCCTCCTGGTCTGCTAGAATCTCTTCTGCCATGAACGATACGTGTCTTTTGACTAATATTGCCACCCCTTTGCTGGATGACGACCCATAAGATGCCAACATCTGAGAAAAATCCTGATGGCGTAGCCCGTTTGTTTCCATGACTATGAGATGGGCTTCCTGCATCAGAAGAATATCACTATTTAAAAGGGCACAATTTCTGAAAACCTGATATCTTTTGGATATATCCCTGACACCTCTGACATTCCATGAGGCAATTTTAATTGGCACCAAGGCCATGTACGGTTATGCAAAAAAGAAGGTGAACATGTGATATATACTGACCAGATAACCCCAAAAGGCACACTCCAGACCCACCCCCCTTCCCCCCACCCCCCAAAAGCCCCTCCAACTATGTACAACAGGTTCCCAAGTGATTAAGAGGGCATACATTAATCCCCCTATAAGTAATACTGAGGACCAAACCCAGTTGGCAGCATTTCTGTGAGCGCCTGAGCTTGAACATACACAACTGGCCTGAGAGGGAGTGCTATGAACCAAATCTGAAAGGCGTCTCAAATAAAAATGGAGGACTCCATAATCTACAAGGCTCCCAGTAAATGCGCCACTCATCCCCTTCGCTGGGAGACTGTGCAGCTCTCCCTGAGCCTGCTCCATCCCGGAGCCCTCCCCTCTCCCCCATCAAACCCCTTAGGTCTACGGAGATAAGTCCTACCCTAGATGCCAAGGACAGACTACACTTGAGTGAGGAGGGAAAGAAAGTGTTGAAACAGAGGATGGAGGAGTACGAAGAGGAAGTTGGGAATTTAAACTAGGAGTGGGGGGTGGCAGTTGGGGAAGAGAAATGCAGAAACCACAGGTTGGGAAACCATATGAGCTTACACCCCATAAAAGTGACAAAGGACAAATGGTAAGTACTGTTGGTGATGCTAGGAAAGGAGGGCAGGATGGGGGAGGGTGGAAGGTGGTTACCCTTAATACTAGGAGCCTTGGGAGGAAAACTGCAGAGTTACAGGTTCTCATGGCAGAGAGAGAGGTGGACATTGCAGCCATCACGGAAACATGGGCCACCCAATACAATGACTGGGACCTGTCTGTACCAGGGTACAGGTTATTTCGTAGGGACAGGGTGATTGGGAAAGGTGGGGGGGTGGCACTATATGTGAAGGAAGGACTGAAGTGTGTAAGAGAGGAAGGGGAGGAGGGTAGTACTGAGTCACTTTGGATGCAAATCCAGGATTCCAAAAATAGGATTCTTAGAATGGGAGTGGTATACAGGCCACCATCTCAGACGGAGGAGTTAGACAGGGAACTAGTGGGACAGATGAGGAGGACCTGCAAGAAGGGTAGTGTGGTGATTGTGGGAGACTTCAACATGCCAGGAGTGGACTGGAGCACCCCAACAACCAGGAACAGAAGGGAGCAGGTACTGCTGGATGCCTTCCAGGACAGCTTCCTGCTGCAAATGGTCAGTGAACCAACCAGGTTAGGAAATACCCTTGATCTTGTGCTGACAAATGGGGACTTTGTGAGGGAACTTACAGCGGAGGAACCGCTGTCAGGGAGTGACCACCACTCAGTATGGCTCACATTGGATATGGGCAAGGAAGGAGTGGAATCTGGCACAATAGTGCTGGACTTCAGGAGGGCTGACTTTGGGAGGATGGGGGAAGTGGTAAAAGGGTACCTGGCCAGAATTCAATCTAGTATGGACACTAACCAGAGGTGGGAGCTCATAAAGCTGGGGATAGTGGAGGCAACCAAAACCTGCTGCAAAGCCAGAGCAAGAAGGCTAGGGCTAGAAACCGATCTGGTTGAGCAAGGAGGTCATGGAAAAGGTAAGAAGGAAAAGAGCTGCCTTTAGGAAGTACAAGAAAACAGGAGGGAGGACAGGGAGGAGTACTTGACAGAATCGAAGGAGGTGACAAGGGCAGTAAGGGAGCCAAAGCATCTACTGGAACTTAGGCTGGCACAAGGCATTAAGAAGGGGAAAGGGACTTCTTTAAGTACAGCAGGAGAAAAGACTGTAAGGACCATAATAAGGATTAGGAAGGAGGGGTTGGGTGGAAGCAGGTGCTATACGATGAAGCACTAAATGAGTACTCTGCCAGTATTTACTAAAGAGAAGAGGGGTGACACTCAAGGTTGGGGAAATGGCAGAAGCAGGGGGAAGTGGTGACAGATGGGAAACCATGGAGAGCAGAGTTTGAGAGGGTTTGAAGGCACGAAGGGTGGACAAGGCACCAGGCCCAGATGGCATCCACCTCAGGGTACTGAAGGAGTTGGCAGAGGTCCTTGCAGGACCTTTGGCAGACCTATTTAATGCCTCACTACATTTGGGTGTGTACCTCAGGACTGGAGGATGGCTCATGTGGTGCCCCTCCACAAGAGTGGCCCCAAGGATGAACCAGGAAACTACAGACCAGTGAGCCTCACATCCATCGTGGGTAAGCTAATGGAGACTATCCTGAAGGAGAGGCTGGTGGCCCTCCTAGAGGCCAAAGGACTACAGGACAGCAGACAGCATGGCTTCATACGTGGCATGGCAGATCCTGCCAAACCAACCTGGTCGAGTTCTATGACTGGGTAACTAGGCAACTGGACAGGGGCCATGCAGTGGATGTCCTGTATCTGGACTTCAGTAAGGCATTCGACTCAGTGCCATATGGAAGGCTGGGTAGGAAGTTAGTAGGCACAGGGGCGGGTGCAAAGCTGGTGAGATGGGTAGGAAACTGGCTGCAGGGAAGGCAACAGAGGGTGGTGGTGGGTGGGGAGCTCTCACACCCAAGGGCAGTGACGAGCGGTGTTCCACAGGGCTCAGTGTTGGGACCAGTGTTGTTTGGGATATTCATTGCAGACATATCATGGGACATCAAGAGCAAGATCAGTCTGTTTGCTGATGATACCAAGGTAGGCGCAGTGGTGGATGACCTAGGGGGATGGCAGGGGTTGCAGGATGAGCTGGCAAAGCTTGAAACCTGGTCAGACACCTGGCAACTGGGCTTTAATGCCAAAAAGTGCAAGGTGCTGCATTTTGGGATGAAGAACCCAAGGAGGAGTTACCAGCTGGGGGAGTGCAGCTAGCCCAGACAGAGGAGGAGAAGGATCTGGGTGTGCTCATTACAGGGTCAATGAACAACTCTGCACAATGTAGGAAGGCAGCTGCAAAGGCCAACAAAATGCTAGGTTGTATTGCAAGGGGTATATCTTCGAGGAGGGAGGAGGTGATTCTGCCACTGTATAGGTCATTAGTTAGACCACACCTGGAGTACTGCGTGCAGTACTGGCGTCCGTATCTGAAGAGGGACATTAAGTTACTGGAGGGGGTGCAGCGCAGAGCGACAAAGATGATCAAGGGGCTGGGGGACTTATACGAGAGGAGGTTGAAGGAGTTGAACATGTACTCACTGGAGGAGAGAGAGACAGGGGTGACATGATTGAAACCTTTAAATACATGAAAGGAATAAACAAGATGGGTACAGCGACAGAGGGCTGTTCAAAGTAAGGGAGGGAGGCCACCAGGGGCCATGATATGAGACTGGAGCGAGGAAGGTTCAGGAGGGAGATGAGGAGACACTTTTTTACAGAGAGGGTGGTGGCTGGGTGGAATGCATTACCTGCTGAAGTGGTATGCAGTAGAACAGTGGACTGCTTCAAATGAGGATGGGACAGGACAAGGGGGAGGGTGAATGACGGGGAAGGGTGGAAGGGAGGGGCAGCTGCAGAATAAGGGGTGCTAGCTGCACATTCGAGCAGACTTGATAGACCTCTAGGCCTTTATCTGCTGGCAAATTTCGTATGTTCGTATGTTCCTTGTGAGATTGTCATTATTAAGATAAGGGGAACACTAGAAGGTTTAGAAGGGTCTAACCCCAACAGATCAGTTATTACAGCCTCAAAAAGCACGTAATACAACATCTTGCATTGAGGCAAGCTGTTGCTCCAAGTCGTAACCTCTCGGGCCAGCCAGATTAATTTAGCGGAGCTAATCCAGAGAATGGGGGCCTACCAATCTCCTCCCATGCTGAAGGTAAATTTCTTTCCCCAAAGTTGCTCGGACCTTGAGTAAGAGAGGGGAAGTGACAGGGGAGCCAAGATATTTGATGGGACCTGGTCTTCCGTCCCTGATAACGGTGCGTGGGAACACCCACCAAACTAAAGGTTCCTAACCTCCCATAGCTGGAGAACGCCAACAAAATCACAGGGAAGGGTTGCCTGCTAGGCCTCGCTACAGCCTGCCAATCACTCCTGTCGCAACCCAAAGAACAAACAGGAAAAAAGGAAAAGGTGACAACAAACCTCAAACAGGTAAATGCCCTAAAATCAACACTAATATTAAGTCCAAATGATCCTCGAATGATTTCTGCAAAAGTTCAGCCTGTCTTAAACAGGTTGGGTAGCTTGATGGCAAGGTCCGTGGCTGCTTGCTCCGGGGAGTCATAGGAGTGTCATACACCGTCAATTACCACTTGTAACCTGGCAGGATAAGCCATCTTGAAACGTATGCCAGCGGCTATCAATTTGCTGACCACTGGGTGAAATGCAGAGCGCTTCTGTCGTGTTTCAAAAGGGAGATCTTGCAAAATTCTTATTTTAGAGCTACCCCACATAATGGCTTGCAACTCTTTCGATTTGGCTAACACATGCTGCTTTTCCACAAAACTTAAGAATTTAACTATGATAAGCCTAGGAGCTGCACCTGGTAAAGACTTAGGCCCGAGAGAGCGGTGGGCCCGTTCTATGTGGTATTGTGGATTAAGCGGGGACGGGCCAACTATCTTGTTGAAAAACTTTTGTAGAAAGGTGATAGTGTCCGCACCCGCTTCAGCCTCCGGTAGGCCTATAATCAAAACATTATTTCTCCTACTTCTCCCTTCCAAATCTTCAGTCTTGAATTGAAGCTTATTAATTTGTTGACGTAGGTGAACAATTTCGGGGTCCACTTTCTCCTTCCACTTCTCCACTGAAGAAGTTCTGGCCTCCGGGTCGCCCATTCATATCGACAAGTTGTTAAGGTCTCCTCGTATAGACTTTAATTCTGTTGAGATATCCTCCAGAGTTTCCTTGAATGGCAGAAGCTCTTGAAGAAAACGATCTTCAGTCGGGAGTCGCAGGAGAGCCAGAGGAGCTTAGTTTAGAAGGGTTTCCAGAGCTTTGGTGTTTTGACTTTTAGGTGGTTTTCTCTGGAGTGGGCGGTGGAGTGTGTCTGATTGTGGTCTGCCTCATCCAAGCCGATCACGATGCAAAATTCAGCTAGAAAGAGGATCACTGAGGGCAGGAATACTTAGGAAGCGTATAATTAAGATCTGATGCGTGTTTTTGCAGGTAGTATAGCAAAAAAAAAAGGAGTTTAGTAGAGGGCAAAAGGCAGGAGCTCCAGGAAAGTGCTGCTTCTATGTGCTCCGCATCACATGACCCCCCCCGTGGTCATAGTTTATATATATCCCTTGTGGTCCAGTGGACCCTAGCCCATCGCCTGATCATGGGCATAATACAAATATATCCCTGGTGGTCCAGTGGACCTGCTCCCTGCCCGATCATGGGCATATGTGTTAATAACTATCCTTGATGGTCCAGTGGACCTGCTCCCCTGCCCAATTGTAGGCATATGTGTTAAACACTATCCCTGGTGGTTCAGTGGACCCACTCCCCTGCCTGATAGTGGGCATATGTGTTAGTAACTGTCCCTGGTGGTCCAGTGGACCTGATCACCAGCCTGATTGTGTGCATAAGTGTTAATTAATAACCCTGGTGGTCTAGAAGTACTGGAGCTATTTGAAGATTTGGCAATACAGATTACTATATTGCCAAATCTTCAAATAGCTCTGGTTTAGAAACTATAAGCTACACCGAGACCAAGTACCGATTGGCAGGGTACTTGTCAGTCCATACTTGTATCAGAAATGCCCAAGAATGTCCAGGCTCCAAACCAGAGCTATTTTAAAAAAGGAGCCATGTATTAAGTATATAGATGCCCCAGGCAGCTCCCCGCCTGAAACGTCATCACGGGGACAGCCGCGAGTGCTTGTGGGCGTGACGGGGAGGACTCTGCTTCCTAAAATGCCAGAGCAACAAGAGTGCAGGATCAACAAGATACAATTTAAAATAAATGAGAAGCAAGTGCATTTATTTTTTTCTACTACATCTACTAATCGGGCCCCACTTCACATGGAGGTGGGGTCCGCCTGTATGTGGAAGTTTCCCTTTAAATAGGAAAATAATTGATCAACAATTTTTTTTTTATTTTGGCAAGGGAAGAGTAGAGAAAGAGATCTGTAATTTTATAGAGTGTATTTATTCCCAATTTTTACAATAAAGAAATAACATTAGCTCTCTTCTGTCAGTTTGATGCTATGGTTATTTTTGGAGATACATAATGTATGAAAACCCATTTTCAGGTTATGTTTGTTTCTACAAAAATCATTTGATTGGGCCATTTGCTGGTTAACTCGGGAGTGGGTCCAAAGGTGGTAAACTGGATAAGAAATTGGTTAAGATACAGACGACAGAGGATGGTGGGAAACAAAGTTCATTCTGAGAAACTGAGGGTGACCAGTGGGGTGCCTTAGGGATCACTGCTGGGACCGGTCCTCTTTAATTTCTTTATAAGTGACATTGCAGAGAAGTTGGAAGGTAATGTCTGCTTCTTTGTGGATGACACCAAAATCTGCAATAGGGTAGACACTCCTGGGGGGGGGGCTGAGCAAAGACCTTAGAAAACTCGAGGAGTGGGCAAGGGTGTGACAGCTGGGTTTCAGTGCGAAAAAGTGCAAAATAATCACTTAGTGCAGAGAAACCCAGGGGTGGAGTACAATATAGGTGGAGTGGTATAGATGACTACCAAGCAGGAAACAGATCAGGAGGTAATCATATCTGATAACCTAAAGGTGGCCAGGCAGTGCGACTAGGCAGTTGGGAGGACTAGTGGGATGCTGAAGTGAACAGGGAGGCATATCACCAACACAAAGAGGGAGGTGTTGTTGTCTCTGTATAGATCGCTGGGAATGGCACACCTACAGTTCTGTGTCCAGTTCTGGGGACCACATCTCCGGAAGGACATGAAGTGGAGGTGACCAAGAGATGGTCAATTAAAATGGTGCAGGGTCTGCATCAAAAGCTCTGTGGGAAGAGACTAAAGGACCTCAACATGTACACCCTGGAACAGAGGAGGGAGGGGGGATATGATAGAGACCTTTTAATACACTCACAGGGTAAGTAAGGTACAGGCGGGAAGTATTTTTCAGAAAAAAGGTGCTCAAGAACAAGGCAACAAGCTTTGAAGCTGGAACGGGGTAGATTCATGAGAGATGTAAGGAAGTACTTCTTCATAGAAAGAGTGCTGGATTCCTGGAACAGCCTTCCAGCAAAGGTGGTGCCAGTGAAAACAGTGGTGGGGTTCAAGAATGCAAGGAATACGCATAAAGGAATTCATGGGGAAACTAAGGGGAAGGAAGCAACAGCTGTAGATCAAGTAGGGGCTGCGCCTGCAGTAAGAGTGTAGGTAGGGAAAATGGGCAGACTGGGGGGAGGCAAGTGGTCCTTATCTGCTGTCGGATTCTATGGACTGGATTTTCAAAGCTTGCACCGAGTGCTGGTGTGTCTGGGACCCTGCACCTGATTTTACAATGGACAGGGTCCCGGCGCCTAAGTTCCACAGCTTGCGGCAAAAGTGGTAGTGCACCAAACAGATGGCCCACCCACTGGGAATGCTGCAGCCACAGAGCGGATGTGGTGTGAACTGTGCCCTTGGATGGGGGCATAGTAGTGTCTCCTGCCCCCCTACCACCACTACCAAGCACTGATCCACCCACACATGAAAGGGTAACCCACAGTTACCCCAGCAATGTATTGCCCTCTCCACCCTGATCTGTAGTAAATGGCATTCCAACCACAAATCCCTGGTGATAAAGTGGCCTCCACACCCACCGTAGGAGGTAGTGCTCGTCACCCTGCTCACCCCCCCGTCAGTACTCTGATTTGGTGACCAGCACAGCCCTCCATACACAACCATGGCTAGCCACCAAATGAACTGGCACAGTACGTACTGTATACAGTACACACTCTGTCAAGTTATTCGGCGGCCAGCATGGTGGTGTGCGGAGGGCTGTGCCAGTCACTGAATCAGGGTACAGACTGGGGGGTGAGCAGTGTGGCAGGTGCTACCTGCTTGGGTGGGGGGCCACTTGATCACCAGGGATTTGCAATTAGACCACCACATACAGAGAGGAGTGGGGTGGGCAGTACATCGTCTAGGGTAACTGTGGGTTACCTTTTAGTGTATGGGCAGATCGGAGCTTGGTGGTGATGGTGAGGGCACTGAATGACCAGGATTCTCCATGTAGGGGCACATTGGGGCTATGGGATGGGACTCTGCTGTCTGGCAGAGGGGGCACACAGTGGCATGACACAGTTGTCAACTCTCCCAGTGGCTGTCTAAGTACCGTTAGACCAGCCCTTGGCTGGCCTAATGGTACTTAACACTGTGTTCTTGGGAAGGGTTCTAAAAATAGCACTGCAGGCATTATGGCAGTTTGCGTCTGCCACAAGCCCCGAGTGCCATGCCACAGCCACTTTCGTGGTGCAAGGCTGGTGCAAGCACACTTTGGTGCAAGCAGCCTGCTGATTTCCACAGGCTGCTTTGCAAAATAGCTTGAGGAGCTTGGAACCCTTGGCGCAGGAGGATGTATGCTGTGTCCCACATGTTTGACACTAGCACCTTGCACCATTCTAGAGGCTTTGAAAATCTGTTCCTATTTCTCTGTATTTCTATTTTCATGCAAATGGAAAATCAAGCAACAATTGTGCAACAAACACTGTTTTAGTGTAGAAATGCTGTTTTCACAGAAAATATTACTTCTGCCAAAAAAAATGTATGTTTTTATGCCTTGTGCGATATATTTCACAAAACTGGGCTAATTTCACAGAATTTGCAATTTGTGCAGAAATAGGCAGTTTTGGCTAGCCCTTCAAATAAGTACTGTAAAGTTATTATTTATAGGTTAAAGTATACCCCCAGAATACAAGCAATAGTTAATGAATTGCCACGCCAATGTGTTGGACAACATGGCTGTGCAGATTCAAAAAAGGAGTTACTCTGAGGAAACTTGCCCAAGTGCAAGAGAAACATCAGTTCCTGCAGGTCTATGCTCCTGCCATGCTAAGGCTGTGTTGCCTGTGTCAACATTTTCAGAAACTGACTGAGTGTGCCAAGGACGTACAGAAAAAATACTCTGAGAAAAAACTGTGATCAGGTGCTATATCAGACATCATGTAACCCCACCCCTTTTGTCAGTATCAGGTTTACACCCTCTTCCTATATCACCCTGCTGTGTACCAGCACTTACAGCAGCTGCACTCTGACTGAAACCCTTAGTGTCTGAAGGTGTTTCCATCCAACATGAGGTCTTGTCTCTCTATTCTGCTCTCCGCTGTCTTGTGGGGTAAGTTCCTCTGCATGGTGTCAGTGATCATCGGGTCCATCAGGGTTTACTTAGTATTTGAATGTGACCAATTAGTTCTTAAAACAACAAAACTTAACCTATCAGTGGTGAAGACAAAGAAATGTAAAGTTGTTCTAAATTGTATATTTTTTTTTAGAATTATTTGAGTGGCAGAGCTAGGTGTAGGGGGTGATTAAAGATAGAGGGTTTAAAGAAAGTTCAGAATTGGAAAAACATATTATCTAATTTGAACTATATAACAAAATACAGCTTCATGTTTGATCAGCTTGTGTGTATATGATAATTCTAACTTTATTGTGAGATGCCTGTCAGAAAAATAACATACAACTATTATTTCATTTAACCCATTTTTTTATTCCTGTTCCCTTGAAGTTGCCACGTGTAGAGGTCAGAAGGACTCGGTAACACAGACTTCTGCAGTGACGGTGGCCTAAGGCTCCAGTGTTACACTGAATGCTCAATATAATACAAGCTCAGCTGGATTTGGTGACTACCTGTTCTGGTACAGACAGTATCCTGGCCAGTCACCGCAGTACCTGCTCCATGCAGGTACCCATGGGACAGCTGGTAATATATATGGACAGGACACTGCAGGTCCTCGCTTCAACATGAGTGTGAATAAAGAGCAAAGACTGACCCATTTCATGATGTCTGAAGCTCGGATTTCAGACACTGCCATGTATTTCTGTGCACTGAGCCCCACAGCAGTGCAGAACTATACTCAGCCTCATACAATAATGTACTCAGTTACACGTATAGCCTTTATTACGGCACTAAAGCCCATCAGGCAATCAAGCCTGAGTCTTCAGTGCTAATGTGTGTCATTCTAGCTAGATGTAAAGCTGTTGATTCATATATTTAATTTATAGTTTTAGTGTGAGCTTGCCAAACCCCAGTTATCTGAACATAAGGAAGAGAGTGCTGCATGCTAACCTCGTTCATTATCTGTACTGGTTTATCCATGAGCACAGGTTTATGTCCTTATGTCTAGAATTTCATAGCCTAAATAAAGTGGCGTCACACCTGATCCAGTCACACAGTTATTAATAGTGTTCTTGTTATTTCCTTCCACGTAGAGTCAAGCTAACAGAAACAGACACAACTGATGGCAGAAAATTTATCTCAGAGTCTATCCAGACTGCTGTATTGCCTACCTAGGCGGATCAGTAATAATACCAATACATAATCATTTTTAACAAGCCAATACTCTGCATATATGCTGCTTCACTCTTACATTTATTGCATACACTGTTTTATTTATTATATAGGGGATGCACAACAAACATAGACACATAGACTTTGATGGCAGATAAGGACCGCTTGGCACATCGAGTCTGCCCATTTTTATCCATGCCTTACAATCACCGCAGACCCTACTTGATCTCTGGATCCACCCTCTTCTCACTAAGATTCCTTGTGCCAATTCCATGCATGCTTGAAGTTCATCAAGTTGTTGCCCCCACCACCTCCACTGGAAGACACTACCTGGCATCCACCACTCTTTCAGTGAAGAAGTACTTTCTCACATCTCTGTTGAATTTATCCCCTTCCAGCTTCATTGCATGTCCCCTTGTTCTTGTGCATGTCTTCCTCTGAAAAATACTCTCCTCCTGTATGTTATTTAACCAGTGAGATAGTTATAGATGTCTATCATATCCCCCCTTCCTTTCCTCTTTTCTAGGGTATACATACATACAGAGATCCTTCAGTCTGTCCTCATAGGGCTTCTGATGCAGATACAGCACCATTTCAGCTGGCTTCCTCTCGATAGCCTCCACCCTGTCTATGTTCTTCTGGAGATGTGGTCTCCAGAACTGGACCCAGTAGTCTAGGTGGGATCTCACCAGAGACGTATGCAGTAGCAATGCCATACCACTCCTACTGGTAATACCCCCTCCCTATGCACCCGAACATCCCACTGTCCCTTCCCATTGCCTTGTTGCACTGCCTCGCCACCTTGAGATCATCAGCTGCGATTACTCCCAGGTCCCTTTCCTGTTTGTTGACTGTCAACACCTCTTCTCCCAGTTTGTAGTGTGTCTCTGGATTTCTGTGCCCTAAGGGCATGGTTTTGCACTTTTTAAAATTGCAACCCAGCTGCCATGCCCTTGATCATGCCTCGAGTTTTCTCAGATCTATCCATATTTTTTCTATCCCCAATGCAGTGTCCACTCTACTGCAGATTCTGGCATCAAAGGAGTATTGGATAATTATTTTTATCCATAAAAGTTGTAATGACCTCGGAATGCCTCATGAGTGGCACACAGAACCGTAACTACTAGCAAAGCTTGCCTGTTGTCAGCTTAATGAGTAAAGGAAGCAGTATACCGAAGTGGTTAGGGATACTGAGACACAAGTCTGGAGACCTAAGTTTGAATCCCACTGCCCCCACTTGCATACTGTATGACCCTGAGAAAGTCACTTAATTTCCTCATGCTTCCAGGTCACACTTGGAAACAAGTTTTGGTTTAGTGTGCCTTTCCTGTTAAACAGTCCCTCCCCCCCAATGAGTATGGATGAAAGATGTATCCAAACACTGACCTTGCTGCATATTCTGTTTATGCAATATTGTTTTGAATGTACGAAAACCTGTGGAACTATTTTGTTTATGGATCAGTGTTGCACCGTAGTTTACAACAATTATTGAATGGGAGGAATTTAAAGCTTTCTTATTGGTCCATATGATGTTGGAATCAGACTGCGATCGGATAGTAGATTCAGTAATGCTAAAAGTGTGCTAAACAAATTGTTGGGTCTAAAGAATGAAGGCTGGACTTCTACTGTGGAAATCCTCTTTTGCTTCCTATTGCAGAATTTACCTTTTCATCCTTGATCTATTTTTCATAGAAGCACAAACCACAGGCACAAAAATGTTGCAGCACTGTACACTGAGGGACAAAAGAGAGCTATAGAAATGTAGACAATGTTGACAGAAAAAAGGACATTGGTCCATCCAGCCTGCCTGGTTTTGAGTAGGAGACAACAAACTTAGAAAACCAAATTAAACTGACTGAACCTCAAAATTCTACATATTGCCCTCTTGATGTCATGGTAAGGGGGAGAAACATAAGAGTGTGGACCATGGATTGAGACCGCCCCTAAAATCACTCCAAATGTTTTTGCCGGGTCTGAGATCCTGCCAGATCCAGCACACTTTAATCCCTGTGCTTCAGGGATGGGAGGGCAGTGATGTGTACCGTGTCCAGATAACTTTACATTAAGATTGGGTAAAACTGTATGTTGAGTGGGAATTTTAAACTTATGTTACTCATCGTATCCATTAATGTTGTTGGCATATATTTTGTGTAATTCCAAGCAGGACATCATTGGCCTAATGGTTATTTCCTGAATAAAAACTTATTTTACTACAAGTGTTACTAATGCAGCCTTTAACAACGTTCGCTTGCTGGTACTTGCATTTGCATTTGGCATTTATGCAGGCCCCCCCGCCAGTTGTTTCCATGTCCTTTCAGCATCCATATCCCAGCAGAGTACCTCTTTGCAACTCCTCTTGCATCTGAGTAACATTTCACCCTCATACCTCTTAAGTATCTGTCTTAGGAACCCTAACGCCCTGGTTGTGCTCAAGGGAACGAGTCTGTGTGGGAACTGCGCAACCTGCACTTGTAACACAGTCATTCAGTGGAATTATTTCACCAAATTTTCAACATAGGCATTTTGTCACCTCTGGTCATGAACAGTGCAACTACGATTTTCTTACTGTGTCCTGAATCCTGATTTCCCACAGCGACCGTGCTATTGCACGCCAGAAGTTCAAAAACACATTTTGGCCAGGATGTGAAAAATGACAGCTGTACTGGTTACAAGATGATGTTGGAAAATAGTAATGTTGAAAATCTGGAGTGTAAATATTACAAATTCACGAACTTATGAGTATGCGTTGAAACTGCGTAACGCACACTCGTAACACAGCCATTTTATGGACTTTTACCACCAAATTTTCAACATGGGCATTTTAGGACCTCTGCTCATGAACAATGTCACTGTGGTTGTCTCACTCTGTAGCGAACACTGATTTCCAATAGTAACTGCGCTATTTTGCGCTGGAAGCTCGAAAACACATTTTGGCCAGGATGTGAAAATTGATAGCTACACTGTTCATAAGGAGGTATGGAAATATGCCTATGTTGAAAATCTGGAGTGAAAATATTATAAATTTGCAAACTTATGAATGCGTGTGGAAACTGCGCAATGCACACTCGCAAAACAGTCATTTTTTGGAATTTTTTCACCAAATTTGCAACATAGGCTTTTTGAGAGCCCGCCTCATGAACACCAACACTGTTGTTTCACCACTCAGTCCCGAAAGGTGATTCCATGCAGTGACCGTGAAATCACATTTTGAGACCGAATAACGCCATGACAGTGACTGCATTCATGAGAAGGGGTGTCAAGAACCTCGTGTTGAAAATTTGGTGTCAAAAGTTTAAAAAATGGCCGAGATATCCACCTAAGTTGGAAAACCCCTATTTATGCCATTATACAGCTTACCAGCATTTCCTCAGATCGTGGTCGGCTTTGAAGAGTGCAGACGTGTTCCCAGTCCACTGAAGATCATTGCGCCGGGCTCCAGAGGTAAGTATGGGGTTAGGGGTGTGGGGAGATGGGTGCGCAGAGGTGAGTGGGTGTTGGTGGTGGGGGGGCAGGGACTCACCGAGGGACTGTTTTCTTCTTTCACAGGATTTTAAAAAAGGACGTTTTTGGCACGCTTGGGTGGGCTCCCAGCATGCTTTCTACCTGTTTGTTGGGGGTGGAGCCAGTGGGAATTGTACCCCTGCTGACCAAAACAGAAACAGACACTTTTGGTACACTGGGTGGGCTCCAGGCGTGCCATCAGCAGAGGAGAGGGCGGCGAGGATTGGGCACTCCCACCAGCCATACAGTGTGTGTGCTGGGAGAAAAATAAGCACACTGGAGTGGGCTCCCAGTGTGCCAATTGTTTTTGGGGGCTGCAGCCAATGGGGGATTGGGCACCCTGGCCACACAGTGTGCTGGGGGTTCATGAGCCGAGGGGGATTGGGCACTCCTTCGGCACACAAGGTGGGGGTCAGAGACAAAAGGAGAGAGGGGGAGGACATCAGCAGAGGGAGGAAGCGGGAGGGATTGCCGAGTTGTGCATGACAGCAGTTCGGCTGATGTGTATGCTAATTGCATACACGCTACCACCGCTGATTGCAGCGGACCTTTTGTTAGTAGTGAAGACCAACACAGCTGAACTGAGCTTTATTGGAATCTGTACCTATTTGCTGATTATCTGCTGTATTAGCAATAATATTGTAGTTTGTCTAGCCTGCCTTTTTTGCAGCATGGACTTTCTGTATTGCACCACCATTTTGGCTTTGGACTGCCAGTCAGCACCAGTCAGTACCTTTGTGGGCCCTAAAATTGAGTCTGCCCCAGGGGTCTTGTGGGAGTGAATTTCTGTAGGAATTGTAGCTTTTACATTTTGGCACCAAAACAGACCTGGAGGGGGAGCCCTTACTTTGACAGACAGATGGATCAACCGATTGAACTTTTTGGATCACAGGGAAATCTCAGAGCTGCCCGCAGCAGAGAGGCAGAAGTGAGATGGATCTGGAGGAGTGAGGAGCTTGAGGTATTCGAGCAGCTGTCTCATGGGATTTGATTTGATTTTTATTTGTATATGGGTAAGCACACTGGGATACACTCCCTTTTACTGGTACGACCCGTGGTCAATCAGATACATACAAAAAATACATCAGACAAGATTATACACAATACAAAACATATTAATAGGAATACAAATTCCACGTCTAAGTAAAATCACAAATTAAATGTAAGTTAGAAACCCTAATACAGTTTATATTGTTATACAGATCTGTGTCACAAGGGCCGTGGCTCCTTGGCTAATGTATACATTCAGTAAATGTCAATCTAGAAAACAACTGCACTTAGACAAATTCATAAAATGCATTTTCAAGGCTGCTGTAAACAATGCATAACTACCCATACCTCTAATATATGCTGGAATATTGTTCCATATTGTTAGTGTATAGTATGCAAACAATCGCTGTCCTCTTGAAGTATGCATAAATGGGATTCTTAACATAGTTGGGTCACCTGATAATCTAGTATGTAATTTAGAGCTAGAAATCTATAAAATTGATTTTTCTAGTTTTAAAGGTACTCCTGTTTGTTGTATTTTATGGACAAATTTAGACATTACATACTTATGATAATATTCAACTGACAGCCATCCAAGATTTTCCAGTGTAGTACAATGATGTGCATTATTAGATGTTAATAAAGCAAATCTTCCAGTTTTGTGCAACAGTACTGATTTCCGCCTTATGGTGCTATAAGGAGCATTGTCCACCACTATGGAAACATAGTTCAAAATGGGCAGCAGGCATTGATTAGCAATTGCCAAACGCGCCTCATCTGTCAAGAAGCTGCGCAGCCTGAATAGTAAAGCAATTTTGGAATGAATTTTAGATAAACTGTAATAGCAAGTGTATGCGACTCATATGTTAATGTGGGGTTTAAAACTACCCCCAAATACTTAAAGCTATTTACATTTTCATACAGAACCCCATCTAACGACTCAACTTGTAAACTAGAACCAATAGCTTTTAACTTGACAGGAGTACCAAATACCATAATTTTAGTTTTTTACTTATTTAATACTAATTTATTATTTATCAACCAATTTTGTACAGCTGTAAGTTCCTTGGTCAGAGTTATATTAAGCTGTGATAGTATTCCCCCATGGCAAAAGACAACAGCGTTGTCTGCATACATAACCACATGTGCATCCTTAACAGAGGAGATAACAGAATCAAAGAAAATGGAAAATAAAATTGCTCCCAGTATTGAGCCCTGTGGGACTCCGCACTTGACCAAAGCCTTATCAGATAAACTGCTTCCGATCTTTACCATCTGGAACCTGTTAGAAAGATAATTAGATACTCAAGACAATGCTGGTGTCCCCACCCCAATATACTTGAGTCTCTCAACTAGGAGGGAGTGGTCCACCAAATCGAATGCCTTGGTCAAGTCCACGAACGTGGCCCCAGTCAGGCACCCCCCCTCTCCATACCTTCGTGAACTCGACCAAGGCACTCTCAACACCCCTTCCCTTCCTGAAATCATGCTGACTTTGTGATAGTGTGGGGATTTGGTGGGAATTTGGCAGGACGGCTGTATTTAGGACTACGTCTCCAATCCATTTCATTGTGCCCTGATAAATGGGCATGGTGAGCAGTGAATCAGTCTGAGCTGGGAAGAGAGAGAGAGTGAACAGCTCGAGAGATTCAAGCAGCTGCTCCTTGCGTAGTTCACATGGGAGATTGGTGGAAAGGCTGAGTTTGACCTATCTGCCTGCTGTCCCTTGAGAGGGAATCCTTTGAAGGGCTTAGTAATCAGACTTTATCCAACTTAATCATGACAAAAGTCACCGGATTGTGACTGTACTTTTGCCTGAAGAAGACCAAAGATTTGCTGTACGCGATCGGCCTGTCAGGACATCTGAAACCACCACAGAGAGCACGGTTTGCACAGAGACACTGTGATTGTGACCAGACTGTTATCCGAACTGTAGTATTGCTTTCTTTTACTATAAATGTGCTGTGTGCTCTTAGTGGGTCGAGATTTGGTTCTCCACTGCCGAACTGTGCCACACTTGCTGGAGGCTGCATCCAGCCCCTACTGGACTGAATCCGCATTCATCTCCAGTTGGCCTGGGCCCTGCCACCTTAGCCCAGCCAGTTACTCATGCCACGAAGAAGACCATCAATGAGAGACCTGCCTGGGGATCAGCCCCCTGCTCAATACCTTAAACAGAAGCAACGCCTCGGTGATTCATGTGAGCCTTGCTTCTCCTGGCATACCAGCTCATCAAGCTGCAGTCTCCATTTCGTCCATCCTGTGTCCTGTACTGGGAAGCGTGAGTAAACACCAGAGAAGCTCCCTGCAACATCAGCTAAATCAGAAGTGTTGTCATCTGATTCAATTCTTGTTTTCTTGACACAAACTGAGCCTTCCGGCTCCGGATTACAAATGTGTGTGGTTGTGCATGCCTTTTCTTTTCATCACAGGGCCCTAACCAGCTGCAATGTCGGCCTACCCTGGGCAATGTTCCAGGCTAGCCCACCTTACTTCCAACTGGGTACCAAGAGCGTGTGACTGTGCAGGGACTGTAAAGTGCATGCATGATTGCCTGATTGAATCAGCATTTATCCAATCAACCTGATCACGGCCCTCCCTTGTTCAAGTCCCCTAACTAAATCAGATCTTACTCTTTTTGCATTTAATCTGACTGTGGTTCTAATTTGTACCAAAAGCACTGTACTGTTGTTATTTGCTGTGCAGAACCTTGTTTTACAGGGGGTCTCCAGGGTCGAACTGGTGGAAACAGCCCTGGTGGTAAGTGCAAACAGTGTGGGGGTTTGTATACTGAATAGGCTCTATTGTGAAAGTGTTTGCTATATACTGCCTAGGCCACTAGAGGGGAAATAGTGGGGTTACAGTGTCCCAGAGGGCTGTACCCAGGTTAGCCCTGCTACTAACAACTCTGTCCTCAAGGTGGAGGCACCCGCTTTAGTACCAGGCCCCTTAACCTGCAACTAGCCAAGCAGGCAGGGGTAGTAGCCTTTGGGATAGCGCCACCTAGGGGTTACACTAAAAAATAAAAACAAGATACAATGACATTTTGTTACCATTCAACAAATACTGCTGCTTTAAGGAATGACGTAAAAGATCTATTGGATCTATACAAGCGATCCTGATTTTGCATCTCGAATATAAATTAACATTCACTGAAGCTGGTAGACTAGAGCATTTATTATTTAATAATTACTGGTCAACAATTTTTTCCTATGGGCTGACCGAGTTATTTGCCGTAATAACCTGTGGGTTATTACGACATTCATGTACACTGTCTTTCAAAATAAGTGCTCCATGATTGGCTGTCATTCTGTGTGTTGGGGGGGTGACTTAAGACTTCCTCAGACATGGCGGCTCCATCTCTCACTTTCCAAGGAGCTGCAACAACAAGAGGCATCCATCCTTTTTCTTTCTAAATGTATCTGACTGATCTTACCTTTTACACTGTTAAACAGATATATATATCTTTTTGATCTTGCCATTCATCCATTTCAGGGCAAAGCTAAACCGAGCTACAACGGAGTGTGGCTGACTGGCTGTACCGTTAGTTAGGCGCAATCTGATTGCAAACACAAACTGTAAGTAAAAACAAAAACACAGAAAGAATAAAAAGAAAAAAGAAAATAATTCTGTAAAGGGAGAGAGGGAGTCAGAGGCTGTGTGTGTGTGTGTGTGTGAGACACACATGGACACTAAAGTTAGGCTGGAAAAAAATTGTTGACCAGCAGTTATAAACAATAAATGATGGTGAACTGTGTCATGCTCAAATTTAATACTCACCCTCGGTGTGATGTTTTATTAGACCCCTCGGTCTTATGTAGCATCTCACACCTTGGGTGAGGTGAGCATTAAATTCTTGTAACACACACTTCCCCATCCTTTATTCTTTATGTTATAGTTACAATGAGGGTTTGTTTTGCATGGATTTCCATGCCAGCTGAAATCTTGTTGTACCACAGTTCAAAGGCCATGGGATGCAGTTGTACCCTTCTGTGGTACAACAATATTCCAAATGATCAGAAATATTCAAGGCAGCTGGTGTTTTTCAGAGTGCTATTGTGTGCACAGCAATCAGGTCCAAGTCCTGAACTAAATCCATTTGCCTGCCCCTGGAGTGCTGTGAAAACACTTTTTTGTAAACTAAAAACTAAAAAACTAAAAAAAACTGTACGATACTAAAAATACTGGCTGGGCAACCACATGACCAAGCAGCCTGATCTGCCTCTTCAGGCTTTTGATTACATTGGATCTCACGAGCTTCACTCTCGAGGTCTGATGTAATCAGAACCCGTCAGTGGC
Source organism: Neoceratodus forsteri (assembly GCA_016271365.2). Taxonomy (NCBI): domain Eukaryota; kingdom Metazoa; phylum Chordata; order Ceratodontiformes; family Ceratodontidae; genus Neoceratodus; species Neoceratodus forsteri. The sequence continues at coordinate 213,311,604 of JADMNL010000022.1, forward strand.
AGTATAGGTCGGGTGGGCATGGCTGCCCAACCAGTATTTTCCATGTTTACTTATTTCAAAAGTTTTGCCAGGAAAGACATACTGAGCTGGTATCATCCTGTTACCTGATGTAGTATACCATCGTAACAGCAAAGTTACAACACTGAAGACATTACATCGACAGCTGCACAATGACAACAAGTGCATTGAGTGGGAATGACGGCCAATAGGTGTGTTCCGTCGACAGGTGTATGGGATCATGGGAGGTGTGCAAGGTGGGTGTTCAACCTATTCCCCCAGTAATGCTGCATCTTGGAGGTTGTTAGTTTTAGTGTGGGGGGTGTGGGGGGGGCAGGCCCCTGCATTTCAACATGTGTAGTGCCGTTTGTTGGCGTGGAGGTTAGTCGCTTTGTGTTTGTGCCGTTGTTTCCGGGTGTCACTGAGGTGGTATTGATGTAAAGGATTTTGCTGTAATTTCTATCACTGCGGTTTACTGGAACCACCTGATACAACCTGGGAGGAGGAGGAGGAGACAGTAAACTGAAATTACAAGACAGAATGTTCACAAAATGCAATGATATGAGAATGAGCACAATAAAATGAACAAACCACAGGCAACGCTTCTGGGCAGAAAATCTGCAGGACCATAAATGCAGAAGAAGAGCAAGAATAATAATACACAATGTGCAACAAAGAAGGGGTGAGTGTAGTGCCTGAAAATTGAGGGAGGGGGGATATGCTAGTGACAGTAAAGGGTGGAGGGCAGCTGACAAAAGTCTAGGACCTAGAGACAGCAGCAACTGCGGGAGTGAGTAGTGAAATCATGGGAGGAGAGATTTCAAAGTGTGAAGGGTAGGAGCAGAGTGGTGGGGGGAGAGAGTCCCACAGTTAGGGAAGTGGAAAGAGAAGGCAGCTTCACCTGCAGATCACATTGGGGGGACGGCCAGAGAGGGACAGCCAGAGTTGCAAAGGAAGTAAGAGGTAGTGGGGTTGGGGGAAGGATAAAAAGCAAGGTAAGAAAGGAGGGAGCCAAAGCAAAATTTGGAGATAACTGAGGCACAGCATATATAACAACATAGACACCATCGGCAGAAAAAGACCACTTGGTCCATTGAATCTGTCCTATTCGTTTTCCTGACCTCACCCTGTGTCCTAGCATAGGAAATGGCAGACGAAAAAACACCATGTGCCCATAATATTCATCTGCTGCAACCCTGGCAGCTGTGGCATTCAATAATATGTCAAATATCAGAAACCACTGGGTACTGTCCCCAGCAATGTTATTCTCCATGAGGAGCTGATACAACTTGAATTTAAACGTTTCAGCACTCCCTACTGGCATCGCTTCCTTTGGGAAATTTCTTCATATGCTGGACACTCATCGCCTTAAAAAATGCTTTCCTGCGGTATCACTAATTTTATTAAAAATCACTGAAGCTTCATGCGATGCTTCTGACCAATCACAACTCTTCCTTCAGTTGTGCGTGAGATACTATTACTTCTTTAAGAGTGCCTCACCCGCTGTGCTGCAGCGATGGGCTTATTGCTGGCTGGTCCCACTGATAACATTTCAGAAAATGGTCATTTTAAAACATATCAGCATGATCTAGAATATGTTATGGGTCTGCTTAAAGGGCCTCTTACGGACGTAAGTGTGGCCTCTTGCGTTCTTAAGATGCCAGAACTATTCATCTTAGGTTCTCAGTTCTCACGTCGTAGAGACGTGCAAGGCAACACTCATATCCATAACAGGCCCTCCAACCTGACCCATAATCATAGAAACATAGAATATGTAGGCAGAAAAGGACCGCTTGACCCACCCAGTCTGCCCAGCTGGTCCCTGCCTAGTCCGTCTCCATAGACCCTTACTAGTTTCCAGGGACCCCCCTCCTCCCTGCCTATTTATCAATATTCCTCTGTGTTTATCCCATGCATGCTTGAAGCCCCTACTGTTTTCACCACTTCCACTGGCAGTTGAGTCCAGGTGTTCACTACTCTTTCAGTGAACTACTGCTTCCTCACATCCCTCTTAACTCCTCCAGCTTCATCACACACCCTCTGGTCCTAGTGCTGTCTTTCATTTGAAAAAGACTCCGCTTCTGTACCCTGTTCACCCCGTGAAGTACAAAGAACCATTGTTCTGATAATGTCATTGTGGTGACTTTAAGATTTACAAAGATGATGACCATGCCATGTGCATTAGTTGCCTAGGCCTCACTCACGATGTTGAGGCCTGCAGGATTTGCCAACGCTACAACCAGGCCACCAGGAGATGTCGCAAGAAAGCTCTAGAGCTTCACTTAAAAATTAGAGGTTTGCAAAACCAGTGAGGTTCTGGTTTTGGTTTTACCAGATCACTCCTGGTTTTGGTTCTGGTTTTGGAATCATGGCTACTGTCAAGGACTGCCCCCCCCCAAAAAAAAATATTTTACAGGTGATGCAAGCCTTTACTGCCTCTGCTTGAACAATGTATTTTTGTAAGGTCTACACAAAATAAAAATGGTCCTGAGCTTGTGTGGGAAATGGCTGGCCCTGCTGCAGAGTGGGAATATTACTATACAACCGCCAAAGGGATGCACCATCCCCAAAGGCTTCATACATGACGCATGCCTTCTCTGGCTCTGCTTATGAACTGGCTCTCTCTTTTGTGTTGTTAAGGCAATAGTGGAACTTTTCCTTTACTTGATCTTGTTTTCAGTAAACTTTATTTTTCTTGCTTAAAGTGATTTTCCAAAATCACCCCCCCCCACACACTCACACATTCTTGCAGCTGATGACCTCGATAATTTTATTTGAAGTCCTTGTTTTTGTGGAAGGGGTTGTAGATTGGCCCTACAAGGTGTCCAGCTGATCCCTTCCACTTCCCGATAGCGCTGACATGCCCCCGCGCTGGGGCACATAATGACGTGTGACTGCGGGGACAGCGTGGGGTGCATGTCATTGACATGAATGGGCCTCCATTTCAGTGCAATTTTTGTGCGTAAGAATTGCCAGTTGGAGATTAATGAAGGCCACTGCTTGACTAACAATGCCCTTGAGTGTGGGGGCATGTCAGTGCTATTGGGAAGTGGAAGGGATCAGCTAGCCATCTCATAGGGGCAAACTACGATCTCCTCCACAACAATAAAGACTTCCCATAAAAATTATCAAAAGCAGCTGGGATGCCAATCACCAGCATCAACTACCAGAATATGTGTGTGGGAGCTGATGTAAAGAAAGTTAGTAAATCACTTTACCTTAAATGTTTCTTTTTTTTAATTTTTTTTTTATTTTCTATGCAGTTGTGCACTGACTGTTCTTGTGCACTGTAAGACAGTGTTACTGTGCTGAGCTATTGTGCAGTCGTGCACTGCAGCTTCTAGTCTGAGCAGCACTGCAGTCTCCCCCTTCCCCCACACACACACAAACATATTCTCCTCTTGTTCGTGTTATCTTTTTAAGTTTAACTTTTTTGGGGGGGCTGCCTTAAGTTAAAGCTCTGCTTTTTCTTTTATTGCATTGTCCAGTCTCCGCTGCCAGCCCCTCCTCGGTCTCTCTTGTTAGAATTTGATTAATTTGTCCGACTCCTCCCTCTCTTGTTGGTGAACAACAAGCAAACTAAAAGTTCACAACTTCAGTGGAAAATCAAGGTTCCCTTCCTGACCAGCCCCTACCACAGGCAAAGATGCTCCCTCCCCACTGCTGGCTGACATGCAATGGTGCAGAGGAGGTCAGAGCCTGTGCTGGGCACCAACTCCCCTCTGCACCCTTTGATCTCTCATAACATGCCTTAAGCCTATCACGTGACAGGCAGGCATGCAAGCTGGGAGGCTGGAGAAACTGGAAATTTGGAAAATATGAAAAAATGTGAGCCAAGTTGGCAAGATTCGCATCGGGTTTCATGAAAACTGAGCTGCAATGCATTTGGAGTCGCTTGGTTTCTGGGGAAGAGGTTCTGCACACCTCTGTTAAAAATAGCCATGGAACAGAAACATGAATTGTTGCAGGTGGCTTCACTGTTGTTAACAGCTCCACTGCTTCCCGGTTCGCCATCTGCCCATGAGTCTCTGCGGTTGATGTCATCCATTGCCAATTCTACCAAAAAAGAAGGATAACAGTATGAAATCCATGAACAAGCACTGCCACTCCAATAAGGAAAAGAGGCACAGAGAAAAGGCTGCCTCTCTTGATCACTCAATATCTCCTCTGAACAGAGGTAAGTCAAATTAGAAAGACAGCTCCAAGGCCAATGTCTCCAGTCCTGCTGCTCCCTACCCCAACTGTCTCTCAAACACCAAGGTCAGGGTCTGGCATAGGCTCAACTCCCCCACTGGAAAACTCACAGTTGATACCACTGTCGGGTACTGTCCCGTCAATGGTTCCTTTGTCTTTGACCTCCTCGGCGCTCAATGACATGCAACTCCTTTACCAAACAATGTCAGAGCTCTTTCAATGGATAATATTAATAATTAATATTAGTATTAATGGAGGCACTGTTAAATGAGAGGATTGTGTGAGTCCTTGAATCTAGCAGAGCACAGGATCAAAGACAGCATGGATTTACAGTGGTCCAAGGCAGCATTGATTCATAGCAGGAAGGTCATGTCTAATAGATTTTTCTAACTGGGTGACCAGGGAGGTAGATCAGTGGAGGGCAGTGGATGTGGCCTCCTTAGATGGCAGTAAGGCCTTTGATACTGTTCCACATAGAAGGTTGGCAAACATGTTAGGCAGCATGGGGGTGGGTCCCAAGGTGGTGAACTGGGTCAATAATTGTTTGAGTTGCAGGACACAGAGGGTGCTGGTGAATGTTGTTCAATCGGAGGAGTGGGAGGTGACCAGCAGGGTGCCACAGGAATTAGTCCTCGGAACAGTCCTCTTCAATGTCTTCATAAAAAACATTGCAGAGGGGCTGGAGGGGAAATATGTCTTTTCACAGATGACACTAAGATTTGCAACAGGGATGACACTCTAGAGGGGATAGAAAAAAATGAGAAAAGACATAAGCAGGTTGGAGGAGTAGTCAGAAGTGTGGCAGCTAGGTTTCGATGCAAAAAAGTGCAATGTCATGCACTTGGGAAGCAGAAATCCAAGGGAGGTGTACAAGATGGGGGGGGGGGGGGGGTGTACTGGTAGCCACCAAGCAGGAACAGGACATGAGGTACTCACAGCAGATGACATAAAGGCGACCAAACAGTGCAAGAAGGCTGTGGGGAAAGCCAGTGGGCTGCTGGGGTACTTAGGGAGAAGTATCACCAGCAGAAAGAAGGAAGTGGTTATGCCACTGTACAGGTTGCTGGTGAAAACTCAGCTGGAATACTGTGTCTAGTTCTGGAGACCACATCTCTGGAAGACCTACGAGGAGAGGCAAAGATAACTCAATATGCATTCCCTGGAGGACAGGAGAGGAGAGAGAGAAGGCACATGATAGAAACTTGCAAGTACCTCAGGGGTATAAACAAAGTACAAGTAGGTAGCATATTTTGAAAAAGAAGAATTGCAAAAACAAGGGGGCAGGAAATGAAGCTGGGGGAGGTTCAGGGGCAACTTGAGGAAGTACTTTTTCATGGAAAGAGTGGTGGATGCTTGGAATGGCCTCCCAAAGGAGGTGGTGGGGGCAAAGAAAGGGAATTCAAGAAAGCATTGGACAGACATAAGCATACCCTAGAGGCAGAGAAAAAAGGGTGAGTTGCAGATCAACTAGGATCTGTGGCTTGAAATAAGTAGGCAAATGGGCAGACTAGGTGGGCCACACGATCCTTATCTATTGTTAACTTCTATGTTTCCATGTTTCTATGTATGCTGTTACCTTCATCATTGATGGCATTCCCATCGATGCCTTTGGAGTTGCCACAATTGACCTCATTGATGACACAGGTGTTCCCTGTACCTTCTGCCATGCCAGCCAAGAAACATCCTCTGTTGATGGTTTTGCCATCAATGATCACTCCTTCTAGGTCTCCTCATCCCATTGACCGTCTACCTATGTCCATGAACATGGGTAACAAGCTGGCATATAATCCAGAATACATGAAAGAGGACAAGGAAGGAATGGAGGATCAGTTGGCTGCTCTGGATGTGGTAGGCTCCAGCTCCACTCTGTCCTCCTGTAGTGAGAAGAGTGCGAAAATCACTCCTAGATCACCTCCTGAGGATGCCTTATTTTAAGCTTTCCTCAGGTTGGTTTAGGCCAGAATGGTGTTTGATGCTGAGGAGGAGGATTCCTCTAAGAAGAACTTACATGAGTTCCAAGGGGTGTCTGCCTTCCTAACAGTCTTCATATCTCAAATTCTTCCAGCCCTGGAGGATGTCACTCTGGTTGCGTGGCACAGGCCATGTGCACCACATGCAGGGCCTAGGAAGGTAGAGAAACAATATTCTGCCCTTCTAGCAAGTCTCATTATTCCTCTCAACCTGAAACAGATTTGGCCGTGATTATGGCTGTGCATGATAGGTCAAAAGCCCCGAAACACATGAGTTCTCTTCCTCCTGACGCGGATTAGAGGACACTGGATGTAATGGAGAAAAGAACATCTGCTTCCCTAGGACTGAAAATTGCATATTATCAGGTGAAGTATCAAATCTGCTTGTGGAAGTTAACAGCCACATTGGCTGGAAAACTACCTGAAGGCCCGGACAAAATTATTACTCAACAGACAGTTGCTAAAGGCTTGGAAGTCGGTAAGCACCTGCTAAGATCTACATATGCTGCCTCTGACACTGCTGCTTATGCAGCTGCTTCCGGCTTCTGCCTCCACCACCATTCCTGGCTGCATGTGGCAGGCTTTGCCTCTGATGCACAACAGTTGGTCCTCAATGTCCTCTTCAGAGGGAAACAGCGGTTTGGCTCCAATGCGGAGAATGCTCTATGGGATTTACAATCATCTAAGATGAACCTGAGGTCCCTTCATACTTTGAACCTGACACCCTGAGGCTGGGGCAGAGGCTCTTTTTGTCAGCCCCATGGCCAGGGCTACTCCAAGGATTCCTGACACAGTTCCCAGTGACTTCAGCCCTCCCAGTCTCAGACCACTCTGCCTCCCAGTGCCCACACCAGGCTCACAAAGGTGCAGGCATCAGCAGCACCCCTGCTGCCCACCAACATTTTTGATTCCCCTCCTTTTTCTTCTGCCTCTTTGCTTCAGCAAGTTCTGATGGGAGGCTGTATCTCTCACTTCCTATCAAAGTGCAGGGAGATCACTACCAGTTCTTGAGTCCTGGAAGTAGTTCAGCAAAGACATTCACTTGAGCTCCTTTCTGTCCCTGCAGTGACCGCCTTTACCAAACTGATACCCTTCTCAAAATCTTGCCCTCCTACTGGAGGAGGCATAAACCCTACTCAGCAAAATGTCTATAGAGTCCATCCCCTTGCAGAACAGAACCTGAGTTATTATCCCTGGTACGTTCTGGTACAAAAATGGACGGAGGATTTAAGGCCCATCCTGAATCTTAGAGGCCTAAATTTATTTATAGAATACATAAAGTTTTGGATGGTCTCATTGCAGTCTCTCCTACTCTTGTTACTGAAAGGGGATTGGATGGTTGCTCTGGATATGAAAGATGCATACTTACATATCAAGATCTGCATGTCTCATAGAAAATACCTGTGTTTCATGCTCCAGTTTTGTTTCTTGCCCTTTGTTTTTTTGTGCCACGTCTTTACCAAGTGTTTTGCAGTGGTGAGAATCCTGAAGGTATTACAATTGCCCCCTTCTACACCTCCTAACCTCTCCTCCCTTCACTATTCCTGGTGCATCCTGTGCCCTCAGTGCCCTGCTTATAGTCTTCTCCTGGGCCACGTAATGCTTGCTGGTCTAAACCTCATCCAACATAATATTGTACTCTGCTGTCTATCAGAGACCTGCCTTGCACAGAATTCGCACATAGTGGTATGCTGACTACCTTTGGTACCGCGACTGTAAATTATGCTGCCTTATTCTGTTCTCAGTGTCAAGTCTTGCATTGTTGTTTGTAAATTATTGTACACCACTGTGCCAAGCCACGCCACTCTCACTTGTAATGACTGTATACAGGCTGCTAATGTTGCTACGCCTATGCCAAATTGTTGTATTTTGACTTGTTCTTGTTGTTGTTTATACTACCAGGTCCATCTTGTAAATGAGCCCTGTTCAATGGTGTTCCACCTGGCTAAATAAAGATATTGATTGATTGATTGATGGCAGCTGCCACCACCAGGAAGGCCTGTTTGTCTTCTCATATAGCAATGAGTGGCTTCTAAAAACCTCTTTGCAGGAAGTCAAAGTCTATACCCTGTTTCAAACTCAACAGCTGCTTGACCAGTTGTGTATTCTAGTGAACGAACCTAAGTTGGTTCTCACTCCATGCCAGCACTTCCAACACATAGGGAGTGTCTTGGACATGGGCTGGGTTAGGCGTTTCTGCTCTCAGACTGTGCTATGATACTGGTAGCACAGGCTCAACTCGTCTCCTTCAATGACTTTGACTCAGCAAGATGCCATCTACAGCTCATCAGCCTCATGGCTGCTGCCATATTAACTGTCCCACTGGCATGTCTGTACATGAAGATCCTGCAATGGTTCCTCTATGCCCAGTAGACACATGATTCTGACGAGCTGCAGTGTCTTATAGCAGTGACTCTTCAATTCCACTGATCCCCACTCTGGTGGTTGGACTGCTCCAACCTCAAGATGGGTTCCTCCTTTCTCCATCTATCTCCCCTACTGGTGATGACAACACATGCCTCTGGTTTGGACTGGGGTGCACATCTGGGCCCCTTATGGACTCAGGACAAATGGTCCCCCTTGGATACGATTTAACACAGGAACACTCTGGAGATGAATGCTGTTCTGCTCAACCTACAGGCCTTCACCACCCTCCTTCAGGGCATCAGCTGCTGATCCATACAGACAATAGTTCAGCAATATATTACATCAACTGACAGGGTAGAGTGCACACATATCTTTTCTGTAGCAAGACGATGACAGTTTGGCACCAGACCATCAAATGTGACATAACTTTCCCCTCAAACATGGAGGCTTACCTTATGCCAGCTCCCCCATTTGCTCCCACTTTGTGGAGTACCTCCCGGTTGTCTGACATTTCTCGCTATTTTGTCCAGTTGTCACCAGCACAGCCCAGGTCCAGAATGTGCCCCCAGTTATCCCCAAGCAGCTCCTGAGTAATTTTAGCCCTTTTTGGGCTCAAAAAACTAAATTGCAGCCCACCGCTGCTTGCTTTGGCACTATGGTGCTTGTCGGGGTTGCAAATGCACAAAGCTGAGCCTTTGATCTCCCGACCACTCGGTTTGCAGTCATTATGGGAGAGTGTTTAGTGGTTCCAGTGCCCCTCTTCTCCTATCTGGGGACGCTGTTGATCAGGGCTCATGAATATTAATGAGCAGAGCCCTGATCCTTATAAATATTAGTAAGAGTGCGTCTTCTGCCAGGGAACTGCATGTTTTAGTGGCTGCTGCAAGGGAAAAGAAAATGTAAATAAATAAAATAGTGCAGCAGCTGCAAGAACAGTGGGGCTAAGACCATAAACAGGACTATTATGGAAGGGGAAAGTAATTAAATAAATAAAAAGGTATTTTCCTATCTGCACCAGTAAATGTTCGGACTCAGATATGAAGCCTGCCTGTTGCCTGGGGCACTTTATTACGGCAGCTGCGACAGGCCAAGGACTGAAGAAAAATGTTTAAGCAGGGCATTGTTCTTGAGGGCTGACAAGCAGCTAGTGGACCGTGGGGCAAGTGATTAAATAAAATAACTAATCTGGCTGCACTGGGACTTTATATTTGGGACTGTGGTCTGCAACAGGACTGTGTGTTCAGCAGCCATGATAGTGCAGCAACAGCCAATCCGAAAGCTGGAATTTCAAGCCAGGACTTGTGGAATTTTTGACAAAGCTCATGGGACATTACAAAGTGCTTATGGGAAATCTGCAGGGACCTAAATTCAGGTGCCAAAACAGGGAGCCTGTAGTTCGTCAAGGAAGGTTAATGAATAATTCATTTCTGGGATTGACAAGCACTTCAGCCAATCATAGCTAGAGTAACAGATAGCTTCAGCCAATAGGAAGCCTCAGAGGAGGCCCATAAAAGACAGTGTTTCAGGCTGTATGAACAGTTTGAGTGGGAGCCTCCCTCAGGGGTGGGGACTCAGGCACTCATCAAGCAAAATGGACGTAGTGATGCAGTGCAAGCCTCTCCACAGGGGAGGAGGACTTCTCCTCTGCAAAAGAGGAAATAAGTGTCTGCCTGAAGCAGAACCTGCTAGCCTGGGGGTTGCCAAAGGATGTCCTCAAGGGGCTAGCTCAAACCTTTCCACATTTAGGAAAAATGTGGATCCAGCTACCTGATGCCAAGCCAGCTGTAAGAGTGCTGAACCTGCCTCAGCAGTGAGAGTGCTGATGTCTTCAGGAACCTCAGATGAAGGAAATACATTCCTGAGTGAGTAAAATTGTATCTGCGAGTGCAACTTAAAGAAAAGCTTACAGGGGCAGGGAAGCCCATATAGAACTGATTGCGACTCTTTGCCTGCACTCTGCATCTGATCAGTTCTGAGAGAGGGTGGACCCCCTGCTGACTGCATTACCGTGAATGGTCCAGTTATTATATATAAATGTGTTTGAATTGCTAGGTGCCTTAGGACTGAAAAGGGAGCACTCAGAGCTGGGGCTCTTTTTAACTTGCCTGGAAGGACCAGTATTTTGTCCATGGGAGCTGTCAGAGCCAGCAATGAGCCACAAGGGACTGTACGTTGTAGCTGAGCTTGGAGAGCTACAGAAACCGTATGCTGCCAAGTGCAAGCTTGTATTGAAAAGCCCAGTGAGCTACTGTAAACCATTATTGCCAAAAGCAAGATGTGTGCGTCAAAAGGGTCTACTGCGTCTGTTGCTAGCCAGCAAAGTCTGAAAAATAGCAATGGGCTTGCCCAGCCCTTTCAAGCTTCTTAAATGGTAGCAAGCCTAGCCTTAAGCTCGGTCTACTGTGGTAAAGAAAGTTGTGCCTTTAGGGAGTCATGTGATGCAAGTGACCTGGTAGCAGCAGTGACTTGGAGCTCCCACCCTAATCCTGCCATTCTCGGCGATTTAATCAAAAAATCCTTCTTCCACTCTACATAAATATTTGGAGAAGTAGAGCCTGCCTACAGCATCTGTTATTGAGACAACTGGCACCACTATTGGAGTTTTACCCTCCGGAATGAAAACTGAAATGAAGCAGGCCCAGCTGAAGCATACACCTCCTCCTTCACTGGAGAAACTGCCCAAAAAACCGAAGGCCCAAAGCGAGCAAGCAGGCAAGAGCACCACTGTGACTTCTCATTCGATCCCCCTAATGGAGGATTGTTTCCTGCAGGAGCTACTCCCCTTTAGGGACACACTTCTCGAGATCTCTTCTGAAATTAAATCTATAAGGAGTGATATGGCAGATCTCACCAAAAGGATGGGGGATGCAGAGGCGCGAATTTCCTCCATGGAGAAGTGGAAAGAGAGACTTGACCCTGAAATTGTACTTCTCAGACAGCAAGTTCAAAAATTACAGCTAAAAACCAAGGACTTATGTAACCCCTAGGTGGTGCTATCCCAAGGACTACTATCTCTGCCTGCGTGGCTAGCATCAGGTTGAGGGGCCTAGGTTCAGTGATGGGTGCCTCCACCCAAAGGTCAGGGTTGGTTGAGGTCAGTTTAACCAAGTCACAGCCCTTTGGGGCACAGTGCCCCCCTTGTTTCCCACTAGTGGCCCACACAGTACACATGGGTAACCTTCCCAATACCCCAAATATGCAAAACACATACACATAACCTGGCAGTTAACCCCAGGACTGGTTCCTTCAGTGCGGCTCTGGGGACCCCCTTTAAAATAAGGTTATGCACTGCACACAGCTATAATGCAATACTTTCAACATATACTGACACCACAGTCAAGGTAGATTTCAAAGAACAAAAGATCTGATTTATTCAGCTGTCTATAACAAGGAGGGGGAATAATCAGGTTAATTTGCTGAAACACATTAATAATCACACTACTGTGCATGCCGTTTAGAGTCCAACTCAGTCACACTCTCTAGGTACCCAGGATGGGGGAAAAGGCTAGCCAGGACTGATACCCGGGGTAGGGTGGCTGTGCAGCTGGTCGGGGCCCTGTGATGGAAAAAGAACATGCACACACACAATTTGTAATCCTCAGCTGGAGGGCTCAGTTCATGGAAAGGAACCACACAAGAGTCAGATGACACACTTTTAATTAAGAAATGTTGCAGAGAGCTACCCTGATAATTACTCACGGAACCCAGGCTGAACACAGGAGGGCTGAAGGATGGACTTTCTGGATTGAAAGAGGAGACTGGGCCCACACAATTTGCTTTGGCGCTGTTCTTGTTCAGGCAAGGAGCAGGGGACCGGTCCCCTGGCTGGTCCCCTCGTTGATGGATCTTTTCTGTGCAGCAGGGTAGGGAGACAAGACCCTCGTAGCTGGGCCTATCTGCATCAGGCAGCATGGATTCAGTCTGAAATCTGCTGGGAAACAACTTCCAGCAGTAGCACACAGCTTACAGCAAAGGGGGGAATCAGATCGCGATCCCCATCCAGCACATAGCACATTCATATACAAAGAACTTGTTACTGTACCAGGCCACAGAGTCCTGACAGGCCGATCGCATTCAGCAAAATCTTCGTTCTTCTACAGGCTAAGCCTGGTCTCCCAACAGCAGCAGCTTGCTTTCTTCACACAAACTTCGGATCTAGTCCGATGAGAATCTTCTCCTCCCACTTCAGGAGAGTAATCAGGTTAGCAGGCCTACAGTCAGGCCTTCCATGGTTCTCCCACATGAAGTACACCGCAACAGCTGCTCGAACATACAGAGATGCTGCTTCTTCAGCTTCCAACTTGAATCTGGCTTGCCAGCAGACAGCTCGAGGCATTTCCCCAGAATCCCAGTGGTCCAATTGGTCGGTTCCCCTGTCAGTCACAACACACTCCCCTGCTGGTGCAAAAAGGCACCAAGGGTCCAAAACTACAGTTCCCAGAGTCTGGCACCACACAGATCCACTTTGGCAGGCTCCATTTTAGAGTCCTCACATCCGATTGGTCCAATGCAGCAGTTGGGGACCAAAATGGTGGAGATAGGCTAAACAGTCCGTACTGCAAGAAAGGCAGGTTAGACAAACTACATTTTCACAGTTACTCTGCATAAACTCCAGCAACTAGTTACATCTTTCAGAAGGGCTCCCTCTGAACACTTAGCGATGGCAGAAACGGAGCGCTTAGACAGCAGCCCGGGTGCGACTTGGGCATAGATACATACAGTCCCCCCATTCAAACTAATTATGACTGCAGGCAGGCAGCCCTTAAAGAGACAGTGTGTAGAGGCTTTAAAAGCACTCACTGCAATGCCATTTAAAAATGGCTTTAACGCCGAACACCAACCAGGCAGAGAGCTATTAGGCAAGCTCTGGGAAGGCTTTTCGGTAACCCTATTTGTACGGGGGTTACACCTAAAGAGGAGAAGCCGTCAGAACAATATTCTTATTTTGGTTTTACCAGAAACAGAGGAAGGTTCTAACATTGTAGCCTTTATCCAAAAGTTTCTACTGAAAATTGTGGGCCCCTCTCCGCTCAGTGCCAACTACCACATCGAGAGGGCTCACAGGTTTCTCAGGCCTAGACTGCAACCCAGGGCACACCCTCGCCCAATAATCCTTAAGTTCCTGAGCTATATAGGAAAGCAACATGTCATTGCGAAAGTCAGACAGCTGCAGTTGAGTACCTGGGAGGGCACCAAGTTAAGAATAACTCACGATCTGCCATTTGAAGTAAGACAAAAACACACGGCCTTCCACCCTACAGTCAGCAAACTTATTGCAGATGGCATCCCTTTCAAGATGCTTTATCTGGCTGAACTGCAGGCTTCTCTTTCTGGCAACTGGATTTCCTTTGACTCGCCTGCACAAGCAACAACTGATCTAACAATCAAGCTACCGGAGCTGTTTAAAAACGGATGACATTACCTGCACAAGAATTGGGGCCACAAATATTGGAGGAATTCCTCTCTTTGCTTAGTACTTGGTGCATTAGTTGTAATGTCTTTCAAAGAGTTATACTGTATGTATATAAATGGTACCTGAGGGTGATTTTTGGGTGGTGGTCTGGGTAGGCCGTGCAGCCGTTTTACCTAGTAATGCAAGGTTTTGGCCGCTGGGGGTGTTTGTGGGTATCAGAGTCTTCTTTGAGATGGGAACTTTTAATACCCTTGCGGTTCCTTGAGACAGGATTTCTCGACAGACCATCCCCCAGTCCTGGACTTTACTCTTCCTCCAGATGTCCCCACGGCCTACCAAGCAATGCCAAAATCTCCATGGACTGGTAACCCACGAACTGTAAATAACAACCTTTTTTCTTCTTCTCTGTGTGCCTTAAATGCTGTCAATGTTACTAGCTAGCCTGGATCGTTGGAAGGAGAGCTGCTGCGGCTGGTTTCAATGTTGTTGCAGCTGTTTCACCGGGTGGTGGTAGGAGGGAGGGGGGTTAGGAGGAAGGTAATATTTTATTAGTCTAAGGATTGACCGACAGGCCTCAATATGCAGCTAGCCCAGTTGGTTGCGGGCTATGGTGTCGGTTCCACGATAGTTCTAACAGTTATTTGTTCAGTACCGGTTTCTTATATATTTAGTCGGGGGGAAGGGGGCTCTGGTCTACGCAGCTCCTGAAAGCTGCTCATCATTCCAGTTAAGGGGAAGGAGACCAGCTCCTCAATGTGTCCTCAGACCCTTCTGTTCTGGGTAAAGTTTTTGGGGTCAGCTCAACGGTATAAACCTAAGCTATTGTCTGAGGGCTTTCATGTTTGCCTTTTCATTATGGATACGGTTCTTTATCAGGAGCTGGTAGGGGCAGGACCCACATGCCTTTTGGGATCATCAGCTCAAGACAAGGTCCTATGTACATAGTTGCTGGGGTGGGGGGATGAAGGGATGATAGGCCCAGGATCATGTAACAGCTTATATACTTTGCAGGAGAAGGATATCTTGGTGGCATTGATTTCGAACTGGTTAAAGAAGGTGGGGATCTTTATTAGAAGGAGGTTTGTGTTTACATACCATGGTTTCTGGGAAGAAATGGGTTCTAGGAAAGGAGGGGGGAGGGCTGGAGTGTGCATCAAGGCTTCCATTTTTTTCCTAATTAGTACAAGAGTTTTATATATATTAGCAATCATAAATGGTGAATGTAATTATTAAAATTATATCATGGAATATTAGGGGAGTCAGGGATCCTGTTAAAAGACTTCAGATTCTAAAACACTGTGCCTTGCTTAGTGCAGGAATTATTTTGTTACAAGAAACGCACTTGTTGGAGGATGAAGCCAAATGGTTGCGCAGGCATAGGATATCACAAGTCTTTGCAGCAGGAGATTCTACTGCAGGCAGAGGGGTAGCTGTGTTACTTAAACATAATATTTCTTTTCAGGCAGAATCTACTACTGTGGACCCCAACGGTAGATTTATCTTGGTTAAAGGCACCTTAATGGGTAAAGAGGTTACTCTGGGTTCAATATATGGTCCAGTAATAATAATAATAATAATAATAATAATAATAATAAGTTTATTTAACTCATTATACCCTGGGCGGCCATTTTGTATCGGGAGAATCATCGGATGGTTCGGACTTCATATGGAGCTATTGGGTACAATGATATAGCGCCTTTCACATTTCAAGGCGCTGCACAGTAAGCTAAAACAATTAGACAACAGGAACAATAAAATCAAAGGAATTTTGGATACGCTTTTCCCCACAAAAGTCTTCAGCGCCTGCTTAAAGCACCCCACTGTCCTGCATTCACATAGCTGATGGGGCAGAGAATTCCAGAGGGTAGGTGCAACAAACCCAAAGGCACGAGCTCCAGATGACTTTAAACCCACCCTCGGAATCTCCAGCAACCCCTCGTCAGCCAAGCGGAGCTGTCGCAGAGGGGTGTAGGGAACCAGGAGCTCTTTCAAGTAATCAGGGCCCTGTCCGTGTAGGGCTTTGTAGGTCAATAGACTTGCCTTAAAAGGTAATCCGCCACTGAATAGGCAGCTAGTGCAGATCGCACAGTACAGGGGTAATATGAGTTCTTCTCGAAGCCCCAGTCAACAAATGTGCTGCAGCATTCTGCACTAACTACAAGTGGTGGATATCAACCTCCGGAAGCCCTAAGTAAAGGGAGTTGCAACAGTCAAGGCGCGATGTCACAAATGCATGGACCAAGACAGGCAGATCGCTGGATGTAACAAGGTGTTTGATCCTAGCAATGTTCCTAAGATGGTAAAAAGCCAGCTTGATGACTGCTGACACCCGATGACAAAGGGTCAGGCTATCATTATGGACCACTCCTAGGTCACGCACCCATTCAGAGATGAGAATCTGTGCTCCCCCCAGGACTAAACCAGAGGGGAGCCCAGTCCTCAACCCCTCTGTCCTACGACCCGGGTCTACCACCAAGACCTCAATCTTTCCTGGGTTCAACTTTAAACCACTGGTACTCATTCAGTCTTGGATTTCTATGAGGCAGCTGTTCAGTACCGAGATAGCACTAACCTGGTTGGGGGCAAAAGACAGGTAGGGCTGGGTGTCATCAGCATAGCAGTGAAACCTCAGCCCATACCATCTTACAATGTCTCCGAAGGGCCGCATATACACTGCAAATAACATGGGGCACAGCACTGAGCCTTGAGGCACCCCACAAGGCAGAGAGAAAGCCTCGGAGGAGAAAATACTCAAGACCACTCTCTGCATTCTACCAGCGAGGAATGATGTAAACCATCTGAGAACTGACCCCGACAGCCCGCAGATGAACCTCAAATGCTCGAGCAGAACCCCATGATCTACAGTGTCACAAGTTGATGATAAATCAAGGAGAACCAAGATGGAGTGGTGTCTCCGATCTCTCGCCATCAGGAGATCATTGAGCACCCAAACCAGAGCAGTCTCGGTGCTATGCCTCTTATGAAAACCTGATTGGAGAGGTTTGTATAAATTATGGATGGTTAAATGGTTTTCCAGTTGAGCTGCCACAACTTTCTCAATAACCTTCCCCACAAAAGGAAGGTTAGTGACAGGCCTGTAGTTTGCTAGGATTTCCAGGTCTAAAAAAGCTTTCTTCAGGAGGGGTGTCACCACCCCCTCTTTCAGGGAGCTAGGAAACTCACCCGAGTCCGGACAATCTGAGCTAAGATTGGGCCGATGATATCACTACAACCCAAGATCAGGGAAGTAGGGCCCGGATCTAACTTACAGCAAGTGGGACACATCCCCCTGGCTAATCCTCATAATATCCATGAACTCTGGCAGATCAAAGGTACTCCAGGACACTCCAGGCTCTGTGACATAACACCGACCAACAGCATCCCCCATAGAGTGAAGTTGGCGGCACTCCTGCCTCATGTCAGCCACCTTATTAGTAAAGAAACAAGTGCTCTCATCACACTCCTCTTGTGAAAAAACTTGACGGAACTGCCGACAGGTTGGGTTGCACAGCCTGTCAACCGTTCTGAAGAGTTGAGCCGGACAGTTCCATGTGACAGCAATTTCCCTTGACAGGAATTCTGCCTTCTTACGGGAAATTTCTGTTTGATAGAGTTTGTAATGCTCTAACAAAATAAGGTGGTCGGCATCTAAGGCTGTCCACCGCCAACATTGCTCTAACCTACGCCCCTGTCTCCGCAACTCCCTAAGAGTCCCATCAAACCATGGGGCCCCAGGGTGAAGTGGGAGGGGGCCAACTCGGGCAGGAGCAATCCAATCGAGAGCTAAAGAGACAGTCCTATTATAGGCCGTAATCAATTGCTCAGGATCAGTGCCAGTCTCACCCAACAGCGAGAGGTCCATCACCACCATCAGGTCTTCAGGGAACACATCCCACAAAGGGCAATAACTGACCATCTCCACAGGGGTCAACCTACCCAGGGGGGCCGAAAAATTGAACCCAACGGTGAAACAACCTGTGTGAAGCCCAGAGATGTCATTACCTGGAGGAAGTGTTGACCAAAAAGTGAGTATTCTTCATCGATCCAGGCACTGAAGTCGCCCAGAACCATCAGTCTGGGCGACTCCAATGCCATGTCGGCGGCAAAGTCTGCTACCTCCTGCAGGAATATCTTCTCATCACTTGGTGGACGGTAGATGAGGGCTATCCTGCACCCCACACTAGCTACCACAGTGCACTCAAATGACCTGGCCTCCTCAAATGGAACACCAGTTAGGCCCAATTTGGTCTTGAAACAGACCGCGACCCTCCCCCGCTGTCCAATCTTGGGCGATGTATAACCGAGTACCCGGTGGGGATAGCTGCCTCCAAAATAGGGCCAGCATTCCCATCTAACCAGGTCTCAGTAATGCAAACCAGATCTGCTGTAGCCATAAAATCAGCAATAAGAGCAGTTTTGTTGCAAACAGATCTGGCATTGCATAACAGCGCCCGAGTTGGACGAGGTTGGCGAGCCGTCCCAACTACCTGCTCTCCCTGAACGGAGGTGCCCTTGGGTATGGGAACCAGAACAGGATCACCATGTTCCAGTAGGAGGGGATCCTGCCTTTCTCATGGCCCTAGCTAATACACTTGCTCCAAATTTACCAGCCCTCTGATTTTGGGAGGAGACTGGAATATTCCCCCAACCCAAGACCTGGACAGATCTTACTCAGTTCTAAAACCCCCATCCCCATCTCAAAGGGCGCTGGTGGACTTCATGGACCTCCTGGGGATCTGTGATCCATGGCATATTCTCAATCCCTCCAGCAAGCTTTTCTCCTATTTCTCGACAATACACCAAACCTGGTCCAGACTTGACTATATCTTAGTCTTCCTCTCCTTATAAGCCTCAGTCAAGCAGATCTGGAACCTATAGTATTATCAGACAATTCAAAAGCATGGGTGCTTTTAACTTTGGACCCACTAAATCAGAGAGACACAGACTGGAAGCTAAATACCCAATTATTAAAAGAGAAGCCCATAGTTTCCAAAATTCATTCCATTATTCAATCCTTTCTGGTAGACAATAGGGGTTCAGTCCAGACGGAAGATATCTTTTGGGGTGCTCTCAAATGTACCCTTAGAGCGGAGTTAATAAAGATTGCCTCATACCAGAAAAAGAGTAGAGAGAAAGAGGCTTTTGGCCCAGATCAGGTCAGCAGAACTCTCCCTTTCTTTGAATACTTCCTCTGATTCTCTTGCTGCCTTAATATCCCTCAGGAATAAATATGAAGACTTAATGAGGGGAAAAAGCGGAGTATGCTCTTTTAAAAACCAATTCTCGGTATGCTGATCAAGGTGAGAGAGCAGGTAGGCTTTTAGCCTTAAGGCTGCGCAACATAGAAACCTCCAGGCTCATTCCTTCCATTATGGCTCAGGACGGTGCTGCCAAAGTTACCCCTCGGGAGATAACTGAAGTTTTTGAGAATTTTTATCGGTCCTTATATGGTAAACGACTCAATATACCAATTATCTCAGATACTGACGCGTACCTAGACTCCTTGGATCTACCTTCTCTCCCAGAACATCAGAGTGCCTTTTTGTCGTCCCCTTGACCTTTTCCGAAGTGGAAGCAGCAATTAAAGATTTAGTATCAGATAAGGCCCCCGGACTAGATGGCTTTCCCTCTAATTTCTATAAAGTATTCTCCGACGACCTGGCCCCTCTTCTACTCAGGTTATATGGATATATGCTATTAGCAGATTCTCTAGACTTGTCACTATTAGAAGCAACAATAATCCTTCTCCTTAAACCGGATAAACCACAATCCCAACCATCTAGTTATCTCCCGATTTCTCTTATGAAGTATGACATCAACATACTAACTAAAATTCTTTCTTGGCATATTAAGGCAGTATGGACTGGGTTCTTAAGTACTGAACAGGTAGGTTTTGTACCCGGACGTTCCTCTGCAGACCACTTCAGGAAACGGAGCCACATTTTTCAGGTTGCTCAATCCTCCCACTCCCCTATGGCTCTAGTCTCACTAGATGCTGAAAAAGCATTCAACAGAGTGGACTTAGAGTTCCTCTGGCTAACCTTAAACAAAATGGGCTTCCCTCCTCTTTTCATCTAATGGCTCCAATCTCTTTACTCTTTGCCTTCAGCTAAAATATATTGCAATGGAGTTTTTCCCTCCCGGTTCCCCCTTTTAAAGGGCACTAGACAAGGTTGTCCACTTTCACCTTTTTTTTTTTAATCTTTACATGGAACCCCTTGTTCAAAGTATTAAAACATCACCTCACATACAGGGCATCTCCGTACTTAATCACACTTTAACCCTATCAGTTTATGCAGATGATATTTTCCTTACTTAGAATCTCCAGCATCTTCTCTAGAGGGAACTCTACAGGCAATAGCACAATTCAGTTGATACTCCAATTACATCCTTAACCAATCTAAAACTGAAATATTTCCACTTAACCACTTTGCCCATACATAGATACATAGACAGTGTCGGCAGATAAGGGCCTATGGCTCACCCAGTCTGCCCATTTGAGCTTGTAAGTTCGGTTTATGTTTTCCTAGAAATCTGTTGCCCCTTACCCCTGACCTCCAGAATTCCTTTATGTCTATCCCATGCATTCTTAAATCCCGTGATTGTTTCAGCCTCCACCACTTCCTCTGGCAGGGTGTTCCACTTGTCCACCACCCATTCTGTGAAGAAATTCTTCCTCACGTCTTCCTCTGAATCGACTCCTCCTCCAACTTCATCCCATGCCCTCTAGTCCTGGAACATCTTTTCGCTTAAAAATAGTGTTTTCCTGCACCCTGTTCCTCCCTGTAAGATACTTGTATGTCTCTATCATATCCCCTCTCTCCCTCCTCTCCTCCAGAGAGTACATGTTCAGTTCCTTCAACCTGTCCTCATAGGACTTGTGATGCAATCCATGCACCATCTTTGTTGCCCTCCTCTGAACCTTCTCTACCCTGTCTATGTCCTTATGTAGGTAAGGTCTCCAGAACTGTACACTGTACTCTAGGTGGGGCCTCACTAGTATCTTGTATAATGGAGTTATGACCTCCCTTTTCCTGCTGGTGATGCCCCTGCCTATGCATCGCAGCATCCTATTTGCTTTACCTGCTGCCTTGTCACACTGTTTCCCTACCTTGAGGTCATCAGAGATGATAACCCCAAGATCTCTTTCCTGCTTGGTGCATGCTATATCCTCACCCCCAACTAATATATTGTGCCAGGGTTTTGTGCCCCATATGCATTATCTTGCACTTCTTTGCATTGAATTTCAACTGCCAAACCCTGACCATTCTTCAAGTTTCTGCAGGTCGCTCTCATTCTGTCTACACCCTCTGGTGTGTCTACTCCGTTACAGAGCTTTGTGTCATCAGCGAACAGTGAAATTCTGCCTTCTAGGTCCTCCGCAATGTCACTGATGAAGATGTTGAATAGGACCAGTCCCAGCACTGATCCTTGTGGTACCCCACTGGTCACTCTTCCCTCTGTGGAGTGACAGCCATTTACCACCACCCTCTGTGTCCTGCCACCCAGCCAGTTACCTACTCACCATACTACCGTCCTGCCCACAACCATATTCCCCAGTTTGCTTAATAGTCTTTTATGTGGCACAGTGTCAAAGGCCTTGCTGAAGTCCAGATAGGCCATGTCCACTGCCCTCCCCTGATCTACCTCCCTAGTCACCCAGTCAAAAAATTCAACGAGGTTGGTCTGACATGACTTACCCTGGTGAAACCATGCTGCCTTGGGCTCTGTAGTCCATTGACAACCAGATGTTCCACCAATCTGTCCTTCAGTAGTGCTTCCATGATCTTCTCCAGTACTGAGGTGAGGCTGACTGGTCTGTAGTTCCCCACTTCCTCCTTGTCCCCACTTTTGTATAAAGGGACTACATCTGCTATCCTCCTGTCTTTGGGTACCTTCCCTGTTTCCAATGATCGGCTAAACAGGATAGCCAGAGGTTCAGCCACCACCTCTCTTAGTTCTTTAAGGACCCTGGGGTGCTCCCCATCTGGCCCCATTGCTTTATCAACTCTTATTACTTCCAGTTCCTTCAGGACCCTTTCTCGTAAAGGGAATTGTGTCCATTTCTGCACCATTCTCACCCCTTCTACTCCTTCAGACCCATTACCTCCTCTTCCTCAGTAAAGACTGAGCAGAAATACCTGTTCAATATGTCAGCTTTACTGTTGTCATCCTCCACGGCCCCCATCCTCCACCTTCAGTCTCACTATCCCTCCTTTGCCTTTCTTTTTCACTTATGTACCTGTAAAAGGTTTTGTCCCCTCTACCCACTGATTTTGCAATGTGTTCTTCTGTCTGAGCTTTGGCTTCCCTTACTGACCTCCCCGCCTCCCTTTACTTCTCCTGGTACTTCTCCCTAGCCCCTTCTGCCTGTGTCTTTTTGTATTGCCTGAATGCAATATTTTTGGCTTTCACTTTCTTTGCTACCTCTTTGTAAAACCATAATGGTCTCCTCTTCCTTTTCCTCTTGCTAACCTGCTTAATGCATAATTCTGTTGCTCTTGTAATCCCCATTTTAAATACTGCCCACTGTTCCTCAACCCCTGATTCCTGCCCCATTTCCCTTAATGCCTCTTTCAATACCCATAGATATAGTTTTGATAGGTTTGGCATGAAATGGTCCCCGCACTCTATTAAGTAGCTAGGTATTCTTCTATCCATGGACCCCACAACGGTTAAGAAACTAAACCTGGAGGACCTGATGACTACAATTCAACAAGACCTCCACAGATGAGAATCACTTCTGCTGTCCTTATGGGGGAGGATTAACATTGTAAAAATGAACATTCTTCCTCGAATCTTTTATTCTCTGAATATGCTACATATTTGGCTTCCTCAATCATTCTTCCAGAGGTTACACTCAGTAATTTCCAGTTGTGTCTGGTTAAATAAACATCCTAGGCATTCTTATCACAAGCTGAGTCTCTCTAAGGAACACAGGGATTTGCGTTTAACTAATTTCCTCCTATATTATTGGGCCAGTCACTTATGAAGGGTAGGCAGGTGGTTGGCCACAACAAATGATTATTATACCCCCAGTTGGCTTCAGATGGAAAACCAGATTTTATGCTCATACAACCTAAATATCCCCACCATTTTCTTCTCTGCGGGAAAATCCCTTCCACTTGGGATATGAAACACAGTAATTGGCACTTCATTAAAGATATTCTCCCAATGTTGTTCATTTCTCAAAATACGTCCACCCCAAGATATGGCTCAACCGCTTATCTCTAACCCTAATATCAGAATTGGAAGTACATCTATCACACGGGGCTGGCTACCTCAAATAAGAGATGTCAGCATAATAGATTTATATTCACATGATTCCCTCCTCTCCTCCACTGATATTCTTATAAAAATATAACATACCTCGTATACACATCTTCAAGATTTTTCAGCTGAGACATCTAGTAGGCCAGCTGTTTGGCTCCACCCCCTCTGCAACCCAAGCTGGACATGTTACTAATGCAGATATGGACCCTCTCTTCCCTTCCTCACTGTGTCTCCCTGATTTATGCTAGCCTTCTAGCTTTCAAGTGCTCAGGTCCTTTGCCCGGGGCCAAGGTTTGAACCTTCTTGTTACCAGATCTAACCATCAATTGGTCACAAACTTGGAAAGACCTACATATCTATAAGACCCAGGATAAACTCAGGCTTATCCAATATAATATACTAAATGACATATATTATACTCTGGTTAAATTAGCTAGAATAGGGCATCTTTCCAGTTCTATCTGCTCTAGGTGCGGTTAAATGGAAGGAGACTCGGTACACATTTTCTGGTATTGTGAAAAAGTAGCTCCCCTATGGCAGGCTCTTCATTCCAAACTGGATCCTTTATTGGGCATTGAGGACCTGTTCACAGCAGAGGCCTGTCTGCTAGGTATTTATCAGGCTATAGAGGTCAAAGAGCACAGATTCCATATGGCTTTGATCTCCATGGTGGTCAAGAAACTCGTACTTAAACATTGGTTAGGCCAGTTGAGTATATCCTATACCGAATGGCTCAATGAGATCAGAGTTTACCTTAGGATTGAATGTCTGATTGCAAGTTCTAGTAATAAGCTTCCCCTTTTTGTTAAAAAATGGGGTAAGTTATATACATTATACTTACACTACGTATTTGTTTTGCATCGACTCCCCAGTGATTTCTTTCTCTAATTCCTAATATTCTTTGTCTTTCAAGTGTTGGCACACACCAGAAGGAGGGTAATAGGGAGAGGGAGGTGGGTGGGAGGAGGGTGGAGATAAGGGAACTGGTGGGTGGGGGAGGGGGTTTTAGGGGTAGTTATGTTAGGTTATCTGAAACTGTATGATTGTTTATCTCAATGTCAATGGCTTTGTATGTAATGAAAAATTTAATAAAGAACTTGAATTAAAAAAAAAAATAAAGTTGTGCCTTTAAGCTTCGAATCTACCTGGCAAGGAAGATGAAGGTTCTCCTGGGGATAGATACATGTGCTGAATGTGGACTTGAAAAACATAAATGTGCTGGATGTGACAGTGACTTCAGCTCAGAGAGGGGTGCTACTTCAGAAGTTAAAGTATTGTTTCCAGCTTCAAGCTTTAACACCCTTGCAGTTAGTTTAGGTGTGCCTGGCTGTTGTCTTACCCACAGTTTGACCTCCAGGGACAGTGCCCGCTTGCTGAAAGCACTCGTTTTTGAGCTGCCTATGCCTATGAAGACGTCTACTGTAGTGTAAATGCAGGGCCATCCCTGCACTCCATGACAAAAATACTTGTATATAATTCAGGCTGGTAAGTCCTGCCATCTGCAGTTAAGCAAATGTTCAAGAATGTAACCTAGACTTAATCACCTTAATTCTCTTTAGGGCCTCAACTAGTCGGCTGACATACAGCGACACTGTCCATCAGGCCTACACCATTTGAGAACTTTAATTACTGGGTACCCAGGTTAAGGTTGGGATTGTGGGGTATCATACCAAATGTGGGAACTGGTATCTTTGTGGGCATAACCGTGTATATATGTTAAATAATTATGCAGCTAGATAGGTAGTCAGGAACCTGGCTATTCCAGAAGCTGGTGGGGCTAATGTGATTGATATCTGATTTAAAATGTAAACTGTTTAATCAATCAAAACCAATCAAACCCACTGTGAAAAATGTAAACAGCATAACCTCTATTCCAGCTTTACCCTTTCTAACCCTCTCCATGTAAATAAACTTGTGGTGGTTTGTTTTGCAGATATCTGTGTTGTGAGCATAGTATTAGTGTCAAGTCATTAAATGGTAAAATATATTGAATGGGGGAAAGTGTTAATGGGTCATGTCTGGGGTAGCTTGTTGTTAACATGGGTGAGTACAGCATTTCAGAGGGTTGTACCAGGTTTTACTCTAGCCCACTTAAAGCTAAACTCTGGGTGGAGGCACTGTGCAGTGTACTGTCTTGGGTAAGAACCAATTTAAACTTACTTTCAGG
Source organism: Neoceratodus forsteri (assembly GCA_016271365.2). Lineage (NCBI taxonomy): Eukaryota > Metazoa > Chordata > Ceratodontiformes > Ceratodontidae > Neoceratodus > Neoceratodus forsteri. Next base: position 213,336,985 of record JADMNL010000022.1, read on the forward strand.
AACCCAGGCCCCTCAGCCTACATCCCAGGTAGTAGACAGGGGTAGTAGCCCTTGGTATAGTGCTACCTAGGGGTTACAGTGACATGTTCCTGACTGCCGTGTTTCTGCCCGGCACCCACAACACTCTTGTCCCTGATGCTCTGCCACAAATGGGAGCTCTTAGACTCTATAGTGGATGACCCCTTCATAAAATAGTGTCACCCGGATATAGATCATTTTTCCATCTCCATGCAGCTCAAAATTGCCTCATTTCTGCTTGCTTGCTCCAGGGCCTGGAGCTTTCTGGTGAGACATATTGTCTCTTTCCTGGAAAGGGAGGTTCATGAATGCATTTCCCCCATTCCCTCTCATACAGAGGGTTCTGATCAAGCTGAGGGTTTAGTCGGCCACCCTGATTCTGGTGGCCCCGTTCTGGTCCAGACAAATCTGATTTTCTCTGCTCTGACAATTAACAGTGGAACTCCCTGTCCCAGTCCTTCTGGCACAGGAGCAGGGTGCTCCAGTGCATCCGTAGCTCCAATCCTTCTGCCTCCATGCCTGGTTCCACAGGATATAGAGCTCTTCTGCTTTGGGGTTTCCCTGGCAGTTGCTGCTGTTCTCTTGGTGATTCAAAAACTGCCTACACTGTACACTTGGGATCAAGAGATTCATGCACTTGGGGTGTGAACATACCACACACTCTGCTAACGTACTAAGTCCAACACTTTATTAAGCATTTAACCAAAGCGAAAGAGCAGGCTAGCTGCACACCACTCTTAAAATGCTCAATAAAGTGTTGGATTTAGTACATTAACCAAGTGCTTGGTATTTTTCCTCCTTGAGTGCAGGAACCTCTTGATCTCTGTTGACGCAGCTGGGCTGGCTGCCCGTCGTTTTCTGCACCAGCCCTGTATTGTGGTTTTGCTGTTTTGTTTTGGAACTGTTTACACTGTATGCTTACTTGCAAGAATGGAAATGTTTTTGGTTTGGTGCGCTGCTCATACCCAGTATTCCTTCATGTGGCTGGTCAGTCTAATGTTGGACTAGTCTTGTCCCTTCAGGACTTGGGCCTCAGGTATTCTTCTATTAAAGATCATGTGCAACGGTTTTTACATATTTTTAAAAAAAAATTGAAAAGTTGACATTCAATTCCCTGTGTCATGATTAGTGTTTCCTGAAAATGTCATGCTGTTTAGTTTTGTGGTTTTCTTTAAATCAGCATTTGTTAACTTGCTCTACAGTGGCTGAAAACAGTGGAGTTATTTCTGTCCTCTAAGTCAAACTTAGAGTGCGATGACATAATTTTGGAGTAGCTTACTGTTTCAGATTCCCAATCAGAGCAGTATTTTGTAGAGTTAATGGTTTGCTGAGCTCTCCAAGTTTCTTACAAACCCAATCTCTGGTTTGTGTTTAGATGGATCAACTTAAAACATATTATTGTCTTCTGATAAAAAGCTGATAATTTCAGTTCCAATGCTGAATTGAAGTAGTGAAAATCTTTCTCTGTGAGAAATCAGCTCATTTGTTTCACAGCTTTCAGTTCTTTCTAATCAAAAATCTGATATTTATTCTAACTATATAGCACAGGGCTGTTTAATGAATATAAAATAAATCTAAATTTTGTTCATTTACAGAAACAGTTTGTCTTTGATGTAGCCTTCATAAATATGTTCGTGTAAGAAAATTTTTTCACGTCAGATTGACAAACAGTACATGTGCTTGAAATACTGTAGCAGAGTGTGTCAGCCACCTGTCTGAACTCACAAATTTCAGTTCTTTGGTGGTTTCTGTGTGAAAACATATCATGTACGTGTACAACTAGAAACACTGTGTGGCATCCCGATGCACCATATCTCTGCCCCACAGTTGAGGCAGTTGCAGCCTACTGTCACCTGTCCCTGCCCCACAAGCCCCCTGCCTTCTGCTCCACATGCAAGACTGCTGCCCACTGTCTTCTCCCACACAGTCAGGGATTGTGCACCCCGCTGCCTCCATCCCCTGCCTAAAGAATCAGGGCTGCTGCACCCTGCCACCCCCTGCCCAGACAGTTGGGGATGGCGCACCCTGCTGCCCTCTGTCCCTTACCCTTACAGTTAAGGAAGCTGTACCTGTTAACCCCTGTTCCTGTCTCCACAGTCAGGACTGCTGTGCCGTGCTAAGCCCTAGTGTGCCAGGTCCCCTGCCTCTACAGCTGGGGCTGCTGTACCATGCTGCCCTAGCCACCAGAGGTGGGGATTTTGCTACACCCTGCTACCCACTTCCATTGCCCCAAATGGGCAGAGCTGCTGCAATATCTGTACCCCATCTCATAGTCAGGGCTGGTGTACCCTGATGCCCCCTGTGTTCTGCACCACAGTCAAGACTTCTGCATCATGCTGTCCTCCATCCCTTGTCACCAGAGACAGGGGTGCTGCACCCTGCCCCTTTCTACACAGTTGGGGTTGCCATGGCCTGCTATGCTCTAGTTCCCCATGCCACTGCAGCTTGGGCTGCTGCACCATACTGCCACTTGCCACAAGATGCAGGGCATTTGCTATGCCCTGTTGCATGCCTCCACAGTTGAGGAAGTTGCACCCTGCTGTCTCCTGCCACCAGAGTCAGATCCTTTGCTATACACTGCTGCCACATCCCTTGTCCCAGACAGGCATGGCTGCTGTATCCTGATGCCATCCCTATCTCCTGCCCAAACATTCAGGGCTGCTACATTCTGCTGACCTCTGTCCCCATGCTCATAGTCAGGGCCACGGCACCCTGTTGCCCCCTGTCCCTGTCTCCACATTCAGGACCGCTGTGCTAAACCCTAGAGTCTCATGCCACCTGCATCCACATTTGGGGCTGCTGAGCCCTGCTACAAATTTCCATTGCCCCAGATGGGCTGGGCTGCTGCACATTGTACTCCCTGTACCACTGTCAGGGCTGCTGTATCCTGATGTCCACCTGTATCCTGCCCCACAGTCAAGGCTCCTGCAGCATGCTGTCCTTTGTCCCCTGTCACCATTGTGTCCTGCTGCAGCACACAGCACCTTGCCTCCACAGGCAAGGGACAGGGTGTAGCAAATGCCCTTACTCTTGTGCTGCACCCTTCCCAAACAGTTGGGGTTGCTGCATCCTGCTACCCTCTCTCTCTCTCTCACCCTCATAGTCAGGGACACTGCACATGTTGCCCCATGTTCCTGTCTCAGTAGGGTGTAGCAAAGGATCTGACTCTGGTGGCAGTGGGACAGCAGGGTGCAACTGCCTCAACTGTAGAGGCATGCAACAGGGTGAAGCAAATGCCCTGACTCTTGTGGCAAGTGGCAGCATGGTACAGCAGCCCTAACTGCAGAGGCATGGGGCTCTAGGGTACAGCAGGCCACAGCAACCACAACTGTGTAGAAAGGAGCAGGGTGCAGCAGCCCTTTCTGTGGTGACAGGTGATAGAAAACAGCATGGTGCAGAAGCCTTGACTGTGGGGCAGGACACATGGGGCATCAGGGTACAGCAGCCCTGACTGTGAGATGGAGTACACGTGGTGCAGCAGCCCTACCCATGGAGGCAGGGAACATGGCACTTTACGGCCTAGCACAGCAACTTTCACTGTTGAGACAGGAACAGGGGGCAACAGGTGCAGCTTCCCTAACTGTGAGGGTGGGGGAGATAGGGCAGCAGGGTGCAGCAACCCCAGTTGTTTGGGCAGGGAGCAGCATGGTGCAGTAGTCCTGATTCTTTAGGCAGAGGATGGAAGCAGCAGGGAGCACAATCCATGACTGTGTGGGAGAAAACAGTGGGCAGCAGGGTGCAGCAGCCTCGACTGTGGAGCAGAAGGCAGAGGGCCTGTGGAGTAGGGGACTGGTGGCAGTAGACTGCAGCTGCCTCAACTGTGGGGCAGAGACACAGTGCATCAGGATGACACATTGTGGTTCTAGTTGTACACGTACATGATGTATTTTCACACAGAAACCACTAAAGGGCTTAAATTTGTGAGTTCTGACAGTACATGTGCTTGAACTACTGTAGCAGAGTGTGACAAGCACCTGTTTGTCAATCTGACATGAAAAGAAAATGTTCTTACATGATTGTATTGATGAAGGCTACATCAAAGACAAACTGTTTCTGTGAATGAACAAAATTTAGATTTATTTTATATTCATTAAACAGCCCTGTGTTATATAGTTGGAAAAAAAATTGAGGTTTGTTTAGAAAGAACAGAGCTGTGATACAGACAAGCTGATTCTCACAGAAAAAGATTTCCACTACTTCAGTTCAGCATTGGAACTGAAATTATCAGCTTTGTAAAGGAAGAGAATGATATAGTTTAAGCTGATCTATCTAAACACTAACCAGAGATTGGGTTTGTAAGGAACCTGGAGAGCTCAGCAAACCATAAACTCTACAGAGTGCTGCTTTGATTGGGAATCTGAAACAGGAAGCTACTCCAAAACGATGTCATCGCACTCTAAGTTTGACTGAGAGGACAGAAATAACTTCACTGTTTTCAGCCACTGTAGAGCAAGTTAACAAATGCTGATTTAAAGAACACCACAAAATCAAACAGTGTGAAATTTTCAGGAAACACTAATCATGACACGAGGACTTGAATTTCAGCTTTTAAAGCTTTTATTAAAAATATGCAAAAACCGTTGCACATGATCTTAAAGGTCCACTTTGCCGCAGTGTCAGTTTTTTATGCCCTCACCGATGATAAGGCAGTCGCCCAGCTTGGGGTTTCCTGTAGGTTCTTCAGAGGTATTCTACTTTTATACCCCCACCCGTCTGCAATCTGGTTCTGGTGTGGGACTTTAATTTGGTCCTAGAGACCATAACTACACCTCCCTTTGAGCCTGCCGCTACTTGTGAGCTCTACTTCCTCTCTTGGAACACACTGTTCCTAGTGGCTATGACATCTATCACACACATATTTGAGCTGCAGGCTCTGGTTGCAGATCTACCATTTCTTATTTTCCACACAGACAACGTTACATTACATACTAACCCTTGTTTTCTGCAGGTCATGTCTGGAGGACACTAAATGAGACCCTTAACCTTCCTATTTATTTATCGAGTCCCACAGATAGTGAGGATGGTCGTCTGCATATGCTGGATGTCCACAGGATACTGCATTGGTACTTGGATTGTACAAAGGATCATTCAAAATCCTCACAACTGTTTGTGGCTTTTGGCCATCAGATGGTGAGCGCCCACATTTCTAAGCAAGGCCTCTCCAAATGGTTGGCCAGGTGTATTACTTTCTGTTACCGGAAGTGCAGAAAACAGCTTCCTGATCCTGTCTGTGATCACTTCAGTGGCTTGTTTTCTTAATGTGTCCACTGTGGACATATGTGCTACTCCACATTTTCATACATTTACTAAATATTACAGCCTGGACATCATTCTCTTGTAGATGTGCTGACTTTAGCCTTACTGTTCTGCAAGGCCTCTTTACTAGGGGTCCTTAGATCCTGCCTTCCTCTTACAGTGTGCGGTACTGTTTGGGAATCATTCCATGACGTGGCTCAGTGGAGGGAGAAGTCCTTGAAGAAGATTGAAAAGCAGCTTACCACAACAGTAGATCTTTGAGAGAATCTCCTCTCTTGAGCCACAGCTCTCCCTGGTGCTTTCCCTTCTTGTCAGGTAGCAGGTGATTATTCTGCCTGCTCTCACATGCTGGTTCTCCTTTAAAGATCATGTGCAACGGTTTTTACATATTTTTTTATAAAAGCTTGAAAAGCTGACATTCAAGTCCCTGTGTCATGATTAGTGTTTCCTGAAAATTTCATGCTGTTTAGTTTTGTGGTTTTCTTTAAATCAGCATTTGTTAACTTGCTCTACAGTGGCTGAAAACAGTGGAGTTATTTCTGTCCTCTAAGTCAAATTTAGAGTGCGATGACATAATTTTGGAGTAGCTTACTGTTTCGGATTCCCAATCAGAGCAGTACTTTGTAGAGTTAATGGTTTGCTGAGCTCTCCAAGTTTCTTACAAACCCAATCTCTGGTTTGTGTTTAGATGGATCAACTTAAAACATATTACTGTCTTCTGATAAAAAGCTGATAATTTCAGTTCCAATGCTGAATTGAAGTAGTGAAAATCTTTCTCTGTGAGAAATCAGCTCATTTGTATCACAGCTTTCAGTTCTTTCTAATCAAAAATCTGATATCTATTCCAACTATATAGCACAGGGCTGTTTAATGAATATAAAATAAATCTAAATTTTGTTCATTTACAGAAACAGTTTGTCTTTGATGTAGCCTTCATAAATATGTTCGTGTAAGAAAATTTTTTCATGTCAGATTGACAAACAGTACATGTGCTTGAAATACTGTAGCAGAGTGTGTCAGCCACCTGTCTGAACTCACAAATTTCAGTTCTTTGGTGGTTTCTGTGTGAAAACATATCATGTACGTGTACAACTAGAAACGCTGTGTGGCATCCCGATGCACCATATCTCTGCCCCACAGTTGAGGCAGTTGCAGCCTACTGTCACCTGTCCCTGCCCCACAAGCCCCCTGCCTTCTGCTCTACATGCAAGATTGCTGCATCCTGCTGCTCACTGTCTTCTCCCACACAGTCAGGGATTGTGCACCCCGCTGCCTCCATCCCCTGCCTAAAGAATCAGGGCTGCTGCACCCTGCCACCCCCTGCCCAGACAGTTGGGGATGGCGCACCCTGCTGCCCTCTGTCCCTCACCCTTACAATTAAGGAAGCTGTACCTGTTAACCCCTGTTCCTGTCTCCAGTCAGGACTGCTGTGCCGTGCTAAGCCCTAGTGTGCCAGGTCCCCTGCCTCTACAGCTGGGGCTGCTGTACCATGCTGCTCGAGCCACCAGAGGTGGGGATTTTGCTACACCCTGCTACCCACTTCCATTGCCCCAAATGGGCAGAGCTGCTGCAATATCTGTACCCCATCTCATAGTCAGGGCTGGTGTACCCTGATGCCCCCTGTGTTCTGCACCACAGTCAAGACTTCTGCATCATGCTGTCCTCCATCCCTTGTCACCAGAGACAGGGGTGCACCCTGCCCTTTCTACACAGTTGGGGTTGCCATGGCCTGCTATGCTCTAGTTCCCCATGCCACTGCAGCTTGGGCTGCTGCACCATACTGCCACTTGCCACAAGATGCAGGGCATTTGCTATGCCCTGTTGCATGCCTCCACAGTTGAGGCAGTTGCACCTTGCTGTCTCCTGCCACCAGAGTCAGATCCTTTGCTATACACTGCTGCCCACATCCCTTGTCCCAGACAGGCATGGCTGCTGTATCCTGATGCCATCCCTATCTCCTGCCCGAACATTCAGGGCTGCTACACCCTGCTGCCCTCTGTCCCCATGCTCACAGTCAGGGCCACGGCACCCTGTTGCTCCCTGTCCCTGTCTCCACACTCAGGACTGCTGTGCTACACCCTAGAGTCTCATGCCGCCTGCATCCACATTTGGGGCTGCTGAGCCCTGCTACAAATTTCCATTGCCCCAGATGGGCTGGGCTGCTGCACAATGTACTCCCTGTACCACTGTCAGGGCTGCTGTATCCTGATGTCCACCTGTATCCTGCCCCACAGTCAAGGCTCCTGCAGCATGCTGTCCTTTGTCCCCTGTCACCGTTGTGTCCTGCTGCACCACACAGCACCTTGCCTCCACAGGCAAGGGACAGGGTGCAGCAAATGCCATTACTCTTGTGCTGCACCCTTCCCAAACAGTTGGGGTTGCTGCACCCTGCTACCCTCTCTCTCTCTCTCACCCTCACAGTCAGGGACACTGCAAATGTTGCCCCATGTTCCTGTCTCAGTAGGGTGTAGCAAAGGATCTGACTCTGGTGGTAGTGGGACAGCAGGGTGCAACTGCCTCAACTGTAGAGGCATGCAACAGGGTGCAGCAAATGCCCTGACTCTTGTGGCAAGTGGCAGCATGGTACAGCAGCCCTAACTGCAGAGGCATGGGGCTCTAGGGTACAGCAGGCCACAGCAACCACAACTGTGTAGAAAAGAGCAGGGTGCAGCTGCCCTTTCTGTGGTGACAGGTGATAGAAAACAGCATGGTGCAGAAGCCTTGACTGTGGGGCAGGACACATGGGGCATCAGGGTACAGCAGCCCTGACTGTGAGATGGAGCACACGTGGTGCAGCAGCCCTACCCATGGAGGCAGGGAACATGGCACTTTACGGCCTAGCACAGCAACTTTGACTGTTCAGACAGGAACAGGGGGCCACAGGTGCAGCTTCTCTAACTGTGAGGGTGGGGGAGATAGGGCAGCAGGGTGCAGCAACCCCAGTTGTTTGGGCAGGGAGCAGCATGGTGCAGTAGTCCTGATTCTTTAGGCAGAGGATGGAGGCAGCAGGGAGCACAATCCATGACTGTGTGGGAGAAAACAGTGGGCAGCAGGGTCTAACAGCCTCAACTATGGAGCAGAAGGCAGAGGGCCTGTGGAGTAGGGGACTGGTGGCAGTAGACTGCAGCTGCCTCAACTGTGGGGCAGAGACACAGTGCATCAGGATGACACATTGTGGTTCTAGTTGTACACGTACATGATGTATTTTCACACAGAAACCACTAAAGGGCTTAAATTTGTGAGTTCTGACAGTACATGTGCTTGAACTACTGTAGCAGAGTGTGACAAGCACCTGTTTGTCAATCTGACATGAAAAAAAATGTTCTTACATGATTGTATTGATGAAGGCTACATCAAAGACAAACTTTCTGTGAATGAACAAAATTTAGATTTATTTTATATTCACTAAACAGCCTTGTGTTATATAGATGGAAAAAAAATTGAGGTTTGTTTAGAAAGAACAGAGCTGTGATACAGACAAGCTGATTCTCACAGAGAAAGATTTCCACTACTTCAGTTCAGCATTGGAACTGAAATTATCAGCTCTGTAAAGGAAGAGAATGATATAGTTTAAGCTGATCTATCTAAACACAAACCAGAGATTGGGTTTGTAAGGAACATGGAGAGCTCAGCAGATCATAAACTCTACAGAGTGCTGCTTTGATTGGGAATCTGAAACAGCAAGCTACTCCAAAACGATGTCATCGCACTCTAAGTTTGACTGAGAGGACAGAAATAACTCCACTGTTTTCAGCCACTGTCGAGCAAGTTAACAAATGCTGATTTAAAGAAAACCACAAAATCAAACAGTGTGAAATTCTCAGGAAACACTAATCATGACACGAGGACTTGAATTTCAGCTTTTATTAAAAATATGCAAAAACTGTTGCACATGATCTTTAATGCCTGACTTGGCATACTTACTCAGGTTTCCATTTCCTCTCTTGCGTGCCTGGTTTGGTCCTGGTTACCTCGTCCCCTGCCAGTCTGGTGATCCTCTTAGCTAGTCTCAAGCAACTGTGGCATGCTGGGGATACCTATGTTATATAAGCACCAGTGAGGCATGTCAATGTGGGCGGCCTCAGACAGCAAACCTTTCCAGGTGGTCCTGATGCCGAGGGCTTACAGTTCCATGATGTGGCTCAATGGGAGAGAGTCTCTCGAAGAGCTACTGTTACTGTAAGTAACTGTTCATTCTTGTGCTTCTTATTACTTCCATACATGTAGCTGTAATTGTACTTTTACAAGTTGTGCCAGAAAAACAAGCATTTGTCAATGCCGAATGTTGGCTTGCTGGCATTGGCATTGGTAGCGCAGGAGTTAGACAGATGCATCATAGGAATGGCAGTGAAGTATTGAACTGATGCGAACCCACCCCCACCCTGCAGAGAGTGACAAGCATTAGGGTGTCCCTTTGGGTGTTTGGTAGTGCAGTGCGGGAAAACATGTCGGGCAGGATGTGAGAAATGACAGCTGTACAGTTCATAAGGAGATGTAAAAAAATGCCAGCGTTGAAAATGTGGCATGTAAATATACCAAATTTGCGAAGCTACTGGGTGCGTGGGAAATATGCAATGCCGCTTTAACACTGCCATTTTATTCGGCACCAAATTTTCAACATAGGTTTTAGCACCTCTGCTCATGTACAGTGTCACTGTTATTTCCTCAAAGTGTCCCAGAAGTGATTTCGCACAGCGACTCGCTATTCTGCGCCGAGCGAAAACACATTTTGGGCAGGATATGTCAAATGATGGCTGTACTGTTCATCAAGAGGTGTGGAAAAATGGCAATGGTGAAAATCCAGACTGAAAATATCAGAATGTGACGACGGGTACGAAAGGCGTGTAATCTGCCAACGACACTCGTAGAATACAGTTATTTTATGAGTATCATCACCAAATTTTCAACATAGGCATTTTAGATCCTCTGCTCATGAACTGTGTCACTGTCATTTTCATAATCTGGCCCAAACACTGATTTCCCACAGCGACTGCGCTATTGTGCACCGGAAGTGCGGAAACACATTTCGGGCAGGATGTGGAAATGACAGCTGTACTGTTCACAAGGAGGTGTACAAAATGACAATGCTGAAAATCCGGCAGTAAAATATTGTGAATGGATGTCACGAGCCTGTAGCAACTACTAACGACGCCAGAAACAGCATTTGCTGGATTTTTTCCACCAAATTGAACTTAGGTTTTTAAGAGGGCACCCCATGAACACCGCTGTTGTCATTTTGTTAATGGGCCTGGAAGGTGATTTTGCACAGTGACTGCGAAATCACCTTTGGAGGCCGATTAACGCCATGACAGTGACAGAATTCATGAGGAGGGGCCCCCAAAACCCCATGTTGAAAATGTGGTGCAAAAATTCCAAGAAATGCCTGAGATATGCAACAAAGTTGAAAAAACTCTATTCACTTCATTATACAGCTTACCGGCATTTCCTCAGTTCGTGGTCAGCTTTGAAGAGTGCAGACGTGTTCCCGGTTCACTGAAGATCGTCCGCCGGAGTCCGGAGGTAAGTATGGGGTGGGGGGTTAGGGGAGGTAGGGTCCGCAGTGGGTGGGTGCGGGTGTGGGGGGTGAGGCAGACCTACACTCGAGAGGATGGTTTCGTATTCTAGGGAAAAAGAAAGAAAGCGATAGTGGGACAGTTTCAGCACACTGGGGTGGGCTCCCAGCGTGCCACCTAGAGTGGGTTGGGGGTCAGCAGCCAGCGAGTTGGGCACCCTCGTCGGCACCAACACAGGGGTAATGCCGCGGGGAATGGGCACCCGCCTGGCAAACAAAGCTGGGGGCGTGAGCCGAGGGATTGGGCACCCCTCGGCATTCAATAGGTGGGGTGATGCCGGCGGGGTGGGCTCCCCGTTGGCGTGCAATAGGAGGGGGGGCACAAGCCGAGGGGGATTGGGCACCCCCCTCAGCATTCCACATATGTGTGCGGGGGGGATGCCAATAGGGAGTGGGCTCTCCCGTCGGCACACAAACACAGGGGGCAGGGGGTTTGCCGGCTCGCCGACCATGGCCATAATGGCGTCGAGCATGTCAAGCAAAGGACCACTGCGTATGACGATTGCAGCAGTACTTTGCTTTGATGTGTTCGCCCCATTATGTATGCATGGTGTGGCGGTGCCATTCAGGCTGATTGGGGAATGAGGGATTCACCTACTGATGCGTGCCCTGCATTCGCGCAACAGCAGCTGCGCCTCCAAATCTCCACTCTCCCAATATGTTGACTGCCGCGCAAGCGCGGCAAGCCAACATAAAAATGTGTATACCATCATTTGCTTTTAACTGCTATCTTATGCTGCACTATTTTCTGTACTGCAGTGTGTGGTAGAGGTGTGAGTAAGAAAGTGCAGACAGACCACAGAAAAAGGTGCAATGCGCAAATAGCATAGTTTAATTTAAGACATAAGAATGAAAATGCTCTTATCACAGTTTCTGCCAGTGATATGCTGTAGAATACTGCAGGAACACAGTGTACTCCAATGGAAGTTACTCCAGTTTGTCATGCAGGAAAGTGTGACATGTTTATCACAGAGAATTGCATCTTGGGTGACTCCGCTCTACATACAATCATATGGACATATGAGAAAAAAGTGGGAGAAGGCTTTAGCTCAGTAAGACAGTGCCCTAACTGCTTAATAGTAATACCATTAAAGAATCCATGACGATGTTGAAGCAACTTTGAAAAAATTTAATCTCTAGACACAATCCAGCTGAGATTTGAATTTTTTTCTTTATTACTAAGGACACATGCATGACAACAGAATCCCAGCCCTGTCTGCTCTGGCTGTTGTTCTATACTTGACATCACAGTTCTGTGTATGACATCACAATCTTTTGCCATGGCGATTATTGTGATGTCATAAACAAGGGATTGTGACATCATCTGTAGACAAGCAGCCAAAATAGTGATCTTGTTTTCATGCAACTGTCATCGGTTATAAAACATCAAAGTACCAATGGTGCACCAACACCACCACGTCTTTCTCTGTTTTTCCTGGTTTCTCTGGCTGCCTGTGTTTTTGTTTACCTGGTTGTCTCTGTGCCTGTCTGTTCCTGAAGGTTGTTGTTTCCTCTTGCTGCGGTCAGACAAGCACGTGCTCCCGTGCTGTTTAAAATGACTAATGACTACGTGCTTTTCCTGGTACAGTGTAATCTACTACTTACCGTGAAAAGAAAAAGACAAAAAGTGATGCAGTGATTAAGACCTCACTGAGGGTCTGTGTTTTGTACAGACGGGCTTCTGTGTTCCATGAAGGGAGGGTAGTGTGGTTCTGTTTATGGAGAACACACTGAATGACAGCGGGGAATGCCGGTGCTGAAAATGGCTTTCTTGTGTTGAAATGAATGAAAAAATAGATAGTTCGGTGAAAAAAACTGATAGTGGGAGGGAGGGCTTTGTCTGTGGGTAGAGTGTGTGAAGTGTTCGCAGTGACGGCATTGATTTCGAGTGGGGCAGGAAGCGGGGATTGCCAGCACTCGATAGAGCGGCAAAGTAGGGAGTGCTGAAGCTGTTGTGTGCAGCTCAGCAATGCTTTTGTTTTACTTTCAATGCCGTCATAAGTGTTCTGGCTCTAGAGCCGCTCTAGTGCTAGCTTGCCCAATCAGAGGCCGACATTCCTTTTTTGCCATTATATAATTCTAATTAACAGTCTGTCTGTTTGAAGCAGCATTTTCCAAGCTGCATTTAAACCTCAAAATCTGAGCTAAAACCTTTCAGTGTATCGATAATACAGAATTTCAAACATTGCTGAAAGTATACCACTATCACCAGCAGTGACATCTAAGAATTTCTCTCATACTGCATAAATTGTATTGAGATTGAAAAATATACTCCACTCTGGGGATCGAACCTGGGACCCTATTCTTTACTGTTTGACACCCTCTAGCTCTATCACTGTACTAACCTTCTTAAGTAAGACATGCATGCTGTAGCAAAGGGCATCAAACAGTGAGTGCAGAACCCCCTCCTACACAGCCGCAGTGGATTTTTGTAAGTAACCATCTATTTGAAGTAATGTTTCCCAAGCTGCATAAAAACTTCAAAGTATGAGCTGTAACTTTGCAAGTTATCAGCAATACAGAACTTCTAACCTTGCTGAAAGAGTATCACTAACATGATCAATGACATCTAACTGTTACTCTCATACAACATGAACTGTAGTGAGCAAGAAAACAGTGTTCCACACTGGGGATTGAACCCAGGCCCCCTAACTTCTACTGCTGAGTAGCCTGTTGCTCTACCACAGTACTAGGTTTCCTACACAGGAGATGCATGCTGTGGCAAAGGACATCCAGCAATGAGTTCAGACCCCCCACACACACACACAGCTGCAGTGGATGTTCATAACTAACTTGGTATTTTAAATAGTGTTTCCAAAGTTGCATTTAAATCTCAAAGTCTGAGCAGGAACTTTTTAAATTATCAGCAGTATAGAACTTCAAACCTTGCTGAAAGTATATCACTATCATCGACAATTACATTTAATAATTTCTCTTGTACCACAGTGGGAAAAAAAATGTTCTGCTCTGGAGATCAAACAGAGGCTTTCTACCCTCTCCTGTTTGGTAGCCTAAAATTCTACTGCTTTACTGAGTTTCCTATACAGGATATGCACACTGTGGCAAAGGATATCCAGCAGTGAGTGCAGACCCTCCCTACATAGTTGTAGTGGATGCTAACAATTTATAGTCTATTTAAAGTAGTGTTTTCCAAGCTGGATTTACACCTCAAAGTCTGACTTGGAACTTTTCAAATTTTATTTTAGTTAAACATTTGAGAACCGGGAAAAGTACACTGAGCCGAGGCTCATTTCCGGGTGCATCCCGGGGCATGAGGGGGAGGGAGTTACCACAGTATACATACACAGAATAGATGCATAAGAATATTACATACAATCACATAATTTTGTACAAAGGAGTTATTTACATTTAGTTGCATATATACAGTTATTTACAATCAGTTGCATGAATACAATAATATACAGTACAGAGATTTTGAAGTTTAAACAATGTTCATTTGGCTAAAGACAGACTAGTTGCAGTTACAGGTGGGGAAGGGGAATTAATGAAGCTGAAATTTAATGGAGTTGTGTAAGGATGAGTTTCTGAGCTTCTTGGGAAGCTGGTTCCATAGGTAGGGGAGACAGTAAGAGAAGACAGATTTGCCAGCTGATGAGGATGGTTTGGGGAGAGAGAAGGAGTGGGAGTCCCTAGGGCACAGCGAGTAAGGAGAAAAGGCTGCAGGGGTTAGTTTCTCGGCCAGGTGGGGGGATTGCAGTAGGTTGAACCACAATTTGGAAATAAAAGAAACAGAGTGGCAAAAACAGCAATGGGAGAGGGGTGCTAACCCGAGGGAGGACAAGAGCATGCAGTGGTGTGTTTTTAAAGGGGAATTTGTTGCAAAATGGCAAAAAGCATGGAATAAGGAGTCCAGCCTGGATAGCAAGGTGAATATGGCAGTGTCCAAAACTACCATGCAAAATTATCAGCCATATAGAACTTCAAGCCTTGCTCAAAGCATATCACTAACATCAGCAATGACGTCTAACAATTTCTTTCATACTACATACATGGTAATGAGAAAAATAAAATTGTTCTACACTGGGGATTAAACCCAGGCCCTTGTAGGTGTGAAACCCTATGGCAAAACCTGAAAGTTCTATCACTGCCATCAGCAATGACATCATACAGCTGAATCACTCACACTGAATATATCTTTGAACTTGACTAAATGCAAAAAAGAATACTCATGACCACCATAGGCATGTATAGTTATGCTGTTGGCACCTAAACACTGGGAAAGAATTACAGCAAATGTATGAACTATGAATGGAATGTTGCCTAAATCTTACATTTTTTAAAGCAACAGTTTAACAAACTGAGCAAAAATATTGACGCAACCGTTTTTCACTATGAAAGATTACAGGCATCTTCTAGTTTAATTTGGTGGTGCATTTTTCTAATTTCGCCAAAATTCTAGTATTTTATAAATGTTTTATTTGAGTTTTTTTCTCAAGAAAAAAAGATGGCCACCATGTTTTGTATTGAAATAGCACTGTAGACTTGGCAAGCGTCAGCGTAGAAACATAAAAAAAAAGTCTCATGGTAAACAGCAGAGGAGGTACTTAAACAACAGCATTTGATAGGTATGGTAATATTTTTTTCTTAATTGTAGCTGGAAGTAGCCTTTTTGGAAAAAAAAAAACTTTTCATTGCACTGCTGCTTTAAAAGTTTTCCCAATGGTGGCAGGAGTTCTTTCAGTAGCACATTTTGTACATTTGCAACTGTTCTTTGCAATTCCATCCCAGGACCTCCTTGGAAAGGAGTTTTGCCCAACAGAGTTTTTCCTGAAAAAATAGTAAATACAGTAGCAATTTATTGAGCCCCACATTACTGGTCATTCAGTTACATCCACCCATTTCATGGACTGTAACGCAGTTTCTAAAAGGAGAGTGGTACTTGTACTATAAGTTAACAGGGCCTCCAAGGGTGTCTCTTATGGTAGCATGAGGTTTGGGTGAGAGGACCATGAAGCAAACTGAGCGGTTCTGTTTGCCCAACCCTCACGAGAGTTGTCTCCTTTCCCATAAGAGACACCCCTCAGATGCCCTATTAAGTTATTGTAAATAACATGAGTTTATCTTGAGTGAGTTATAATAGGTTTAGAGCCTTTTAATTAAATTAACTTATGCCATCCTTTCCCTGGGAGGCAGTATAGTGTAGTGGTTAAGGTAAAGGGCACTGAACTGCAAGCCTAGAGACCTGGATTTGAATCCCATCAGCCCTGACTTGCACAATGTGTGACCCTGAGCAAGTCACTTAACTTCTTTGTGTTCCCAGGTTGCACCTGGAAACAAGTTCTAGCTTAGTTTGCCTTTCCTGGTTAAACAATTTCCACCTTCCCCTGGTGCGGAAGTGAAGTGCTCTTCCCAATGCTCCCGCGCAGGAGCATACTCTACACAGGATAAGATGTACAGCGACTCTGTATGCTGATTGGCTGAGATTATGTTAGTGATTCATAACTTCTATTTCAACAAATGTGCTCCCTCAGCAGAAGAAATGGTCATGTAAAGCCAGCAGTGTCCCACTGCTCAGCTAAATCAATGATGCCATGCTGCCTTCATATAATTATACAATTATCGCCTTTATACAATTATCGCCTTTATACAACTATAGCCTTTATAAAATTATACAATTATCACCTTTCTACAATTATACAATTATCGCCTTTATACAATTATCGCCTTTATACAACTATAGCCTTTATAAAATTATACAATTATCACCTTTCTACAATTATACAATTATTGCCTTTACACAATTATCACCTTTATACAATTATACCATTATTGCCTTTATACAATTATACAGTTATCGCCTTTATACAATTATACAATTATTGCCTTTATACAATTATACAATTATCATCTTTATACAATTATTGCCTTTATACAATTATCCTCTTTATACAATTATTGCCTTTATACAATTATGCAATTATCACCTTTATACAATTATTACATGCCTGATGGTCCTTAGATCAGACTACTCATTTCTTGTTGGAAAAAGAGAAACACACAAATGTCACCCTTACATGAATATCAAGCAGGAAAAATGCAGCACAAAAAGGGGCTCTAAAAAAGAGGAAACAGATCATTTCAATGCAAACAAAAGAAAAAGTAGAGTAGGGAGATTATTGCAGCTAGACATATGCCCATATTTCCAATTATATTAAAAAGACTACAGCAAGGTTCTTGTTGCCTTTAAGATTTTTCAGAAAAATGATCTGTCATACCCAGGATATACAAGATTTAACACTTTAAAATATCAACAGACTGGTCTTTAGCAAACTTGCTATAACCCCTTCCCTTTGTCTGTTACAGAGTCATCCACCTCTTCCTGTCACCCAATTTGACAGTGACATTTAGCTGCACTCCAGATGAAATTATGTGTTTCGAGAACAGTACCATCCAACATGAAGTCTTGTCTCTGTGTCCTGCTCACTTCTTTCTTGTTGGGTAAGTACTTCGGTCCTCTCCTGGGGATTACATGATTCATTAGGATTCACTTTAAATTTGTAGGTGCCCAAATCAACTCTTTTAACAAGCTTTTAATAATGAATTAGAACAAACATCATGCTGGCCCAAGACTGGATAATGCATTTTTCTGCTTGCCTTCGTGGTCTTTTACTTTATAAGGAGTTAAAATGACGACTATGTTTAAAACTTCCTATTGACAAGGCATTGTGTGTATATCATTTATGTGATTGAACCATAGCGGTAACCCATTAATTGTTTATATATTTTTCTGATTGTACCCTCCCATGAATGGGGGGCTTTCTGTTTGTTTGCCTTTATGTTGCTTAGTAGATTGCTGTATGTCAAGCTATAAAAGAATATTAAGCATCTGTATATATATATATATATATGTATATATATATATATGCACACACACATATATATTCACTTAAAAACTGAAAAACATTTAATTATACAAATGCAATGAAATCACTAAACATTCTGTTTGACTCTTGCTGTACATTGGGGGATACATTTGGGGGGGGGAGGGATATAAGGTGTCAGATTTAAGTACATTTTGCAAAATTGCATCAAAAATTGCCCCAGAAACTTCAAAGGATGCATCTGCTTCGAAATTCAGTCCCAAATTTGTACCCCAAATCAACAATGTGCATGCAAAGATGCAAATTTGGCCTGAAGGATGCAAAAGTTAGATCATCTGGACAGACAGAGATGCAAGCTTGCTGTTGACAATAGTGACAGAGCAGGTTCTGGATGAATCCTTTTGACCCCAAATTGCACTGTGTTTAAAGAAAACGCAGACCCTGGAACAGCTGATTTGTTACCTGCACCAACCATTAAACAGTTTGATTATTGACTGGCTGGTATGTGTGAGATTTATTTCAAGATAGTTAACTTGAATTAACTTCCACATTTCTTCTAATTTTTTTGTTTTGTTCCCTTCGAAGCAGACATGTCCAGAAGCCAGAAGGACTCAGTATCACAAACTCCAGAGGTGACAGTGCTTGAAGGGGCCCTGGTTACACTCACTTCCAAATATAACACAAGTGTAGCTGGAGGTACTGACTATTTCTACTGGTACCGATAGTATCCAGGCCAGTCTCTGCAGTACCTGCTTCAGGCATATACCTTAGGCAGCATTTATGGACACGACACCACGGATCCCCGCTTCAATGTGAGTGTGAACAGCATGCTGAAAATGGTCCAATTCACTATATCTGCAGCTTGGATTTCAGATGCTGCCATGTATTTCTGTGCACTGCACCCCACAGCAACAGAACTACACTGAGTTTCATACAGAAACCCTCACAGCTGCATCCTCTGTGAAGTCCCCACCTGGTGCCTGTATTACACTACAGGAGCTCCAGTAAGAAAGAAGCTTGCTTCTGGATTTTCATTGCCTGTAATAGTTGCAAGATTTCTAAAGCTGCATTCCTAACAGATATATGGCCTGGTTCTTAATGAAAATAAAACTAAACGTGTTTTTTTTTCCCTAATTTTAAAGGGGAAGTCTCTCATAGTTTCACACCCATATTTTCCCAACTCCTTAAGTGTAACTGTTGTGTTCCTCCTCTAATTGCCAGCAGTCCTGCTGCTGTCCAAATCTAGATTATAAATAAAATATACAACCCCCAGAAGTTATCAATGTGTTTGTCCTCCATTTTACCACCAATGCTGCTGGAGGATGATGTCATCAGAGCAACAGATAATGGTGCTGCACTAAATACTGTTTCACCAGTAAACAGAACCCACAATGCTTGGTCCCCCACTTGAGTAATGGGGGAACTCTTTAAGTGTTGTGAACATCCTGAAGTGCAGGTCTCATAGGGACTAGGACCACATGAGTGTGATTCAGCACTGATCTGACATGTATATACAGTATGCCTATAAGGAAGTGCCTGTATGAGTTGTGTTTCTGTTTCTGTTAGCAAAAAGGTTACCCAATAAATGACTCTGGGTACAACAAGAGTCTTAAGTGGCATTATACAGCTGTTTTATTATGTTCTGTGTGTGTTAGCATTCTCTGTTTTGATTGACAGCAGCAGTGAGATACAATCTTGCAAAAATGCCCCTTTCCCTTTGCAACTAGGCTGTCAGTGACTGGATGGCTGATGTAAGACAATAAAGAGTTCAGCTACAATAAGGAATAGGTTACCAGGATATCAGCTGCAGCATATGGAAGAACAGTAATCTAGTGGTTAAAGCACAGGCACGAGAACTGGGAAACTCTGGTTCAAATCCTACTAAAGTCCCTTACTCTCTAACCTTTAACAAGTTCCCCTAATCTCCTCGGGAACTGTGATGGCCCCTCAGGTCCAAGACTTTAACAGTGCCCCCATTCCCATTATAAATCTTTTGCAGTGATGTGAGAGCTGCAGCACTTCACTTTGAAGGTACTGAAAACAAGCTATGGCAGCCCCCCCCCCCTTTGTAATGCCAGCATTTGAAGTAGGATGTCCCTCACAAATCAGATGCTACACTTTAGCTGTTGTAGGTAAACAAACTAATCAGTCTCAGTGTTTGCAGTACTGTATTTGCTTAGCTCATTCCTCTCAAGTCATATGCATTCTGTGTCTTGGTACTTCCAGACAGAACCCAGATGTAAGGAGCATTGGAAATGTAAAACAATACACTTTATAAAGTAAGTGATCTAGCTCTCCACTTTCAGGCTGCTGAAAGGGGAGTGTATAATTTGTGCAAAGGAAGAATTCAGTCTTCTGTGATCCTTTGGGAAACTGCTCAAGCCTACCTTGCAAATGAATCCTCTCAAGGGTGTTCACCTGGTTCACTACAGAGTGACTGATTGACTGCTCGATTGATTGATTGGTTGGTTGATTGGTTGATTAACTGATTCAGTCTACTGCTTTCCACAACATGTTACAACTGTCTCACAGAGAGAAATGAGCAGTACACAGGAACAGCTTGTTTCCTGTGAATGCAATACTATTAGATGTATTATTTGCTCTACACATGCAGTATTAAGCTACAAGTACCACTCCTGTGTGAGTTGCATGACAGAACTGTCTTAAGCCATTGCAAACTTAAACTAAAATCAGGATAGACAGCATTGATACCCTTAAATTTTGTTCTGCACTGTTGCTGCAGTGACATCAAGGAATGGGAGGGGCTCTATTACAAGTGACTCATTTGCATGTAAATGGAGGCTTGCTTGACATTTTACTACCTTGTGTCAGAGTCTCAAACTCTAGATATGTGTTGCAACATAAGAAATGGCTGATCTCTTATTGACATATGTACAGTACTTGATGCAAAGTATAATAAATACATCTGACATATCCAAATCACAAATATACAGGAGTCTTCTCCTTTAAGAAAGGTGGTTCTAGGGAGCACCCTCTAGTGATTACGCCAGCAACTGCAATAACTGAAAATGTCAGCTCTTTCAAATATTTATGTTGGGCATTGAAACATAGAAACATAGATGTAATGGCAGAAAATGGCCTACTCGCCCATCCAGTCTGCCAATCCTACCATTACTTGTGTGATGGCCCTACTAACTATCTTCCTCCCTTTCCCCCTCCCCATTACATCCTCTTCTGCATTTAAGAAGCCCTTGTGTCTGCCACACCTATGTTTGAATCTACTCACTGTATTTACACAGACCACTGGTTACACTTTAAGTGTCCATTAACTACACTGTAGTTACAGTGTAACTACACTATAACTGCATTGTAGTTGCATAGTAGTTCCATGCAACAAGCATGTAACTGCAGTGTCATTAGCCTGTTGCATGTAATTAATGATTAGTTACACTGAAACCTGGTCACCTTCTCTGACAGTCTGTTCCACCTGTCTACCACTCTTTCTATGAAAAGTATTCATGGACGGTCAATTATAATTTCTTCTGCATATTTTAGTTTAACTTAATCAGCTTATATGAGTTTGGGTCTTCTATATTAGCACAGTAGTAGTCAACCTTTAGAATCCAGAAAAATTGCAGTACAATGTTTAATAATTTCTCTGATTGACAATGGGTATTCTGTTTATTTCAGCTGCTACAGTAACATCCCTTTTTTGGGTTATCATTTTACAATGCCATGTAACGATTTATAATCCACTATAGGTACAAAATGCACTGCTGTGAGATGTATGTAGTCTTAACTGGCTGTCTTTTGACAACAGATGTAATGTTTTACGTTGGTGGCACACATGTGCAAACCAACATATTGTTGCAATATGGAATTTTATGGGCGTGTCGCTCCTGAGCCCATTGCAGTACACAAAACCAGCGGCTTGCAATGGGCTCGGCAGTCGGCACTAATGACCACTTGGTATGGTCCTGACACAATTCTCTGCTAGGTGGGCTGAATGGTATTGCACTTCAGAGGACTGAAGCTGCTCCAATCAGAGGAGGACTTTGGTCCTTTGACTTGCATGAAGCCCAAATCTACAGAGCCAAGCAATCCTGGGAAGATGACAACTGCAGCAGCTGGGAGACCAGAAGAGACAGATGACCTCCCTCACATGCAACTGCCTTACAACAACTTGCGCTCAACCTTGATTCCAGAGGTCAAGTTGGATGGCTGTGGTGCATGCATGATAGTTGGGGGTGAACTGGAGGTAGTGGTGGTGATGGGAGTGTGCCCCGTAATCATGTCCTCACTCCTTTAACCCCCCAAAGGCTTCAACAGTAGCTGCGGTGTGGCTTTTTCTCCTGGTCCTTGCTCCTCTGCCCCCCACTGACCCAAAAGACTTCAACATTAGCAGTGGCGTGGCTTTCATTCCTGGTTCTCACTCCTGTGCCCCCTTTCAAAATTAGCTGCAGTGCGGCTTTCTCTTAAAGCCAACATTGGGGTGCCCAATCCCTATGTCGACAATACAACCCCTCCCCATGGCACCACTAAGGGACACTGGGGAGCCCACTCCCAGTGTCCCAGTTATGTCCTCCCACCCATTTGACGTCCAGGACACTGGGGAACCCACTTCCAGTGTCCCCATATCTGTACCCCTCCAATAGTCCGGGACACTGGGAAGCCCACTCCCAGTGTCCCTATATCCATATTCCCCTCAACAGTCTGGGACACTGGGGAACCCACTCCCAGTGTCTCCAAAAATAATTTACAAATGTACCTGTAATGAAAAAGAAAATGGTCCCCCATATTTTTAACCTGAAAAAAATAAAACAGTCCCTCATTGCCTCCCCCATCCCCCTCCCCATCCCAACCCTCCTTCTGTGCACCCACCTCCCTGCCCCCCCGCCTTACCCCATACCTACCTCCGGAGGTCAGCGGGTGTCATCTTCTGTGGAGCAGGACATGTCTGCACTCCTCAAAGCTGAACTGCAACTGAAGAATCAAGGTAAGCACCATATAATGGCTGTCAATAGCGTTTTGAACTTATGTTGATATCTCAGCCATTGTTTTGAATTTTTACACCAAATGTTCAACACAGCAATTTTGAGACCCCACCTCATGAACACTGTCACTGTCATCTTGTTAATCAGTCCCACAAGATGAGTTTTGCAGTCACTGCGCAGAATCACCTTTCGGGACTGGTTAATGAACCAACAGTGCCAGTGTTTGTGAGTTAGTGTCCCAAATAGCCAATGTTGAAAATTTAGTGCAAAAATACGAAAAAATGCTCGCGTTACGTGCAGCCATTGAAATTTTGCTATGCACGCGCATAACTTCGGCAAGTCGGCAACTGTTAATATTTTCACACCAGATTCTCAATATAGCCATTTTTTCACACCACCTCATGAGCAGTATAGCTGTAATTTTTCACATCCTGCCCAAAACATGTTTACACAGCAGTGGAGTGGAGTGGAATGGGGTGATTGCTGCACAAAATCACGTTTTGGGACCCAGTAACAAAATAACAGTGCCAGTGTTCATGAGGTGGGGTCCCAAAAAGGCCATGTTGAAATGTTGGTGCAAAATACCTAAACATGGCCATGGTATGAGTGTGGCTTGTGCAGTTTCTATGCAGGTGCATAACTTTGCCAATTTGTAATATTTTCACTCTGAATTTTGAGCATACACATATTAGCACACCATCTCGTGAACAGTACAGCTATCATTTCTCAAATCCTGCCCAAAATATGTTTTCGCACCTCTGGTGCAGAATTGCACAGCCACTGTGCGAAATCACCTTTCAGGACTAATTAAGGAAACAACAGTGCCAGTGTTCATGAGGTGATGTATCAAAAAGCCCATGTTCAAAACTTTGGTGGAAAATTCCTTAAAATAGCCATGTTACAAAGCTTCATTGACATATTCCTTCATGCGCATGTAACTTTGTGCTGTCCTTCTCTGAACCTTCCGTTTCCCCATCCCGGCATCCAATAAAACCCTCTAGCTCCCTCTCTCCCTCTGCATGCTGTCCACCCTGCACCCTCCATCCTGGCATCTAATTAAACCCTCCTGCTCCCTCCCTCTGTGTGCTGTCCATCCTGCACCCTCTGTTTCCCGTCCCGGCATCCAGTTAAACCTTCCCGCTCCCTCCCTCTGCATGTTGTCCGCCCTGCACTCTCTCACTG
This sequence comes from Neoceratodus forsteri, assembly GCA_016271365.2. Classification (NCBI taxonomy): domain Eukaryota; kingdom Metazoa; phylum Chordata; order Ceratodontiformes; family Ceratodontidae; genus Neoceratodus; species Neoceratodus forsteri. Next base: position 213,360,810 of record JADMNL010000022.1, read on the forward strand.
ACTGACTGTAGCAGCATCTTTAACCCAGCCATGCTACGCTCAGCCTCTGCTCCCAAGTCTTAAAAAATACTCCTGATTCTTGGCTCTTTTCTCTAGAAAAACATCAAATTGTTTAACAAGCAACCAACGTTCGGCATTGACAAATGCTTGTTAAAGACTGCTACTTAATGTAAAATCCTAACGAAGGATTGTCCTAATTCTTTGTCAGATATGTTTACCATAGTTGCTTCCAGTTATTTCACTCTGTGTACAGATTTACTGACCTTATCATTACCGTTCAGATGCACAAATTTCAGGTAGCATCCTTTTAGTTACCAGGTTACTTAATCTGGAATGCACTGCCTTTGCAGCTAAGAACCGAATCTTCTCTTGTATTAAATGGGTGTACAAGAGCTACTGCATATCCTTAAAGAGCAGCCAACGGCTTTGCAAAAACTTTGCAAAACATAATATTTGGACACAATTCATTTTGTAGCTCATATTTATATGATGTACATAAGTATTTTTTCACAAATATAATCACACTATCAAAGGTACAGAACATTAGCAAGCTAGATAAACGTTTTATCTTGCTAGTAGGTTACATAATTTCATTTATCTTGTTAGCGGTGTACGTCACTCTGTACCTGTACAGAACATAGTGCCTGACACTGCTGAACTGAGCATAGCGTCTCACCCTCTGCCGAAGTGCGTGGCAGCTGCTGTTTCCACAGTCGTAAAGTAGATTGTATACATCAAACATCTGATAGGTGGCTCTCAGATATTGTTTTTATTTTCATTCATGATCTGTGACCTCATAAACCCTCAAACATGGCTTTGACACTCCTAAGGGTCAAGAGGTCACTGGCCATGCATGAAGATAAATATAAAAATATCTTATAGCCACCCATCAAATATTCCCTATATCTTCTATAGGTTTCTTCTCTTACTATTTATTACTGAAGAAATTCCCACAAAAACAAGATCTTTATCCCTTAGAGTTTGTCTGCCTCTATAGTGTACGCTCTACTTGAAATCATAATGCTCGGTTGTGACATTACAGTTTGTTGTTATGGGAATAACTGTGATGTCACAAGTAGAGCATTATGACATAATGTTGGGAAGAAGCAGAAGAAGCTGATGAACCCTCAAGGAACAGCTATCCTGGTTTCCTCCATATGACCTCAGTAATACACAAGGGGGGGATAAGAAATACAGAGTAATGAGAAATATAAGCTGTTTTGGTTTTCAGTGTTCTTCTTAAAGTGTAGCCCTTTCACTGCCAAGGAGAGTGTGCTAGAAATATTTCTTTAAATACAGGTAAACAAAGTTTCAACAGTTGTGGATTTCTTCCTATACAGTGTATAAGGGACCAGTTTAATTCCTTATCATAAAAACACAGAAACATGGAATTTGACTGCAGATAAGGAATGCTTGGCCCACCCAGTCTACCCATTTTTCCCCACCTACAGTATCATGATTGATCCTATTTCATCTCTGGCTCTTTTTCCCCCCCTTCCTTTCCACTATGATTCCCTTGTGCTTACCCCATGTATTCTTAAACACCACCACTGTTTATGTCCCTTCTGCCTTCTCTGGAAGGTTGTTCCAGGAGTCCACCACTGTTTCTGTGGAGAATTCTTCCTCACATCTCTCCTGAGTCTACCCCCCCTTCAGCTTCATAGCATGTCCCCTTGTTCTTGAGCTCCTTTTTTCTGAAAAATGCTTCCTGCCTGTACCTTATGTACCCCTGTGTGGTATTTCAAGGTCTGTATCAAATCTCCCCTCTTCTCTTCCGGTGTGTATACTGAGGCCCTTCAGTATCTCCTTATAGGGTTTCTGATATAGACTGCCTCCACTCTGTCTACATCCTTCCAGATATGTGGGATTTTCAAAAGGTCCTGAATGTTGTAAGCCCTAGGTGCGGCAAACTTGAACCAACATCCCATTGTGTTAGAGAGACAAGGAAGTGCAAATGAAGAAGGAAACCACTTTGGTTCTCAAAAACAGTAGCAGAAAAGGTCAGAGCCAAAAGACTGGCCTTCAGGAAATATAAGGGAACACAGCAGGATGAAGATAGGGAGGCATACCAAAGTTCCCTAAGAGAAGCAGGGAAGGCAGTAAAGCAGGCAAAGGCCCAAACCATGGAAACACTAGCACAAAAAGTATAAGAAGGTGACAAGACTTTCTACAGATACATTAGTGAAAGGAGAAAGTCCAGAGAAGGTATTGCTAAGATCAAAGGGGATAAGGGGATATGTGAGGAGGAGGACCATGTGAAAACATCTTATCCTAAATAGATACTTCTGCTCAGTATTTACTGAAGAGAAGGTAGGGCAGGGCCCACAGCTCAGCACCATGGGCACAGGGGAGAGGGAGGTGTGCACTAGTCCCTTCACAAAAGAAAGGGTCCTACAAGAGCTCGATAAGCTCAGGGTGGACAAGGCAATGGGACCTGATGGCATACATACCGGGGTACTAAAGGAGCTAAGGGTGCAACTAGCACAGCCATTATCAGAACTATTTAGTGAGTCTCTGAGCACAGGAGAGGTCCCAGAAGTCTGGAGAAAGTCTCATGTGATCCCGCTCCACAAGAGTGGTAGCAGGGAGGAGGCAGCAAACTACAGACCAGTCAGTCTTACCTCAGTAGTGTGCAAGATTATGGAGGCACTCCTTAAGGAAAGGATAATGCAACGCCTGGAATCCATAGGATCACAGGATCCTAGACAGCATGGGTTTACAAAAGGAAGGTCCTGTCAAACTAATCTCATAGATTTCTTTGACTGGGTAACCAGAGTGGTGGACCAAGGAGGAGCAGTTGATGTCACCTACCTTGACTTCAGCAAAGCTTTCGATACTATTCCACATAGAAGATTGATTAATAAGCTGGGTAGGCTTGGGGTGGGTCAGAAGTTGGTCAACTGGGTGGCAAACTGGTTGACGGGCAGAAAACAGAGAGTGGTGGTAAACGGTATACAGTCAGAAGAGATACAAGTCACAAGTGGGATACCTCAGGGATCAGTCCTGTGGCCAGTCCTCTTCAATATCTTCATCAGTGACATTGTAGATGGACTAGAGGGTAAGGTTTTTCTGTTTGCAGATGACACCAATATCTGCAACAGAGTAGATGATCCAAATGGGGTGGGCAGAATGAGAAGAGATCTGGATAAACTAGCAAAATGGTCAGAAGAGTGGCAACTGGAGTTTAATGCAAAGAAGTGCAAGATCATGAACATAGGGAAGAGAAACCCTGAAGCCACCCATAGGCTGGGAGAGGAGTTGCTGGCAGTCACAAGGGAAGAAAGAGACTTGGGCATTATCATCATCACCGATGACCTGAAATCATCCAAGCAGACCACTGAAGTAGTAGGTAAGGCTAGGGGGATGTTAGGGTGTATTAGTAGGGATATCACAAGTCGGAAGAGGGAAGTAATAATCCCTCTTTACAAGACACTGGTTAGGCCCCATCTGAAGTATTGCATGCAGTACTGGAGGCCACACCTTCAAAAGGACATTAACCAAATTGAGGCAGTCCAGAGAAGGGCAACCAAAATGGTGCAGAGACTGCATCAGAAAACATATGAGGACAGATTAACGGGGTCCAATATGTATGCCCTAGAGCAAAGGAGAGAGAGACGTGATATGATCTAAACATTCAAACACCTTAAGGGCATTAACAAGGTGAAAGAGTCTAACATGTTTCAAAATAAGGAAAATATCAGGAGAAGAGGACACAGCACAAGATTAGAGGGAGGCCGATTAAGGGGTAATGTGAGGAAGTTCTTTTTCACAGAAAGGGTGGTGGATGCATGGAACGGCCTACCTCAGGAAGTGGTGGATATGAATACAGTGCAGGGCTTCAAACAGGCATGGGATAGGCATAAGGGAGCAATACAGATGAGTATGAATAGATAGGCCATTGACAGAGCAAAGACTGATGGCACATTCATAAGTCAGAAAAAGAAACTGGCAGACTGGATGGGCCTTACGGTCCTTATCTGCCATCAACTTCTATGTTTCTAAACACTTGGTGCATGGGATTTGTGGCATTCTCCCGACTAGCAACTGGGATTTTCTATCCTGCGCACTAGTTGCTACAAGCTAGACCAACTTTTTCCAGTCTCGCTTGCAGCAATCCTGGGTACCCTTTTTACACAGCTTGCACCAAATATTTGGCATAAGCTGTCATCAACTGGATAAAGTATCATAACTGTGACTAGCCTACTAAAATTGGGTGCAGTTGTGACAAAGATGTTTGACATAGCTGTGCCAAAAAAAAAGTGTTTGACGCTGGGCTTGCTGCAAGTCCTGCATCATCACCCTTTAAAAATCGGGCCCATGGTATCCAGAACTGGACACAGTACTCCTGGTGGGGTCTTACCAGTGATCCATACAGGGGACACACGACCTCCCTCTTTCTGTTGGTGATGTCCCTCCCAATGTACCCCAGCTTCCCGTTAGCACTCTCAGCTGCCCTGTCACACCGCCAGGCTACCTAGATCAATTAGTATGATAACCCCTAGGTCTCTTTCCTGCTTGGTTGTCATCAATGCCACTCCACCCATTTTGTGCTCTGTCCCCAGGTTTCTGTACCCTAAGTGCATTATTTTGTACTTTGTTGTACAGAAACTCTACTATAATACCCTTGACCACTCCTCAAGTTTTCTCAGGTCACTGCTCATCCTTTCTACCCTCCCCGGAGTGTCCACCTTGTAGATTTTGGTGTCATCTGCAAAGCGGCAGACCTTACCTTCCTTCCCTTCCTTTCCAGCTCCTCTGTGATGTCACTTATAAAGACAATAAAAAGGACTGATCCCAGCACTAATCCCTATGGAACTCTGCTGGTCGCTCTCCCTTCCTCGCAGTGAATTCTGTTTACCACTACCCTCAGACGCCTATCCCCTAAGCAGTTTCTTACCCAGTTTACCACCCTTGGTTCCACTCCTAAAGTACCCAGCTTGTTTATTAGTCTCTTATGTGTAATGGTGTTGAAAGCCTTACTGAAATCTAGGTAGACCAGGTCTACTGCTCCACTCTGATCAAATTCCTTGGTCATCCAGTCAAAGAAATCTATCAGATTCATTTGACATGGTAGCCCATGACATGCGTGAGTGCAACTGAGTAAACCGCAAAATGGCAACTTAATCGCAGCACATGTCATGGGGGCAACCAAGGAGGTACAGCGACCAGATGAGGTGGGTTGGCAAATGTAGTGACAGGATCTCGCCATGCGTACGTGCAGAGGGGGGATGGGAGCAAGCATGCTTGGTGAGGGGTGGGAGAGGTTTTGAGGGGTGGTGCCTCAGCAGGCTGCCAAGCTGGCCCCATGGTGTGGTGGCTGGGTTTATGGTTTTGGTGAGCAGGGTTCTGGTTTGAGACTGGGTGGTATGTTTTTGTTGCACCTGGACCAAATTTTCTTTAACATTTTGCACCCCTCCCAACATGCACCCGGAGTTGGAGAATACATGGGGGTGCAGAAAGTGCAAGCCCCCTGCATAAAACGTTAAAATTACAAGTCCCTGGTGCTGTTTTGGTGTGCGCCGGGGAGTCAGAGGGCCGAAATTGATTTTTGGTGCTCTGACTTCACTGTAATGATGATTGCCTTTTGGCGGTCACTGTTATGACATGGAACCTTTGCCATGACCTCCACTCACTGAATCTATGATAACTCAGGTCCTGTAATCTGTTGGATTCAAAATATTGCACAACACTTTCCTTCAGTAATGTTTCCATTAACTTCCTCACCACTGAAATCAGTCTGACTGGACTATAACTACCGGCCTCGTCCCTGCTACCACTTTTGTGAAGTGGGACTACATCTACCCCCTCCAGTCCTCTGGAACTACTTTGGTTTCCATTGATCTGTAAATAGGACTGTCGGAGGTACAGCCAGTACCTTCCTGAGCTCCATCAACATCCTAGGATGCACGCAGTCCAGCCCCATTGCTTTGCCCACTTTCAGATTTGCAAGTCCCTTCAGGACTTTCTCCACCGAAAAAGTATTAGTGTCCACCCCCTCTTCAAGACTTCTGTTATTCTTTTGTAGTCCTCCCCTTCCTCTGTGAACACTGAGCAGAAGTATTTGTTCAGGATGTCTGCCTTTTCCTGGTCCCCCTCTGCACAGCCCCCTTCCCTTTTTAACCTTACAATCCCACCTCTGGTCTTCCCCTTTTCACTTATGTACCTAAAAAATGTTGTGTCCCCATTTGATACCTCCTGAACTCTTTAGTTTGCACCTTTGTGCTCCTTAGTGCTTTCCCTGCTTCCCTCTGTTTTCCCCGATACACTTACTTATCCTCCTCCATCTGCGTCTCCTTATACTTTCTGATTGCTACCCTTTTAGTTTTTACGTTTCAAGCCACCTCTTCCGAGAACCATAGCAGTCTCTTTTTCCTCTTCCTTTTGCTCATTAGAGAGGTGGTCTAAGGTTTGGAAGTTGAAATTCACATCAGAAGTGCAAGGTGATGCATCTTGGGAGCAAGAACACCAGGACAGAGTACTGGATGGGTGGGATAAGACTTAGTACTATGGCAGAAAATGGGACCTAGGAGTTATCATTAGCGACACCCTCAAAAAATTAAGTCAGTACAACAAGGCCTACAGTAAGGCAAATATGATGCTGCCATATTGACAGCAGAAGGAAAAAAGGGTAATATTACCCCATTATACATCTTTGGTGAGACCATACCTGGAATACTGTGCCCAATTCTGGAGTCCTCACCTCAGGAAAAATAAGGAAAGGCTAGAGACTGTGCAGCAGTGGGTGACAAAGATGATTCAGGGCCAAAAGAGAGGTGTTACGAGGAGCACCTTAAGGCACTGCACATGTACTCACTGGAGACCAAAAGGGAGAGGGGGGATATAATAGAGACCTTCAAGTTCTTAAAATGTATAAAAGAAGGTGAAGTGCAGAAAATTGTTTAGCATGAGTAGCAGCTCAATGTCACAAGATCATGAGTGGAAACTGGCAAGAAGGAGGTTCAGCAGGGACATTAAGAAGTATTATTTTACAGAAAGGGTGGTGGAACTGTGTAACAGCCTACCAGCCAAGGTGGTGGTCACTAAAACCATTAATGGTTTCAAGCATGGTTGGGACAGAGTGAAGGGTATACTGCTTGCAATATAGCACAGTGGTCTAAGGCTCTGAGCTGCAAATCTGGTGACATCTAGCAGACCAGACCTGGGTTTGAATCCCACAGCTTCCACTTGCATATTGTGTGACCATGAGCAAGTCACTTAACTTCCTTGTGCTCCCAGGTTGCACCTGGAAACAAGCTCTGGCTTAGTGTGCCTTTCCTGGTTAAACAATTTCCCCTTTCCCTTTCCTTACTTAGGGCAACAGAAACTGTGAGGGAAATGTGGGGTGGATTGGAAGGGCTATAACCATGGATTGACATTAGATTCAAGGGCTAGACAGGGAACGACATACAGTCTCTTGATCCTTTTGTGCCATCATTGTCTGTGTTTCTATATGGTGATCATCGAGGGCATTGGGGAGGGTATCAGCATGCATGATGTTGTTGTGGGGTGGGAGGCGAGTACTGTCATGAGCCCCTGGCCCCCAAACCTTGGGCAACCCAGTAGGACCTCCTGTTTGCAGAGAGGGTCCCCCATTTTAAGAACTCATGAGCAGGAGTAAGGGTTTCTGGAAGACTTACCAGCCTTTCTTTTCCCAGTGGGAGGGTGGATTCTGTAGTTTTGAGTTTCCTTGACTCTGCACTACTTTCAGTATTTGAATCCCACCACAGCCACTGGCTATGTCTTGCCTAAGTAGTTTTATATGATAGCCAAGTGGTACTATCTTTCAGACACACAGTCTTTTCAAAACCCTTCTGTTAAAATGTTAAATCACACAATCAGACCCCAGGCAGAGTTGATAAGAAAATCATAAAAGTTTACTTAACATAAAAGCAATATAGAAAAGTCTACAGTTTGAAAGAACTTTGAAATGCAGACAATAACAAAAGTAAAATTGGATGGTTTACAGAAAACACTGGATACTGTATTCTAAACTGTGCCTTGGTTTGATGTTAGAGGCCAGACAAGCATTTTAAATGTTCTTGTGGAGATGAGTCCTTAAGCAACAGTTTTGTAGCAAGGTTGTGCCAAGTCAGTTCTTCTGAAATGTTCTTTTAAAAAGGACTTCGGGTGCTGCATTGGTGCAAAGTCTCGGTTTCCAAAATTCTGACTTAAAATCAGAATTTTCTGCTCAGTATGTGACAAGTCAAACTTTCCACACACTCAGGTCTAGTTTTAGAGATTTTCCAGGTCTACACATATACTTCTGGTCTTTCAGTATATGTCAGCTGGACAGGCAATCCGACTTCCTGCCTAAACATTATTCAACTGCCCTGAATTCCAAATGTGTGTCTGATAATACGTGATGGTCATTTTCCTGGACACACCCACTGTATGATGGGGTGCAACAGTTTACCTTTTCCTGTAGGTGTCACTGTGGTTCCATGTCAACCCCAGTGACATCTGGTCCATGCATTTGGCTTGACTCCTGATCTCTAGGTCACTACATTACATTTCTCTGTCATGGAAGGCCACCGTGCGATATTTTATGCCTTCCTCGTCTATGTACCTGTCCCCCTTATCTTGAGAAGTACAAGATCCACCCTAGCCATTAGAACGATTAAGGCTATTTTTTTGTAATTTCATTCCTAAAGCCATTTAAAGAGACAGTGTCTTAATTCTAAAGTACATTACAGCATATACAATAGGAACCCACATAAATGGATATAGGCCTATCATGCAACAAGTACCCTGTCCAGGAGGGAGTGATTGAGAGATCAGTGATTGTGCCGGGAGGGTCAATGATAAACTGGGAAAGCTGGTGGGACTTTATGTTTTGGCACAATTTTATTTAGAGAGTGGGAGACTCCAACTGAGGTTAAAGTCACCGTGGATGAGAAGCTCACCATAGGAAACATGGCAGAAGATAGTGGTGATAAGCTTGGTGACTGAAGGTGGGGATAAGTCAGGATAGCAGTAGGCATCAGCTACAAATACAGGGACAGAAAAGGAGGGGAAGAGCTTGAAGATGAGCAGCTCATAGAAGGGGAGGAGATGGAGAGCACTGTTTTAAACTGGATGCTAGAGGAGAGGTAGATAGCAACCCCACCATCCCTCCTAATGTGATCCTGCCTGATGGCTGTGTATCCAGGGATGGGAACAGCTGAATCCTGAATTTTGGGGGAGAGCCAAGAAGAATATACTACCAGCACAAGACTGACCATGAGCGGCTTCAACTGGTCTATGTTGGGGAGCAGGCTTTGGATACTGAGATGAGTCACTTTCAGTCCTTTGGGAAGATGAGCGGGAGTCTCAAACTCTCCTATGGACTGCTCCCTGATTGTCTCACCTCTCTCTTCCAGACAGCCACCACCACCAGGACCACTAGACTGTCCTCCACTCTCTCTTTCACTGTTCCTTTCTGCCGGACCATTCAAGGCCAGAAAACACTCTCTTCTATGGGACCCAAGCTCTTCAACTCTGTCCCTCTGGAACTAAAACTCTGTCCCTCCACTAATGCCTTCAAACACAATATCAGGAGACATTTCTCACCCACCTGTACCTGCTCACAGCCCTAATCTGGTTCCCCTTCTGCACTCTTTCCCCCTGACTCTCTTGTTATCAACCTTTGGCACTTACCCTCTCTTTCTAGCAGTTGTAGTATGGTTAATCCACCTAGACTAGTTTTTAGATTGCACTTACATTTTTTGTTTCCCACTGTTATATTATAATAATGTTAAACCCTCGCCGAATTCTTAATGTCACCTTGTATTTGTTAATTCAACAATGCTAGTTCATGGTTTGCCCTTTATTCTATATTATCCTGATTTTATGTACCATTTTATTAACCCTCGCTGTTAGTTAAATGTTTTAGCCTATGTCATGTCTCATGACTGTTGTATGTAACTGGATGCTTGTGTAAACGGGCAGCAATGCTCACATGCCTTTTAAGTATAACCAATAAAAATGAAATGAGGTGACTGGGCAGGGCTGGAATTATGCTCAATATTACCTTCTACTATAATCAACAAGGAGACAGTGAGCTTGAGGGAGCTTATAGGTTGCTTGTGGAGAGAGGAGGGGGTGGAGGTGTGTGTGAGGAGAATGACAGCAGTAGGAGGTTAAGATGGCACCCAAGGACTTCAAGGTAAAGCCAGAGATAAGGAAAGATACTGCACCCATGAGCCAGGGGAATGTGACTGGAAAGGAAGGCAGGAGGAGTTGGTGAGGGGGATGGAAAAGTAGAAGGGAAGGAGGAGGGAAGGCAAGGATATGCAGTGGGGGGAGGAAGGTGAGTGAAAATAGGAGGAGGAGGAGGAGCCATAGGATTAGAATTATCATAATGGAGAGACAGCAGCAGCTGTCACCCTGAACATTGCCAAAATTAGAGTGGGAGAGTAAGCTTCACTCCAGTAAGGAGGATGTCAATTATGAGGAGGAGACGGCTACATCAAGGGGGGAGAAAGCCTAAGTTGAAGACATTTAGGGGACTGTGGGGCTATCACCAGATGGTGAGACCCCCAATTTGGAGGTGGGATGCAGACTTCACCCTGAGGGAGGAAGACTAGATTAAACAAACTGCAATGGGAGGAGGAAGCGGGCTACACCCAGATGAGAAGGAAATCTAAACTAAACAGTCATGGAAGGGTGGAGTGCAGGCTTCTCCTAGATAAAGGTCATTTTGCCCAGAAACGACATGTAAGAGAGCAGTCTCTAACTCATAACATAGACTTACCTTGTTTTCAGTCAGCCTGTGGTTGGGCACTGTAAGGAGAGGAGCTTCAGTGGTTATGATAGGACTGCATCATTAGACCTTCGAGAGGTAAGTGAGTGGTGTAGGGTAGTGAGTGCTGAGACTGGGGGAGGTCAATGTGGGGTTGTGGGGGCTAGAAGACATTGAAGGATGTTTTTCTTCTTTTCACTCTTTCTTAATTTTTTCAAGAACACCAAGGGATATTTTTGTTTACAGGTTCCAACACTGGGGATTGCACACGCCAATGTTGGGAGGTTATCTGGTGACATTGGGGTTGGGCACTCCAGTGCTGCATACAGTAAAAGAGGATGGGTGGTCTTAGCTGGCACTGAGGTTGGCACCCGGGTGTCAGATTTAACAGATCAGTTGGGCAGGGGTGGGGTGGGGGGATATCAGTGGCCAGCTGAGCACACTCTACTGGTTTTATTGAAAAGGTGGTCGGGCAGGAGAGGTGATATCGGTGGCTTTGTTGAGCACCCACTGCTGCTTTTGTGTACTGGCTGAAATAGGCAGGAGAAGGGATACTGGCAGTGGGGTTGAACATCTGCTGCTGGTTTTGTTTACTGGCTGGGTTGCATGGGAGATTCCAGTGGCAGGATTGAGTACCGACCACTGGTTTTGTTTAATAGCTGAGTCCAACAACCATATTGGAGTTTTTGAAAGCCTGGATCCGATGTTTGCTGGTCCCGCTCTTCTCCCAGGGTTAAGTATAGTCCTTGGTGTCAAATGCTGAAGATAAATCTAAAAAGACCAGATATGAAATCTCTCTATTGTCCCTCACCAGGAGCAGATCATTCATAACCCTGGCCGGTGCAGCCTCAGTGCTATGGTGAGGATGAAATCCTGACTGGAAATGCTTGAATATGGAAGACTACTCCAGGCGCTTTATTAGCCATGCTTCCCCCATTTTCTCAATCACTTTGCAAAAAACAGCAAGTTAAAGATCAGTCTCTAACTTGCAAAGTCATCAGAACCTAAGGATGTCATCTTAAAAAGAGGCCACACCACAGCCTTTTTCAAAGCTGTTGGAATATCCCTCTCCGTCAGAGAGGCATTGATGAATTGTGCTGGTTGCTCAGCAAAAGGCTGCCGAAAAAAAGTAGGGAATATAGCTCTTTGGCTTTGTTCTTTCCAGGATGCATCCCAGAGGGAGGGCAGGGTTCTCTAGTGCAACACTGCCACCTGGTGCTCACAGGTGGCATTGCAGCTGGATTCACTAGCTGGAGGGGGGGATGCTGCCTGATGCAGGAGCTCTGATACGCATCATGTATGAGCACATGTCATAACAACCCTACTGGCTGCAGCTCTGGTTAGCAGGAGAATTCAAGGAAAAACCCTGGCTGCAAACAAGATGATGCCGGCCCGTCTTATACCCCACTGACCCAACTTCCCACTGTCCTTCCACACTTCATAGATCAATGGGTTCCTGCCTCCGTCCCCAGTGGGATCCACCACGAAGAAGGCATGTGTTGCTTCATGGACCCCTTGAAGAGCAGGTAAGTGACAGAGAAGGGAGGGAGGGCTGAGATATGGCTGGGCAGACGGGGGGGGGGGGCAGCTCCAGTGACAAGGGTGATAATCAGAATTAAAAAGAAAGACCAAAAAAAAAACCTCCAAACTTTCTTTCCTCCTGCAGTCAATATTTTAGACATATCTGCTTTTAACAATCTAATATAGCAAATTAAACACAGGTGCCTGTGAGCAACTTGGTAGAATTTCATCTTATGAAATTGGCATCAGTAGAAGCCCTCTTCCTGCCCCCAGCTTCACTCGATGAAATTACCGTCATGCTTTTCACAGGCACCTATACGTAATCCTATATAGAACCCCACCCCTTTTGTCAGTAACAGATATTACTCCCACTTCCTGTGTCACTCTGCTGTATACTAACACTTAGCTACACTCCGGCTGGAGCCCTCAGTGTTGTAAGGTTTTGTATTATCCAACATGCAGCCTTGTCTCTCACTTCTGCTCACCGTTGTCTTTTGGAGTAAGTCCTTCTGCATTCTGTTTGGGTTTACAACATCCATCAGGCTGCTTTTACCATGAAGGCTCTCTGACCTTTAAAATAGTTTACAACCGAATGAGGAATTCAAATCAACTCTGCGCAGTCTCAGAATATTCTGATTTTAGTCAAATCTTGTAAATTACAGTGGTGGGTATGGGGGAAGGGGTTATAAAATGTGCACACTGAAAGAGTTCACTTTTAGTTACTGTTAGGCAGTTCAGTTGTTGGCAATCCGCATGGCTCTGATAAATCTGACTGATCTTTGTAATGACAAAATATTGAATAAATAAAGATTGCTACTGCTGACAAGTCTGATAGAATGACTACAGACCAGTACGGCTGTGATAAATCTAACCTTTTTTCAGAATGACTGCCAAAAAACATGCATTTATCTCTTCTAATCTGTTTTTTGTTTCTTCTCTCCCTTGAAGTTGACATGACTAGGAGTCAGAGGGACTCGGTATCACAGACTCCTTTAGTGACGGCGATTGAAGGATCCATGGCTACACTGAGTGCTACATACAATACAAGTTTAGCTCTAGGTACTGCCATCTTTTTCTGGTACAGACAGTATCCAGGACAGTCTCTGCAGTACCTGCTTAATGGAGATAGCTTCGGTAATTATGGCATTGTGGAAGGGGATCCACGCTTCAACATACGTGTGAACAAAGAGCAAAAGACAGTTGAGCTCACTATATCTGTAGCTCGGATTTCAGATACTGCTGTGTATTTCTGTGCACTGAAGCCCACAGCGCTGCAGAACTACACAGAGCCTCGCACAGAAACTCACTCATGTACACCTGCATCCCCTCTGAAATCCCCAGCTACAGCCTGCATTACAGAGCAGAAACATGAACAGGAAATGACTTTGATTCTGCTAACTTTCATGTTCTATATTAATGGCTGATTAAACAGGTCGTGACTTATAAGTCATTGCAGGCTACAGTGTGTTTTTAATGTGCTTTATAAAGACCAAAGTCACTTTCATTCCTTCCTTCTTAATACTGTTTCAATTTCCCCTTTGGAAATTTAGCTTCCTAAACTCAAACAACCCTGCGATTGTGCTTGCTGTATGCCCTCCATATTGATACTGTGTTCATCTCATGGGCCGTGGTAAATTCTGCCCCTTTAAATGATCACTTTTTATTTATTTATTTATTAGCTTTTGATGACCGGGTAAGTACATTAGGCAATAAACCTGCCAATTTTCAGGCACGACCAGGGACAGTACAAAGTGCAGTTATTACCAACAGACAACAGTAACCAGTGCAGTCAACATCACTACAGCAACAGGCAGTTATCCATGCAGGGATAGTAGAGAAAAGTATACATACAGCTCAAGGTAAACATACACCTCCAATATCATCCATGCAGGGATAGTAGAGAAAAGTATACATACAGCTCAAGGTAAACATACACCTCCAATATCATCCATGAAGGGATAGTAGAGAAAAGTATACATACAGCTCAAGGTAAACATACACCTCCAATATCATCCATGCAGGGATAGTAGAGAAAAGTATACATACAGCTCAAGGTAAACATACACCTCCAAAATCATCCATGCAGGGATAGTAGAGAAAAGTATACATACAGCTTAAGGTAAACATACAAATCCAATATCATCCATGCAGGGATGAGAAAGTCCACTATTGGCTAGCCCTGCGGTGAACATGGAGTAATTGGGAGACAGCTGTCAAAGTAGAGAGAAAGCGAGAGGAGAAGGTAATGCTTGATTAGCTACAGTCACAGCTATCAAGTGCGTCAAGGTGACAAAAAGTGCAGTTTTGAAGGAGGAGTGAAATAAGGAGCATCTTAAGTGGGGTGGAAGGGAATTCCAATATTTAGGAACAAAATGAGTGAAAGCTTGTTCTCCCATTTTGGTTGAGCAGTACAGGCTAGAGAATAACTGAGCATCGGAGGATCTCAGTGTATGGGAATACAGCATGGGGAAAAGCATAGCCCCAAGAGAGTCAGGTCGGGGGTATCTAGTCAAGGAGTTAATGAAGCATCTCAGAGAGTATGAATGACGAGAATTGGGGGACGGCCAGTGTAGGGCACAGTAGAGCAAGTAGTGGTGAGTAAGGTGAGGGGCTGATAGTGCAAATCTGCAAATGTTGTTGTAGGTGGTGTCCTATCTTCGTAGAATACTGACATTGGCCTGGGTCAGGATTGGGAGAGCATATAGTAGCCTGGGGAGCAGGAAAGCCCTAGCTACAGAGATCCTGGTGGCAGGGGTTAAGGAGGGATGCACACACTAGGCAGCTCCAATCCTGAGGTTAACAGCTTTGCATACCTCGCAAATATGAGAGGAGAAGACAAGCACAGGATCAAGAGTCAACCCCAGGTTTTTAAAGGTGTTGGTAGTAGAGACTGCAGACCCATCCTGACATAGTATTCAAAGCTTGGGTGAAGTGGCTTGCACTTTCCTAGACGACACAAAGAGCATTGCCTGGGTCTTAGGTAAATTGAGTATAAGGGAGTCGGAGACAAACCAAGATTGGAGATGTATGAACGCCGATGACAGATGAGCATTGAGGTAACTGATGGACATAGGTGCTGCATAGAGTACCAGGTCATCAGCATACTTTATAGATCGACATTAGGGCTGGAGGAGGGGATATAATTTACAAAAATTGAGAAGAGTAAGGGCCCAAGAATGGAGCCTTGGGGGCACCACAAGTGACAGAGGCAGGAGATGAGAGTACCTTGCCGAGGGAAACAGATTGTGATCCATTTTCCAGGTAGCGACAGAACCAGGACAGGGTGGACCCAGAGGCCCTGAGGGTGTGCAGTTTATGCAAGAGCAGAGGATGATTCACCAAATCAAAGGCTTTGGTGAGGTCAATGAACACAGCACCCATGAGCAAGCCTTTGTCCATGCTAGATTTGACCTCGCTAGTAAACTGAGCAAGGGCAGTGGTGGTACTATGTCCAGCCCTGAAACGGTGCTGTATGGGGGACTGAAGATTAAATTAGAGTAAGTGAGTGAGCCGATATCTGGCCGTGGATAAGTTTCTCAAGAATCTTGCTAAGCATAGGCAGGAGAGAGATGGGCCAATAGTTAAACAGAACTTTGGGATCCCCTTTCTTAAATACCGGGATTATCCAAGTGGATTTCCATGCCAACGGAACCACGGAGTTGCTAATGGATAAGTTAAACAGCCGGGTTAGTGGTGTAGCCAGGAGGGGGCAACAAGTCTCAGGATCCTGGGATCTAACTCATTTGGCCCAGGACTGCCATGGGTTGGAATGGACCTCAGTAGCTTTAGGACCTCAAGACCCATGACAGGGGAGAGCTACAAATCAGTTGGGAGCTGCCAGTGTTGGGAGTAGTGAGATGGTAAATGTTAGGAACCATGGTAAAGAGAGAGTTGAAGGCTGTGGCTATGGTGTGGGGATTATGCAAGTGAGTGTTATTAATGAGCATATCATTGGGGGTCTGGGACCTGGTATTTCCCAGGATCTCACTGATTTACTTTAATTAACAGATTCCTTATAAATGTAATAGGTTAATATCCATATCTTTAATAGAGTTTCTTGCACATCCTGTACATTTGGGGTAGATATCTGCCACATTTAGAAAATTCACAATGGCAGGAAGAAATATAATAACATTATGATTTAGCCCCTTATCCACATAGCACGGGACTCAGTCCACTGGGATTGGCGGGTGTGTGGTCTTTTTAGGCCTCTGGACTATGGGTCCTGGGTGACTAGTGTAAATGTGGGTCTTCACAAAGTCCAAAATGGTGGTGCCTCCAGCCAGGGATCCCAAACCAGATCAGCAGTAAGGTTGATACCTCCCCAGAGGGAAACACTAATCTGGCTCACTGCCAACCCCCCCATACTCACAAGGTAATTGAACAACAACAGACGTGACACAGCAAATGACAATAAGCCAGCTGAACACAATAAATGTAGCCGACAGGTAAAAGGACCGATCATGGGAATAGCTGAAACAGGGATTTGGCGATTGGAGAGGTAGGGGTTAATGCAAACAAAATCAGTAATCAGTAAATGAGAACATGATATTATACACACATGGTTACCCTTCAGTCCCCATGAGCCTCCCATCGAAACAGTCCCACACAACGTCACTGAGTTAAACTGGTACACCAGAACTGACCTGCTTGGAACCCAGGGAGTTCTCTTAACTACTGGAGGTATGAATACAAACCTTTCTTTCCATACATCTCTGTTGTTTTGAATTTGTTTTATATTAATTTACCATTTGTATATTTGATTAACATTTGTATGCTTCTTTAGAAACCTAGGTTCATAATGTGTTAAACAATTTTTATCTGTTTATGTGGAACTAATATTAATTTCTGCATGCACCCTATCCACGTAACTGTTCGCTTAAACTGGACAACTTTGTAAAACAGGGCCATACAGTCCTAAAAGTTATCTGCTATAAAAAAATAAAGGTTTTATCTCTCTGTCTATTTCATGATAACTTATGGTACTTCTGAAGGAATTTCTTACAGTCAGTACTTTCCTTTTATACACTTTTAACTTTCTGACTCCTAAGCTACTGCCCATGTACAGAGAACACTATAAAAAGAGTAATTCATGATTAGAAGAGTACCGTATGCACCATTTGTACCGGGCCCGGTTCTAGCAGACATTCGGTTGAACTGGACAAAATGGGTGAACCAAATGCCAAAACATATTAAGCGCAGTTAAACAGGCATTGAGATACTGGTAAAGATTATAGTGAATGTTTACTGAGACATACTAAGAGCAGTTATAATTTTGGAACAGAGGTTCTCTACTCAGGTCTCTGGTCTGATGTATGCCACTACCTACCTACCTATATAAACTAAGTATATGCAAATTGCGGCATAGCCTGGGCTCAGATAAGGTACTTTCAGTTCAGGAGATTCAAACCTTGCAGGGCAGGAATTCTGTCCGTAGCAATACTGCTACGGTAATTTGTTCAATTCCTGGTTCCTACAGCTGGGTTTTATTTTTGATAATTCTGCTGCCCTCTCATGTAATCATCATGCAATCTTGAATAGTAAATAATTTGATCCTAGCTATCAAAAACTCTCTGAGAACAACTTTACAGCCACCAGCTTGCTGCAAACTGACGACTGGGTTATTACTACTTTCTCATCCCACTGATACACTTGCCCTCACAGTACAGGTACATGGCGCAGATATAGGAATCCCCAACCCTTCACACACTCCTGCTGCTGTACTAGCATTAGTCTCTCTTTGGTTCAGTGATGTGATCTTGGAGACAGAACACAGTCTGCAAGTGCAGCCAGTGACCTGTCCCTTTAAAAAGTAATGCACAGTTAAAGAAAGATAAAATTTTATTAGCCTGAACCACAAAGGGATGCTACCTGCAAAGTGGTGTCCATGTAGGCTGGTGGTGCATAGAGGCTGTACTCCACACTGCGGAGAGCTCTGCTAGCCACAGCCCTGGATATGTGCCACCTCTACACACAATCCCAAGCCAGTCATGCAGCAATATGGGTGGCTAGGCTGGAGCGTGTAAGGGGGCTGGCAAAGGGTGGGGTCCGGATAGCACCTGATTCTTGGCTGAATCTCTGTGGTGCGCGGTGCCAGCAGAGGGTGTGCAAGCTACGATGGGCAAGGCTCTGCCATAGCAACTCTGCATCCCAACCTACCTGGCTACATGATGTCTCCATTGGGTCGATTAGCCTGCACTCCCCCCCCCCCCGCCTTGAGCCCTCTGTGCTGGTAAGGAGAGCTTGGGGGTTGTTCTGACACAGTCTGTATGCTTGTACAAAAACACGATGCCCAGTATGGGAATATGGTTACCTTGGAGGCCTGTCATATTCCATGTTCCTCTGCTCTGTCCAGAATGGGGGAGCCCCTGCAATGCTGAGTCGGGCAACTGATTGGATGCCCAGTGTCTAACCAAGCTCCACCCTCTGGGATGCGACCTGACCACTGCGCAATGCTCTGCACTTGCAGGCAGTGGCAGGCAATGGATGTGGATCTAATGCAGACAGACACTGGTGTGCAGAGCAGCGTGGCTGGGACATATGCAAAATGCACTTATTACTGGTGTTTTTGGGGATCGGGCCCTAAATATTAAATATCTACAAAAAATAGCACCATCCAAACACATCTACATTATGAAACTAGCATGTATATTCAACAGGTAACTTTAACAGAAGAAATGTTTAAAAACTGAGTCATGAATTACAAAGTTGACGATAAAAGCCATTTTAACAATATCTGAGAATACTAAAAAATAAACTGCGCATGAATCTAAGGATGTGTGAAATACATTTTTGCCAAAAAACTATATGATGATGAAATTTTTGGCGACTAGCAATGCTACATTAAGGAGGTGGAATGCAGTATTTTATGCTATAAAATTGCAGGGTACAGCGGAGTAATCTGGTTATTTATAGTGCAATCAGGGACAATAATGTACGATGAATAGCTAGTCCCAGTTAAGGAGCCGGAGCACCGAATCTGATGGCTCAGTAATTCATTTTTAGGCATTCTATTAAGAATGTTATAGTTGTTTGAAGTCACTTTTTTTTGTCCACTAACATTATCACTACATCACTTTCTTATTTTTTTATTTATTTAGTTTTTGTTGACCGGGTAAGTGCACTAGACAAATCCTGCCTATTTTCAGGCACGACTCGGGGGAGGGGGATACAGATGAGTGCCAACTGACCTTGAACCAGATTAAGCTGTTTGTGGTATTTTTAGTGAATGAGGGAAACTTGGCCAGTACACGGGAAATTCCCCTACTCTGAGGAGGCAGAGGGCTGTGTGGCTGAGTGGATGCTCTGCTCAGTGGTGTTTGGAGCTTTGCACTAGGAGGACGTGTGGGGCTGAGGCCGGTCTCCTCCTTGGCTCCCTTTACAACGGAATTATGCAGAGATCTGGTGAAGGAATAGTGGAAACGGAGCAGCTGGTGGCTCTCAATATGGAAACAGGAGCACAGTTCTTACGGAGGACGAGGTTCCCAGGTTTTATCACAGAAATCAAGTTTGGAATTGGAGGAGGTTGAATCGTGGAGGTGCTGCATCAACAGGCTGTAGAAGCGGAACAACATTATTGGGCACAGGTTCTTTTGGTGGGCTAAGGTGGACGGTATTGAGGTTGTACAGGGAAGAGGAACAATCGAAAGGGAAGAAGGAGCAATGGAGGCACAAGTCAACGTGAGAGGAACAGAGGAGAAGGTGAATCAGCAGGTCCCAGTAGATGGTGTGAATACTACTACCGAAGAAGAGTTTCACGCTATGAGTGCACAGGGATTTGAAGAAATGTGAATGGACTCATCTGGGGAGGAGATGGGAGATCAACTCAGTCAGTTCAGGTAAAAACTTAACTGCCATACAACAGAGTGGAGTATCTTCTGAGACTGTTTTGTGTGGGTCTGCTTTAAAAGACTCTCCTGTCTCTTTAGTGGGAGGAGAGAAATGTAGTGAGGAAAAGGACCTTCCACTAAATGACTCTTCAAAGGCTCTAGACAGTGTAATTGTGGGGAAAGAACCGAAGGACTGGGTGGCGGCACGGCCTTGCAAGCTACAGGTTGGGTGAAGAACCCCTCTGGGAAGGGTGGGATGCAAATTTTAGTAAAGATGGTGTTGCTACTTCTCCTACTATGTTGCAGATACCCCGGATGGCTCCCCCACTATTAAATAGTATGCTACTCCTTTATACCCCCAGGACAGCCTCCCTGAATCTACTGTAGAACTGTCCCTTCAGGAAGATGCTCATCCCTTGTTACAAGTCATTAGAGACCAGGAAAAGAAAGTACACTGGAGCAAGATTGGTACAAGATAAGGCTGATAAAGTATGGCATGGAAAAGTGACTGAACATTTATTTCCGAATACTGCTGGGCCTTTGCTGGAGCCTGCAGAAAGAAGAAATGATTAGGTTAAAATTTAGGGTAGTACTGAAGAAATTCGGACAGAAGATTTGTGGGTCGTGTACTATTAAAAAATAGCATGAAGTTCTTTGCTTATGAAATTTACGCTTTGATACATGTTCCGGAGGATGTGATTTTGATGTTAGTTTACACATCCTGGGGTTTAGAGCAGTTTGGAAGCAGTACCTCTGTTAAAGCTCTCCTTGTGGAAGCCTTTTTAGCAATACCACTTACTAAACCATTGACTAAAAAAATTACAGTTCTTTTCGAAATGAGGGGTAAATGTTGCAGATATTACGTACTGGTTAGCAACATTGTACTGTTAAGGATTTGCCTGAACCCATACTGGATGAAGAGCAATTATGGACAGGGGATGGACTTATCTTGTGGTATTACATCTAGTAAATGGTCAAACTAGTCATCTACCAAACTGTTTCTTTTTGGGTAGAGATAGGGAGTGAGTGTTTACCCAGGTCAGCCAAGAGCTTGTTTCAAATGTGGTGATGTGGGGCATTTGAGTAATGTCTGTGATAAACAAAAATGTGGTTGGTGGGGAATTGGGGCATGTGGGGGCTCATTGTCGGCAACCTTGAGGTGTAATTTATGTGAGGAACAGGGGCACTCTTTTCGGACCTGCTCCTGGGCCTCACATAACAATGTGGATTGCTCAGTTAGAGCAGAACAGGATCATTTCGTAGCTGCTGCTCAAAAGGAGCAATTAAAAGTGGTGGCTTTATTATCACAAGGGCCGGCTACTACTCATTCATCAAACAAAGTGTCAGGGTTACCGAGTGAGGCTGACGATACCGTAGTAATGAATGCTCAGGTTGTAGTGAGTGATGGTGAAACAGTGGTGTGGGTCAGTGATGGGGCAATAGTCACAGAGGAGGGGCTATGGTTCTGGTAGGGAAAGAGCGGTCGTCTTGGGTGGCGAAGTCGTTCATCCCCCCACAGTACATTCTGAGCTAGGCTTCCAAGAGTGACTAGATCAAAGGCGGGAAAATACTTTCAGCTGCCTTGATCCAGACGGAAACATTGGGGAGGTAGTAGTACAGAACTCATATGCTCCTTTGCTTGAGGATGATATGGAGGAGGATGGGTGTGAGTCGGACCTTTCCTCGGTGGCATCCTCTCAGGCTGAGGGTGTTGCTGAGCCTGGCCCTTCTGAGAAAGTGAAATCGAGGAAAGGAAAAGAAAAGATGATTGCAGGTGTTTCTGTGTTCATTTTGTTGATGGCTATTTCCTTTTGTACTGTTAATGTTAATAGTATAAAGCATATGGGAAGAGGCACAATACCTTTTGAGCCTCAGTATTGGAGTGTGGAGTGTGTTTTTTACAAGATACCGGTTGAACTCTCTAGCTGAGGTGACAACTGCACAGAAGGAATGGAGGTGGGTGTCTCATATTGGTCAGTCGGTGAAGAGCAGTGCTCTGGTGTGGGCATTTTGTTTAAGAGTCAGGTTAAGGTGTTGCATGTTTATGATTTAGTACCGGGAGGGTTATGATTCTGGATGTATTATTGCAAAATGAGGTTTTGGTTGATAAATATTATACTCCTCAACTGAAAGCTGATAGGTCTATTTTGTTTAGGTATGTGGAGCCTTATTTACATACGTCCAAGATAGTTCTATGGGGGATTTTAATTGTGGTCTTTCCATAGGGATTGGGGAAGAGCTACAAAAAGTCTTCTGTGATACCAATGCCCTCTTGGCTATTATGGGCGTAATGATATACAGGATGTTTATAATATTTTACAGCGGAACGTTCATACCTTCCTTAAGGGGCATTTGTTCTACTAGAATTGATTTTTGGCTAGTATCAGAAAGAATTACATGTCAGTCAGTGGATGTAGTACCTTTGGAAACCTCAGACCATCTGATGGTGGTTTCTTGATTGGGAAATCGGCAGAATTTGTTAGTTGGGAGGGTTATTGGAAAATGAATACTTCAAAGTTACAGGAAACAGTTGTAGAACATACTATGAGGAAATTGATCTTTACGACAGATGATTTGTTATTTGTATGAGAGTCCGATAGAATGGTGGGAAGATATAAGAGGGATGTGCAAGAATGGTATGGTGCATACACAAAAGAGACAGGCTAGGAAAAGTATATTGCTTATTTAGGCTTACGAGCAAAATATTTGCAAACGTTATCACAAAGTGAGATGGGGGACCTTAAGGTAAAAAGGTTGCAGGAAATAAAATCTCAAATGAAGAAATATTTGCAAGACTCTGTGCGAGTAATGGCTATACGACAAAAATATAAGACTCAAGGTACAAAAGAAGAGGTAAACCCTTATGAGAAGGGAAGACAAGGGTGTCAAAAGGTGTTAATGACAGGTCTGAGATGGACAGGGTAAGGTGAAGAGAACATCCAAGATATCTTGTTTTTGGTTCAGCAATATATGGTAGATAAGTTTCAGACTGTTAGGAAGGAAAGTAGTTTCTTTTACTGGCCTAGAATATTCCAGGACTGAACAGGGAAGAAGGACAGGTTGGTTGCCCCTATTTCAGGAATGAAATTAGTACGGCCATCCTCAATTGACCTCTAAATCCACGCCTGGAAGGATGGATTGCGAATGATTTTTATAAACAATTTGTTGAATTTCTGGTTCCTTGTTTAGAAATATTGTACAATGCTATTTGGGAAGAGAGGCGCTTGCCCCTTGATGCAATTGGGATTAATGTTTTTCTTTATAAGAAAGGAGATCAGTATGATATTAAAATTGGAGGCCTTTAACGCTGCTTAATTCAGATTATAAGATTCTTGCTAAAATATTAAATCAAAGACTGGCAGTTGTAGCAAGTAAGCTGATTATTCAGGAGCAAACTTGTGCAGTCCCAGGAAGGAAGGTAATACAGAATCTGACTTTCATTAGAAATTATAGAGCAGGGTTGGGAAGGGTTTAAGTGGATATTTAATAGCGGTAGATCAGAAACTGCATTTGATTCTATTCAACAGAATTATCTTTGGAGTGTATTACAACATTATGGAATTCCATAAAGAATTTATAGAACTTGGGAAAGTGTTGCTACGGAAGCACAAGCAGTGCCCTTGGTGAATGGTTTTTGGGGACACCAATTTTTTTAAAAAGTGGGGTCAAGCAGGAGTTGCTTAATGAGCCCCTTGTTATATGTCTTTGGTTTAGACCCTTTGTTAAGGAAGATTGAGCAGGCCAGAGGCATTAAGGCAATAGAATCTGTGGCTGGATTTGCTTTTCAAAAAGTTTCAGCTTATGCGGACGATTGTATTTTTACTGTGGCAGATGTTAGATCAGGGGCTAAAGTTTTGTCAGTATTGCATGAGGCCTATACCACAACTGGTATTAGGATAAATCTGAGTAAAAGTGTTGTTTTACCTTTAGGGGATAGCAAAATTATTGATGATTTTCGATTCTGATGACAACAGACCAAGTAAAGATTTTGGGCCTATTTTTGGTAATAAAGAGTCTGAGATACGTGATTGAATGATGTTTATGATAAAGCAAAGCTTAAGGTACAGGCGTGGTTAACTTGGAAAATGTCCAGGAAAAGAAAGTGTATCTCATAAGAGCATACATTGCTCCTATGTTTTATATATGTCTCATATTTTTCCTCTACGTTTAGTATGCATACCAAACTTTTGGGTTTATTTTTCAGTTTTATGGGCAGTAGGTTGAATCCAGTGAAGAGGATTCATACATACAGAGAAGCGGAAAGAAGGGGTTTGAATATGTTGCATCCTATAGTGTATTTATTTGGTAATTTCTTTTTAGCTCTATCATTCCCTTATTTTACGCAAACTATGGAATAGGGCAAATTATACATGCTTTGGGGAGGATCTTTTTAGAAGCATGGGGGAGAGGAGATGGCATCCTGTAAGCGATTACTTCCGAGTTATGTACAAACCACTCTTGATACATTAGAACTTGGAAGATAGAACTAGCGTGGTGTAGGGATAAAGGGAAGAAAATGTTTTACAAAATCATAGTGGATAAATGGTATCGAGAGGACCCGGTGTTTATGGTACCTCCTTTATTAAGATTTCCTTGTTGTTGGAAGGTATGACTAACCCTCGAATACCTTTAAAGATGCAATTTTGCTTGGCTTTGTGGTCATCAGAAATTGCAAGTAAGAGCAATCGAAACATAAGCAAATAACAGAAAGGGGTGTGGAGAGCCTATGTGTGCAGGGATTGTGGAGACAATGCAGCATCTTTTCTTTGATTGTTCCCATATGCGGAGCTTTTAGGCAGTTATTAGATTTTATGGGGGAGCAGTTATTGGTATTAATAAATTATGATGTTTTGATTTTAGGGCAAATCCCGCCACCTGGGCAAAATGGACTAACAGTACAATCCAGATTATTTTGGTATGTATAAAATGGTCTATTTGGCAAGCAAGATGTCTTAGATTTCTGAAAGGTAAGGTAGTTCAACAACAGGATGTTTTCTTCCAAATACAGAAAGAATTGGATGCTGTTTATGAATATGAAGCGTTCTTTAGGACAAGACTTATCAGTAAAGCTCTGGAGGAATGTTGATTGGGTGGATAGAGGATGTCTGTTACAATTGTATAGGATTTATTCTTTGTTATGGGACACTGTATGTTTATTTTTTCTTTGTGTTTCGAATATTGTTTTTTGTGACTTTCTGTATTGAATGAAGATATTGTTTATTTAATCTGGATTTTGTTTTTGAATATTGAATAAAAATTTCCCCTACTCTTCAGAGAGGGAACCTCTGTCCAAGATGGCGGACGCACCCTTGCTTGCTGAGGAGGTGGCGATGGAGGTGGGAGACCTGGTCTCAACTCCTGCCTCTGTGTGTGTAGAGACCACGTCTGCAACTACTGAAGCAAAGCTGGTTTCTGTGTCTACTGCAGAAAATGAATCTACACTACAGGTTACAACTTTAGAACCTCTGCTGGGTCACCCTGACATGGACTCTCAAACGTCTTTACCCCTTGCCGTCCCAATGAGAGATTTTTCCACTTTTGACTCTGCTACTGTCTGTTTGGCTGAAAAGGAGCTTCAGGACCGTTTGGGTGATGCAGAACGTCGATTTGAGATTACAAAGAAGAATTTGAACAGAGAACTGCAATGGATTCGTGAAGTCAGATTGGCAGGATGTATGTCTCCTGCAGCCCACAATAATACTTTGTAACAGCCTACATTGTCTTTTCAAGTGGCTGAGGTGCTGCCCTGTGCAGCCCATCCTGGCGAGTTTTCAGCTGGAATACTCCCGCCTGCTTTTCAGCTACCCCTGCAGACTACAGTGACATCATTGCATACAGTGCCTAGTTTGCCTATTGTGACACACTCTCCTCTCAATTGCTATCTTTTGATACCAATCCTGCTACAACACCTCCTGGTCCGTGAAACAGCATTGCAAGGAGCTGGCTGGGTGCAGGAACCTACAGAGGGAAGTGGGTTTCTGGTCTGTCCCTATTCGGTCCCCTGTCTCAATGCTTTTCCTGAGCCGCAGCATTCACCAAACAGAAGTCTGCCTATGTCTGACCCCTTGTGTCTCCCCAAGGAATTGGAACTTACCCAGCACCCAGTCTTGGAACCTTTGCAGGGTTCTCTTATTTGTGCTGCTTTTCCCACTACCATTACAGAGAATACAGCTCCTGCAGTAGTGGAGCCCCCCTCAAAGAAAATAGAGCCAAATCATTCTTTTTCCTCATTGTTTAAATTTCCAAATCTGGCTGCAAAGTGGCATAATGCGGTACGATTGGCTTATATGGGCGGTTTACCTGAGCCACCGGACCGAATATATGTAGCTCGGACACTACTCAAGGACTCTCTGAAATTCTTTTCTCACGAAATATACGCACTGATTCATATTTCCGGTGAAACTACATTTGATGTCAGCTTCCAAACGCCTTGTGGCTTGGAGCGTTTTTGGTCACGATATCATGCCTTAAGAAATACTGTCCTGTCGATGCTGTTTAAGGCCATTCCCCTTTCCAAACCAGCCTTTAAGAATATTACCATCCTGTTTCGGAACGAAGGTGTTGACATCACTGATGTTGTCTATTGGCTAAAACAACGTTGTACTGTTCAGGGTCAGCCTGAGGCAAAATTGGACATGGAGAATATTTGGACTGGAGGCTGGAAGGTTAAGGTTTTGTTACACTCTAATGATTCTGGTCCAGTGCACCTATCTAATTCTTTTTTTATAGGTCATGATGGGGGGGCTCTTGTTTTACCCTGGACAACCAAAAGCTTGTTACCAGTGTGGAGACCCCTCTCACCTTAGTAATGTCTGTGATAAGCTGAAATGTAATACCTGTGGAGAATTGGGTCATGTGGGGATTCACTGTCTAAATTAGTGTAAATGTAATCTTTGTGATGAGCTGGGTCATACATTTCAAAATTGTCCGTGGGCTGCTAATAATCAGGCCACACATGATGATGGTGCTGATCAACGTTTTGTAATCACGTAAGCCCAGAAGGCTCGTCTTAGGACCACCTTAGTAGAGCCAACTTCAGTAGTCGCTTGACCTCTATTGCAGGTCCCTGAGCCTGTTGTAGATCAGGTTGTGGTACCCCCAGTGACCTCTTGTGTGGCACCGCTTACTGAGATGACCCCTCCTACCCCTGACCCTGTCCAATCTGTCCAGCTTGTCCTGGACCCTGTTCAGGCCAGTGACTATGCCACCCCAGTACCCACTAGTGTTATCGTGGAGGTCTATGAGAAATTACCCCCAGGCATTACCATCACCTACTTTGCTTTTGGAGCCCCCTCCTGTGGTTTTGTCTAATGCCTTTGAGCTACTCCAAACTGTTTCTGATGATGCTGGAGGCGAGTCTTACGCTTCCTCTGTTGCATCTTCCCTCCTGGATGGTATTCCTGATTCTGAGATTCAGCTGGGTACTGGTCTTTCTCAGAAGTGAAAGGCCAGGGTTAAGCTAAAAGGGAAAAAGGTGATGGGGAAAAGGAAATCGTAAGGTGTCTCTGTTCTCCTTGTGTTATGTCTCACTTTGTCATACTATTAATGTGAACAGTATTAAGCGTCTGGCAAAAAGAAGATTGATTTTTTCCTGTTTACAGCTTTTACCTATGGGGATCTTTCTGTTGCAGGATACACGACTCCATACCACCCACGAGATTCGACAAGCACAACAGGACTGGCTTCTAGGTCCTTCTTTTTGGTCCATTGGCCTGGACTCCTGATCTGGACTTGGGATCTTATTCAATATCCCAGATTTTCATTTGCTAAAATTGATTGACGTAGCCCCTGGCAGAGTGTTAGTCTTAGATTTTTTAATTAGGCGCTGCCCTTATCAGGTTATTAAAATTTATGCTCCCCAGATTAATTCTGCTTGTATAGCTTTATTTTCTTTACTTCGCCCTTATTTGCATACCTCCTTTCAGTTGATATTTTCTGGTGACTTTAACTGTGGCTTAAGTCTTCTTGACAAAAGCTCTTTTGCTACTACCCAGAAATTGTTTTGTGACTCCCATGAATTAGGGAAGTTGGTTCGTACTGCTCATCTCACGGATGCCTATTACTCTTTTACTAAAAACATACTCCTACATTTCAAAAGGGTAAGCTGGCTACCAGAATTGATTTTGTGTTTTTGTCCCGCACACTCCCAATTACCTCTGCTACTGTACAAGCTGTGGAATTTTCTGATCATAAACTGCTTTCCGTAGGCCTTGGTTCTGTTGTCACTGTTCGCAAAGGACCAGGATTCTGGAAATTCAACATATCTGTGTTGCAAATTCCGACTTTCATGCAGTCCCTTTTATCCTTTATTCAGGCCCAGAAATCCGTTTTTATTTGTTATGCAGACTCTACTGCATGGTGGATGGACACTAAACATGATTTGGTGATCTTTTTGAAAAGATACAGTCGTCAAAAATGTCGAAGAGAATATTTGGAATATTTACAGAAAAGGGTACATTTTCAGTCCTTGTTGACAATAGCTTATACGACAGGACAAGATCTTTCTCAACAATTGCACTTAATTCAGAATGATATGTTGAAATTCCAATCTAGACAATTACAGCAACTTTATCATCAACATAGATTTAATGTGGTAGGCATGAGGGCTGTTGTTTGCCCCTTTGAGTCGAATTCTCAACAAATTACACAAAAGAATATGTTGAGTCTTGCTGATTCTGATGGCACCTTATGTACCTCTCAGTCGGACATCTGTCGGATAGTGACATGTTACACGACTGCCCTCTTTTCTTCCTTTCCAGTTGCAGATGTTGATCCTGTGGTGTTGTATAGGGAGCTTGACATCCCTATCCCTTCACAGCCGTTCTGACTCAGCCTGTATACCTGTTACTGAGTTAGAATTGAAGTCGGTTATTTCTTCCTTACCCTTATGGAGGACTCCTGGTCCAGATGGACTCCCCGCTGCCTTATATAAGGTACTGGGTGACGACCTGATCCCTGAATTAACTTCAGTATTTACCTCCCTGTTAGCTAGTGAGTTTATCCCTTTAAATTTTACTAAGGGTACTTTGATTTATATCTATAAACAGAAAGGAGATATACATTCTCTTGAGAATTGACACCCCTTATGTATGCTAAACACTGATTTTAAGTTATTAATGAAAATCATTGTACAATGTCTTATGAGGATAGCTGAAGTGGTTTTGCACCCTGCTCAGTCCTGCTCTGTACCAAAGAGAAGAATCTCTGACCATTTGATTCTCCTTCGAGAATTATTTTCTCATGGCTACGCAGACTCTGTTTCGGGTTTTATTGTATCGGTAGATCAGAAGGCGGCTTTTGATTCAGTTTACCATGATTTTTTATGGAAGGTACTACATTTTATGCATGTGCCTGGTGAAATGATTTACTGGATTAAGACTTTTTATAGGACTGCCACTGTTGTGCCTGTTGTGAATGGTTGGGTTGGACCTATGATCCCCATAAAAAGAGGGGTTTGCCAAGGGTGTCATTTGAGCCCTCTGCTATATGTATTTTTTCTAGATGTTTTGCTTCGACGTCTGAATACTCATCCTCAGATTCATGCCCTTTCTAGTTCTACTTTAATCTCGCCGTATACGGCAACTGCATATGCAGACGATGTCTGCATTATTGTGGCTAATGCAGCCTCTGTGGTTACTGCCCTCCAGGAATGTTCTTCCTTTGGTGATTTTTCTGGTGTGAGTTTAAATTTTACCAAAAGTTTTGGCACTCAGTTAGGATCGAAAATAGCCCCTTTTTCACATATTGGTCCTTTACAACTTGTTGAGGGGCCTCAACACATTTTGGGAGTTTATTTTGGGACTGTAGATTCTGACCTTTTTAATTGGTCTGCTAAATTACAACAAGGCAAACTTAAGGTTGCCTCATGGAATAAGGGGCAGATTGGGAAAAAGAAGCGCGTTTTCTTAATCAAGACTTATTTGATATCGACTTTTCTTTATTTAAGCTATGTATTCCCAATCCCTAAACAATTAGAAACTGCAGTTCTTGGTCTCTTCTTTCAAGTTCTGTGGGGAAGCCGGCTTAATCCAGTAAAACGGAATGTTACTTACTTACCTATTTCTGAGGGGGGGTGTTAACATGATTAATCCTCTATTATTTTTTTCATGTATTTTTTTGACTGCAAATCTTCGGCCTCTATTGATAAATACTCAGAGAGGGTGGGAATCTTGGTTCTATGATTCTTGCAGATTATGGTTTCATTTATGGGAATGCGATTCATTAATTGTGATACGACAAACTTTGGGTATACCGGTATATATTAAACACATGTTTTTACATTTGAAACAGTGGAGGATATCTACCCAGATGTTGTTAATGAATTCTCATAAACTATTATATAATAATCTGCTCCTGACCGTTTGTGTAATACAGTTGCCCTTTGAAAAGTGCTCTAGCCAACATTTTCCTTCCCTATTGGTTTTGTTATGGTGTAAAAGGGTGCCTGCTCACATGTGGGACTTTCATTGGCTGTCGTGTCATGAAAGACTTAACGTCAAAGATAATCATAAACACAAGCAGTCTCAAGACCGACAATGTTCTAGACTATTGTGTATTTCTAAATTGGAAACTATATCGCACTTATTTTTTGAGTGTTCTTTTATCCGGCACTGGTGGGGTTTTTTGGCAAGAGTCTGGGCCACTCCATTATTTCAAACGGTTTCTTACCAGAATATTATGTAAGGTGTTTTTTCTCCCCAGTGGTCCCTTTGGACTCTGGACACGTTAAATCTAGTTTTTGTAGTAATTAAATGGAATATTTGGATGGCTCGATGTCTGTTTACTCTACAGCAAAAAAACTGTTCTTATTCAGAGCTTGAGAAGAAAATCGTAACCTAACAGTTATGTACATGAACGTACATTATTTTCCAAGGAGACATTACTTGAACTTTGGAAAGCTCTTCCTTGGATCACGGACTCTGATTTTGCAGTGACCTGATGGATTGTCTCTTAATATGCATAGTTCTGTTCTGTTTTTTTGTTTACTCCTGTTTTGAGTCCACATGAGTTTTTGCAAATTGATTTTGTTTTTGGTACTGTACGATTTCTTTTGTTTCAATAAATGTTTCCCCTACTCTTTTTGATAAGTGCCATGGGATCTTTAACATCCACCTGAACTACCACCAATCCAGGCAGATGGGACCTCGGTTTAACGTCTCATCCAAAAGACAGCACCTCAGAAGTGCAGCACCCCTCTCATGCTGCACTACAGTGTCAGTACTGGGATATTAACCCAAGTGCCAGATGTGGAAACTGAACATTATCACTACATCTCTTTCTTTTCCTAAAAATGAATCACTGAGCCATTTTTGAATTGTTATACCAACACAAACACCATAAGAACCCTGAACATTTATTAGCCTATCAAGTGACCACAACACCAGCCGAAACTTCGTATTTCTCCCGATTGTGCCGGCAGCAGTTTCAGGGAAGTGGTCCCACTACCACACACTCTCCCTGGCAGTTCTACAGCCGCAAAACTAATTGAGGCAGTATAAATAAAAAAAAACTAAATGAAAATACAAGTTTTCCCTTAGTTAATGAGTAGCACAGTACTGCTCTGAGCTGCCTGTGGTGGTGAGTAACCTTCCTGTTCCAGTGACGCCAAAGGCTGTTCAGTGTCAGACACCTACTACCACAGTGTTGAACCGACACAGACTGACAAAGTAGCTTCAAATTCTAGTTTAACAGTCACTAAACAAATACAGACAATTTAAATAGAAAAAGTTAACAAACCCACAAATTTTGTGATGCTAAAACAGTAGCACAGCACCAGTCTGAGCTGCCAAGCAATACCTCTATGAACCTGGGATAAGATGATGTCTTCACCCTTAACTGCCACTCCAGGCTGCTGCTGCCAGTGATGAACCTAATGCCGATCCAGTCTCCGTCAAACTTCGGTTTTGCTTAACTCAGTAACTTCTTTAATGAGTATAGGTTTGGTCACAATCTGTAAAACAGTGCATCAGTTAAGCAATCATGTAGTCCACGGGTGGGGAACTACAAAACTACAACTATGGAGTCTCCATTGGGTAAAAGACCAGAAAGCAAAGCAGTAAATTGAAGGTTGAGGACTACTTTAAGGTAAAAGCACAAGAAAATTATAACTCTTTTAATCATCTGTTTTAATACTGAAACCTATTTTAAAAAATAAAATGCTATTTTATAAGCACAATAAGACAATCAGGGGGGGGGGTGCATTGCGCTGTGAGAACCACACTTCCAGGGGCTGAAGGCATTCTTCCTTTGGCCTTGTGCCTTACTATGCTCCTGGGTGTGCAGTTATCACGTGCACTGTACACCCTGTCCTGTTTTATTGCTTACTTTAAAGTATGCATTTTCTAGTATGGGTGTCAACCATTTTTGTCTGCTAAATTTGTAGAGAGGGCACACCAGCAAAATATGCCTGAATCAGCCAGGACAGTCAGCATACTCACTACCTACACCGTAATCACAAGCACAGCCACACACTTTGATGCAGCAATAATTCTTTTATTTCCTGCGGAAACCCAAAATGTATTCACACAGCATAATCATCATGCAGTTTGTTTCTGTCAGCATTTATTCTTTTCTTCTGCTAGGCAGAGACTGTGTGACTGAACCACAAAATTGTACATTTCACATGATCGGTAGCTGCATTCTGATTGTATAGAGGTAAATGGCTGAACATTAGCTACACACACATTTCTTTGTATTTTGCAGGAGCAACGTTTAGTGGCAAAAGCTAATCAGTGAAATCCTGTACAGAGAGCAACTTTGTTTAACCCCTTAAGTACCACTGAACATACAGTGTATGTCCTGAACCTTATTGTGATGTTTCTGACTCATATTGGCACTTTTTAATGCCATAACACTTACTGTGCATCCATACAGCATCATATAACGTGAATATAATGGCAAATCAGAAACTCTGTAGAACAGAAACAGATGAAATAAGTAAAACATCTATACAGTTATAGCAATGGGATTTTGTTTTAAATGGGAGGGAAACAAAAGCCACGAGATGGCACTACAGGATAAGGAATGAAACTGGTCCCTTTACACTGTATAGGAAGAAATCAAGAACTTTGAATTCACCTATATTTAAAGATCTATTTCTAGCACACTCTTCATGGCAGTGAGGGAGTGACCCTTTGATATCAGTTCCATTCCTTTGTCTTAGTCCTTGTTACAGCTTGCTCCAACATTATAAAATAGGCAGAGATAGCATTATAACACTGAGAGGCATTTAGTACGACTGTTAACAGTAACATAATACAACATCATACTACAAACAGACATTAACCAATGCTAAATGTTCGCTTACCTGTATTTGCTGTGTAGTTGTTGGGTGCACAAAGCGCACCAAATAAAAATTAACAACATTAGTAGCACAAATTCTAACAGGAACATTGTCATGATTGGGAAAGAAACAGATTCACACTTAACGTTGTTGTTTTCTGAGACTGTTACCGTGAATTTTCAAGATGGTATTTTTATTACCCCAGCATTGAACATAACACGAGTCATTCATAAAATGCCACCCTAAACCATATTTTGCAGACTAACAGTGAAAACTGGTTTTGATGGAGGATCTGTGAACAACCCCGCCATGTTTATGAGATGGGGTAAAAAAAAAATTACTATAATGAAAATATGGGTTCAAAAAGTGAACAAATGGCAATGTTATGAGTAACTGTTGAAAAAAGTCAACTTTGTTCACAACTTTGTCATTTCTTGAGATTTTGACCCCAAATGTTCAACATGGTCTTTTTATGACACCATGTTATGAACATGTGAGATGTCATCTATGAAATGCTGGCAAAAGTATAATTTTGCAGCACAAGTGTGAAAAGAAATATGGGGCAGGATTTTAAAAATGACATCTGCTATGTTCATAAGGTGGGGTAACATAAGGACTCTGTTGAAAATTTGGGGTCAAAATTTGGAAAAAAAGCAAAGTTACAAGAAAACGTAGAAACAATTTTAGTCTTTCTCCATAATGACATTGTTTTCTGATGTTTTAACTCCAGATTTTTGACATATGGCCTGATTCACAAAGGGCAATGCTGGGCTTGCATCAAGCACTGTGTCAAAGCCATTTTTATATTCAGCGTGAGCACTAGAGCAAGTCGAACATTTTGCTATGTCCAGGGTTTTGAGAAGTGTGTCACGATTGTCCAGTGCAGGAGATGCTACAAGGGGCTTGACCAATAATCAGCAAGACTGATCATGACACTGTTGAGGCATGAAAGTGCATGGACTTCAAAACAATGTGCTGACAGACACATTCATAAATCAGCTCTTTTAGCAAGCAAAGCTGATCTGATCATGTGCTCTCAGCCTGCCTGATCCCTCCTCCAGAGCACTGTACACAAACACACACACACTCACACTCAGGTTATACAGGTCCAACTGCAGTCTATAGATACCTGAGGCCAGCCATAGAATTATATTTTTTCCTTGGAATCAGGGGTGTGGTGAGACGCAACAGAACTTTGCTTTCTCTTTCATGTAACATTCCAGGGATTGACACTGAAATGTGAAACTGCTCACTTTGCTAATATGTGTGTGTGTGTGTGTGTCTCTCTCTCTCCTCGGCTACACACACACACACACACGCGCATGTGCACACACACACACAAGAGTCAGGTTACACATGCTGTAGTAGGCTACTAATAGTGTATAAAATGGAACATTTAAGTAAATTAATGGTCACTTGGCTACTAGGGTAGTAAATATGTGACCAGTTCACATTAATACAGGGTAGATCAAACAACGAAATAAACTGTGGCTGGCATTAATTATTAAATAATGGTTGCCTATAAAACTGGAGTTTAGTTTACCCCTTCAAAGTGCAACAATTTGCAAATTTGAACACTTAACATTTAAACATTTTCTTGAGGAGGACTTCCATATTCTCTGTTAAAAAAAAACCAAAAAAAAACCAGATCCCCTGCTAAAATCATGGAAATGGTCCTGCTCTCAGCCAGGCTCAGCTGCAGTCTCTAGGTATCTGAGGCCAGCCATAGAATTATATTTTTTCCTTGGAGTCAGGGGTGGGGGGACACCTAACAGAACTCTGCTTTATCTTCCATGTAAGTCTTAAAATGCATCACAGAGCATCTAAAACCCCTGCGCTTCTGGGGGCTGCTCATAATACTGACAATGGGACTGCCCAATCCCCCAGTGTCTCCACCTGAAATAAAGAAAACCCTCTCTTGTGGTTTTTCATTTTTTTAAAAGAAAAATGTCCATTAATATCTGTTGCTGCCATGCTGTAATTGCCCTCCCCCCAGCCCAGTGTCTGGTACAGGGATCTACACCTTAGATCCAGTACCACAGCAATACCAGCAGCGAACATCCGGCATTGACAAAAGCTTGTTTTTTTTTTTTGTGTGGCAAAAGCTTGTTTTAGTTGGCACAAGCCCCGTAAGAAGGTTACCAAGATTGCTGCAAGTTTGACCAGAAAAAGCTGATCTAACTTGTGGCAATTTGTGCGTGATTGAGAATCTGATCGCCAGGCGGAATATTGTACAATTGCAGCCGAGTGTTCAGTACACCTAGCACTTGCAGCTTTCTTGAGACTTTTGTGAAATGGGCCCAAATTCTTTTTATGACCCCACCTTATGATCAAGACAGGTGGAATTTTTTAACTCCGGTCTGAATGGTAATTTCACAGAGGGACTACGAAAACATGCTTCAATGGGGATTAGAAAAATGATGCCTGTCTTGTTCATGAGGTAGGTTAAAAAAAGGCCATGTTGAAAATTCTGGGCAAAAACTGTTAAAGAATGATAAAGTTATGAATGCAAGTTCAAAATGCATTAAAAAGCAATTAACCGGACTTAGTTATTTTATTATATTTATTTATTTTATTTTCAAAGTTTTAGCAGGAAAGACATACTGAGCTGGTAATAGCTCATTTCCAGATGTGTCCTGGCGGAGGGGGAATGGAAGGAACTAAGAACAATAAATACAAAAACGACAAATAAAAATACAATTAAATATAACGAAGTCAAAAAGGTAAGCTTTGTAAATAACAAGTGTGCAAAGACAAAGATTCTGTGTAAGGGTAGTCTTAATGCTATGCTGAGGATGAAATCCTGACTAGAAATGCTTGTAGAAGTACTCCTCCAGGCACTCTCTTAGCCATGCTGCCTCCACGTTCTCTATCATTTTTTTCCAGAAATTGGAAATTAGGGATCAGTGTCTTCCTCGCAAATTCATCAGGACCAGAGGATGACTTCTTAAGAAGAGGTTGCACCACTGCCTGTTTCAAAGCTGTTGGAGGTGAGAGGCATTGATGATTTTTGCTAGTTGCCCAGCAAAAGGCTGCAAAGGAAAAGCAGGAAATACAGGCTTTGGTCTCCTTTGTTGTTTCCAGGATGATCCTAGAGGGTGTGCCCCTCCTTTGCTGAGGGAGGGCAGTGGTCTCTACTGCAACACTGCCACCTGGTGCCCACAGGTGGCATTGCAACCGGAGTCACTAGATGGAAGAGGGAATGCTGCCTGATATCAGAGCTGTGGCACGCATCTTGTATGAGCATGGGCCACAATGTCACTACTGCAACAGCCCTGAGAAGCAGGAGAAACCAAGAAAAAACCCCAACTGTAAACAAGATAATGCTGGCCCTTCTTATACCCCACTGACTCATTTTGCCACTGTCCTTCCATACTTCATAGACCTGTGGTTGCCTGTCTCTGTTTACAACGGGATCCTCCATGGAGGAGAAGGACCCCCGTGAAGAACAGGTAAGTGACAGAGAAGGGAGGGACGTGGCTGAGGTATGGCTGGGAAGACGGAGGCAGCTCCAGTGACGGATGATAATCCGAACTGAAAAAAAAACAACTTTGAACTTTTTTCCTCCAGCAGTCAGTATTATAGACATATCTCCTCATAACCATGTAATATAACAAAACAAAGACAGGTGCCTGTGAAGAACTTGGTAAACATTTCATCTTATGAAACTGGCAGCAATAGAAGCCCTCTTCCTGCCCCCAGCTTCACTCAATGAAATTACCATCATGCTTTTCACAGGCAGCTGTATGTAATTCTATATAAAACCCTGCCCCTTTTGTCAGTAACAGATATTCCTTCCACTTCCTGTGTCACTCTGCTGTATACTAACACTTAGCCACACTACGACTGGAGCCCTCAGTGTTGTAAGGTCTTGTATCATTCAACATGAAGTCTTGTCTCTCACTTCTGCTCACCGTTGTCGTTTGGTGTAAGTCCTGCATTCTGTTTGAGTTTACAGCATCCATCAGGCTGCTTTTACCATGAAGGCTCTCTGACCTTTAAAAGAGTTTATAATCAAATAAGGAATTCAAACCAACTCTGCAAAGTCCTAAAATATTCTGATTTTAGTCGACTCTTGTAAATTACAGTGGTAGGTATTGGGGGATAGGGTTATAAAATGTACACACTGAGAGAGTTAATTTTTAGTTACTGTTAGGCAGTTCAGTTGTTGACAGACTGTATTGCTCTGTTAAATCTGACTGATTTTTGTAATGACAACATTTTTTTAATTTATTTAATTAATTGGTAGTAAACCTTTGAGCTACAAGCTTATTTACAAAGGTCCCTCATCAAATAGGGTTGTTATATAGTGTAGAATAGGTAGAGTATACATTCTTGAACAAATAAAGATTGTTACTTCTGATAGATCTGATTTTTTTGTTTTCCAGAAAGACTACAGACCAGTATGGCTATGATAAACCTAATGTTTGTTTCAGAATGACTACCAAAAAACATGCATTTATCTCTCCTAATCTGTTTTCTGTTTTTTTTCTCTCTTCAAGTTGACCTGACTAGGAGTCAGAAGGACTATGTATCACAGACTCCTTTAGTGACGGCGATTGAAGGATCCATGGCTACACTGAGCGCTACATACAATACAAGTTCAGCTACAGGTGTTGCTTACTTATTCTGGTACTGACAGTATCCAGGACAGTCTCTGCAGTACCTGCTTAATGGAGATAGCTTCGGTAACACCGGCACTGTGGAATGGGATCCTCGCTTCAACATACGTGTGAACAAAGAGCAAAAGACAGTTGAGCTCACTATATCTGAAGCTCGGATTTCAGACTCTGCTGTGTATTTCTGTGCACTGAACCCCACAGCGTTGCAGAACTACACAGAGCCTCACACAGAAACTCGCTCAGGTACACCTGCATCCTCTCTGAAATCTCCAGCTACAGTCTGTATTACAGAGCAGAAACATGAACAGGAAATGACTTTGATTCTCCTAACTTTCATGTGCCATCTTTTTTTTTGTATAAAAGAGTTTATTGTGAACAAGCACATAGTAGTTCACATCCACAGTTGCAGTTACACACATCTATGGTATTAAATATTTTCCTTTTACACAATTAATTACCACTTTCCCTATATCAAATATATTTCTCAGGATCAGTACATCACTTCAAATATTCTTAATCGACCATTCCCTCTCACAATAGTGTATTTTCAGACTGAGAGAGATCGGCCAGGAAGGGAGCTCACTCTCTGGTGAAACTCTCACTTTTATTCTTAACTAAGAGGGTCAGCCTTTCCAGTGCCAATATTCGAAAGGCCAGGGTATGCCAGCATTGTATTGTGGGCGTTGCATTCGAGATCCAGGTATTTGAATACTGTGTCTAGCTGTACCAAGAAGAATCCATGTGCCATCTTTTAGTGACTGATTCAACAGGCTATGACTTACGTAAGTCATTGCAGGTTACAGTATGTTTTTAACTTACTTACTTACTTACTTCCTTCCTTCCTTCCTTCCCTTCCTTCCGTTTCAATTTCACTTTTGGGAATTTAGCTTCCCAAACTCAGACAACCCTGCAATTGTGCTTGCTGTATGCCTTCCTTATTGTTACTGTGTTCATCTCATGGGCCACGGTGAATTTTGCCCCTTTTAAGACCACTTTAATTAACAAATTCCTTATAAATGTGACAGGTTAATATCCGTATCTTTGGTAGAGTTTCTTACACATCCTGTACATTTGAGGTGGATATCTGCCCCATTTAGAAAATTCACAATGCCGAGAAGAAGTATAATAACACTATGATGTAACCCCTTATCCACCAAGCATGGAACTCAGTCCACTGGGATTGGCAGGTATGTGGTCTTTAGGCCTCGGGACTATGGGTCCTGGGTGTTTGGTGTAAATGTGGGTCTTCATAACATGCAAAATGGTGGTGCCTCCAGCCAGGGATCCCCTTGACCAACCAGAACAGCAATAAGTTTGATACCCACCCCCCAGGAGGAAAAACTAATCTGTCTCACATATCCGCAAAGGTAATTGAACAACAACAGAAGTGACACAGCAAATGACAATAAACCAGCTGAACACAATAAATGTAGCCAACAGGTAAAAGGCGATTGGAGAGGTAGGGGTTAATGCAAACAAAATCAGTAATCAGCAAATGAGTACATAATATTATACACACATGGTTACCCTGCAGTCCCCATGAGCTTTCCACCAAAACAGTCCCACACAACATCACTGAGCTAAACTGGTACACCAGAACTGATGTGCTTGGAACCAAGGGAGTTCTCTTAACTACTGGAGGTGTATATACAAACCTTTCTTTCCATACATCTGTCTGTTTCTTGATTACTTCTGGAGGAATTTCTTACAGTTAATACTTTCCTTTTGAACACTTCTAACTTTCTGACTTCTTAACCTACTGACCATATACAGATTACACTATAAAATGAGTAATTTATTTTATTTATTTAAAAGTTTGATAACCAGGAAAGGCACCAATGATCCGAGACTGGTTTCCAGGTGCGACCTGGGGAAAGGGTTACATAGGGATAAAACTTAACAGAACAAAACATTTCAAATAAGTAGAGATTTACAGGTCACAGTAATAAGACCAGATACAGCAATCAGCAATCAGGGTGCAATAGATACAAGTACGAAACACATTAGGAACACAGAGTACAATAATAGTATGAATAACAGGCTCAATAATTACACAACCTGAAATTAGAGTCAAGGACGCAAGACACAGGAACAGGGTGCACAGATTCACGCCTGGGACCCAATCAGAAGGAGAGGGGAGAGAGGGGTCTTAGAGGAAAATTGAAAACAACAGGGGGCGACAACATAAATTAAGGAGGTGAGGGTTAGGATCACTGAGAGCACTTTGAATGAGGTAGAAGTTTGAGTAGCCTTTTGAGAGTGAAGAAGGAGGAAGAAAGTCAGATGTCAGAGGGGAGATTATTCCAGAGTTAGGGAAAACAAAAGAAGGAGGCAGATTGACCAGATGCAGAGTGGAGAAGAGGGATGGAAAAGGAGTGAGAGTCCCTGTGATGAAGGGAGTAGTTAAAGGAGGAAGACTGGGAGAGGCGGGAGGAGAGGTAAGAGGGAAGGGTCCCAAACCAAAACTTACCAACAAAAGGAGACACAGTGAACCATTCATCTGTGAGATAAAGGCGCAAAGGAGAAGGCAGAGTAAAGGGTACAGTGGTGGGTAAGGAGAGGAGGCGGTGGCGATGTGGCAAAAAGAGTTCCCAAGGGTGACATGTCTGGCAAGGGATGATTTGGAGGCTGTACCAAACACCACCTCAGCATAGTCAAAGATGGGTAGAATCATTTTAAAAAACAGTTCACGGTTTGAGAGGGGGAGACTGTCCTTGTGTCAGTATAGGACCGCCAGTTTGGGATGTAGCTTGTTGCAGGTGGCATTGATGTGGGTGGAGAAGTCCAGGTGGCGATCCAGCCATACCCCTAAATATTTGAAGGGAGGAGCATTGTCAATGGGAGAACCATCCAGGGTAGTGAAAACGGAAGGGTATTTGAGGGTGGCAAGTTTTTGTTTGGAGCCAAAGGTCATGGCCATTGGTTTTTTTTTTTTTTTTTTTTATGTTTAGCTTGAGTTTGTTTTCCTGGGACCAAGACTGGACTCTATTGAAGTCTTCCTGGAGGGGGACTGTACGCTGATGGCAGAGGGCCCAGAGATGAAAATAGCAGTATCGTTGGAGTACATATGCATATTAGCATTTTGCAGATTGAGGGGAGATGGTTTATGAATAAGGAGAAAAGGATGGGGCTGAGGATAGAGCCTTGGGGGACACTGGAGAGAATAGAGAGCAGGGAGTAGAGAAACTTGCATATTTGAACTGATTGCTGCCTGTCTTGAAGATAAGAGTGGAACCAGTTGATGGCAGGTTTGTCCAGGCCAGCAGAATTAAGACTGTGCAGCAAGAGGGGAGGAGAGGCAGAATCAAAAGCCTTAGTCAAGATAATGAAAATAGCAGCAGTAATATGGCCCTGGTCCATAGCTGAGAAAATTGAATTGGTAACCAGTAATGAAGAGAAGGTGGTAGAGTGTAGCTTTCTTAAACCAGACTGTATTGGTGAGAGGCTATTAGTTGTGGTTAGGAAATCAGACAGCCTAAGTGAATAAAGGATTCTTAAAGTTTAGTGAGGGAGGGAAAAAGGGAGATAGGCCTGTAGTTTCCAGGAGCAGAAGGGTCACACCCCCTTGTAAAGGAGAAGGACCTCAGCAGACTTCCATAGTTGTAGGACAGAGGAGGTGGAGAGAGAGAGAGAGAGAGAGAGCGGTTGAGGATATGGGTGAGTGAGGTGATTATAGCTGGGGCAGAGATGTGGAGGAGTTGGGGGTGGAGACAGTCGGGACCGGACTTGGTTGGGTTAAGGGAGAGAAGGGCAGAGTAGACTTTGAGGACAAAGGGAGAAAATGGAATTTAAGAAGTTGACACATGGCATGTCTGATGGGGGCGATGGGGGTTTGGGGGGAGGAGGAGGTGTTGTCGGGGATGGTGCAAATGGCAAAGAAATTATTGAATATCTCTGCAATAGATACAGGGTCAGTGACAGGGGAGCCATCAACTTTGAGATCAAAGGAGGCTTGTTGGGTAGGGGGGCCAATAAGAGAGTGGAGTATTTTCCAGAAAGAGGCAGCTGAGTGTTGTTCCTGCTGCAAGTGCCACCTGAAGTAATTTGCCTTGGAGAAGCAGATGTCCTTAGTACAACTATTTCTAAGGGCTTTGTAAGTAAGAGGTCCACTTGAGATAATGACTGCTTGTAGTGGTATCAATCTTTATCCCTGGCTCAGCATTTGGCCAGCAGGTCAGTAGTTGTCCAAGGGTGATGGTATCTTTTTACTCTGGATTTCTTTAGGGAGCATGTTGATTCCAAATATGGAAAAGAAGATTGGAGAAAAGAGATAGGGCAAAGTCGACATAATTATGCTTAAAAAATGGGTTGCCAGTCTGCCACAGAGAGATCATGTTGCAGGGCATTGACATCAAATTTTGTCAGGGTACGGACCATATGTATATGGGTGCAGACCAGGGAAGGTGGATCTTCCCGATGCAGTGATCACTTAGGGCATCTGGTAGTGTCCCTTTGTCGGCGATACGGTGGGGGTGGGAAGATAGCACCCAGAGAGCGGGGGTTTATGTGGGTGGGTTCATGGATCAGTTGAGTAAGATTAATAGCTTCAATTTTGAGTAGGGCAGGCTTAGAGGAGGGGGAGAACCAGTCTAGGTTGACATCACCTAGAAACAACAATTCACCGGTTTGCCATGAGGGAGGAAATAGAAGTGATAATGGAGACTAGTACATCACTTGTTGTTTTGGGTGGGGCATAAAGTGCACCAACATTGAGCGGTGCGGAGGATGGGAGGGATACTTGTGCTAAGATAACCTCATGGGAGGTGGAACAGGACTCTTTGAATGTAATGGGGCAGGAAAGAGATTTTTTGCGATACAGGGCAATGCTGTCTCCACACCTGCCTCAGTCTTGATGGAAAAGGTTGAACTCAGGAATGGAGAGGGTAGAGTCGAGGATTCTTGCAGATAGCCAGGTCTCTGTAACACAGAGAATGTCAAGCTGCTGTTGAGTAATCCAAACTTTGAGAGCATCTAGTTTACGGAAGAGGCTGCGAGCATTAAGGTGGAGGGTACGAAGGCCCTTAGGCAGGGAGAAAAAGTTAAGAGTAAGGTCTGAGATGGGTTGGGCTGGGGTTGAGGGGGTAGTGAGAGGACCAGGGTTTGGATGAGCATCACCAGAAAGGAGGAGAAAGAGAAGAAAAAGGGAGAGGTGTAGAGGATACCTGTCCTTCCTGGGGGTCTGGGGGAGGTTTGAGTAATTAGTGATGTGCAACAAAACAGGGCCTCAATGTTCAGGAGAAAAGAGGGGAGTAGCCCAGGATGTATGAAAGGTGAGGGGAGCGGGTGGGGGACAGTAGAGGGAGGCGCACAAGGGTGAGCCAAAGAAGAGAAGAGGTTGAAGAGATTGGATGCAGTGGGGAGTGGGGGGTGGGTGATGTAATGTTAGGGAGGTGGATGGGGGCTGAGGGGAAGGTGGACAGGGGACAGGAGAGTCATATAGAGTCAGCAAACAATAGGGAGAGAAGAGCAAGGGGAGGAAATACAGTGAGGAGAGGATGGGAAGGGGCATGGTGGGGGACAAATGGGAGAGAATGCCAGGAATGAGGTGAGAAAAATGTAGCTGAGGTAGTGATAAGAGCAGAAACAGAAGGGAAAGGTCTGTAATTGAGCTGTGGCAGACAGACCCAGTAATATTTTTATGTTGGCTCGTGCATGCACAGCCAACATATTGCGGTAGTAGCAGATTTGGAGGCGCGGTCACCGTTGGGCGAATGCAGGGCACGCATCAGTAGGTGTGTCCCTCATTCCCCAATCAGGCAGCATGCAGGTGCCACATCAGCAATTAGGAATGTGGCCACCAGATCTAAGAAAATGTCTGCTGCAATGAGAGTGGAGCTCTCATGCAGCGTAACCACAACATGCCTTCCGACGAGCACGCAACACTGCCGCCGCCTCCTGTCAGAATGCCCTCCCATTTGCAATGTATGCCAAGGGGGTGCCCAGTCCCCCTCAGCATCATGCATGCCCCCCAAGAGTTTTTCTTTGCTGATGGGGGCCCCAATCCCTGTCGGCTTCAGTGCCTGAGCGATGTTGCAGCGGGGAGCCACTCCCATCGGCATTATGTAACACCCCCTGCTTTTGTTGTGTGCTGATGGGGTGCTCAATCCCCATCAGCCTACAGCTGCCCCCAAAAAGAGTTCATTGGCATGCTGGGAGCTCACCCCAGCGTGACACATGCCTGTTAAAAGAAACAGCCCAGCGATGTTTATTTTTTTTCAAAAAAAAAAAGGTTCCTTGTGGTCTCCCTGCCCCTCCACAACCCGCGCCCACCACTGTGCCCTGCCACCACCCCTCCACCCCATACTTACCTCTGGAGTCTGGCGAGATGATCCTTGGTGGACTGGGAACACGTCTGCACTCTTCAAAGCTGACCGCAAACCGAGGAAATGCCAGTAAGCTGTATAATGGAATAACTAGGTTTTTTTCAACTTTGATGCATATCTCAAGTATTCTTTTGGAATTCTGGCATCAAATTTTCAACATGGGGTTTTTGGGACCCCTCCTCATGAATTCTGGCACTGTCATGGCATTAATCAGCCCCGAAAGGTGATTTCGCGGTCACTGCGCAGAATCACCTTTTGGGACCGATTACCGAAACGACAGTGCCAGAATTCATGAGGTGGGCTCTAAAAAAGCCTATGTTTCAATTGGTGAAAAATCCCAAAATAACTGTTTTACAAGCCTGCGTTGCGCAGTTTCCACTCACGCTCGTAACTTTGTGAATTTGTAATATTTTCACTCCAGATGTTCAAAATTGGCATTTTTCCACACCTCCTTATGAACAGTA
Organism: Neoceratodus forsteri; assembly: GCA_016271365.2. NCBI lineage: Eukaryota > Metazoa > Chordata > Ceratodontiformes > Ceratodontidae > Neoceratodus > Neoceratodus forsteri. Next base: position 213,405,571 of record JADMNL010000022.1, read on the forward strand.
AGCTGTCATTTTGCATATCCTGGCCGAAATGTGTTTTCATACATCTGGGACAGAATAGCGCGGTCGCTGCGTGAAATCAGTTTTTGGGACAGTATCAGGAAATGACGGTGACACTGTTAAGGAGCAGAAGTCCTAAAATGCCTATGTTAAAAATTTGGTGATAAAATTCCATAAAATGACTGTGCTACAAGCGTGCATTGCGCAGTTTCCACACACCCTTGCAACTTCGCAAATTTGCACTATTTTCATGCCAGATTTTCAAGACTGGCATTTTTTTACACATCCTTATGAATGGTACAGCTGTCATTTTTTGCATCCTGCCCTAAATGTGTTTTCGCACCTGTGGCGCACAATGGCGTGGTCACTGTGCAAAATCAACGTTTCAGACACATTAACAGACTCACACTGCCACTGTTCATGAGGGGAGGTCCCAAAATGCCGATGTTAAAGATGTGGTTAAAAAATTCCCAAAAATAATTGGATTACTGATGTGTGTTGCACAGTTTCTATGCATGCTCATATCTTCACAATTTTTCATATTTTCACTCCAGATTTTCAACGTTGCCATTTTTTTACATCTTCTCATGAACAATACAGTTGTCATTTTCCACATCCTGCCCAAAATGTCTTTTCATCCCTGTGTCACCAAATGGCATAGCCACTGTACAAAATTACCTTTCAGCTAACAAACTGATTACGCCACTTTTCATGAGGTGGGCTCACAAAAAGCCCATGTTGAAAATTTGTAGTGAAAATACCAACACACGCCTACAGCGTTAGGGATTCCAACTGTAGCACCCCTCCCTGTAGAGACTTACAGATGTCAGGGGTGTGACTTGGGATCATCAGCTGTAATGCTCATGCCATTCTACCCTCACCCCCACCCTGCAGCCAGTGACAGGCATTGTGGTGTGCCTTGCACTGTTCGGCCACCAAGTTCATCTCATTCTCCTGTATTGCACCCATCTCAGTATATTTCCTTATGAAATGGGGTAAGTATAATGCCCAAAGACCCCAAAGCACACCATGACACTTGTCAGTGTCTATAGGGTAGGGTGAGGTGAAATGGCATGAGCGTTATAGCTGATGACTCAAAGGCACACCCCAATGCCTGTCGGTCTCTACAGAGTGGGGGTGGGGTTGGCATCATTTTAATACTTCATTGCCATTCCTATTATGTGTCTCTAACTCTGGCACTACCAATGCCAATGCCAGCGAGCCAACATTCGGCATTGACAAATGCTTGCTTAGATGTATGTTTGTGTAGTAGATGCTAAGTCTATGAGGCTAACAACATAAGGAGGCAGTAGCAGATGCTGTATGCTGCTCCCCAAAATGCAGTGGGCTAGAAGGAGGTAAAGTTGCTGTTATGTGGCAGGGGATAAAATGCACAGGAGTTATTTCCCAATTTGGATTGAAGACATAACCTACGTAGACATATACTGGGAGGGCACTTTTATAGCATGTGATAATCCCACAGCTCGAGCCATGGAGTAGATTAACTGGCCAGGTCCATGGCAGCCTGTCCTCATGTACCGCAACTTTCTCAGTGAATCTCGAACAGAGAGCAGGGGTAATGAGATCGCACTCGGTAAGCAAGGAGAAAAGGATAGGGCGGGGTGTCCCTAGCATCCAGTCAAGATAATGGGCCAATGGAAAAATGACAGTTATAAAAAAAACTGAAGTCATAAGACCTGTTGGACGTATAAGTATAGTGGGCCAGATGGGCAGGTGGGGTTGCCTCTATTTTTTGGCTTCAGGGCTTAAGCAGCTTCTGAGATGGGCAGGCAGTTTGCTGAAGCCCGGTCAGGGACTGATGAGAAGCCTGGGGTAAAGAAGGGCACAAGATTAAGTATATAAAAAAAAAAACTAAAGAAAAGGGTGTGCTCACAAATCGGGGGAAGGTTTTAGCAGGAGGGGGATGTTGCAAGCTTGGAGCGGAGAAGGCTGAAGTGACAGACTAAGCAGGAAAGGTGCACGTAACCAAACTCTAAAACAGCACAAAATTCTTAAGTCCTTAGCACTTTACAGCGAAGTTTCATAGAAAATAAATCAGGTAAGCAGCAGGGAAAAAAGGAGATTTAGCAGGGGACAACAGGCAAGTGGAGTAGCTGGGACAAGTAAATTACAAAAAAATGCAAGTCCCAGGAACTGAAAAAGGCACCAGATTCAAAACAGAGAAGGACTCAGTTCATTTGTTTTCACTGGCCACAGCCATTGGCGGTTACATCTGTTTTTCGGCTTCAGGGCTCAGGCGGCTTCTGAGATGGGCGGGTAGCTTGCTGAAGCCCAGTCAGGGGCTGATGAGAAGCCTCCATTTTTTGGCTTCAGGGCTTGGACGGCTTCTGAGATGGGTGGGCAGCTTGCTGAAGCCCGTCAGGGGCTGATGAAAAGCCTCTGTTTTTTGGCTTTAGTGCTTGGGAAGCTTCTGAGATGGGCAGATGGCTTGCTGAAGCCTGGTCAGGATATGATGAGAAGCCTACTGTTTTCAGCTTCAGACCTGGGGTGGCTTCTGAGATGGATGGGCAGCTTGCTGAAGCTTGGCCAGGGGCTGACGAGAAACCTCCATTCTTCGGCTTCAGGGCTTGGGCAGCTTCTGAGATGGGCGGGTGGCTTGCTGAAGCCCAGGCAGGGGCTGACTGATTAGAAAAGTAGTTCTATAAGTCAGTTAGCACTTTTCTTCTTAAAGGGTAACCATATCTTGCTACAGGCACTGAGATACTTCACACCTTTTCTACAGTCTTCTTTGATAACGTTACATATTCTATTATTTATACTCTCATTTTATTATCTCCATTCTTATGTTTTGTACTATATGCTATGTATTATCTAGACTGCACACTTGTGAAAATGGGCAGTTATGCTCACATGCCTTCCAGTAGAAACAAGCATTTGTTAATGCCGAATGTTGCTTGCTTGTATGTGCTGTTTAGGTACTGTATTTGGAAGTGACAGTTTCATGCCTTCCTCCCAAGACATCCACTGTGTCTTTCCGTTCAGTATTCACAGAAGAGTGTGGGGGCAAGGGCCACAATCAGTACAGCAGTTGCCAAGGGGGTGAAGAGGTGGACAATAGTCCATTCAAAGGCAAAAGAGTCCTGCAGGAGCTCACTAAATTGAAGGTAGACAAAGCGATGGAACCAGATGGCATACGCCCAAGGATATTAACAGAACTGCAAAGGGAGATAGCAGTACCTCTGACAGCCATGTTCACTGAGTCATTCAACATGAGTGAATTAGAGCAGGGCACATGTGGTCCCTCTACACAAGTCCGGCAGCAGGGAGGAGGCAGGGAACAATAGGCCATTCAGCCTCACCTCAGTAGTGGGGAAGATCATGGAGACATTGCTTAAAGAAAGGATAGTGGGGCATCTAGATGCCATCGGAACACAGGACCATAGACAACATGGATTCACAGTGGGGACATCATGTCAGATAAATCTGGTTGATTTATTTGACTGGGTGACAAAGGAAGTGAATCAGGGTGGGGCAGTGGACAACGCTTACCTTGATTTCAGCAAAGCCTTTGACACCATCCCATATAAGAGGCTGATAAACTAGCTGGGTAGGCTGGACATGGGGGAAAGGGTGTAAACTGGGTTAGAAACTGGCTAACAGACAGGAGGCAGAGAGTGGTGGTAAATGGTATGCAGTCTAGGGAGAGAGGCGACCAGTGGGGTGCTGCAGGGATCGGTCCTGGGGCCAGTTCTGTTCAATGTCTTCATTAGTAATATTGCAGAACATCTGAAGGGAATTTTTTCACCAAATTTTCAACATAGCCATTTTAAGACCTCTGCTCATGAACAGTGTCACTGCGATTTTCTTAATTTGTCCCGTACATTCTGTGCTGTCCTTAATTGCTGCAAATCCCCTCCCCCCAACTCTTAATTATATGCCCTGTTAAATCTGATTGACAGGAGCTAAACACAGGGTATAGTAAGGGGTGTGAAGTAGGAGGGGCATAAGGGGGAAGAAGCCCACCCTCAGCACGACAAGTGTTTTGACTCATTTATTTATTGGTTTCTTTTTCTTTAAAAAAAAAAAAATTATCTGAGGATCAGTGGCAGGATTTTTAGTACAGTAAATTAATAAAACGGGAACTAGGAGAGCTTCAGTAGCAGACAAGTAGTGGAATTGCAGTATAATGTGGGGATTGGTGCAATGCAGTGGCTGTGGGGCAGCCATATTCAGGCAGACCTTCGGACATTGAGGTGCTGCCCTATCTGCATGCATCTCTCTGGACTGCGGGATGAGGTAGCCAGACTCAGAGCGAAAGTAAACTGGGTCAGGAGTACCATCACCCCATCCAGGGACCACCCAGTCCAATGCAACTGCCTCAAAGGATGCCGAGAACGAGGAGCACTTGGATGACAGTGGGCTCAGGAGGGTTAGAGCAGTTAGGCAGAGGCACATCCCAGATCCTATTCCACTCAAGAACTCATATGCCACACTGGCAAATGAGGACAACCAAATAGAGGTACCCAGAGAAGTGGAAGGAAAGGATGTGGAGGTTAGCCAAGGAGGTGACCTCAGCAGGGAAAGCAGTGGACCCCAGAGGAGGAGGAAGCAAATCCTGGAGGGGGACTCCATCATAAGAGGGATCCAGCTAGGAACACAGGAGGGGGAGGACAGGGAGGTGAGGTGCCTACCAGGTGCCACGGCAAGGAGGGATGGAAGGAAGATCCTGGGGATCACTGGGAAGGCAAGACGGAGGTGAGCTGGATGTCATTATCCACCTAGGTACTAATGACCTGGCAAATGGGGAGCCAAAGGAAGTTCAGGAAGAGTTTAGGAAACTGGGAGGCGTCTCAAGCAAGTAGCTACTTCTGTCACTTTCTCAGAAGTACTACCTGTGAGAGGCAAGGGAGAGCATAGGAGTGCATGCACCAGGAACTTTAACTCATGGTTGAAGAACTGGTGCTGTGAGGAAGGGTTTGGATTCATTGGTGACTGGGGACCCACCTGGAGGGATGGAGGTTTGTTCAAGCCTGACGGCCTGCATCCATCCTGGAGGGGAATCCAAGCACTCAATGATAAATTTAAATGCTACATTGACAAGCATTTAAACTAGCAAAGGGGGGTGGCAGGCCAGCAAGGAGGGTACCTACTTGCTCACCCCCCACAGCTAGCCCACTGCTAGTGAACCAGTGAACCAGAGGAGTGGCTATCTCTGCAAAGCAGTGTGTAAAAGATGGAGATTAGTGCCCAAGAGGTGGATAAGCAGAAAAGGGGCAAAATTCAGCAGAAGGGCAGACAGCAAGGAGAACCAGGGATAAATGACAACCAAGGAAGGGCTAGAGAACAGTGAAACAGTCTAGGAGGTCAAATCATGAAAGCCATGTGTGCAAATGCCAGGAGCCTTAGCAACAAGATGGAAGATCTGGAGGCTGTCATGGTACAGTCAGACCTGGACATTGTGGCCATCACTGAAACCTGGTGTAATGATAACCACGACTGGGAGATGGCCATACCTGGCTATAACATATTCAGAAGAGACAGAGCAGGCAGGAAGGGAGGAGGAGTGGCACTGTATGTGAAAGATGACATAAGGGCCACAGAGATCCAGGAGGAACAAAATGGGGGAGAGATACTGTGGGTTAAGCTGGAAAGGAAAATGGGGACAGCCATCCGCACAGGTGTGGTCTATAGACCACCAGCCCAGGAGGAAGAAACAGATAGGGAGCTGTTGCTAGCCATCCAAAGGATGGCAGACAAGGGTGAGGTAGTACTGGTTGGAGACTTCAATATTCCAGACGTGGACTGGAGCATCCCAGCAGCAGCATCAACTAGGAACAGATTTATCCTAGACTCCCTTCAAGGTGCTTTCCTCAAGCAACTGGTCATGGAACCAACTCAGCAGAGGGCAATACTGGACCTTGTGCTCACAAACAGGGAACAGTGTGATGGGGGTAACAGTGGGGGAGCACCTGGGAAACAGTGACCACCAGTCATTGTGGTTTGAAATCACAGAAAGAGCAGAACCAAACCACACAAAAACACGTATCCTGGATTTTAGGGGGGCAGACTTTGGGAAAATGGGGAGATACTTAAAAGAGGCATTAAGGGGAATGGGACAGGAATCAGGGGTTGAGGAACAGTGGGCAGTATTTAAAATGGGGATTACAAGAACAACAGAATTATGCATTAAGCAGGTTAGCAAGAGGAAAAGGAAGAGGAGACCATTATGGTTTTCCAAAGAGGTAGCAAAGAAAGTGAAAGCCAAAAGATTGCATTCAGGCAATACAAAAGACACAGGCAGAAAGGGATAGGGAGAAGTACCATGGAGAAGCAAAGGGAGGCAGGAGGTCAGTAAGGAAGCCAAAGCTCAGACAGAAGAACACATTGCAAAATCAGTGGGTAGAGGGACAAACCTTTTACAGGTACATAAGGAAAAAGAAAGACAAAGGGAGGGATAGTGAGACTGAAGGGGGAGGATGGGGGCCGTGGAGGATGACAACAGTAAAGCTGACATATTGAACAGGTATTTCTGCTCAGTCTTTACTGAGGAAGAGGAGGGTAATGGGTCTGAAGGGAGTACAAGGGGTGAGAATGGTGCAGAAATGGACACAAGTCCCTTTACACGAGAAAGGGTCCTGAAGGAACTGGAAGTAATAAGAGTTGATAAAGCAATGGGGCCAGATGGGGTGCACCCCAGGGTCCTTAAAGAACTAAGAGTGGTGGTGGCTGAACCTCTGGCTATCCTGTTTAGCCGATCACTGGAAACAGGGGAGGTACCCAAAGACTGGAGGACAGCAGATGTAGTCCCTTATACAAAAGTGGGAACAAAGAGGAAGCAGGGAACTACAGACCAGTCAGTCTCACCTCGGTAGTAGGGAAGATCATGGAAGCACTACTGAAGGAGAGATTGGTGGAACATCTGGTTGTCAATGGACTACAGGACCCAAGGCAGCATGGTTTCACCAGGGGGAGGTCATGTCAGACCAATCTCATTGAATTTTTTGACTGGGTGACTAGGGATGTGGATCAGGGGAGGGCAGAGGACATGACCTATCTGGACTTCAGCAAGGCCTTTGACCCTGTGCCACATAGAAGATTATTACACAAACTGGGGAATATGGGTGTGGGCAGGACAGTAGTGTGGTGGGTAGGTAACTGGCTGGGTGGCAGGACTCAGAGGGTGGTGGTAAATGGCTGTCACTCCACAGAGGGAAGAGTGACCAGTGGGGTACCACAGGGATCAGTGCTGGGACCGGTCCTATTCAACATCTTCATCAGTGACATTACGCAGGACCTAGAAGGCAGAATTTCACTGTTCGCTGATGACACAAAGCTCTGTAACAGAGTAGACACACCAGAGGGTGTAGACAGAATGAGAAGCGCCTGCAGAAACTTGAAGAATGGTCAGGGGTTTGGCAGTTGAAATTCAATGCAAAAGTGCAAGATAATGCATATGGGGCACAAAACCCTGGCACAATATATCAGTTGGGGGTGAGGATATAGCATGCACCAAGCAGGAAAGGGATCTTGGGGTTGTCATCTCTGATGACCTCAAGGTAGGGAAACAGTGTGACAAGGCAGCAGGTAAAGCAAATAGGATGCTGGGATGTATAGGCAGGGGCATCACCAGCAGGAAAAGGGAGGTCATAATTCCGCTATACAAGACACTAGTGAGGCCCCACCTGGAGTACAGTGTACAGTTCTGGAGACCATACCTACATAAGGACATAGACAGGGTAGAGAAGGTTCAGAGGAGGGCAACAAAGATGGTGCACGGATTGCATCACAAGTCCTATGAAGACAGGTTGAAGGAACTGAACATGTACTCCCTGGAGGAGAGGAGGGAGAGAGGGGATATGATACATACAAGTATCTTACAGGGAGGAACAGGGTGCAGGAAAACACTATTTTTAAGCGAAAAAGATGTTCCAGGACTAGAGGGCATGGGATGAAGTTGGAGGGAGGACGATTCAGAGGAAACATGAGAAAGAATTTCTTCACAGAACGGGTGGTGGACAAGTGGAACACCCTGGCAGAGGAAGTGGTGGGGGCTGAAACAATCACAGGATTTAAGAATGCATGGATAGACATAAAGAATTCTGGAAGTCAGGGTAAGGGCAACAGACTTCTAGGAAAACAAACTGAACTTACAAGCTCAAATGGGCAGACTGGGTGGGCCATAGGCCCTTATCTGCCGACACTGTCTATGTATCTATGTACGTGATTTCAGACACCAACTGCACCATTGTGCGCTATATGGGCGGAAACACGCCTTGGGTGAGATGTAAAAATGACAGCGGTACTACCTATAAGAAGGTGTGGTAAAATGGCAATGTTGAAAATCTGAGTGAAAATATTGAGTACCGCGAACTTACGAAAGGTATGAGAACTGTACACTACTGTAAAACAGTCATTTTTGAATTTTTTCACCAAATTTCTAACATAGTCATTTTAAGACTTTGCTCATGAACAGTGTCACTGTGATTTTCTTAATTTATCCCGTACATTGATTTCGAACACCGACTGCGCCATTATGTGCTACATGGGCGGAAACACGTTTTGGGTGAGATATGAAAAATGACATCTATACTATTTATAAGAAGGTGTGGCAAAATGGCAATGTTGGAAATCTGGAGTGAAAATATTGAAAATTCGCGAACTTACGAGCGTGCATAGGAACTGCAGAACGCACACTCGTAAAACAGTCATTTTTTGGAATTTTTTCACCAAATTTTCAACATAGCCATTTTAACACCTGAGCTCATGAACAGTGTCACTGTGATTTTCTTAATTTGTCCCGTACATTGATCTCGCACACCGACTGCGCCATTGTGTGCTACATGGGCATAAACACGTTTTGGGTGAGATGTGAAAAATGGCAGCTGTACTACTCATAAGAAGGTGTGATAAAATGGCAATCTTGGAAATCTGGAGTGAAAATATTGAAAATTCGCGACCTTATGAGCGTGCATAGGAACTGTGCAACGCTACTCGTAAAACAGTCATTTTTAGGAATTTTTTCATTAAATTTTCAACACAGCCATTTTAAGACCTCTGCTCATGAACAGTGTCACTGTGATTTTCTTAATTTGTCCCGTACATTGATTTTGCACACCGACTGCGCCATTGTGCGCTACATGGGCGGAAACACATTTTGGGTGAGATGTGAAAATGACAGCTGTACTACTCATAAGAAGGTGTGGTAAAATGGCAATGTTGAAAATCTGGAGGAAATATTGAAATTTCGTGAACTTACGAGCCTGTAGAACTGCGCAACGACGACAGAAACAGAAATATTTTTGATGATATCAATTACTGAAGCGATTCTTCGATGAATGATGTCACCATGGTAATATTCAGGCCCGGCGGGTGATTTGCGCAGTGACCGCGAATCACCGGCCCGAATAACGCCATGACAGTGACATCATTCATGAGAAGGGTCCCAAAACTCCATGTTGAAAATTTGGCAAAATTCCCAAAATGCCTGAGATATGCAATAAAGTTGAAACCCCCCTATCTAGCCCATTATACAGCTTACTGGCATTTCCTCAGTTCGCGATCGGCTTTGAAGAGTGCAGACGTGTTCCCGGTCCACCGAAGATCGTTGCACTGGAGTCCGGAGGTAAGTATGGGGTGAGGGGTGGGGTGTGGGGAGGCTGGGTGCGCAGTGGGTGGGTGCGGGTAGTGGGAGAGGGGGTAGGGAGACGCGCCGCGGGAACGCTTTTTGTTTTACAGGTTTTTTTTTAAAAAATGACTACGTGGGACATTTGACATGCTGAGGTGGGCTCCCAGCATGGCACAAGGACATTGGGGAGACATTCAGCTGATGGGGATTGGGCACCCCGTCGGCATGGCATTGTTGCCCACTGGGTGGGCTCCCAGTGTGGCACAGGGCAGGAGGGCATTCAGCTGGCGGGGATTGGGCACCCTCACGCTGGGATCTTTGCCACGCTTGGGTGGGCCCCAGCGTGCAATTACTACTGGGAACGCAGGCTTAGCCGACAGGGATTGGGCACCCCGTCGGCTATACAGTGTCTGCGGGGAGGCGGGGGTGTGCACGCCTGCAGGTGTCTGTGGGGGGAGCTGCGCGCAGGCAGCCGATATCTGCTCCGGTGCTCACTGAAGCACAGCTCCCCTCAATCAGCGGTTGCCACTGTATTTTGAGAGTGTCATAGACAGCTCCAAAATGCATTGGCTTACAGGGGCCGCTACCACAACACACTGACTGAATTGGAGGAGGAGGTGACACACCTCCGAAATCTCCGATGATGGCACTATGTTTCTTGCACATGCGTGCAAGCAACATAAAAATGAAATGAAATAAAAGACATTGGTTTAGATTATAGTGAATGTTTACTGAGACAAACTAAGAACAATTGTAATTTTGGAACAGAGGTTCTCTACTTAGGTCTTTGGCCTGATCTATGCCCCTACCTACCTACCTGCCTAACTGCGTGAACTGGCTGCATGCAAATTGTGGCAGGGCCTGGGTTTTGACAGGGTACTCACAGTTCAGGAGATTCAGACCTTGCAGGGCATGAATACTGTCAGTAGAAATATTTCCAATGTGTTCAATTCCCGGTTCCTACATCTGGGTTTTATTTCTGATAATTTTGAAGAAGAAGAAGAAGAATCAGCATTTATATAGTGCTTTTCATACAGAATGTGTCCTAAAGTGCTCTACAAGCAATGCTAGACTGGCAGTGAAGTGACTGAATGTGTAGTGGTGGCCATATTGCACATCAGCACTCACACACAGCCTAGACAATTGCATGAACCAGTTTTATGGGAAGGGGAATGTTGGCCAGTACACCAGGGAAAGTCTACCACTAGCTAACATCACAGGTGCTCTAATGTCAGCGCTGAAATGTCGGCAACCAAAAGACATCACTCCTATAATAGTATACCAGGAGGAAGCACGCTCAGGAGGTGAAGGAGTAGTTGAATGCTGAGGTGACAGAAGATGGTCCAGAAATAGGAAATAGGAATGTCACTCACCTTTAGGATAGGGAGAGGGGACTGGGTTGGTGGAGAGAAAAGGGCATGGATGACCTTCCAGAATTTGGAGTGGCATTTAAGGTTGTTCTGGAGTGTGGATGCAAAGTATTCAGACTTGGCAAGCCTGGCAGCTCTTGTCCGGTACTTGATTAGATTGGCAGAGGAGCCAGGTTCTTGTGAGTCCTCTAGGCAATGTCTTGCACACAGAGACAGGCCAGTAACTCTGCTGTGATCCATTGGAAGTGGGAACCTCTGAGCCAGGTTTTGGTAAGGGGCCATGTAGATCCCAGACAGACATGAATTTGGAGTTGAAATACTGGGTAGCAGAATTTATGTTGCTGGCTGAATAGATGGGTGATCAGTCAACAGCTACCAGGTGAGCATGGAGGGAGGACAAGTTCAGCAATGTGAATGACTAGATCTGGATGAATTGGGGGCTTTGGGACACTGAATCTTATGCACACAATAGACCTGACAGTCCCTGGGTACTCAGTGTTCAGGTGCGGTACAGGAAAACGTGGAGTGGGAACGTAGCCCATCACGTCAAGGATCACGCTGAGGTTCTGGAAGACAAGTGCATCAGGGGCAGTAATGGGGAGATAGAGTCACTGTGAATGCAATTCACGGCAGCCTCAGGCAAGAAACTACACTTGGGGTGATCTATAGACCACCAGAGGAAGTGAGGGACAGATAGCTTGGGGGAGAACCAGAAAGGGGTAGCAAAAGGGGCAGTAGTGGTAGTGGGTTATCTGAACCTGCCAGACATAGATTAGGATGTTCCAGTGGCCAGGAGCACCAGACGTCAAGCCTTTCTGGATACATTCCCGGACTGTCTACTGGTACAGCAAGTTAAGGAACCCACCAGCCATTCTCGTTATGGTGTTCACCAACTCAGAGGTGGCAGAGCTGTGAGACTAGGGAAGTCACTAGGGAACAGTGTCCACAACTCCATTTGGTTTGAACTGGCACATGGGACCAGAAAACCCAAATTGAGAGCTGACATCCTTGATTTTAGAAAGGCGGACTTCAATAGGCCAAAGGAGCTGGTCCAGAGCAAGTTAGTCAGGGTAGACAGCACAGCAGGTGTGGAAGAGAGATTGGGGGGGGTCAATAAAAGGGCAAAAGGAAGTCCCAAGGGAAATCACAAAACCTTTTTCTTCACTTCTTGTGTGGGTGGAGCAAGCCTATTCTGGTTCTGTAGTATAAGTTTCAGTGTTTGGCAACAAAAAGGGCAATTCTCAAGGCTTCTAAGTCAGGCATGAGAATGGTAACCAAAAGGAACCAGTTCAAGAGACCATTGTGGTTCTTGGCAAAAGTCAGGGAAGCAGCAAGGGCCACGAAAAAGGCCCTCTCTGGGTACAAAGAAACGCAGGGGGAGGAAGAATGGGGAGAATACTTACTGAGAAATAAGGAGGCAAAGAGGGTGATTAGGGAGGCACAAGCAGATACAGAGCTGTGTAGTGTAGGGGGAGTCAAAGGCAGAGAAAACATTTATTTCAGTATATTAGGGAAGAAAGGAGGGAGGGAAGGAGAATGATTAGACTATCTAAAGGAGGGGTAGGGTGATAGAGGAAGACATGCAAAAGGCTGCAGTCCTTAATGATTACTGTTGCTCTGTCTTCACTAGGGAGGATGGTGGCCAGTGCCAGAGAGTGGCATCAAAGCAGCCACAAAGGAGGTCCTGGGGATGAGGCAGCCAGTTTTTACAATCAAAAGGGTCTGGAAAGGGATATCAGTCCTAATGACAGATAAGGCCCCTCGACTAGATGGGATGCATCTTAGGGTGATCAGGGAACTGGCAGTGGAAAGGGCTAAACTCCCGATAAGACTATTCAATAGCTCATAACAGATGGGGTAGTTCTGAAGGACTGGAGAGTGATGGTTGTAGTTCTGCTTCATGGGGGGGGGGGGACAATGAGTAAGCAGGTAACTACAGACCTGTCAGTCTTACCTCTGTTGTAGGGAAGCTGATGGAGTCATTGGTCAAAGAGGATGTCGTGGACTACATATAGAGCAGTGGTTTCCAGGGTAGTAAACAGCATGGGTTTGTGGCAGGGAGATCTTGTCAGACTAACTTGATAGTTTCTTTGACTGGCTGACGTAGGCATTAAATAGGGGCCACACCACAGATTTACTCTACTTCGACTTCATCTAGGTGTTTGGTGCCTCGTGATGGTTGCTGAAGAAGATGGAGGACGTGGGTGCAGCTAGGGACATAGAAAGACAGGTAGGTAACTGACTAAAGGGGAAGCAGCAGAGAGCTGTGGTTAATGGGATCAAATCAGAAGAGAGGTCATGAGCGGGGCACCACAGGGATCTGTTCTGGGTCTGGTCCTCTTCGATGTTCTCATCAGTGACATTGGAGAGGGAATCCAGGGCAGGGTGTGTCTCTTCACTGATGACACCAAACTCAGTGGGAGAGTGGATAGTGACAAGGGAATCAGGGACATGCAGAATGACCTGCAAAGGACAGAGGTGGTCTTAGGTTTGGAAGTTGAAATTCAATACCAAAAAATACAAGGTGATGCACCTAGGGAACAAGAACCCCAGGATAGAGTACTGGATGTGTGGGGTAAGACTTAGCACTATGGCAGAGAATGGGACCTAGGAGCTATCAGCAACACCCTCAAAAAAATTAAGCCCGTGCAACAAGTTCTATAGTAAGACAAACAAAATGCTGGGGTGTATCAGGAGACATACTGACAGCAGAAGGAACGAGGTAATACTTCCTATAGATCCTTGGTGAGGCCACACCTGGAATGCTGTGCCCAGGTCTGGAGTCCTCACCTCAGGAAAGCTAAGGACGGGCTAGAGATGGTGCAGTGAAGGGTGATAAAGATGATTCAGGGCCAACGGGACAGGTCTTACAAGGAGTGCCATAGCCCCTTCACCGCCACACGGAGTGTGCTAGAAATATTTCTTTAAATATCGTGAATAAAGTTTCAATAGTTATAAGCCAGCCAGCCTGGCTTCTGTAGTAGGGTAACTGATGGAAACACTGTTAAGAAAGGATTGTGGAACACCTAGAATTCCATGGACTGCAGGACCCGAGGCAGCATGGCTTGACAGAGGGGAGGTCTATTAGGTTTGTTTGACTGGTTAACCAAGGTGTTGGATCAGGGAGGGGTGGTGGACATGGCTACCTGTACTTCAGCAAGGCCTCTGACACTGTTCCACATAGCAGGCAGGTAAACAAGTTATGTAGCATGGGGTGGACAATAAGGTGGTAACCTGGGTAAGAAACTAGTTAGGGGATAGGAGGCAGAGGGTGGAGGTAAATGGAGGTCACATGGAGGAGGGTAGAGTTACCAGCAGGGTGGGGTCCCTCAGGGGTCAGTGCTAGAGCCAGTCCTCTTAAATATCTTTATTAGCAACATAGCACAGGAACTGAAATGGAAGGTCTGCCTCTTTGCAGATGACATCAAGATCTGCACCAGAGTGGACACTCCATGCAAAGGATGGAAAGAGATTTAAAATGGCTGGAGGATGGTCAAAAGTTTGGCAGCTAAGGTTTAATGCAAAACAAAAAGCAAAATAATGCACTTGGGTCACAGAAACCCGGGGTGGAATATAAAACTGGGGGGTACTTGCAATGACCAAGCAGGAAAGGGGCCGAGGGTAATCATATGGGATGACCTGAAGGTGGCCAGAAATTGCAACAAAGCGATCGGGAGAGCTGGTGCGATGCTGGGATGTATAGATAGGGGTAATACTAGCAGGAAGAGGGAAGTGGTGTTGCCCCTATATAGCTCATTTGTAAGACCATACCTGGAGTACTGTATCCAGTTTTGGAAACCACATCTCAGGAAATATGTAGACAGAGTAGAGGCAGTACAGAGGACAGCTACCAAGATGGTACAGAGTCTGCATCAAAGGCCCTACAAGGAAAGGCTAATGTACACCCTGGAGGAGTGGCAGGAGAGGGGGATATGATTGAGACCTTTAAATACCTCACGGGGCAAAAAAGTACAGGTGGGAGATATTTTTCGGAGGACAGAGTGCTTTAGAACAAGGGGCCACAATATGAAGTTGGAAGGGGGTAGATTCAGGAGGGATGTGTGGAAATATTTCTTCACAGAAAGACTGGTGGATGCCTGGAACAGTCTTCAAAGAGAGGTAGTGGGGGCCAAAACAGTGGTGGGATTCAAAAAGGCCTGGGATAGGCACAAGGGAATCATAAGGGACTGTAAATGGGTGGAAGAGAAAGTGCCATAAACTTAGAAGGGTTCATACTGAGGCAGACAAGGAGTAAAACACGTATTGCCCATACGAAGCTCCTATCTCATCTCCCACAATAGTGTATGTTCCCTTCATTCGAAATCCAGTCATTGAGTCTTTTATTGAAAAAAGATTTACTTTCACTTTATATTATTTCGATAGGAAGGGCACTCCAAAGGTTTACTTTTTACTTGGGAGAAGTAACATTTTCTCTTAGTGCTACTGAATTTCACACATCGCAACTGTAGCAGGTGTCTTCATGTACCCAACATGTCTTGTTTAAATACAAATCTTGCTTCATTAAATAGATAAGGATCCGTGATAATATCCCACATGAGGAGAAGATCATCCTTTATCCTTCTTAACTCAAGGGGCACGAGATTAAACTTTTTAATTTATCGTCATAATCCCAATTCCTTAAGCCCCATCACAAACCTTGTCATTCTTCTTTGCACTTTTTCAAGTTGAATGCAATCACTTCTTTTATAAGGGTATCAAAACTAAGTGCAGTAATTGAGGTATGGTCGAACATAAGATCTGCACAGAGGTGACAAAACATTGGGGTCGCTAGATCTAATATTTCTACGTATTGCCCATAGGGGTTTATTTGCTTTGCTTATCACTTTGTTTACTTGCCTGGAGGAACCGAAATAATTTGATACATATACCCAAAGATCTTTTTCAAGTGTAGTTTCTGAAAGATTTTGTCACATAGAAAATATTTGTACTTCTTATGGTTGAAGCCAAGATGCATAACCTTGCATTTTTCGAGACTGAACCTCATTTCCCATGTCACAGCCTGCTGTGTGATTTTGTCATGGTCGTCCTGAATTCTGTCTACTTCCTCAAAGGTGGCATATGTACCCCTGTTTTGGAGTCATCTGCATATTTGGTAGACCAACTACTTACGTTCTACATGAGGTCAAATATAAATACCTGAAAGATGAATGGGCCAAGGACTGAACCATGAGGCACCCCACTTGGCATACTACCCTCCTGTGAAAACACCCCATCGATCGCCACTCTCTGAGTTCTGTCACTCAGCCAGCTCGCTATCCATCTGACACATCTATGATCTACCCCTCTCAGTTGTAACTTTTTTAATGCCACCCAGTGATGGACAAGGTTAAATGCCTTGCTGAAGTCCAAAAAGATAACATCACAAGGAGTCCTCTTATTCAAGTGGTAACTAATTTTCTCGTAAAAGCACAATAAGTTAGTTACACACAACCTTCCCTTGGTAAAACCTTGTTGCTCACTATCAGTGTTGCATAAGGATGGTTGGATTTTGTCTTTTATAATACCTTCTAAGAGTTTGCAAATAATAGATGTGAGGCTGATAGGTTGATAATTTTCGATGCTATGCCAGTCATCCTTTTAAATAAGGGGACAACATATGCATTCTCCATTCCTTAGGAACACCACCACTATTCAGACTATTTTCAAAAAACAACTTCAGAGGGTATAATGAGTGATCCAACATAAATGTAATCATTCTTGCAGTAATCATATCGGGGCCTGGAGAGCAATCTGCTTTCATATTTCTAACCCATGACCTGATTTCATCCTCAGAAATTACTTTTATAGAGCTAGGTTCAGAACTTGGTGGTAATGGTGTCTTATATTTTGTACCATAAATGCTGCAAAAATGCTTAGTGAATGACTCCACCATATTTTCAACTCTTGGATAGTGGAGTTATCACACACTAAGGGATGTACTTTACATCTGCGCTTTTTCAAGGAGCTAATGTATCCATAAAAGGCCTTGCTGTTTTGTTTGGAAACATTTTTTGCCAGGCTAAGCTCCATCTTGCTTTTAGCTCTTCTTATTGCAATTTTACATTGTTTCTGTTAAGCCTTATATTTGCTATCCAGAAGTGACCTACAAATGAAAAAGTTAAATCTGGATGCACTATTCACTATGGTGCAACAAGATTTATTGCATTGGAGGACCTTACCGACTTCATTATGGGGACGTATTAGTTTAATTAAAATTAATATTCTCCCTCGCTTATTCTACCCTATCAAACTGCTTAATCAATGGCTTCCTTTGACATGGTTTAAGAGAGTCCAATTGTGTATAACAGAATTAATTTGGTTGCATATGGTCCCCAAGAAGAGCTTACCACAAATTAACAGCGCCTAAAGGGTTGGGAGGTTTATGATTACCATATTTTGGGCTTTACTGTTGGGCTAGCTAGATTAACAAATCACTTAGATGGCTTGCGTCAGTTGCAGAGCTAGAGACCCTCCCCAATGTCCCAACTTGGCTCCGAACTGAAAAACAAATGATACAAGAAAAAGGAATGTCCCCGATATCCCTGTTCCACTCCAAACTAAGTGACCTTCCACCTACTCTGCGACAGACAGTGGTGGGGACCTCAGTGAAGATTCACTCTCAGCTATGTACGCTAATAAGGTACAAGCAATGTCAGGATCTGAACCAACCCCTAGCCAGAAATCCCAATTTTAAAATTGATGGACACATGCTGTGTCCCTCTTGGATCCCTCAACTAGCCAAGACCTCAGCGAATGAGCTACTAGGGGAAAATAATGCTTGGCTGTCGGTAGCAGATATTTTAAATAAGTTTGCTATTAGTCCGAAATTAGTATTTAAAGTGTTCCAACTTAGACATATGTTGGTCCAGTTCTTTACCCAGCCGATTGCCCAGCCACTGGCCGAGGGTTCCATAACATCTCCTTACCCTCTTGCCTCTGCCCCACATGCTGTCTCCAACATTTACGCCAACCTATATGGCAAAGTTTTCCCAACAATAGATGGTATCCCGAAATATTGGTCTTCGTTATTTCCACAGACACTGCCTCACTGGCAGAGGATCTAGCTGGATTGCCACTGTTATGTTATCCAAGACAGGCTACGACTCATGCAGCTCCAGATTCTCAATGATATGTATCTGACACCATATAAATTACATAAAATGGGGAGGGCGGATACACCTTTGTGTACATGGTGCAAAAATGGCATCAGTACACTTCAACATATATTCTGGGAGTATAACAAGGTAGCACCCTTATAGAAACCTATCCAGAATAAAGCAGACCCTTTGTTGGGTCTCCAAGACCACTTCATTCCTGAAATCTGTCTGGTGGGTGACTTTGGTGGCATTCCAATTAAAGCATGTAGATACCATATGGCTATGATTGCACTCTCAGTTAAAACACTGGTTCTCCACCATTGGGTCGACAAAGAACTCATTTCTTATTCAGAATGGGTTCAAGAGTTACTTTTTAATCTACATACAGCGAAGATGATAGCCAGGCTGTACACTCGCACCCAAAAATATAAACATGTCTTGGAGAAACTTCATGTATTATACTCTATATAAAGCAACTTACTATGATTATGGTTATGATTGTAATGCCATAACTGCTACTTGTGCCCAATAATACTTTATGGTGCGGGGGAGGAGTGGAAGGTGGAGGGGGTGTTGGGCATGTCTTGTCATTGTATGTCTGATTCTATGTACTGCACTTGGTTTTCTAAAACTAAAAAAATGCAAGCCTCAGAATATTTTTGACCACTTTGTCCTTGGCTTATTGTTATTAGAGCACTTTCTAAATGTTGGTATCACTCTACAGCGCAGGTCCAATATTGTAGTTTTTATTTTATTCCTTATAACCTTGGTGTCACAATTAATCAACAGGTTATCCCACTGTATACCAGATAAGACAGTTTATTTTGTTTATATCAGCCTCTTTATAAAGATAGAAATATGATTCACTGCATGGCTTGATGAAGGTAAAAACAATGTCAATCCACATTGCATTATGGTCCCTTGTACTTTAAGGTGGACCTGTGTGATAGCATTTAATATTTAAATTCAGTATACCCAGTACCACATCTAAAATATTGTCATCTCTTGTTGGCTCTAAAGCATACTGATACATTTGAAATTGCTCACAGGCTGAAATGAATTGTCTTCCCTGGACTGAAATGGCCACATGTGCTTCCTAGTCAATATCCTCCAGGTTTAAAATCACCTGTAAAACGTACTTCACTTTGCTCGCAAGCAGATCCAGTTTCTGTAATCAGCTATGAAGTAACATCAGGAGGTTGTATCAGGGGGATGATAACACAGTCCAACTATCATAGAATCCATTAAATTAGAGAAGGCTTTGATCCACAAGCTCCCCATATCAGTAGATATAGTAATCTTATTAATATTTATGGGATTGAGAAATGAGTTGATGTACATGGCAATCCCACCACCCTTTTTATTAGACCTATTTTTTTTTGTATTATCTGTTTTTCCACCCCCCATACCCTGGCCAATCACTCCTTCGGGCCCCTCATTGGATTGCCCCAGCTTGGCAGCTTCCTGACCCCCACTGCCCCACATTTGCAGCCTACCCAGGTATCCCCGATGCATCCCATCATCGGGTGGGTCCCTTACTTATGTGAGGGATGAGTCTTCCAGCCATACTTCACAACCCTGGGTGCTGCTGAGGTGGCAGATGGAGGTCCAGGAGCCCAGAGCTGGAGATCTGGGGAGGCCATCACCCGATTGGCCAGAGCACCATTTCCTGGTTTTCTCCTGAGAGGAACGACATGCCACTGACGTCACAGTAAGCGCCAGACATCCGTCACTCCCCAGACAGCTACGGCCAGACATTGTGCTGTACCCCCGGCCTCCGCCAGAGGTCAGCAGATGCTGAGCCACATCCCCCCCCCCCGGTGAAGGAGAGCTGTCAATGGATGCTCTGTCCTTCTCCCCCCTGGCCAACCCTCCAGTGACCCAAGTCCATTCCCAAACCCAGGTTGCCGGCGTCACAGACGGAAATGCAACTGCTGCACCAGCAGGCCAGCTTATTAGACCTCTTGTAATAAAATAAATCATACCTACAGATATTCTCACCCCAAGCCTCATTGTTTGACCACCATGTTTCTATAACAGCTATTATATCTGTTTTTTCTTTAGCAACTAATGCTAATAGCTCGTCAAATTTATTATTGAGGCTTCAAGCATTTACAAAGCAGCACTTTGTTTTACTGTACTTACTGTATTCTTGAACTTGATTTAAGTGTTGCTTTATTACAAGTATTGGAATTCTGTGAAATTCTAATGTTTTTCCCCAGACTTACTAGTTTAAAGTCATATTCTCTAGTGCAACAATAAAACTGTTGCTCAGAACGTTTGTTCCCTTTTTGTTTAGGTGAAGACCATCCTTAGAATAGTGGGATGTGTTACCCCGAAAGACATCCCAATTATCAATGAACATTATCTTTTTCTTTGTTGCACCAGCTGGGGAGTCTGGCATTGATCCGAGCAATGCTGTGATTCTTTTCTGTATTGACCCTTGGTACTGGTGAAATGCTGGACACTGCAACCGAACACTCCTTCTCTTTAATCTTGTTCCCTAAGGACAGGAGATCATAACAAATGTCGTTTTCATGATGCCGCTCAGCATCATTGATACTCACATGCAAAATAATCGCAGAATCAATTTCAGAGATTAATCTATTCTCTGATTAATATCTGATATTTGTGCACCAGGTGTAGAATTTATCTTGTTTACAGACATTAGAATCAGTAATATAATGGAATCACCGATGACACGTTTCTGTTTAGTGAAATTACCTTTAGTTACACTATTACGTGCTTCAGAAGGCAATTTAGACCTAGATGACTTGATTTCCTCTACCAGGGCTGGTGCATCAGCTAAGAGGTGAATATCTATTGGATAAGGCTACTTCCTTGTGGCTCAATGGCCTTCTACCCTTCTTATGGGGATTTCTTGTGACAAGACACCAGTCCTCTGTGTCTTCACTTCCTGAATCTACAGTGTCTCCTTCAGGTGAATATTCAACTCTATATGAATCTCCACTATCCTAGCTAATCCTTTTCCAACTGTCCTTAACATATGCAAGCTGTGTTGCAATTTGTTTTACACTAGCATTGTGTCTACCTTCCAAATTGTGCTGCTTCTCTTTCATGATCTGTAATTCACATGGCATATAGACACCTTTTTTAAAACTAGCACCAAGTATAGACGTTATGGAGATTTTAATATCTCTGTACATTGGGGTAATAGACAGGAAGAGGCAAAACTGTGTCATCATCTCACCGGTTTTGCCAGCACGATATCCCAGGGGCTGCACTCCATTTCTTAATATGCTGGATGCACCATTTGAAAATAAAAAGTTAAAAGCAATCGGGTATTTAAAATGCTTAGCTATTTCTTGACACGGGGAGTCGGGTGCTCAAGCCACAATCTATGCACCAGTGGCTCGAGCACCTTTCCCTGCAGATCTCCTTTAATACCAAGCCCTGATTACAGAGGAGCTCTATAAAATCCTCAGAAGGATTTACAAATGTCATCTTGTTTACAGTACAAGAACAAAAAGTTACTTCCTGAGGACTATCAAGTAAAGTGAGAGGGCCGCCTCCCTCAGTGGACACGAGTAGACGTGCTTGCCTCTGCCCTCGCGTCACTTCCCCTTGCTACAGGCTGAGCTTTAAGCAGTGGGATATAGAAATGAAGGAACTTGAGTAGAGCACAAAATAAACACAACACAAAACTTTTAGAACGGTGGGAAACACAACTTAAAACTAAAATCTGGCTGCCTTAGTTTTAAAACAGTGGTATGATGTAGTTAAAACAAAAAATCAGCTGTTTTGTAATCCCCTTAGAAAGTGGGGACTATGTATCACAGCAGCCCTGGGTACTATTACCAGGGCAACAGACTACATACTAGTCTCTTAACAAATAAACATGTATTAAATATATTATTTGTGGAAGCCCCCCCCCAATTCGGGCTTACCTGGTAGGGCTACGGCCTTCCGACCCTCTGCCAGGCATCCTACAAATGACTGTGGTGTTAACGGGTTAAATTAAATAATCTGAGGCCCAGCTTCAGGGAGCCTGCCAGGAAGACAAAAAGGCAGTTACTTAAACAACTACAAACTGGTTGCTGTTGGGAAAAAACCCAGAGGCAGCCTGGAGATCACCTAGGGAGTTGCAGCCAATAATAGAGAGGCTGCTCAGAGGAAATATAAGGCTGGTTTTTAGCACCAAAAAGGGGTTGGAGGTCAAGAGGGACTGCAGGGTGGATGACAGAGGAGAGAATGCTCTCATGAATACAGTCTAACTGGCTGTGCACACCCTACCTACCTCCATCTGCCAAGCTGACTGCAGGAGGAAAAGTATCTGCTTGTGAGACTGAAACAGAGTAGAGAAAAGCAGCAGCCCAGCTAGTTTGGACTTCAGTTTAACTGAGAAAATAAGAGATGGGCTGTTTACTTTGAAAACAATCCCTGCTCCCCACATCACATAAATCATTAAGTGAAGTGGACATTTCAGCCAGGGCAGAGTCTGTAAGTGTTGATCCAAGCTGCTGCAAAAGGACCCAACATGCTGTGATAGTATCATCAAGGTGAGGGGCTGCAGATTTTGAGACTGTGGAAGCACTACTGCCCTGCATTGGTCCTGAGGGTGGTCCTGCATGCTTTGGAAAGGGTTTGGGGAACATAAGCAAACTTGGTTCCTGGACTGAAGACATCGACGCAGCAGGTTGAAGGACGAAACAGGCCTGTCTGTGTGAAGTCAGTATACATAGGCCCGTAGATGAAGCTGGCAAGGCCAGGCAGGTGACACTCATCATCCCTGGAACCATCAAGTTTATTTTCCCCACCAGTGGTGCACCACCTACGTCAAAACCTCCATGGTACCATGCAACGCAACTGGCTGTGAACCCCCAGAGTGGACTGCAAACTATGAGTACCCTGAGCTGTGGCTCTGGGGA
Organism: Neoceratodus forsteri; assembly: GCA_016271365.2. Classification (NCBI taxonomy): domain Eukaryota; kingdom Metazoa; phylum Chordata; order Ceratodontiformes; family Ceratodontidae; genus Neoceratodus; species Neoceratodus forsteri. The sequence continues at coordinate 213,428,510 of JADMNL010000022.1, forward strand.
GTCTTTTAGTTAGCTAGTCAGATAGGATTCTGGGGGTAAATCATTCCACCTCTATTAAAAGACACTCAAGTCTGCCAGTATAAGATAATCAAATCAACGTGTGTTGTGTTTAACTGGGCCCCAATGAAAGACCCCAGGCCTGCACTACCGCACAAGGACAATCTGGGTGCACCCAGGGGGTGGTGAGAAGGGTTGATACTGGGTAAGGTATTGTGCCTACAGTGAATTGTGTTTGATAGTCTCCTTCTTGTTCCCCCTTCCCAATAAATAAGGTTACTGTCTGCATTTCATTCACTGTCCCTGTGTTATTGAAGAGTGCTGCTGGGGGGTGTGGGGCCATAGTGTGGAAACTGTAATTTGTGTGGGGAACATATTGTTGGGGCAGGGTACTATTTCCTGGGGGGTGGTAACCTGTTCTTAATCCACAGGATTCCCTTGCCATTACCCCAGATGGAGGCACCGCACCACACGAGCTGTCACAGCAGAACCCAGGCCGGCCCCCTTAGAGGTGTATTCAGAAGTACCCTGAGGGCCCTCGGAGCAGCCAAGGTGAGTCAAAGGGCTGTTAAATTAGTTTTTTTTCAGCTTTTGTAGCCCAGATATTTCTGATCCACATTCTCTCAGGAAGATTTTGGGTAGGGTAATTTTTTCGACAGACGCACTAGCACGCTACAACACTGGTCGGACTACAATTCCCAGCTAGCGCCACAGCTTCTGCAGCTACAGCAATCACAAAGAAAAAGGACAGACTAGATGGGCCAAGTGGCCCTTATCCGTCATCAGTTTCTATGTTTCTATGTAACAATTCTCAACTTCTTCCTATGCAGTTTATAAGGGACCAGTTTCATTCCTTATCCTGCAGTGCCATCTTGTAGGCCTATTGAAAAGGCAGACAACAACTGGTAAAAGCAGAAGGCTCCTTCTCCGCTTGTACAAAACTCCTAAAAGGAGTACCTCAAGGGTCAATCTTAGGGCTACTGTTATTCATGGTCTATACTGGTGACTGGAATAGAAACAGAAACAAGGCTAGCATACATCTCTTCACTGACGACACAGTCTTATACATCTCCAAACTGACCCTACCTGAATTATTGATAGACCTACAAACAGAATTCAACATACTACAAGAAAACCTCAACCAGGATAAACTGTTACTCAACGTAGAAAAAATAAAGTTATGATCTTTACCCCTAATAACACATCCCCTAGCACTACCCAAACCCATAAAATACCCACACTTCTTGGTTATATATTAAAGGCTACCTAAACACAATTATGATGGGGCACAATTCTGAAAACCCTCCTGTGGAATTAGAGCAGACAGGGAGAGGTTTTGAATAAAATTATTCATTACCTTAAATACTACAGTTTAACACATTTTCGGCAACTTTTTTCAAATTGCCGAAACCAGGAAACGTTTTTAGAAGACCGTACCGATTGGGGACTAAGGCTGCTGGAAATGTGCAGCACAATGATGTAATCTTAGCAAGTCTGATAGTCCCCAGTATGCAGTCGCTATGGAGCCTTATGTAATATGCATAATATTGCCATTATATGTGTACTTTGTTATCTTTATCATTATTTAACATGTACAGGACACTATTCTGTACATGTTAAATAATGATAAAGATAACATTAAACTCACCAGCAAAATCAGCTATGCAGTGTTTAAAATGCTGATGGATTAACTACGTATAAAGCCGTGTAGGTGTCATGGTGTGGCTACTTGAATGCTTATAAAATCGTGCATGTTCTACTATAGCAATTATAAAATGACAATTTCCTGCACTGCATGTTCATAGGTTCTCACTTTTCTTTTCCTGATTAATTATACTTTTGCTCTTCCATCTAAATACGGTCTATCTCCAGTTGTATAATGTATATTTATTTATGTCTTTGATAACTGGGTGAGTGGGCTGATCCATAAGGACTGATTTCAGCCACGACCCGGGCAACAACAATGAGGCAGCAAGGTGGAACATTAGTAGTTATACAAAAGTGCATATCCAAGCAGTAGTACAAATACAATGTAAGGACAGTGAAACAGTCTGGGTACAGAGAAGTAGAGACTGGGTAACAATATGTAGGTCTCAGTCTACAGAGCAAAAAAAAAATATATACAAAATACACAGAAAATGCTTGTTTACAAAAGTTGAGTTGTAGTTCATTAGACAGAGGTGCTAAGAAACATTAAGCTATAATCTGGTTCAAGGTCAGCTGGCATTCATCTGTATCCCCTCCCCCGGGTCGTGCCTGAAAACAGGCAGGATTTGTCTAGTGCACTTACCTGGTCAACAAAAACTAAATAAATAAATACAATACAGCAGCTTATCTTTTCAGAGACAGCCCTGATTGACCCTGAGGAAATATGATAGCAAAGACAACAAACGAAAATACACAAGTGCAATCAGGACTAGAGGGCAGGGATGGAGGCTGACGGGTAAAGGTATGAGGTAGAGGCAGTGCAGAAAAGCGGTGCAGTGAGGGGGTTAGGGTAGATCTTGGGCCGAGACATGGCCATGGGAACAGCTGCTGGAGGATTCAGTCAAGAGCCAGGCTTGTAGGTTGTTTTTGAGGGACATGTGTTCCGGGGAGGAGCGGATTTTTAGAGGAAGCCTGTTCCAGAGGGAGGAGGCTGACACAGAGAAGGCTCTGCTTCCCATGGCAGAATGGGTCCGTGGGACATCCAGAGAAAGAGTGGAGGAAGACCTGAGGGTTCTAGGTGCAATCTTGTCTACGAGTAGAGAGGTGAGAGGGGACAGGTGGCGATTCCTAAGACAGCTATCAATTAGGCTGCCGGTAGCACAGTTGAAATGTCCCTGAAGGTTAGGCCACCCTAAGGATTTCTAAAGTGCACAGTGGTGAGTAGAGTAGGGTGCTTGGAGAACAAAGCAGCAGATGAAGTTGTATGTAATAATGAGGTGAAAGCGAGGCAAGGAGGTGGCGGTGAAGGAGTAGACAGGGGAGCAGTAGTCAAGCAGAGGGAGAAGGTTACCTTGTGCTATGGTGAGGCAGGCATCCTAAGACAGGAATAGTTTGGTTCTGTAGGCTGCCCCAAGTTTTTGGTGTATTTTGCTTACGATGTTTGTTATGTGCTCATTGGATATTAGGGAGGGATCTAGTGTCACCCCTAGGTATTTGAAGGGGGAGACTGTGTCAAGCGGTGGACCAGCTGGGGAGTGGATGAGTAGGGATGTGTTTGACTTGTCAACCTTGGCAAGAAAGGGCTTTGAGCCAAACAGCATGGCTTTGTTTTTTTTTTTTTCATGCACAAGCAGTTTCCTGGAGAGGTACCAGTCATGAGCAGCTCCATAGTTGATAGTTAGGGTAGATGAGATTTTCTCCAGGGATTTGTCACTGTGGTATAGTACAAAATCATCAGCATAGAGGAGTGCATTGCAGTTTAGACTTTTAGAGGGGAAAGAATTAATGAACATTGAGAAGAGCAGTGGGCCAAATATGGAGCCCTGTGGTACTCCAGTGCATGTGGATAGTGATGCAGAGGGCACCTTTCCGATCAGAACAGATTGGGACCTATTAGACAGATAGCTGTGGAACCATGTAGCAGTGTCTGGTGAGCAACCAAAGTGGTGCAAGGTGGAGTGAAGGAGGTGATGGTCCACTAGATCAAATGCCTTTGATAGGTTTACAAATACTGCACCTGTGGCCTTATCTATGTCCATGTTTCTCAGGACATGGTTGGAAAAAAGGGTGAGGGCAGAGTAGGTGCTATGATGTTTGCGGAAACCATGCTGGAGCAGACATAGAAGGTTATATTTTTCCAGATGCTCGGACAGCAGATGGTGGATAATTTTTTCCATTAATTTGCTGAGGTGACGGAGAAGGGAAATGGGTCTATAGTTTTCCGGGGCAAGAGGGTCACCAGCTTTGTAGGTGGGTACCACATGTGCATGTTTCCATGTGTTAGGCACTGTGGAAGTTGAGAGAGCAAGGTTGAGTATAAAAGGTCAAGGGTTTGACAATGGCTGGGGAGATGAGTTTCAGAAATGTTGGGTATAATCCATCACTTCCAGGGTTACCTCGTGCTGGGAGAGTCTTTAGTAGTTTGATGGTTACACTGTGGCTGATGGCCCTAAAGTAGAACAAAGGAGTAGTGTTACCATCTGCTGATGCCTGGGAGTTGCAGGTTAGTGAGAGGCTGGGGGGACAGCTCACTTAGGTGTGGGGTAAGATCAGTGAACATAGTATTGAAAAGATCTACAATTTTTGCAGGATTGGAGATGGGACCCAAGGCTGATGTAAACTGCGTAATTTGCTTGTTGGATTTGGGATTTAGGAGGGACCCAGTGATGACCCAGAAATCACAGGGGTTGCCAAGGGCATTTTTTTGCTGGTTAATGTAGTATTTTCCTTTTAGTGATCTGGCAGTCTTCTTGCAATAGTTTTGCAGCTGTCTGTAGGCATCCCGTAATTGAGGGGAGGGAGACTCTTTATGGAGTTTCCATGTATTGTCCTGGTACTTCATTTTAGCGAGTAATTCTTTGGACAGCCAGTGAGTACATCCACCCCTGACTCTTCTGGTGGTGGTGGGGGACAGTTTATCCTGTAATGCACGAATGGTGTCTGTTAGATAAGATACAGCAGAAGAGACATTGCTCTGCTGGTATAGGGTAGTCCAATTTATGGACCTCGCTTCCCTAAGGACTGAGGCCAGGTCATGGCAATTGAACCTTCTGAAAGACAGACTGTTTTTTTGGGGGGGAGGCACTTGGTTTTGGTGGTCAGTATGATATAAGTGGGGAAGTGGTCACTTATTGAGTCAACCATGGTGCCAGCCTGGAGGACTTTGTCAGCTCAATTTGTGACAATCCAGTCCAGAATAGAATGGTTTTTGCAAGTGGAGATTGTGTCTAGTGGGAGAGGAGATGATTTGCTCCAGGTTGTGCAACTTTAGCAGCGTTGCTTGGTCAGACGCAGGAGAAGCTACCCAATTAGTGTTAAAGTCTCCGAGTAAAATGGAGTCTCTTTGGGGGTAGCACTTGCTAGCCCATCCAGGAAATTCTCAGGGCCCTGAAGATTCCCTGTTGGGGGGAGGGGGGGTTCTAGCAGCAGCCTAGGTGAAGCTTTTTTGCTGTCCCCAGGGATAACTCCACGAGTATCCACTCACGCAGGGAAGTAGAGGCTGAGCAGCTTATAGAGGTGGTGGTGATGTGGTCCTGGACGTACAGGACAACACCTCTGCCTCATTTTCTACCTGGTCTGTCCTGCCAAAAAAAGGGAGTAGCCCTGGAGTAAGTATGAAGCATCATTATGATGGTTCTTGAGCCAGGTCTCAGAGACTCCTAGTACATGCAGTTTGTATAGGGATACCTGGCACTTGAGATCAGGGAAGTTTGCTCGGTGGCTTCGAACATTCATGAGGGCAACTTTTAGGCCCAACTGACTTGCCCAGGTGACATCTGAATGGTCAATTTGCACATTCACGGGGTCTGGATTCCTTTCTACATTGTCTGCAAGTAGAAGGAGGGAAAGCAAAGGCCCGGCCAGAGGTAAGTCCAGCGGGGACTGGATGTGAAGAGAGTGGACAAACAACCCAAGTAAGCGTCGCTCATAATTAGATAAGCGTCCTAGTAAGTTAATACCTATAGATGTGGGCACATGCCTGAGCACTGTAGCTGCAGGTTCAGTGGGTGAGGGAGTCTCAATGAAAGTGAGGAGGTCTTATTGATCAGCTGCCAGGGTATAGGCACAGAAATCAGTGAAAAGTAGCAAGCCTGACATCGGCGTTGAGACTAGTAGTATAGTAAATAGGTTCATATTTGCTGATAGGGCTTGCACCAAATGGGAGTGGTGGTTACGCCCAGAAATGAACCAGCACCAATGGTGGTGGGGGTTATGCCCAGGAGAGGGGTAAAGGTGCATTTAACGGAGGCCTGGGAGAGGGTGGGGGGGTGGAAAAAATTGTCCCCCAAGTTCCAAGTCCAGATAGCTCAGCAGAGAGCGAGCAGTCCGGGAAGATAAGCCCAGAAAGCAGGGCTAGCCAGGTGCTCCAATCAGTGAGTCTGGGGAGCTTGTTCTGACCAATCTGGAGATTGGGATGTAAAGCACCTCACCAGTCAGCATATAAGCACTGGAAAGAATGAAAGCAGCTGTATCTGGGTGATTGGATCCGCACTACGGGTCCAGGGGTGGGCTTGTTCAGCGCAGTAGCTCGGGTGGCGGCGGCCGTGGGAGCGGCCCGTCGGAGCCTCAGTAGAGCAGCGAGGATCCTGGTGGGGAGATAGAGTACGGGGTTAGATATAGGGCTGAGCAGGTAGGCTAAGAGTGGGTCAGGCGACTGGCAGCAGCCTGTAAGGGGGGGATACAGATTTCAAACACAAAAGAGCAGCAATTTAGTTGGTAGGTGTAGACAGGGGGAGGGAGTAGTTGTGAAAAACAAAGAAGGGATTAGGCCGAGGAGACATGCAGAGAGGTAGGAGAACAGAGAGAGGGGGTAGGGCGCGAGTTCACGGTCAGTGAGCTGAGAGGTGGGTGGAGGCAAGTAGGAATTAACACAGGGAGAAAGCAAGTGAAGGCCTGTTTGGAAAAGTCTGCAGCAGGAAACAGTCCAGCTAGTTTTAAATAGGTTAGCTCAGCAAACACATTCAACATTGATAAAAAGGTTGTGACTAACTGTAACTTTTTAAGTAGGCAAGAAACAGTCTGGCTAGTGTTCAGATATATTAGTTCAGCAAGCACATTCAAAAATTAAAGAAAGGCTACAGCTAACTGTGAAATATTTTAAGCATTAAGTTCACAGGCATTTAGCAGTCACAGCAAGCACTATTCATTAACATAGCATTCAGATTCTAACACATAAATACCCCCAGAAATATCTCTCCCCCGAGTCCCACTCCAGATAGCGTAGCAGAGAGCAAGTAGTCTGTGAAGACAAGCCAGAAAGCAGGGCTAGCCAGGCGCTCCAGTCAGTGAGCCCAGGGAGCTTGTTCTGATCAATCTGGAGACCGGGAAGTAAAGCACTGGAAAGAGTGAAAGCGGCTGTACCTGGGTGATTGGATCCACGCTACGGGTCCAGGAGGGTGGGCTTGTTTAGAGCAGTATTTCCGGTGGTGGCAGCCGTAGGAGCAGCCATTGAGTACCGTGCATCGGAGCCTCAGTAGAACAGCGGGGATCCTGGGTGATTGGATCCACACTATGGGTCCAGGAGGGTGGGCTTGTTCAGCGCAGTAACTCCAGCGGTGGCGGCCATTGAGCGCCGCCTGTCAGAGCCTCAGTATAGCAGTGGTGATCCTGGGTAACTGGATCCATGCTACGGGTCCAGGAGGGTGGGCCTATTCAGTGCAGTAGCTCTGGTTGCAGCTGCCGTAGGAGCGGACACTGAGTGCCATCTGTTGAAGCCTCAGTACAGCAGCAGGGATCCTGGGTGATTGGATCCACGCTACGGGTCCAGGAGGATGGGCTTGTTCAGCACAGTAGCTCCGGAGGCGACGGACGTAGGAGCGGCCGTTGAGCACCGCCCATCGGAGCCTCAGTAGAGCAGTCAGAGATATACTCACAGATATTCCATGTTACAACTATAGCCTAATGATTCTTTCACATTATACTATAATTATGGTTTGTACTGTACTACTTGTATCATGTTATACTGTCCTAACCAGGACCTCCTTGTAAATGAGCTTGCTCAACGGAACCTTATCCTGGTAAAACACAAATAAATAAATGAATAAATACATAAATAAATTCATTAATAAAGTAATTAATTAATTGAGGTTAAAGTCACTGTGGATGAGCAGCTCACCAGAGGAGGCAAGGGAGGAGATATTGGTGAGAAGCTCAGTGACTAAAGGTGGAGACAAGCCAGAATAGCAGTAGACACCAGCTACAAATATAGGGACAGAAAAGGGGAGGGAGGGAGAGCTTGAGGATGAGCAACTTATAGACAGAGGGGGAGGAGATGGACAGCGCTGTCTCAAACTGAATGCTAGAGGAGAGGTAGATAGCAACCCCACCATCCGCCCTGGCATGATCCTGCCTGATGGTTGTGTATCCAGGGATAGCAAAGTACGGTTATGTAAGAACTTACCGTAACAGTAGATCTTCAAGAAGAGCTCTTGCAGCAGGCTATAACCATTAGGACTAATGCCGCAGGCCTTAGGACCCACCGGAAAAAATGGCTCCACCCCGATGTCGGTCACACCATCAAAAGGGTCGAACCCCAGCTTCACCTCAGTTCCCCTGCCAAGACCTGCAAATGAACCCTAGCAAGTGAACCACGCGAAGCTTGATGAAGACATTCTGTAAACCTCAACAGGAGGAAGGGGGGGATGCAACGCCTGCTGCAAGAGCTCCTCTCGAAAATCTACTGTTATGGTAAGTTCTTATGCAACTGTACTATCTTACTTCCAGTGGGAGCTCTTGCAGCAGGCTATAACCATTAGGACAGATTTCCAAGCAGTTCCGCGCCAAGGAGGTGACTAGCCACGGGAGGAGGAAAGGTGAAAGATGGCTGACATACAGGAAATCAGGTTAAGAGTCCCTGAAGGACTGCCAAGCCAAAACTGGCACGGTGCCTGTGGGCAATATCCAGGCTATAGTGCTTCACAACGGTGTGCACTGAATTCCAAGTGATGGCAGCACAAATGTCTTGGTTCTGTGTGACAAGGGCGACTGAATGTCAGCGACTGGCCATAAGGGCACACAACCACAAGGGCGACTGAAAAGCAGTATGCTATTTAATGTGGGGGGTTGCCCCACACCCCTAATTAGAATTCCTACTAGAGGGGCGCAACTTGGGGAAAGAGGTGCAATCCAAGGTCACCCATATTGTCGGCACCATTGTGTAATAGCTCTTTATGACTGGTCACGACATTCAGTCATTTCACATCACAGGGCTACCAAATGTCTCTTGTGGAGACATTCTTAAGGAGGCAAAGGAGGTAGAAATCTCTCTGGTGGAATGAGCTCTAACTGTGCCTGGAAGAGCTTTGTTGTGCTTGTCGTAACAAAGTACAATACAGAGGACAAGCCACCTGGAAATAGTTTGTTTAGACACTGGTTTGCTCAGGTGTTGTGGCGTGAAGACCACAAACGGTTGCTCTGGTTTATGGTGTGCAGCTGTGCACTTGAGGTAGTACCTCAGTGCCCTGTGGACATCCAATGTGTGTAGGGGAGCCTCTCCCCCTATTGGCAGGGGTAGAAACATAGACTGGAAGGTCAACCGATTGGTTGCGGGTCAACTCTGAGACCACTTTGGGAAGGAACTTAGGATTTGCTCTAAGGGAAACCCTTTCCCTGTGAAAAACTAAATCAGGCTCCTTACACATCAGGGCCTGAAGCTCGGAGACCCTTCGAGCTGAAGTAACAGCAACTAAAAAACAAACCTTCCAGGAAAGATAACGCAGCTCACAATCTGCCGCTGGTTCAAAAGGGGGAGAGAAAGCTTCTCCAACACAAAAAGGAGGTCCCAGGGAGGGATAGGATCCCTAACGGGAGGTCTCAAATGTAAGAGACCCCATAAGAAGGTGCGGGCCACGTCGAGTTGGGCCAAGGTTCTGTCTCCCAAGAGGACATGATATGCTGAGATGGCCCACATGTGTACCTTTACATAAGAGTAGCTCAAGCCTTGCTGGTATAAGGAGAGGAGATACTGTAATGCTGAGTTCACCAGACAGGTAAGGGGGTCAAGATGGTGAGATGAAGCCCACAAACAAAAATGCTTCCACTTCATAGCATAAGTGGAGCGCATAGAGGGCTTCCTCACTGAGATGAGGACATCCGCCACCTCTTGGAAAACCCCGTACCTGAATTTGGCTACATCTGCAGGAGCCAAGCATGAAGGTACAGAGACCTGAGATCTGGATGAACCTGCCTGCCCTGATCTTGGGACAGCAACTGCGAGCATATCGGTAGTGGAACTGGAGGTTCCGAGGACAACCACTGAATTAGTGGGAACCAAATCTGCCGAGGCCATAGTGGGGCGATCAGAATCATTCGGGCCCCCTTGGCCTGGAGTTTCAATAAGACTCTCTGAATGAGAGGGAAGGGAGGGAAGGTGTAAAGAAACCTCCCTGCCCAACAAAGGGACAATCCATCTGGCCAGCAAACACTAGGCACATGCTCTCGCGAGCACAAAACTGGCAATTTGGCATTGCGCGGAGATGCAAAGAGGTCCAGCTCTGGATGACCCCAAGTGCCAAAAAGCTGGTCTGCTACTGACTGTAACAACTCACACTCATGCGCCTTGGACTGAGACCTGCTTAGGCTGTCTGCCAAGTTGTTTTGGGCACCTGGAACATGTACCACAGACAGACAAATGTGATGCTCCAGTGTCCAGTACTACCAGACTCTCATTGCCTCCCTGCATAGAGGGTAGGAGTGAGTTCCTCCTTGCTTGTTGATGTAAAAGATGACTGCCATGTTGTCCATCTGAATGAGATGAGAGCCCGGTACAAGGTCCTCTTGAAAAGCTTTTAGAGCACTGAGGACCACTTGCATTTCCAGAACATTGATGTGTGGGGTATGCTCCTCTGGGGTCCAGACCTCTTGAGTCCGACGGGCCCCTAGGTACGCCCCCCCCACCCAAATCGGATGCATCTGTTGTTAGAGTCTGATCTGGGGGCTCCTGACAGAAGGAGACCCCTTTCTCCAGATTGAGGTGGTCCAACCACCAAAGCAGGGTCCTCCTGACTGGCTCTGCGATCCTGACCATGAGGTCTAGGCCATCTGAGCTTTGATCCCACTGCACCCTGAGCACCCATTGTGGGACCCTCATGTGGAGGCGAGCCAAAGGAGTGACAGGGATGGCCACCACCATTTACTCCAGAAGTCTAAGGAAGGTCTTGGCCTGAACCTGAGGGGTTACTAGGACCAATCCAGCTATCTCCCACAGGCAATATGCTCTCTCTGGAGGAAGAAAGACCATGCCCTGGACCGAATCCAGGACCGCTCCAATGAAGATGAGTCTTTGGCTGGGCTCTGGGGAAAACCTTGGAAGGCTCAGGGTGATCCCCACATCTCGGAACAGAGTATAAGTGTCTCTGAGAGCTTGAAGAAGATGCATCCTTGACGGGGCTGCGAGCAGCCATTCATTGAGGTAAGGGAAGACATAATGTCCCTGGCACCTTAGAGCTGCAGCTGCCACTGCCAGACACTTGGCGAAGACTCGAGGAGTGGAGGAGAGGCCGAACGGAAGAACCTGAAATTGATAGTGCTCCCCCTAGAAATGGAACCTCAGGTACTTCCTGTGAGGGGGAAAGACCCCAATGTGCATATATGCATCTTGCCTATCCAGAGAACAAAGTCGGTCTCCCAGGTGCAGCAGAGGGATGCGACGTGGAAGGGTCACCATCATGATCTTTCGGTATTCTATATAGATGTTTAGAGAACTGAGGTCCAGGATGGGCCGAAGGTCTAGCATCTTCTTTGGAACCAGAAAGAAGTGGGAGTAATACCCCCTTCCTCGCTGCTGCGGAGGAACTGGTTCTATCGCCCTTTTTTGCAAGAGGGCCTGAATCAATCCTTGTGTAAGGGGGATGTGAGAAGGATGATACCTGGAGGATCTTGGTGGAGTTTTCTGGACAGAACTCAGTGAACTCCAGTGTATGTCCTCTCCTTATAATGTCCAGGACTCATGGGTCTGCTGTTATGGAGCTCCATCCCTTCAGAAGAAGGGAGAAGTGACCCCCCATCACCTCCCATAGTGCCTCTGGAGGAGGATGGGGGGTCGGAAGGGAGTCACTGGGTGGAGACAGGTGTGGGCAGAGAGGCTGGGGAGGTATCTGGGCCTCGAAAAGGAGCACCTCCAGAATGCTGGTTGCTGGCTTTCCTCTTGAAGCCGCCTCTCTGACCTTGTTGACTGCTATGGGCTTGAGAGCCTGAGGGCTTACGAAAAGGCCAACATCTAGTGCATTTCTGGTCCCCTTCATACATCTGTCGGATGGACTAGATAGACTTGCCCAACTCCTGGAGACAAGAGAAGAGAGCCTCCATCTCCTGCCCAATGAAGGCAGAACCCTGGAAAAGGAAGTCCCAGATTATGGACTGCAGATCCTGCTGAAAACCTGAGACTCTCAACCAGGCATGGCGCTGGATACAGACACCTGACGGTGCTGCTCTGGCTGCTATATCCGCAGTGTCGTACAAGGCACGAAGGACATGCAGGCCTACGTCTGAGCCCGATTTTAGAATATCCAAGAGCTCTGTCTTCTGAGCAGAGTCTGGTAAGGCACTGGCCAGCTCTCGTCCCCTCTCCCAAAGTGCATTCTGGTACTAGGCCATATGCGTGAGGAAGTTCAGGGAGGGAATGGAGGAGGTGGAGGCAGAGTAGACCTTCCTGCTCACCTGGTCTAAATACTGGGATTCCTGATCAAGAGGCACATGCTCCAGGTTTGCTGTATTGGCTGGGTTGGGCGGGGATACTGGCAGTGGGTTGAGCCTACTGCTTGTTATTGCACTGAGTGCTGAGGGGGGATACCGGTAGTGGAGTTGAGTACCTGCTGCCGGTTTTGTGTACTAGCTAGGTTGGGCAGGGGGATACAGGGAGTGGGGTTGAGTAGCTGCTGTAGGGTTTTATGTACTGGAAGGGTTGGGTTGGGTATACTGGCAGGGGGTTGAGCACCTGCTGCTGGTTTTGTGTACTGGCTGGGTTGGGAGAGGAATACCAGCAGTGGGATTGAGCACCTGCTGCTGATTTTGTGTACGGGGTGGGTTGAGTGGGAGGATACTGGCAGTGGGGTTGAGCACCTGCTGCTGGTTTTGTGTACTGGCTAGGTTGAGCGGGGAAGGGGATACCAGAAGTGGAGTTGAGCACCTGCTGCTGGGGTTGAGCACCTGATGCAGTGTTTTGTGTATTGCCTGGGTTGGGGAGGGGGATATCAGCAGTGGGGTTGAGCACCTGCTGCTGGTTTTGTATACTGTCTGGTTTGGGTGGGGGATACTGGCAGTGGGTTGAGCATCTGCTGGAGGGTTTTATGTACTGGTTGGGTTGGGTGTGGGGATACTGGCAGTAAGGATGAGCACCTGCTGCTGGTTTTGTGTACTGGCTGGCTTGAGCAGCGGATATCCAGCAGTGTGGTTGAGCCCTGCTGTGGGTTTTCTGTACTGGCTGGGTTGGGCTGGAGGGGTGGGGGGACCGGCAGGGGTTGAGCACCTGCGGCTGGTGTTGTGGACTGGCTGGGTTGGGTGGGGGATACCAGCAATGGGGTTGAACACCTGCTGCTGGCTTTGTATACTGACTGGGGTGGGCTTGGAGATACCAGTAGTGGGGTTGTTTATTGTTTATTGAAGAGAAATCGGAATACAATCCTTTGAGTCATAGACTCCTTTGCAAAGGCTCCATGTCAGAACAAGAAAGGTTAAAACATTAAATTACACAGAAATTAAACATACATCAATCAGTTCTGGTATATATACCTATTATTTACATAGTAGGATAACAGCATTCGGGATCTTAGAGAAGACCTTAGGTCAATTGTTGAGGGATACTACAGGTTATAGTTTGAAGGGTCATTAGTAGGACCCCGAGTCAGGGTTTATATACATAGATTGTAGGACCTGAGTACGTAGTCATTGGTAAAGCAAAACATTTTATCATTACTACACCGGGATATCATTCTGCCCTAGCACTATTACTTTTTACAGTAGTCCTCTTGTTTGAGATTCAGGGTGGGGAGGAGTATCAGTAACAGCCACAAGCCATGGAGTTAAGGAGGAGGTTCTTGAGTCCCATCTTAAAAAGGCCAAGACTGGGGACCAGGGAGGTGGAGGACGGTAGGCTGTTAAGCCAGAGTGGAGCATGATACCGGAAAGACCATTGTCCTAGAGAGGTGGGTTGATCAGCTACTGCTGGTTTTGTGTACTGCCTTGGTTAGGCAGAGGATACCAGCAGCGGGGTTGAACACCTGCTGCAGGGTTTTGTGTACTGGGTGGGTTGGGTGGGGAGGGTGGAGATACCAGCAGTGGGGTTGATCACCTGCTGCTGATTTGTGTACTGTCTGAGTTGGGTGGGGGGATACCTGCAGTAGGGTTGAGTACCTACTGCTGATTTTGTGTACTGGCTGGGTTGGGTGGGGGAACACTGTCAGTGGGGTTGTGCACCTGTTGCAGGATTTTGTGAACTGGCTTGGTTGAGCAGGGGGATACCAGCAGGGTATACTTCAGGATTGCATGGGAATAGCAATGCAGTAAAATGCACGCTGAGAATATAGCATGAATGAAAATATCTACATGGACACAACAGTATGGGGATATTGTAGTGCTATTCATGTAGTTGTTGTCACGTATGCCAGATAGCTTGAGTGTGCGCTTCTTAATTGTGCTGGCAGCGTAGAGTAGAGGTTGAAGTGACAGGCTGTGAATGGGCAGGTTGCACCCAGCAGACATGGGTTTGATTCCGGTACTGCTTTTTTTCTGGTTGCCGCCCCCCCAGTTGCGTTTCCCCCTGAGTTGGAATAGTAATTCTTACCCCGTCATGATTCATCCCACTGGTTGCCTCCCCTTGAGCTGCAATAGTAAATTGACCTGCGATTTACCCCCAAATTACGTCCCTTCAAGTTGGAATAGTAAATCTCACACTCCCTCCATGATTCACCCCAGTTCGTCCCCCTGCACTGGAATAGTAAATATCGCCCCAAAATTCACCCTGTCCCTGAGTTGCATCCCACTGAGTTGCAATGGTAAACCCCCACAAGATTCACCCCCGAGTTCCAATAGTAAATGGCCACCTCAAGTTGTATCCTCATGATGTGCTGTTTTTTTCTTGTGTTAAGGAAGCACAGCTTTTGTAATCAGTGTTTTTTTTTTTTTTTGTAGACTCTGTTTCCTCCTTACGCTGGCTCTGAGGCATCTCTCCAGAGGACCCGCGGGGTCTCATGCCTCCACTGCCCACCTGAACCCTTGCCCGACAGGAAAATTGGGTATGCTGGGTTTCCTCTTTCCCTCAGGCCCATTGAGTGAGGCAGGGAAGACGGAGAGCCGTATTGGGTTCGGAATGACATTGGGTGCCTGTGCATGGCCACAGGGCTCATCCTTCGCCTCCCCATCACCAGGGATTGTCATTTGTTCGCTCCGTCCCCGACGCTGGACATGCAATGCCATCCAGCATGAGTTGTGGACGATCCCAACCACGCTGCAGGACAGCAGCCTGACATCGCCCCCAGATACGTGGTCTCCAGCTGCTGTGCCCCAAGTCTCCACTGGGAGCCACTAGCACTGTGGGACACAGACCTCCTTCCCTCCCAGGAGAGGAGAGCAGTCAGACAGATGCTCAATCCTTCTCCTCCCCAACTGACCCCCTGGCTTCCAAGTCCACTCCTGAACCTGGGTCGCTGGCATGGTGCGAGGTGTGGCGTCCAGCACTTCAACCCTTAGCACCACCAGGCCATCTCTAATCAGTGTTTTTACTGTGTGGTTGTTGAACGCGCTGCATTTCCTTTCACTTAATTATGGTAGAGCCTACCAGCAGTGGGGTTGATCACCTGCTGCAGGGTTTTGTGTACTGCCTGGGTTGGGCAGGAGATACCGGCAGTGGGGTTGAGCACCTGCTGCTGGTTTCGTGTACTGGCTGGGTTGGGCATGGGGATACCAGCAGTGGGGCTGGTAACTGCTGCTGGTTTTGTGTACTGCCTGGGATGGGCGGGGGATATCAGCAGTGGGGTTGAGTATCTGCTGCTGGTTTGTGTACTGCCTGGGTTGGGCAGGGGATACGGCAGTGGGGTTGAGTACCTGCTGCTGGTTTTGTGTACTGGCTGGGTTGGGCATGGAGATACTAGCAGTGGGGTTGAGTAACTGCTGCTGGTTTGTGTACTGCCTGGGATGGGTGGGGGGAATACCAGCAGTGGGGTTGAGCACCTCCTGCAGGGTTTTGTGTACTACCTGGGATACCTTCAGTGGAGTTGAACACCTATTGCTGGGGTTGAGCACCTGGTGCAGTGTTTTGTGTACTGTCTGGTTTGGGTGGGGGGGATACCAGCTGTGGGGTTGAGTATCTGCTGCTGGTTTTGTGTACTGCCTGGGTTGGGTGGGGTGGAAGGGGGGATTTCAGCAGTGGGGTTGAACACCTGCTGCTGGTTTTGTGTACTGCCTGGTTTGGGTGGAGGGGGGATACCAGCAGTGAGTTTGAACACCTGCTGCTGATTTTGTGTACTGCCTGGGTTGGGTTGGGGGATACCAGCAGTGAGGCTGAGCACCTGCTGCAGGTTTTGTATACTGCCTGGTTTGGGTGGGGGAGAGGAATACCAGCAGTGAGGTTGAGCACCTGCTGCTGGTTTTGTGTACTGCCTGGTTTGGGTGGGTAATCCCGGCAATGGGTTGAGCACCTGCTGCTGGTTTTGTGTATTGCCTGGTTTGGGTGGGGGATACCAGCATTGGGGTTGAGCACATGCTGCAGGTTTTGTGTACTGGCTGGGTTGGGCATGGGGATACCAGCAGTGGGGTTGAGCACCTGCTGCTGGTTTTGTGTACTGCCTGGTTTGGGTGGGGGATAGCAGCAGTGGGGTGGAGCACCTGCTGCTGATTTTGTGTACTGCCTGGTTTGGGTGGGGATACCGGCAATGGGGTTGAACACATGCTGCAGGTTTGTGTACTGGCTGGGTTGGGCATGGGGATACCAGCAGTGGGGTTGAGTATCTGCTGCTGGTTTCTGTACTACCTGGGATGGGTGGGGGATACCAACAGTGGGGTTGAGCACCTGCTGCAGGGTTTTGTGTGCTGCCTGGGTTAGATGGGGATGCCGGCAGTGGAGTTGAGCACCTGCTATTGGTTTTGTGTACTGCCTGGTTGGGGTGGGGGATACCAGCAGTGGGGTTGAGTATCTGCTGTGGGTTTTGTGTACTGCCTGGGTTGGGTGGGGTAGTGGGAGAGATTCCAGCAGTGGGGTTGAGCACCTGCTGCTGGTTTTGTATACTGCCTGGTTTGGGTGGAGTATACCAGCAATGGGGTTGAGCACCTGCTGCAAGTTTTCTGTACTGGCTGGGTTGGGTGTGGGGATACCGGCAATGGGGTTGAGCACCTGCTGCCTGTTTTCTGTACTGGCTGGGTTGGGTGGGGGATACCGACAATGGGGTTGAGCACCTGCTGCTTGCTTTCTGTACTGGCTGGGTTGCATGTAGGGATACTGGTAGTGAGGTTGAGCATGTGCTGCAGATTTTCTGTACTGGCTGGGTTGGGTGGGGGATAGCGGCAATGGGGTTGAGCACCTGCTGCCTGTTTTCTGTGCTGCCAGGGTCGCACGTAGGGATACTGGTAGTGAGGTTGAGCACGTGCTGCAGGTTTTCTGTACTGGCTGGGTTGGGTGGGGGATACCTGCAGTGGGGTTGAGCACCTGCTGCCTGTTTTCTGTACTGCATGGGTTGCACGTGGGAATACTGGTAGTAAGATTGAGCACATGCTGCAGGTTTTCTGTACTGGCTGGGTTGGGTGGGAGATACGGGCAGTGGAGTTGAGCACCTGCTGGTTGTTATGTGCACTGAGTGGGTTGGGCGGGGGGATACTGGTAGTGGAGTGGAGTACCTGCTGCCGGTTTTGTGTACTTGCTAGGTTGGGCAGGGGATACTGGGAGTGGGGTTGAGTAGCTGCTGCAGGGTTTTGTGTACTGGGTGGGTTGGGTGGGAATACTGGCAGGGGGTTGAGCACCTGGTGCTGGTTTTGTGCACTGGCAGGGTTGGGTGGGGATAGCAGCAGTGGGGTTGAGCACCTGCTGCATGCTTTTGTCTGCTGGCTGGTTTGGGGGATACCAGCAGAGGGGCTGAGTACCTGTTGCTGGTTTTGTGTACTGCGTGCTTTGGGTGGCGGGGGGTGAGTACCAGCAGTGGGACTGAGTACCTGCTGCTGGTTTTGTGTACTGCCTGGATTGAGTGGGGCGGGGGATACCAGCAGCGGGGTTCAGCAACTGCTGCTGGTTTTGTGTACTGCCTGGTTTGGGTGGGGGGATCCTGGCAGTGGGGTTGTGCACCTGCTGCTGGTTTTGTGTACTGCAGTGGGGTTGGGCACCTACTGCCTGTTTTCTGTACTGTCTGGGTTGAGCAGGGGAATATGGGCAGTGGGGCTGAGCACCTGCTGCTGGTTTTCTGTACTGTCTGGGTTAGGTGTGGGGATACTGACAGTGGGGTAGAGCACATGCTGCCTGTTTTCTGCACTGGCTGGGTTGGGCGTTGGGATATTGGTAATGGGGTTGAGCACGTGCTGCAGGTTTTCTGCACATCCTGGGTTGGGCGGGGGATACCAGCAGTGGAGCTGAGCACCTACTGCTTGTTATGTGCACTGACTGGGTCGGGTTGGGGGGATACTGGTAGTGGGGTTGAGTACTTGCTGCCTGTTTTGTGTACTTGCTAGGTTGGGCAGGGTGATTCTGGGAGTGGGGTTGAGTAGCTGCTGCAGGGTTTTGTGTAATGGATGGGTTGGGTGTGGGGATACTGGCAGTGGGATTGTGCACCTGCTGCTGGTTTTGTGTAGTGGCTGGGTTTGGGTGGGGATACCTGCAGTGGGATTGAGCACCTGCTGCTGGTTTTGTGTACTGGCTGGGTTGCTTGGGGGTTACTGGCAGTAGGGTTGAGCTCCCTCTGCTGATTTTGTGTACTGGCTTGGTCACATGGGAGATTCTGGTGGCAGGATTGAGTACTGACCATTGGTTGTGTTTAATGGCTAGGTCCAACAACCCATATTCGAGTTTTTAAAAGATTGGATCGGATGTTTACTGGTCCCGCTGTCCTGCTGGGGTTAAGTACAATCCTAGGTATCAAATTAAATCCAAGAGGACCAGACAAGAAATCTCCCTCAGCAGCAGCAGCAGCAGCAGTAGGTCATTCACAACTCTCTCCAGGGTGGTCTCAGTGCTATGCTTAGGATGAAATGCTGACTGGAAATGCTTGTAGACTGAGTAATTGTCCAGGTATTATCTGAACCATGTTGCCTCTACTTTTCTCTATCACTTTTCCCAGAAATATTATGTTAGAGAGCAGTTGCTGACTCATAAAGTCATCAGGGTCTAAGGATGCCTTCTTAAGAGGAGGCCACACCACAGCCACTTTTAAAGCTGTTGGACCCTCCTTCCTCAGAGAGACATTGGTGAATTTTGCCAGTCACCCAGCAAAAGGCTGCAGAGAAAAGTGGGGAATACAGCTTTTTATCTTCTTAATAGTGTATAGAAATCCATCCTTTTCAAATGCTGTTGTTCCATAGTTCAAAGGTCATGGAATGTGACTGTACCCTTCTGTGGTAGAACAGCATTCTAGAACCTCTATAGACTGCGTAAGTCAGTTTAATTCTGAAAGAGGAAAAAGAACACAATGCACACATTTCACATAATACTATACATTAAAGAAAATACAGACTGAACAATTTTATGCATAACCAATGTGTTCTGCCACCTTGGGGTTCTAATTCCCATGGACCTGTCGAGCTTCACTCTCGAGGTCAGAGGGAATCAGAACCCCTCTGTGGCAGAACACACTGGTTGTGCACAGTTGTCCATCCAGTATTCTCTATGTTCTTTCTAGGATGATCCTAGAGGGCACTCTGCTGAGGGAGGGCAGGGATCTGTACTGCAACACTGTCACGTGGTACCCACAGGTGGCATTGCAGCTAGAATCACTAGATGGGGGGTGCTGCCTGATGTCAGAGCTCTGGCATGCATCATGTATGAACACGGGCCATGACATCACTACTGGCACCAGTTCTGGGGAGCAGAAGAAACCAAGAAAAAACCCTGCTTGCAAACAAGATGATGCCAGCCCTTCTTATACTCCACTGACCCAACTTCCCACTGTCCTTCCACACTTCATAGACCTGTGTGTGCCTGCCTCCGCCCCCAACAGGATGCATCATGGAGGAGATATGTGTTGCTTCATGGACCCCTGAAGGACAGGTAAGTGACAGAGAAGGGAGGGATGTGCGTGGCTGGGATATGACTGGGCAGACTATAGCAGCACCAGTGACAGGGGTGATAATCAGAATTTAAAAAAAAGAAAACACTCCAGACTTTTTTTCCTCCAGCATTCAGTATTTTAGACATATCTCTTCCTAACCATCTATTATACCAAACCAAATACAGGTGCCTGTGAAGAACTTGGCAGAAATTTCATCTTATGAAACTGGCGTCAGTAGAAGCCCTCAACCTGCCCCCAGCTTCACTCGGTGAAATTACCATCATGCTTTTCACAGGCACCTGTACGTAATTCTATATAAAATCCCGCCCCTTTTTGTCAGTAACAGATATTCCTTCCACTTTCTGTGTCACTCTGCTGTATACTAACACTTAGCCACACTGACTGGAGCCCTCAGTGTTGTGAGGTCTTGTATCATCCAACATGAAGCCTTGTCTCTCTGTTCTGCTCACCGTTGTCTTTTGGAGTAAGTCCTTCTGCATTCTGTTTGGGCTCACAGCAAGACTGCTTTTGCTGTGAAGGCTCTCTGACCTTTAAAAGAATTTACAACCAAATGAGGAATTCAAATCAACTCTGCGCAGTCTCAAAATATTCTGCTTTTAGTCAAATCTTGCAAATTACAGTTGCATGGCTCTGATAAATCTGACTGATTTTTATAATGATAAAACACTGAACAAATAAAGATTGCTACTGCTGACAAGTCTGATAGAATGACTACAGACCAGCACAGCTGTGATAAATCTAACCTTTTTTCAGAACGACTACCCAAAAACATGCATTTGTCTCTTCTAATCTGTTTTTTGTTCTCTCTCTTTAAGTTGGCATGACTAGGAGTCAGAAGGACTCAGTATCACAGACTCCTTTAGTGACGGCGATTGAAGGATCCATGGCTACACTGAGCGCTACATACAATACAAGTTTAGCTATAGGTACTGCCACCTTTTTCTGGTACCGACAGTATCCCGGACAGTCTCTGCAGTACCTGCTTAATGGAGATAGCACTGGTTATACTGGCACTGTGGAATGGGATCCACGCTTCAAGATAAGTGTGAACAAAGAGCAAAAGACAGTCGAGCTCACTATATCTGAAGCTCAGATTTCAGACTCTGCTGTGTATTTCTGTGCACTGAAGCCCACAGCGCTGCAGAACTACACAGAGCCTCGCACAGAAACTCGCTCAGGTACACCTGCATCCTCTCTGAAATCCCCAGCTACAGTCTGTATTACAGAGCAGAAACCTGAACAGGAAATGACTTTGATTCTCCTAACTTCCATGTGCCATCTTAATAGCTGATTCAACAAGCCATGACTTATAAATCATTGTAGGGCATAGTATGCTTTTAATGTGCTTTATAAAGAACAAAGTCCCTTTCCTTCCTTCCTTCCTAATAGTTTTTGAAAATTACCTTTAAAAATCTAGTTTCCCAAACTCAGACAACCCAGCAGTTGTGCTTGCTGTATACCCTCCTTATTCCTACTATGTTCACCTCATGGGCCATGGTGAAATCTGCCCCTTTAAATGAGCACCTTACTTAGCAGACTGTGGATATCTTATAAATGTGATGGGTTAATAACCGTGTCTTTTGTAGAGCTTCTTGTACATCCTGTACATTTGGGGTGGATATCTACCCCTTTTAGAAAACTGACAATGCCATATAATAACACTGTGACCCTTTATCTGCCAAGCATGGGACTCATTCAGGGGCATAGCTACAAGGGTGCAGGGGGTGCAGTGGCACCCAGGCCCACAAGGTTTGAGGGTCCCAAATCATAATTTTGATGTTTATTCAAAACTGGGGAGGGGCCCTGTAACATCGCCTTGCACCTAGGCCCTCTGGGAATTTGCTATGCTACTGGACTCATATCCCTGGTACTGGCTGGGATGTGGTCTTTAGGCCTCTGGACTATGGGTCCTGGGTGATTGGTGTAAATGTGGGTCTTCACAGAGTACAAAATGGCGGTGCCTCCAGCCAGGGAGCCCCTTGACCTACCAGAACAATAAGGTTGATACTCACCCTCAGGGAAAACACTAAACAGGCCCCCAGAAGACCCCTCTACCCCTACCCCCCATTGTACCCACAAAGGTAATTGAACAACAACAGAAAAAATATGTCAGTAACATAATCCAGCTGAACACAGCAAATGCCGTCAACAGGGGGAGAGATTGACTGGGGAAAAGCTGGTATAGGGATTTGGGGAATGGACAGGTAGGGGTTAATGCAAATAAAATCAGTAATCAGTAAATGAGTATATGATATTCTGCAGACATGGTTAGCCTACATTTCCCATAAGCCTCCCATTAAACCAGTCCCACACTGCGTCAATGAGTTAATCTGGTACACCCGAAGTGATACACTTTGAACCCAGGGAGTTCTCTTAATTACTGGAGGTGTAAGTACCAACCTTTTTGTCCATATATCTATCAGTTTCATGATACCTCATGGCAATAGAGAAGGAATTCCTTACAAGCAGTACTTTGCATTTATACTCGTTTAATTTTGACTTCTTAATCAAGTGATCATATACAGACAACACTATAAAAAGAGTAATTCATGATTAGAAGAGTAATTCTGTAGGGCAATCAGTACTTCTCATCTTAAAGGGTAACCACATCTGTTACAGGCATTGAGATACTGGTTTAGACTACAGTGAATATTTATTGAGTCAAACTAAGAGCAGTTATAATTTTGGAACAGAGGTTCTCTATGCAGGTCTTTGGTGTGATCAATTCCACTAACTAACTAACTAACTAACTAACTAACTAACTAACTAACTAACTATATGGAAATTGAGCCTGGACTCTATCAGGGTACTCACAGTTCAGGAGATTCAAACCTTGCTGGGCAGGAATACTGTCAGTAGAAATAATGCTAATGTGTTCAATTCCAGGTTCCTATGGGGGTATTTTTGATAATTCTGCTGTTCTCATAGAATCATAATCATCATGCTATGCTGAATAATAAACACTGTGATCCTAGCTATCACAAACCTTCTAAGACAACTGGCTTAACAAAATTCAACTTTGCAGCTACCAGCTCATTGCAAACTCACAAATGAGTTATTTCTCATCCCACTGATGTACTTACTTTCACAGTACAGGCACAGATACAGGAATCCCCAATCCCTTCACCCACTCCTGCTGCTGAACTAGAAATAGTCTCCTGTTTGGTTCAGTGATGTGATCTCAGAGACGGAACACAGATTGCAAGTAAAATTAGTTACCTGTTCCTTTAAAAAGCAATGCACAGTTACAGAAAGATTAAATTTTAAAAGCTTTTAACAGTAACAAAGGGATGTTACTTGCAAAGTGGTGTCTGTATAGGGTGGTGTTGCATAGAGGCTCTGTTCCACATATGCGGAGAGCTCTGTGTAGCCGCAGCCCTGGACGTGTGCCTCCTCCACACTCAATCCCAAGCTTTTCATGCAACAATTAGGGAGGCTAGATTGGAGCGTACGGGGGAGCTGGCAAGGGGTGGAGGCTGGATAGCACCTGATTCTTAGTGGAATCTTTATGGTACGGAGTGACAGCAGAGGGAGTGTAGGCTATGTTGAGCAAGGCTCTGCCATAGGGACTCTGCATCCCGACCTACCTGGCTGCATGGAGTCTCCACTGGCTCAGTCTACCTCCACTTCCCCTGCCCTAAGCCCTCTGTGCTGGTAAAGAGAGGTTTCATAGGTTTAAGCAGAGCAAAGAAGACACATGGTCTATACTGCTCGCCGCATTTTGTCTAGTTATAACCCTGTATTACGTTTGCCATCAGGTACCGATGTAGTCTTTATGTAAATTTGTGCATACTGTTACTAGCCACCACCTCAACCGGCAAGCCATTCCAGATAGGCACTACTCTCAAGCTAACCAGTGTTTCCTCCTCTTTGATTGATACCTCTCTCCGGCCAGTTGTAATGGCTATGCTCTGGTATGATAATTATGTTCCCTAAGTACGAGTCCCAGCTTTTTCCATAGCACTTCATCTGTAAGTGCCTTAAAAACCATGCACATTTCCCCCCTTAATCTATGAAATTCCAGAGTGTAGATCCCCAATTCAGATAGTCTCTCATGGTATTCTTTATCCTGTAGCTCACTGATCATGTGGGTCACTCTCCTTTGGACTCTTTCGAGTGATCTGATCTCTGTTTTTTACCCTGGGGACCAAAACTGGGCACAGTACTCCATGTGCTGTCTTACCAATGACTCATATAGAGGAATCAGCACCTCTCTTTTCCTACTCTTACTGTGTCTATTTATACTGCTAAGTATGCCACTAGCAGTCTGATCACTTGACTAGTGTTGGTTAAACTGTAGATAGTTTGAAATCCTAATTCCTCGGTCCCTTTCATCTGTGACCCTCCTTTAATATCTGCCCATTTAGCTTGTACTCAGTCATGCTATTTTTCTTCCCAAAGTGCATTATTGTGCACGTATTGATGTTAAAGAATAGTTTGGAATCATTCGCCCATTTCTCCAGTTTGGAAAGAGCTGTCTGTAGTTTATGTGCATCCATGTTATTATTAACAATGGTGCCTATCCTGGTGTCATCAGTGAATTTTGATTCCCATATGCCCCCCCACTCGTCATTGAGAGGATATCGATATTAAAAAGAAAAGGCCCCAATATGGATCCCTGTGGGACACCACTCCTTACTTCTGTCCAGCCCGAGTGGGACCCTTTTATACAGACACTTTGCTTTCTATTACATAGCCATGAGGCTACCCAGTGTGTTATATTTCCTTGGATATTATGCTCTATTAGTGCGCCCACCAGTTCCCTATGTGGTACCTTATCAAAGGCCTTAGAGACGTCCAGAAAAATAACATTCACCGAGCTACCTCCATCCAGTGCCCTGCTAACATTTCCATAGAACTCCATGAGATTTGTTTGGCATGAGTGGCCCTGCTTAAAACCATGTTGGGTGTAATCAATATCCCCTTCGTGGTTCATGAAATCCACTATGTGTTCCTTTATTATCCCTTCCAGTACCTTGCCCAGGGCCACGATCAGACTTACTGGCCTGTCGTTCCCCATATCCTACCTTGATCTCTTTTTATGTTGTCTTGCGCACGCAATGCAGACAACATATTTGGGTTGCTTGAAGTGCAAGAGCAGGTTTTGGAGGCGCGGTCGTGTTGAGGCCAGTGGCGCCACTGCTTTTTAGAGCTGGGCTCCATGGCATGAATTAGACTGCATGCTGTATATGACAGCAGTTGCAAAACGTGCCACAAACTTGAAACATTTCAGTCGCTGCAATGAGGGAGTGACCCCTCATTGCAGGGTGTGCCTTGCCTGGTGTAACATTTCAAGAAACATGGCGGGTGGCAGCTCACCACCTGCCACTCACAGTCCCTAGGAAGCCGACATGTGTGGTGCCCAATCCCCCATGTCAGCATATGTGACCCCTTTACTGATGTGGTCTGCTGAGGGGGTGCCCAATCCCCCTTGGCATCATGCCTCTGAACACAGATATGCTCACTGATGAGGTTGCCCAACCCTGTTGGCATGTTAACCCCCTCTCGCCATTTTTCTGTCATTGTCCCACCCCGATTGTGTGCCACACTGGGAGCCCAATCCAGTGTGGCTAACATGCTCCCTTCCAAGAAATATGCCGCAGTGGGAGCCCACCCCAGTGTGGCCAAACCTGTCAAAAAAAAGAAAATGGTTTGCGGTGAATTTTTTAATTTTTGTTACCTGAAACAAAGGAAACAGTCCCTTGCTGTCCTGTCCCCTTCCCCAGCCTGCAGCCACCCTCTGTGCACCCCACCTCCCCACACCCCCCACCCCATACTTACCTCCAGAGCCTAGCGCGACGATCTTTGGTGGACTGGGAACACGTCTGCACTCTTTAAAGCTGACCACGAACTGAAGAAATGCCGGTAAGCTGTATAATGGCATAAATGTTTTTTTCAACTTTGGTGCATATCTAAGCCATTTTTATGAATTTTGGCACCAAATTTTCCACATGGGGTTTTTGGGACCCCACCTCATGAATTCAGTCACTGTCATCTCGTTATTCGGTCCCAAAAGGTGATTTCGTGGACACTGTGCAGAATCACCTTTCGGGACTGATTAATGAAACAACAGTGTGACTGTTCATGAGCGTGCATTGCACAGTTTCCACGCACACTTGTAACTTCGAGAATTTTTAATATTTTTACTCCAAATTTTCAACATTGCCATTTTGTCACACCTCCTTATGAAAAGTAAGACAATCACAGTAACACTGTTCATGAGCAAAGGTACTGAAATGCCTATTTTGAAAATTTGGTGAAAAAATTACAAAAAATGACCATGTTACAAGTGTGTGTTGCGTAGTTTCCACACATGCTTGTAACTTCGAGAATTTTTAATATTTTTACTCCAGATTTTCAACACTGCCATTTTTGCACACCTCCTTATGAACAGTACAGCTGTCATTTTCCACATCCTGCCCAAAATACGTTTTAGCACAGTGATGCAGTCGCTGTAGGAAACCAATGTTCCAGACAGAGTAAGAAAAATCACAGTAACACTGTTCATAAGCAGAGGTCCCAAAATGCCTATTTTAAACAGTTGGTGAAAAAATTCCACAAAATGACTATGTTACAAGTGTGTGTTGCGTAGTGTCCATTAACAGTCATAAGTTCGAGAATTTTTAATATTTTTATTCCAGATGTTCAACATTGCCATTTTTGCACACCTTCTTATGAACAGTACAGCTGTCATTTTTCACATCCTGTCTGAAATGTGGTTTTGCACATCTGGCACACAATGGCGCAGTCGCGATCACGTGATGAGTCCGGTCGGGTAAGACGTCTCTCGCGCTGCTCCTGGGCCCCTCAGTTATAAAATAACCCCTCGTTGCACTGCAAGGCGGATTTAATATTGCAGAAGGGGTTTGCTAGGCTTAGCAAGGCTCCCGGACATGGTATTAGCGAGTAGTGACCCGCGATCCGCTATTCGGCTTCTGTTTTGCGGTGAGTAGCCGGCGGTAGAGTCAGACCGCGACGCTAAAGTAAAATGGATCCCGAGATGGGGGAGCCTCTGGCTGGAAGGGCCCCCTCTCCAAATGGCCCAAATCACAGCTTTTAACCCCAGAAGACCAGGAGGAAGTAGCAAGCACAGAAGGGGGGAGCCAGCCCAAATGGGGGAGACATATTGGAAATTAAGCAGCTTTTGAAGGGGCTAGTTATGGACTTTGCAGAAGTAAAGCCAGTGCTGCAATTGTTAGCCCAGAGGATGGGTGATGCTGAATCCCGACTTTCATCTCAAGAGAGGAAACTCTCCACTGCGGAGCAAGAGCTGGTAGTGGTTAAAAGGCAAATTAAAAAGCTGGAAGAGAGAACTGAGGACCAAGAATCGAGAAGTAGGAGAAACAACTTAATTTTGGCAGGTTTGCCAGAGAGAGCTGAAGGGTCAGATTGCATCTCCTACATTCAAGAAATGCTGCTTAAAATGTTTGGCTCCACACCTTATGGAGATGCCTATAATCTGGAAAGGGCACACAGAGCGCTAAGAGAAATTCCCCCGCCAGGAGCAAGACCGAGGGTAATTATTATGCGTTTTCTCAACTACAAGGAAAAAATGCATGTTCTATCTGCAGCAAGACAGAAGAAGCCTATGCAATGGAATGGGGCCACCTTGTGGTTATTTCAAGACCATACCCCTTCTGTAAGAGAAAAGCAGAAAGAATATCTAGATATTAAAAAGAAGTTATATCTAGCTGGAATCAAGTTTCGTCTTGTACACCCTGCCATTCTGGTGGTGCGGCTTCAATCAGGGGAAAAGCGCTTTCTTACTGCGAAGGAGGCCCTGGAAGGGCTACGAGTGGAACTCCCTGACCTATTCAGAGCATCGAGCTGAGGCGAAACAGAGCTTAAGGAAAGCTGTAATGTGGACTAATTTGGACCTCTGGGGACTTGTTCAGGGTGGTGTATCCGTCTAATTTCGGTTTTCTGATTTATGTGTATAATTACAAGTTGTGGGAAGGCTTGAAAACCTGATCAAGACGAGGGAGGGGGCCACTGCAATTATTGGAATGTTATTTTTGGATTATGGTTGTATGAGTAATGATTTGAAATAGGAATTTTAAGGTGGGCACTTAAAAGAAGGGGTTAAAAAATAATATTTCGTTAACATTAGCAGCACTAGGAGAAGTGATATTCCGGGGATTTGGTAGTGAGAACAGAGGGGTGCAGGCTTCTGATCGAAATGTGTCTGGATAGATTTAATGCGCCCCGCGTCTGGTGTTCTAGCTAGGCCTTCTGATTTCAATTATTCACATTCCTCGAGAACAGACCAGAAATGGGCTGGAATGCAGTCGATATGGCGAAGAAGGCTACTGAAAGACTTGGGAACAGTGTGGGGGGGAGGGAACTGGAAGTGCTGGATATAAGGAGATATTGCTAACGGGGGAGGGGTGATCTTTTGAAAGGGAGATGGATTTAATACTTATTGTTACCTTAGAAAATTGATAACCTGGAGTAGCAATACCTGGGGTATGTAAGGTCACCATGTGTTTTGTTGGAGTTAACGATTTAGTAGGCAGGGTCAACTGATACTGGGTCTAGTGCATCATAGGTGATAACTTAAGGGTGACAAAGAGGATCCATCTGTAAAGTGAGAGTAGAGCCCTCTCGAATGCTGTAGCTGAATGTAGAGGGGTAAGGGAGCAGCAGAACAGGTTGCTCATCGAAGATCCGACGTATAGGAGGAGGGCGATCTAGGGATCGGGGTAAGGGGGTAAGGGGGGGAGGGATAGAGATAGGGATATGGGAGAAGAGAGAGTTCCCCAGGTGGAGAGCAAAATGGGCAGAGCCAGACCGAATTTTGGAAATTAAATGCCCCAAAGCAAAGGTTAAGCTAGGTTCATGGCAAATGCTAAAATAATCTCGTGGAACGTTAAAGGACTCGGGTAGACGCAAAAGAATGGTAATATTGAGACAACTGGATCAAATGGGTGCCCAAATCGCTGCCTTGCAGGAAACGCATCTACTAACCGAAGAATTGAATAGTCTGAGGCGAATATGGGTGGGGCAGGTTTTTGGCATAGGAAAGGAAAGAGCCTCGGGTGGGGTGGTGATCTTAATTAGAAAGACGTACCCCTTTACTGTAGAACAAGTATCAGCAAGAGAAGATGGTAGAGCCATATTCATCTCGAGTCTCATACATGGGAGGGTCGTCTCGATAGCCTTGATATATGGACCAACCCCTTCTAATCCAGAATTTTTTGCCTCTCTAGAGAGAGACATAACTGGTTATATGGGACACTTCCTTATCTTAGCAGGAGACTGGAATATTACTGTGGATAATATAGAGGACAGGTCCCCAGCTAACAATAGACCTCTATCGAAAGCCCAGGTTGCCCTGAATAAGTTGTTAGAGGCCACGGCCTTGGTGGATCCGATACGATCCCATTTTATAGGAAATAACATGATGACCTTTTACTCAGCAGTACACAAGACTCATTCTCGGATAGATTTTTTTAGTTAATAGAGAGGTGCTCTTGGGAGTAAAGGGAGTATCAGTAGAGAACAGAACTTTCTCTGATCATTCCCCAATAGTGTTATCATGGGAATTGATAGCAGGACCCCCTAGGCCCTTCCGATGGAAGCTGAGTGATGCTCTTCTGTTAGATGCTGCAGCTAAGGATAGTTTAGAAGGTGCTTTAATAGAAATTATACATCAGCAACTACCTACACTGTCTGACAAAAAGCTAGCTTGGCCAACCTGTAAAGTACTGTTCGCGAGTAAGGCCCAAGATTTGACAGCTCAAAACAACAAACTCAGAAGAGCAAAAGAGGATTTTATTATGAGGGCTATTAGCTCTTTGGCTCCATTGGAGGGATCATCGGAAGAAATTGACCGGGAACTCAAAAGTTTAAGGCGGGAAGTAGAAAATATTGTTTACAGTAAGGTTGACTTTTGGTTAGCTAAAATTAATGCCAAATATCTCTTGAAGGGCGATGTTCCAGGACGATTGCTAGCATCCAGAGTCAGGGAGTGGGAGGCTAGTAGGACAATAACAGCAATTAACCAGGAAGGGAAATATATAATAGATCCTCAAGAGCTTGCAGATACCTTTGCAATGTATTTCAAGGACCTATATCAGCTAGAAAATAATGTGGGGGATGAGGAAATTAATGCCTTTTTAGAGGGGATACCCTTGCCGGTATTGGAAACTGCACAAGCAGCAGAGCTGGAGGCACCCACTGGGGCAACAGAAATTCTGGAGGTTGTTAAATCTTTACCGGTGGGTAAAACACCAGGGCCAGATGGCCTTACAGCTAAGTTCTATCAAACATATATACATATTCTCTTGCCTTTCCTCCAAGAATTCTATAACAAGGTGATGCAAGAGGGTGTTTATCATCCCCCCCCCTCTATCAGGTTTATATTACATTAATCCCGAAACCAAATAAACCTAAGCATGTATTGTCTAGTTATAGGCTGATAACATTAATGAACCAGGACATCAAGATTCTTACAAAAGTTTTAGCTAACAGAATATGGCGGAATGCAGCGGGGGTGATTAGTAGGGAACAAGTAGGTTTTATGCCAGGGAGTGGAGCACATGATGCCCTGAGGAAGTTGCATCACATCTTACACTATGCATCAGATTGTCAAGTACCCCTAGCCTTGATATCTTTAGACGCAGAAAAGGCCTTCGATAGGGTCTCCCATGCTTTTTTGTTTGCCACAATGGAAAGGATGGGATTTCCCCCAAGACTTCTAAGGGGAATTAAAAATCTGTACGCTGCCCCCTCTGCTAGGGCGTTGTGCAATGGTTATATGTCTCAAGAAATACAACTGAAAAATGGGACCCGGCAAGGGTGCCCCCTCTCCCCAATATTATTTAATATCTATTTGGAACCTTTGCTGAGGATAATAAATAATGATAAATATGTTAGGGGGGTTGAGATATTAGGGCGGGAATTAAAATTATCAGTTTTTGCTGACGATGTGCTCCTACACTTGCGGGATCCGGCAGATGGATTGGAAAGGGTAAGGGAGCTAATAGGGCACTTTGCCAGGGTATCCAACTAGGCATTGAATCTAACTAAAACCCAAATCCTCCCGCTGACCCCTTATGTATACAAGGCAGACTTTGCCCAACTACAGATCCAATGGATGCCCGACAAGATCAAATATTTGGGCATTTGGATTACCAGAAACCCTGAGATAGGAGTGGAAGTGAATATGGAAGAGACAATATCAGGAATTAAGGGGGATATAACAAGATGGAATAAGCAGCCATTGAATTTTATGGCAAGACTTGGACTGATCAAGATGAATCTACTGCCAAGATTGCTATACCCAGTTTATCTAGCCCCATACTATATCCCCAAAAAATGGTTTAGCAAGGTTAAAAAGCTAATCTCAGAATTTTTATGGAAGCTTAAACCGCCCAGGAGAAAATACAAAGATCTGTGCTTACCTGCTTCTCATGGGGGGATTAAACTGCCGGACCTCCACTTGTATTATGTGGCGGGCCAGTTGGGTCTCATGACTCGATGGAATAAAGGGGAACAGGGGGAGGTTTACACCCCGGAATGGCTCCAGTTGGAGACTCAAATGATGAAGGAGGCAGGACTTTCCTTAGAGGCCCCACTGTATGCTGATATAGCTAAGTACTTTAAGCGAGATAGGGAAAACCCAGTAGTGAAGACTGTAGAAGCCTGGTGGTCATGCTTGACTAGGGTTCAGAAAAGAGACCAGAAGAAGGCCATAAAGCAGCCTTTACTGGGTAATCCTAACTTGCTCCTAGGGAATAGGGTACTTAAAGGGAAGTGGGCTAACTGGGTTCTAGGCCTGAAACTAGAAGATGTAATTCGAGATTCTAAGGTGGTTCTCCCACCACAATGCCATGGAATGGCGTATTTTCCAAAATTACAACTTATAAGCATATTGGAGGGGGAGCTAAGAAGGTTAGGGGGGCTCATGGAAGACTCTTTTAGTTGGGAAGATCTGGAGGGGGTAGATCCAAGCTCAAGGATCTTATCACAGGTCTATAAAATCACTCTTAGCTTTTTGGGGCCGAGGGCACCTCCAGCGGTGAGCTATTGGGATAAAGTTTTAGCACCAGTAATAATCGATTGGGCTAATGTTTGGAATAATGCCAGGTGTATTGTAGTACCCAAGTATAAAAACTTACATTTTTTTATTGTCTCAAATATAAACTATACCCCTGTGAAATTATGTAAGAGAGGCCTAAAACAGACAGACCTGTGCTTTAGGTGCGGTATAGAGAGGGGTGACTTGATACATGTATTGTGGAGCTGTACCAAAATCTCACCGGTGTGGGTTGAGATAAAGAGGCGAATGGACCCATTAATGGATTACTCAGAGTTTATAAAACCAGAGATCTGCGTCCTAGGGGACCTGTCTCTAGTAGCTAGAGCTAATGCTAAATACCACGTATCCCTGATGGCAGGAGTAGTTAAATCCTATGTAGTCCAGCATTGGAAGGATGGCCATCTATATAGTTATGATCAATGGTTAAAGGATCTTACTGGGACGCTAGCTGGAATCAAGAGGCATCTATATGCAGAAGGGAAGAAGGAGGTATATACTAAAAGATGGGCAGCTCTGGAGGCAATATATTCTCTACAAGAAGTAGATGTTGTGGCACAGGACTGTCTGTTGGGCAGCGTCTAGCTGAAGTATCCGGGCTGATTAGATTAAAGGGTATTTAATTTCCTAGATAAGCCTAGTAGGGTTATTAATGGATGAAGGGTGAAATGGTGGGGGCTTAAAAGATAATATAGATTAAGGCCTGCCAGACTTAGGGATGACTTGGGGACTCTCTCTCTCCCGGGGGATGCAGAGGGAAAGCATCCCTACCTGGGCTAGTATTAATGCAGACAAGGTAGAGAAGGACTGCCTATGAGGATGCAAAAGGCTTAAATAAATATTGACTAGAGAGAAAGGAAATAGGTAGCCTATAGGCCTTAAATTTAACTAGGGACGAAGAAGTGGTAAATGGGACGGGGAGGGGTGACGATTCCTCTTCATATGTATATAGTTAAATGTATATAGTTTGAACGGCCAGTTTTAGGGCAGTGCACCCCGGATTCCGGGTGATGTGTGTATGTCTGTTTACTGTGTGTAAAACCTAAAAGTCAATAAAGACGTGTTATATAAAAAAAAAATTGCGCAGTCGCTGTGGGAAATCAATGTTTGGGACAGATTAAGAAAATCATACTGCCACTGTTCATGAGCAGAGGTCCCAAAATGCCTGTGTTAAAAATTTGGTGAAAGAATTACAAGAAAAGACTGTTATGAGCATGTGTTGCACAATTTTCATGGATGCTCATAACTTCGAGAATGTTTAATATTTTCACTTCAGATTTTCAGCATTGCCATCTCTTCACAGCTCCTTATGAATGGTGCAGCATACATTTTTATGTGGTGCAGAATGGCGCAGTCACTGTGGGAAATCAACATTAGGGACACATTAACATAATCTCAGCGACACTGTTCATGAGCAGAGGTCCCACATGGTTTCATGAGGTGGGGTCACAAAAAGGCCATGTTGAAAATTTGGAGTGCAAATGCCAATAAACACTCAGGGCATTAGGGTTTCTAACCATAACATCCCACCCTGTACAGGCTAACAGGCATCAGGGTGTGCCTTTGGATTGTCGGCTAAAATGCTCATGCCATTGTACCTCCACCCCTACCCTGCAGCCACTGACAGCCATCCAGGTGTGCCTTAGACTCTTCGGCCCCAAAGTTCACCTATTCTCCTATGCTGCACCCATCTCAACATACTTTCTTATGAAATGGGGTCAACATAAGGCCTGATGAACCCAAGGAACAACGTGACACTTGTCAGCATCTGCAGGGTAGGGTTAGGTAAAATGGCATAAGCGTTATTGCCAGTGACCCAAAGGCACACCCCGATGCCTGTCGCTCTCTGCAGGGTGGGGTGGGGTTGATGTCGGTTCTATACTTCACTGCCATTCCTATTATGTGTCTCTCTAATGCCTGCACTACCAGTGCCAGTGCCAGCAAGACAACATTTGGCATTGACAAATGCTTGTTATAGATAGGCGCAACATTTGCCTTATGCCAGACATCCACAACCTCTCCCCATCCAGTGATGCCTGGAACAGCTGGGTGTTGTTCTGGCACAGTCTGTGTATTTCTATAAACACATGGTGTCCTCTGTGGGGATATGGTTACCTTGGAGACCTGTCATATCCCATGTTCCCTGCTCTGTCCAGAATGGGGGAGCCCCTGCAGTGCTCAGTTGGGCATCTGATTGGATGCCCAGAGTTCAGCACAGCTCTACCCCCTGGGATGCACCTTGACCACCGTAGAATGCTCCGCACTTGCAGGCAGTGATAGGCAAGGGCTGTGGATGGCATCCGATGCAGACAGACATCAGAGTGTGGAGCAGTGTGGCTGGGATATGTGCAAAATGCATTTATTACTAGCTGTTTTGTGACTCAGGCCCTCAATATTTAATATCTACAAAATACACTCAACTTACACACAGTAAAAGAGTAAACAGTTGATAAACTAGATACATTAAAATGAACATACATTAAACCATGGAATTACAACGACAGAAGAAGACTAACCTAAGCTGCATCCTAAACCAGCTAACAACACAAGTTAGACAAGGCATTACTCTCACAGATTAACATTTTGCAATGGATCACATAGCAACTGGAAGGGCTATTCTTTGGGTACAGTCAAACAAAAGATGCCCCGCTCTATCGCTTCTCTCCAAGCTTACTGAACTTGCAAAAAGAGAATGATTCTAGCCTTCTGCATCCAGAGCTGTACTGGATCTGCAGTTTTCCCAGCATTACCAGGTGTGGGCAGGACCATTTCCTGTGCAACTTCCCTGTCCCAACAAAAGGCATGTGGTATGTTCCAAGTTGATAGCTTCACTCCATACCTGGGACTTTCAAATTCTAAAGATCCGCATTGCATGGTGCCAGATACTACGTAGATTAAAAACAGTCATGTCAGGCTTATGGTCTTTGTCCTGCCTTGGTGCCTATGAGACTGCCCTGCTTTTGTCTGAGAGAGCACTGCTTAAACAGCTCTGGCATTAAAGGGGAACAGTCAGCACAAAGTTCTCCACACTCAAGTGTGGGGCTAGTTCCAACATGCATTTTGTGCAAAAAACATTTTGGTTTTACTTACTGTCGTATAGTAGATTATATCAGATTAATTTTGCTTGGTCCTAGGCTGACATTTTCTGTTACTACAAATCCCAGAATCCCCTGCAGCTGACATCAGAGCAGTAGGCAGCAGTGGGAGATTCAACAGCCTGCAGTGCTTGTTTGAGCTATGATAATATCTGATCAGATGTTTTCCAGGTGTGCTTTTTTTTCCAGGGGCTAAGTACAGTGCTCTGTGACTGTATTTAGCCCAGGAAGGACAGTGGGAGGAGCAAATAAAAGATCAGAGCTTATATAAACTCTAACATGCACTGCAGGCTACTGACTCTCCCACTGCGGCAGTAGTGCTCTGATGTCAGCTGCAAGGGGCTGTGGGATTTCTAATAGCAGAAGATGTCGGCCTAGAACTAAGTAAGATTAGTCTGATACAATCTACTATGCTATAGCAAACAGTAAGTAAACTAAAATGTTTTTGCACACAGGGTGCACATTGGGACCAGCCTCACATTTGAGTGTGGAGGTTCTTTGTACTGACTGTTTCCCTTTAAATATAAGTAAGGGATAAGACACAACAGAGTGTGTGGTCTTTGCTGAGATCTGTGCACACCTTGTGTGCACTGACATGAAGCCAAAGGCTGAGCACCATCAGTACCCATGAAGTGCATATGTAAGAAATAAGATCTAATGGGGTGCTGGTTGTTCTGCCACAACCACAACCACCCACATAAAGGTGTAGTGAGACACAAGGCTACAAGCTGAGTGCCTTCAACCAATGGAAATGTGGTTGTGGCAGCCCAGTCAACACCTCGGAGGGTATTATTGTGCTGGTGAGGATGCAGGAGCAAGCAAAGGTGCTACATGGCAATAACTGCCAGCCAGAAGGATTCCGGCGCTGAGCTCCCTCAGCTCCGATTTCCATCGAGGGCGCGGCCGTCGAGGTAATTAAACTACTTCAAGAGAACAGCACCCTTGTGAGGGGGGTTAGCCCGATGACGTGCACACTACGCGCGTTGAATGCCCCGCACACCCTGGCTCGTCATTTCCTTTATAGGTACTCCCTCATGACATCACTTCCTGTTCTCATTAACCTAAGTCCCCACTTTGCCATTAGCAGGTTATACCTGCCAACCACTAGAGGGACCCTTACTACCCACCCTGCACACACTAGCTATCCCCATTCCTACTATTTCCTAGGTCCCTCCAAACCTCCTGAGCCACTCCAATGTGCTCCAACTCACACTCTGCAATCCACCCCCCACCCAGCCCTCAAACTAGCCCATTCTCTGACTCGGGACTGCTTGGCTGAACTGCCCCCAGTGACCACTAGGAGTCACTATTTCTCACCCAATTTTCAACTCAAACCCAACCTGTTCTAGGCCCTAGAACATGGATTTCTGCCTCACCCAGGCATCTCACCAGCTGCCCTTGCTGAAACTTGAACCTTGCGCCCTACCCACCGGAGTCCGTGTCGCTACCACTAATCCAAAGTGGTAACTATGTTTCTTAGTAGTCCATTTAGAAACTTCTACTTAATTCCCAGATATCACCAAATTTGCCATGTTAAACCACCTCCTCCTAAAATGCCTCCCCCTCATTTACCTTCTAGTACCCTCGTGCCTCCAGCCAGCCATCCCCCCATGATCTCTGGTTCCAGCACTGGCAATTCCCCTAGACATGGCTCACACAAACCCCACAATTACCATGCCTACTGACCAAAAACACCCATTCTTCATGCTCCACCACACCACCATTCCAGGCCACCCCTGGCAGCTTATCGCTCTTGCCCTACCACCCGGCCAATCCCTACCCATTCCCTGCTCCCTGAAGGTTCCCCCCCCTCAGCCCCCCATACACGTAGGAAACACACACACCACCACGTCCTGCCCAGAACTGTGATCCTTCTTCTACTCCTAACAGGCAGCATACATCCTAACCCAGGCCCCTCCCTGACCTGCCCATCAGGTGGGCCCCCTTGTCTGAGTATTGCCTCCATGAATATATGCAGCATCTTGAAAAAACTTGACACCCTCCACTGCTGGGTCATGCTGCACAAACCTGACATCATTGCGCTGGTGGAAACCTGGCTATCAGAGTCCACTCCTGACTCCTTCGTCGCCCTCCCGGGCTACACTCTACACTGGGAGGATCATGTAGGAAAACACGGGGGTGGCTGCGCAATCTATATAAGCAATTCTCTCACTGGTCAAGCACTCCCTGCCCCGGCCCTGGCAGGTGGGGCACAGGCCCTCACCCTTAAACTCACTCCAGACCCCTCTAGGGGGCCCCCTGTATCTCACCTCTGCCTACATTCCACCTAAGAACCAAAACTCAGCTACATCATCCTTAATTGACTATCTTACCACCATCCCACATAGGGCTGATCAAGTCCTTGTGGGTGACCTCAATATTAACTGGCTCAGCCCCACCTCCACCATCACCCGGGACTCCTTTGCTGCCATTGATATGACACAGCTAGTCTCCAAACCCACAAGAGTAAACCCTAAGAGAGGTACCAGCTCCCTCCTTGATGTCATCATCACCAACCGCCCCCAAAAAATCCTGGACATCCAAATCCTCTCTGACTCACTCAGCAACCATTCCCCAACCATATTCCATTGGGTGACCACCCTGCCAAAACCCACCGCCCAGCACACGCCTCATCGGTGTTTCAGACCTGGTGGGCTGAAGAACCTCAGGCAATTTCTGGCCCAAACAAACTGGTCGCCCATTCACCATGCTCCAGATATAGACACTGCCCTCGCCTTCTTCTCCCATACATTTAATACAGCCTGCAACCTCTTCGCACCCCTCACAGCTACCAAAAGCAAAAAACATAAAGTGCCCTGGATTACCCCTGCCCTATTACAGTTATTTAGACATAGGGATAACCTGTGGCACCTCGCAACAGAAACAGGCCGTATGGCTGATAGACAGGCCTACAACGCCACTCGGAAGAAGTGCACCTGGGCAGTCCGAAAAGCCAAGGCCAACTACTATCAAGCCACCCTCACCTCCTCTTGGGGGTGTGCCCGAACCTTTTGGGACAATATCAAACAACTGAATGGGAGCACATGCTCCCCTTCCCCATCACATCTCAATATTGGCGGCACCAACATTACTGACCCGATAGGCATCGCAAATCACCTCAACTCCTCCTTCACAGACCTCAGCCCTATCCTCCCCAGTAGCTTCTTCGACCCACCACCCTCCCTACCGACCCCAGATCACCGGCACCCTAGCTTCTACCTATGTAGAGTAATTACCCTCAAGCTAGACCTCACCTGATCTGTGCGCTAAGAGCAATAGTCCGGCAACTCCACGTGGACCCCACCATTCTCCGCACGTACTGGACCAGGTCCTTGTCCCACTTACCAGCCTTCTCAATAAATCCTCTGCCTGGGGCAGTTCCCCTAGCGTGGAAAATGGCCATTGTCCTCCCATCCACAAAGGGGTGATAGGTCCTCAACTGGGAACTACCGACCTATCTCTATACTCCCTCCCCTCTCCAAAGCCCTTGAAAAACTGGTCGCTATACAGATTACTGAGTACCTGACTAAATACAACATCCTTTGCCCTGAACAGCACAGTTTCCAGGCAGGACACAGCACAGGCACAGCACTAGTGGAGTTCTCAACATTCCTACACACATCCCTGGACTCTGGCTCCCTAGCTGGGGCAGTGTTCATTGACCTTTCCAAGGCGTTCAACACTGTTTCCCTCCCCCTCCTACTGGGTGCACTCCACCAGGCTGGCTTTGCTACTGGGCCACTCGCCTGGTGCACCAGCTATCTATCGGCCCGCTCCCAATGTGTCAAAATTAATGGAGCACTATCAAAATCATGTCCCATCCCATCAGGGGTTCCTCAGGGCTCCATCCTAGGACCTCTACTCTTCTTGCTCTACCTTAACACTCTGCCAAGTGAATGCACCGGAAATATGCTACTGTATGCAGACAACACTGTCATCTTTGCCTCCCACCGCAACCCTACCTCCCTTCAGGAATCCCTGCAGCTCTCGTATACTGATGCAGAAACCTGGTTCACAAAGCATAGACTGATCATAAATCTCAAAAAAATGA
This sequence comes from Neoceratodus forsteri, assembly GCA_016271365.2. Taxonomy (NCBI): domain Eukaryota; kingdom Metazoa; phylum Chordata; order Ceratodontiformes; family Ceratodontidae; genus Neoceratodus; species Neoceratodus forsteri. The sequence continues at coordinate 213,467,537 of JADMNL010000022.1, forward strand.
AAACAATGCTCTTTGCCCACCCCAAAACAAAGCCAGCAATTTTCCACTCCACATCCTCCCTGGCTCCAAAAAACCGCTAGAGCAAGTACACTCGTTCAGGTACCTTAGGGTCACCTTTGATTCAGCCCTCAACTACCATACCCACATTGACACCCTTGCCTCAGCAGCCAATATGCGGCTAGGTATCTTATACTGCTACAAAAGTGCCCTTCCCCCGCTGCCCTCCGGCTTGCGGTAACATCCTCTATATTATCCCTGGTAGACTATGGACTCCCAGTCTACTGGGCTGCCGACACAACTGCGCTCAACAAAATCCACCTGTTACTTAACAGGACATGCAGACTAATCACTGGGGCCCCTAGGATTACACATTCATGCCAGCTCTACGGGCTGGCGACATTGCTGAACCTAGATGAACGACTGCATTACCAAACATGCCTAATAGCAAAAAAACCTCTCCTAGGACTATCCCCCCTCTAGGGCTGACAGCCTTCCTCCCCATAGCCAAACCCCTGGTCTGTACACGGACTTCCCGCAAGACTACCTTCCAGACACCAAGAGCCAGGACCTCCCATGGTCAGAGGTCCTTCCCCCATAGAGCCCCTTCCTGGTTCAACTCGCTCCCTCTCCACGTCACAGATGACCCTATGATCTCCAAATTCAAAACTGCACTCAGAAGTGAACTGTTCACCACACGAAGTTGCACCTGTATAATCTGAGGCGCTACCCACTGTGCCCTGACAATGCCCACTGGGCAGCATCCAAACCGCACCACTCTATACTTATACCATGATGGACTGTACAGTAATTATTCCCTGGTGCTTAGCCTTTCCCCATGCGAGTATGTATCTCCCCTGGCAAAATTACCACTGCTCTGCCAACTGCTCAAACTGCAGTATTGCTATATGTTACTGTACCTGGCTTAAATTGCTCTGTTGACTTCACCTCCGGCAGTGTTACTATGTGCTGCTGTAACTGGTTAATTTTGCCACTGCTCCTGACTGCTCTTACCATAATAAACTGCTGTAACCTGTTAAATTACCACTGACTGCTCCATCTCCAGTCTATATGTTGCCACAATAACCAATCTGGCCTCTCTGTAATATCGGTCCAATCACCGATTGATTGATGTTCCCATATCCTGTAACCATAAGTGAGCTTTGTATATTGTATTCACTGCTGTATCTATCATGTTCTTCGAAAACGTGTATGTTAATTCCATGTAATCCCACATCCTGTAACAAGAATGTCTGTATTGTATTGTCCTCTTTGTGACGAGGTACCTTTGAAAATAAGCCCCTGGCTCAAAGGTTGTAAACTGATGTGCTAATAAATAAATAAATAAATAAACTGCATGGGAGCAAGAAAGTAAGATACAGGCACCGTAGAGTTAGTGAGGAGCTGCTACACACATGTGTCCAAGGTGCTTGGAATGTGACCACAGAGACCAGCAGGCCTTTTTGTTTTAATATCATCATGGCTGATTGAGAACTGCACTTACAGAACAGGGGCTGCTGTTACAGTGCTCTGTGCTCACTGGTGGAGGAATGAAATAGGAGCAGCTTGTGCTGGCTGCTGCTAGTGAGGCAGGAGCCACCGTTGTGTGTTCTCATCATGGGACAACGAGCCAGTGCCATGACGTGTCTGTACTCCTGCTTGTGGAGTGTCGTGGTAGTAGCTGGACAGAAAGATCATACAGAAAAACTGGGACCAGCCAAAGGCCAAGCACCTGGATGAAAATGATATGCCAGAGAGTGACAAAGTGAGAGAGGTAGTGATTGACACTGACATGTTGGGGTGGCTTGGTGACTTTTTGTGTTGTATTGATTTATGGAGCATGTTAAGATTTAAAAAATGGCAGGTTGTTTAAGCGGTCCTTATGGTAAAAAGGAAACCACATTGGATTATGTACTGGTCATAAGTGGACAAATATTGTAAATATTGTAAGTTACTGTACAAGCATTGTAAGTATTTTGTGTGACTCTACAGGTATTGTAAGTTTTGTACATGATAGCAGAAGTTTTGCAAGTATTGTATATGATTAAACAAGTTTTGTAAGTTTCCTATAAGACTGTGTTAAGTATTAAGTGTTGTATGTGATTGTACAGGTATCATAAGTATAGCATAGGTTTGTATAAGTATTGTATGTAATTGCACAAGTACTGTAAGCATTACATGTAACTGTAAAAGTAATTGTAAGTACTGAATATGATTGTACAAGTATTGTACTGTATACAATTGTACAAGTGTTATAAGCAGTGCACACATTTGTATAAGTATAGTACATACTTGCACAAGTATTGCCTAGTCTTGTATGTGAATGTAAAAGTGTTATAAGTATAGCACATGTTTGTGTGAGTACTGAGCATAATTGCACAAGTATTGCAAGTATTATATGTGATTGCATAAATATTGTAATTATTGTATATGTTTACGCAAGTGTTAGAGGTATGGCACAGGTTTATGTAAGTACTGTACTTAATTGCACAATTTGTGACTGTACAAATATTGTTACTATTGTGTGTGATTGTACAAGTGTAATAAGTATTGCACAGGTCTGTATATAATCACACAAGTATTGTATCATAAATGATTGTATATATATTATAAGTATTGTATGTGTTTGTACAAGTAATTATAAGTATTATACAGGTTTGAATAAATATTGCACATAAGTGCAAAAGTATCATAAGTATTGTATATGATTGTACAAGGGTTTTAAGTATTGCACAGATCGGTATAAGTATTGTACATAGTTACACAAATATTGCAAGTGTTGTATGTGATTGCATACGCATTGTAAGTATTGTATCTGATTGTACAAGTGTTATAAATATTGCACAGGTTTGTGTATTGTATATAATTGCACAAGTAATACAAATATTGTATGTGATTGTACAAGTATTGTAAATATTACAGAGGTTTGTATAAGTTATGTAAATAAGTTCACAAATATTGCAAGTTTTGTATGTGATCATACAAGTATTAAAACTATAGCACATGTTTATATAAGTACTGCACTTAATTGCACAAGTAGTTTAAGTATTATATGTGGTTGTACAAGTATTGTAATTATTGTATGTGATTGTACAAGTGTTGTAAGTATTGCACAGGTTTGCATAAGCACTGTACATAATTGCATAAATATTGCAAGTATTACACAGTATGTGATTGTATAAGAATTGTAAGTATTGTAAGTGATTATACAAGTAATTAAAAGTATTGCACAGGTTTGTATAAATATTGTACATAAATGCACAAGTATTACAAATGTTGTATGTGATTATTTAAATATTGCAAGTATTATATGTGATTGTACAAATATTGCAGTTATTGTTTGTTGTTCTACAAGTGTTATACGCATAGCACAGGTCTGCATAAGTATTGTATGCAATTGCACAAGTTTTGTAAGTATTATGTGTGATTGTACAAGTGTTGTAAGTAATGCAAAGGTTTGTATAAGTATTGTAAATAATTGCACATGTATTGCAAGCATTGTATGCGATTGTGCAAGTAATTAAGTATTTGTATAGGAAGTCCTGCTCGAGAAAGTTCCTCAGGGAATATAAAAGGCTTAACTCCTAATGTGTCCCATTCACATTTGTGTCCTAGAATGTGAGTGGAATAGAACAGAAGGGGTACAGAGAAGAGACGAGCATCTTAGGTGTTGGCAGGTGACAGCAGGCATGCAGGGAATTCTACCAGTCCAGTGAGGTAAGGTAGATTACATACATACTTCCTGTCATCTGGGAAAAGGAGTACAGGAACTGCAACCACATGTTAAAGTGGGTATAGCTAGAATACCCCAGCTAGGATAAGGGTAAAAAGGGTGAGAAAAAGAAGTAAAAGGGGGAAAAAAACAATTTAGGGTCAAGTGCAGAAGGGATAAAATAAACCAAAAGGGGATAGTTAGTATAGTCTTATTAAAAACAATGGGGGAAGCCGGCCCATCAGTGTAGTGGTAGTGCTATCACTCATGATGCCGGCAACATGAGTTTTGGAATGAGATTGGGACATTGGCAGCCAGCTGGGGGGACTGAGCATCCCTGGGGTCATGCTCCTCCTCTGGCATGGGAGGTTTACCATGTTTACTACAATACTGTCACCTGGGTGGCACTGCAGTTGGGGGCATTGCGGGAGTGAGGGATGCAAGCCAGGATCTGGTGTGGCAGCATGCCTCCATGGATCTCCTGAGTGCACCTGCATTTGGGGGGGGGGGGAGACACAGGAAAGACCCCTCAGCCAGTGTGACAGTGGCCCTATTGAACTGAAGATGGACTGACCCAGAACTGTCAGCTGCTAGCCTGACATAGATTGTTCAGGTAGGGGGTGTCCTCCTCCCTTCTCTGCCCTGGGGGGTCCGTTACCATGGCAACATGGAGACAGGCAGCTGAAGGGGACTAGAGCTTGGCTGAGCTGGGCTCCAAATGGCCCCTCAGGGACAGTACTTACTGTAGTACAGAAGGGGACCTAAAGAGAGGGAATAAAAAAATGGAAAACTTTAAAAAGCCCTATCTAGGGTCAAGGAACAAATGGTGAATAAAAAAGTGGAAATTTAGAAACACCCTCTGGGGGAGGGGACTAGGGGAGACAAGTCAATTTTCAGAGGAGAGTGTCTGGAAGGGCTTGGAAGTCCTTAAGGAAATCAAGACAATAGGGCCAGAAGGGATTCATCCACGGGTTCTAAAAGAACTGAGCAAGGTGCTAGTCACCCTTCTGGCAACTACCGCAACAGATTTAAGAAATTTAGGCAGAGGTCACGTGATGTAGCTACTGAGTGCAGGCTTCTCTTGATCTCCCCAGCCACCCGATTACTAATTATATCTACTTTTCCACCTCAAGTTTAAAGAAATATTGATAAAGGGGAAGATATAACCTCTAATAGCTTACCCATACTTTTGGATCATGCATCAGCTCGAATGGACGTCGAGATGAAGAAAACTTTGCCTAAAAGGATGCTGCCAGCTACGCCCGAGAAAGGCCCCAAAAAGCATAGGCCTGCTAATACAATGGAGCCTGGTGATCAAGAACCCTTAACTTTGGTCAGATTCCTAGCCAAATTTAAACCCTTCAAGGAAGAGATTACATCGTTGTCTACAGAAATCAAAGCCTTGCCCTCAACTCTGGAGGATCTAGCTCGACGAACCTCTGACTCCGAAGTTAAAATCTACTCTTTGGAAAAAAAAGTTGCCAAGATTGAAGGGGAATTAGTTGCTACAAAGCAGAAGATCACCAAGACAGATGCAAAATTGGAAGACCTCGAGGGTCGAAGAAGACGAAATAATGCAGTTTTGATAGGTCTGCCTGAAGCCGAAGAGGGACAAGACGCTATCGCTTTCGTCCAGAAGTTTGTGGAGCAAGTTGCTGGTCCCTCGCCATACGGGGCTAAATATGCTATAGAAAGGGCACACAGGGCCCTTAGACCACCCCCGCCATCTGGATCACCGCCAAGACCTCTCATTTTCAGATTTCTTAATTTTCTTGAACGTCAGCATTTCTTGAAAAAAACTAGAGAAGTACAAAGCATCACCTGGGAGGGCAAGAAAGTAAGAGTTGCCCAGGATCTCCCAGCTACGGTCAGGATGCGACGTTCTGCTTTCCACCCTTATGTGGCTAAGCTGATAGCAGCAGGTGTATGTTTTAAAATGATGTACCCGGCTCGTTTGCAAGTACTGGTTTTGGGCACATGGCATACCTTCTACGAGCCAGAAACTGCTCGCACTGGATTGAAAGAGCTGCTCCCTGATCTCCTTAGGGAAGTCTGAACTTCATATATAGCTCTTTCTAAACCTATATGGTATTTTTCTTATTATTATGGTTGGTGAATTCCAAGATTTTTCCATATGATGACCTGTACTAAGAGGAAAGCAAGCTGTCCATTACTAGTCCCTGCCCTATACTTGTCTCCTGTATCTTCACATGAGGGCAATTAGGAGAATCGCCGTATTTTTCTCATTTTCCGGCGCAAAGTGGATCCGATCACCATGAACAAGTAATGTTAACCCTCTCAGTCAAAGATGCATTCCTGGTTTTATTTTTGTCAAACAGAGAGAAAACAGGGTTACCACCTTTTAAGAAGCCCAAAGTGGGACATTTCTTACTGAAACATGATTTTTCGCAGGACAGTACCTAACTTCGACTGATGCAACATACTTGTTTTCTCTATATAATCAGAATTAAGGCTAAGTATTGTAGTTTCTTAGTTGCTTCTATTGTTTCTTATCATTTTAAGGCATTTTAGTTAAGCTATTGTAATTTTCCAGAACATTTAGTGGAAAGTTAGAAAATATTTTTCCTACTGTAAAATCAGGACATTTTAGTATTTCTCATTTTTTTTTGCAGGACACAGCTGCCCAAAGCAGGACTGTCCTGTGAAAATCAGGACAGGTGGTAACCCTAGGAGAAAATAACCTTTGACCAGTCTGGCCAGACTATTTTCAGAAGGGAATGCCAGCCTAACTGTCAACTTCTCGCATCGGACTAGTACTGTTTAATTGAGTATCACATGGACCTCCTGTCGATTGTCAACTCCCAAGGATCTGATTTCCTTCAAGATGGGCTGCAGTTTAAGTACTTTCGATGTTTAATACCTTTGTGCTTAAGAAGGCGCCACGATGGCTTGATATACAGGGTGGACTCAAGCTTAGCACATTTTTTTTTTTTACATACATAACGGCAAGATGAAGAGGATTAGGGGGTTGCTAATTTAGCTCCCTCAATAGAGTATATTCAGGGCTAAAGCGGGTAAGACAAAGATAACTTTTTTTTATTCTCAGCTGGCTTAGTCTTCAGGGAAAGTTATACTACGTTTTTCACAAGTAAATCTTTGCAATGATGGAGCTAGACTACTATGGCTTAGAAAGCCCACTAGAGAGTGTTAGTAGTCTTTCAAGGATTTTCACATAATCAGGCAGTAGTATGTATAACAGATGTAAAGGATTTATCGGGAAGTCTTACTCTCAGGGGGTTTTATATTGTTTGAATTAAGACATAAGTTCCAGCTTTTAGGGACTTCAATAGTAGTAACCTAACTTGCTATACAGGTCATTCTTATTTCTATCCTAGGTCTCGTAAATAATATTGTGCTACACTGCTAGGGAAGGCACATTCAGAATATCCCACATCCTATTCTGGGCATGAATGCATGCATTGTTAAACCCGGAGCGCTCTCTAACTGGATTTATTACTGTCCGGGCACGACCTATCATAGCATGTAGGACAATATTAATGTTCATAGAGATTAAATGGGGTTACCTTAAAGGGATATTTAAGATACGCGTCATAGTGTGCGTCATATTTCATGTTAATATTTGAAGTAAGGCCGCTTTCAGGGTGTTGCCCATCAGGGCCACTACAGGATTCTTTTGCCTAGTTTACCTATTTTGGGTTAAAATTAGCGCTGGCTAGATAAGTTACGTATATGACTTAACTTGAGAGTCAATTTCTATTGGGTCTCAGGAAGATTATTGCTAGATAATTTACTTTCATGGGGCTTTTCCCTTTAACCATTCAACTTGTATAAAGAGTGGAGATATTTAAGCCCAATTAGGTGGGAGATGCACCCATTAGGGATAGGATTGAATTAAGACTATATACATTGCTATTTGATGGTATTACTTGTTATAATCTGGTTGAATGATGTCCAAAGAATGTTTGTTTAGCCCATTATTTCAGTAGTCTAAGTGATGGTAACTTAAGGGGGGCTGGGGGGAAGGGAGCAAAGGTATTAGTATGCTGCAGAGCGAAACCTGTGAAAGATCGGAGGACGCTGGGAGGACGGGAGGTAAACTGTGGATGTTTTTTCATGTTGGTTGTAGGGAGGGGATAGGGATAAGGGGGGTAGGGGGACTGGTAATCAGCACACCTTCTGTGAGTTTCTTGGGTCTGAGTTCTCTGGGGAGTTCAACATAACTGCCATATTTAGAAGAAGGAGCTGGTAATAATGGCTAATGCTTTAAAAATTGCAACATGGAATGTCAAGGGGCTGAAACAGTGTGTGAAGCAATATAAGATCCTTAAGCACCTTGCTTTGTTGTCTATTGAAATTGCTTTAATACAAGGATCCCACTTATTGGATTTGAAAGCAAACTCTATGAGAAAGCTGCAGTTTAATTATGTATTTTCTACAGGGGTTGCTACCAACAGAGCTGGGGTACTGATCTTAATTAACAGAAAAATCCCTTTTGTTCCTAAGCAGGTGCTTAAGGACCCGCAGGGTCATTTCTTGTTTATTCACTGTACTCTTTATGACACTGAGGTTCTTCTGGGAACTCTTTATGGGCCTAACACAGATTCCCCTGGCTTCTTTACCCAGCTAACCAAGCTGTTATATCCCTATATTTCCTTACCAATTATTATTGGGGGCGACATAAACACTGTTATGGATCCATTATTGGATTGCTCTTCTCCTTTGAGAAGACCCCGCTCCCCAGCTCAAAGGGCCCTCCAAGAACTTATAGAACATTATGCTATGTGTGATGTCTGGAGAGTGCTACACCCCTCGGAGAGGCAATACACTTTTCTGTCACCAGTACATAAAACAGCTACCCGCATTAATTATATCTTTCTTTCCCAAACCCTTCTCTCAGGAGTCATAGAGGCTACTATACAATCAGGCCCACCCTCTGACCATGCATTGGTAACATGTCGTCTTACACTTTCAGTCTCTCCTAAGAAATCTCCCCGTTGGAAGATTAATAACCAAATGTTAAAGGATGCCCATATTGTTAAAACTATCAGTAACCACATAGATTACTTCATTCAAACCAATCTTCATTCCATCTCCAGACCAGATTTAATTTGGAGTGCTTTTAAAGCCTTCATTAGAGGGGTTCTAATAAGTATAGCCGCATGTAGGAAAAGAGAAAGAGACAGGAAAATTATATCTCTTCTTGACCAGATCCGCTCAAAAGAATCCTTGTTATCTCACAATTTCTCAGAATCAATACAACAGGAATTGGTTAAATTAAATGAAAATTACCTGGAAATTTTAAGGGATAAAGCTGAATTTGCTATTTTAAAAGCCAAGGCAAACTATTCAGACCAGGGAGAGAAAGCGGGCAGACTATTAACCCTCCGAATTAAACAAATGGAAGCGGCTAGATATATCCCATCAATCTGATCCTAGTTAAATGGAGATCTAAAAACATCCCTGGAGGATATTGTCTCTGGGTTCCAGAGGTATTATACCAACTTATATAACCCTGAAGTAAATGTAGTATCTATAGATTATCTTGATGACTATTTAAAGGCATCTGGATTAGCCTCACTTTCAGATGCTCAGCAGGAAGGGTTAGTGTCTCCTATAACATCTGAGGAAATTTCCAGAGCCATTAGAAACTCACCTTCAGATAAATCACCTGGCCCAGATGGTTTTTCAGCTAATTTTTATAAGGTATTTCAAGGGCAATTACTGCCTCTCCTACTCCCCCTATTTCAGTATATTTTATCAGGCGCCCTGGTGGATCCTACTTTAGGGGAGGCCTTAATAGTGCTCATATTGAAACCCGGGAAGAATCCAGAATCACTTATGAGTTATCGTCCAATATCCCTAATGAACCAAGACACGAAGATATTAGCCAAAATATTGGCAGATCGTATAGCCCGAGTCTTGCCTGACTTAATTGGCCCCGAGCAGGTGGGATTCATGAAAGGACGCTCTTCAGTCGACCATCTCCGTACCCTGTTGCACGTCCTTTCCACATCTAGGGATGCGCTGTTTCCAGCTGCCTTGGTCTCGCTGGATGCTGAGAAGGCGTTTGACAGGGTAGGGTAGAGTTTTTTATTTAGGGCTTTAAATGCTTATAAATTTCCCGAATCCTTTCAAAATTGGGTAAAAGCTCTATATAATACCCCTTCGGCTCGAGTTATGGCCAATGGAGTTATTTCAGAAAGGTTTATACATTCAGGAACTAGACAGGGCTGTGCTCTTTCACCATTACTTTTTAATTTATATTTAGAACCCCTTATCCGTCGCCTAAAATCCTCGTCGATGATCCATGGCATTACTATCCAAGGATTCGAAGTTAAAGTATCGGATTATGCCGATGACTTATTATTACAGTTATCTCACCCAGAGAAGTCTATACCAGTCATGTTACCTACTATACAAGAATTTGCCAATCTCTCAAACTATAAACTAAATATTGACAAATCTCTTGTTTTTCCGCTTAATTATAAAATGCTTAAATCAAGCATTAATGAGACGGGTATGTCTTGGGCACCAAACTCTTTAAAATATTTAGGCATCCAAGTGGTTAGGAACCCTGCCTTGACTCAAAAGTTGAACTTGGATAATTTAGTAAATACTGTAAGTGCAGATTTAGATAGATGGACCAAGCTATCGATCTCGCTTTGGGGCCGAGTGAATTTAATAAAAATGAACGTATTTCCTACAATTTTTTACCCATTATATTTGCTCAACAATTGGTTAACTGTTACCTGGTTTCATAAAATTAATGGTTTAATAACAAAATTTATTTGGGCCAATAAACAGCCTAGGATTGCATTTCACAAACTGGCGGCTCCCAAAGATAAAGGGGGTCTCCGTCTACCACACTTAATTTATTACCATTGTCGAGTCATGTGGCAAAATACATGAGATGGATAGGAGGAGCAAACTCCGACAGTTTTTCACCTATCTGGCTTAAAATTGAGCTCTCATTAATTAAACAGAGTGGCTTATCGCCTGAATCCCTACTTCATACTAGGCCAGGTGCACTCCCGGTATTACTAAAATCAACACCCACTGAGATATCGGTTAGAGTGCACTGTCAGATAAGCTTATTTATGGATTATAACAATACTCAAGATTTAGTTCAACCTATTGGGGGCAATCCAAATTTAAAAATAGGTAACAAGCCAATTTCCCCTAAATGGCTTCCTCAATTAGAAGAAGTGAAATTATCCCAGCTCATCGCATGGGATAACTCCTGGCCTTCAGTTACTGAAATGCTAGACAGGTTTAAGATTCCCAGTAAATGTATCTTCAAAGTTTTCCAGTTAAAACACTCAATAGTGAAAGCGTTCAGGCTGTCTCCGCCTCAAAGAAACATGAGAAGTCTTCTGGAGGAGCTCGTCCTTACCATCAGTAGATCTCACTCGGTATCTAGTATTTATAAAAGTCTATACAATTACAAATACCTGGTTGTGTTTGCACCGGAGAAATATTGGGCCTCTTGTTTCCCTAGGCTGGAGATAGATTGGGTGGCGCTGTGGATGAACTGTCATAAGTATATCACGCAGGATAGACTGTGGCTTACGCAGTTTCATATATTACATAATATATTTTATACCCCCCAAAAATTATACAAGTATGGGCTTATAAATTCACCCACTTGTTCTCATTGTAAACAAGCAGAGGGCTTGCTTTTTCACATATTCTGGGCCTGTCCTAAGGCTTCCTCCCTCTGGAAGGATATCCAGCAGAAGCTGGATCCCCTGTTGGGACTTTCCCAGTTTTTCCCTCCTGAAATATGCCTTTTAGGTGATTACACTTTTATACCAGTGACCTCCAGACATTATTATATGGCATTGATTTCCCTATTGGTAAAGAAGATCATTTTCCGTTATTGGAAGGATGAGGGAGATATCTCATATATGGAATGGCTCAAAGAGCTATTGGCCAATCTCAGGATTGAAAGAATGGTGGCTAGTCTACGTAACAACATGACTACATATATGAAAATTTGGGAACCTCTTCACATGCTGCTCATTATTTAGTTCCTCCCTAGCTTGACCATTTCACTTTGTTACTGAACTCAAACTGTAATTACATGACTGTTAACTAATAATGCGCTGATGGAAGAGGGTTTTATTGGGGGGTTCGGGGTTGGGGGAGAACAGTACCAATCTAACCAGTGTTACACTATTTCTTGCTGTACTTCCAGTTCACGTTGTTAGTAATGGTCCTGTTCTAATTCTTTGTAAAATAATAAACTTTGATTTGAAAAAAAAAAAGAAATTTAGAACGGATACAACTGATGGATATGCCACAGCAAAATATGGATAAATTCATTTCCCTGAAGATTACAGGGAGAGGAGCACCAGCCCGAGGGCCTGTGGGTGCTCAAGGAGGAGCGGGAGCAGGAGCCTCTCCTATGATGATGATCTGCTTGGAAGTAAGCAGCAAGCATCGAAGAAGCCCACCCTTACTGCGATACAAGTTTTACTCATGGAGTTCCAAGCTAAAGCGAGATGATCTTCAGCTCAAATAGAGAACACCTTAACGGAGATTGCTAGTCACTGTGCAGCTATAGAGGCATGAGTTGAGAGCACAGAGAAAGAATAAAAAAATAATGAGAGGGAGATTAAGGCTGTCTCTGCAAGAGTTCTTACACTGGAAGGAGCCACTAATGCAGCACTTCAGGAGCAATTGGCACAGATGTCACGACCAGAGAAGCTGGAGAATAATATGCTGAGGAGAAATGTAAGATTAGTAGGCTTCCCTGGGACAGTTTCTAATACTGATTTGAAAGCAGCAGTCCAGCTGGCGCTCTCTGCCATTTTCCTACTGAGCCACCTATTTATTTGGAATTGTTGTATCATCCACCAACATGGCAGTCCAAGGATAACAGCACTGAAATACAGCAGAATGGAGCAAGGTATATAACACTAAGTTTTAGTACTCTGTCTGATAGAAATAACTTGCTTTAGATGGCAAAACAGAAAAAAACAATGCTTCTTTGAAGGTCATCAAATCCATTTATATCCAGATTTCTGTTTACAAATGCAATGCAGACGTAACAGAATGCTACCAATAATGTCAGAATTTAAGGATGCTGGGGTGCCATCTGCTTTAAAGGTACCAGCCCGTCTGAGATTCCAGTTCCAAGGGAAGTTTCAATAGAAGACACACCAGAGGGTGTCGACAGAATGAGAAGGGACCTGCAGAAACTTGAAGAATGGTCAGGGATTTGGCAGTTGAAATTCAATGCAAAAAAGTGCAAGATAATGCATATGGGGCACAAAAACCCTGGCACAATATATCAGTTGGGGGGTGAGGATACAGCATGCACCAAGCAGGAAAGGGATCTTGGGGTTATCATCTCTGATGACCTCAAGGTAGGAAACAGTGTGACAAGGCAGCAGGTAAAGCAAATAGGATGCTGGGATGCATAGGCAGGGGCATCACCAGCAGGAAAAGGAGGTCATAATTCCACTATACAAGACACTAGTGAGGCCCCACCTGGAGCACAGTGTACAGTTCTGGAGACCATACCTACGTAAGGACATAGACAGGGTAGAGAGGTTCAGAGGAGGGCAACAAAGATGGTGCATGGATTGCATCACAAGTCCTATGAAGACAGGTTGAAGGAACTGAACATGTACTCCTGGAGGAGGGAGGAGAGAGGGATATGATAGAGACATACAAGTATCTTACAGGGAGGAACAGGGTGCAGGAATACACTATTTTTAAGCAAAAAAGATGCTCCAGGACTAGGGCATGGGATGAAGTTGGAGGAAGGACGATTCAGAAGAAACATGAGGAAGAATTTCTTCAAGAACGGGTGGTGGACAAGTGGAACACCCTGCCAGAGGAAGTGGTGGGGGCTGAAACAATCACAGGATTTAAGAATGCATGGAATAGACATAAAGGAATTCTGGAGGTCAGGGGTAAGGGGCAACAGACTTCTAGGAAAACATAAACTGAACTTACAAGCTCAAATGGGCAGACTGGGTGGGCCATAGGTCCTTATCTGCCGACACTGTCTATGTATTTATGTATTTTGATGATCCAGACACAGCTTGGCTCTTTTTGAAAATAATGTTAAAATCCCAGATGATATTGGCTCTGATTTGGAGTAGGAGGAAGCAGCGGCGGCGACCGGATATCACCCTGTATAAATAACGTGCACTGTGTTCTTAGATATGGACATATTAACTCTCCTGGGTTTTTATTTTTCCTCTCAATTTTTTGATTGACTCGATTTGGTTTTGGTATTGAGATAATATATAGGGGGTTTGATGCTGAATTTAAGATATTATTCTTATGTAGGGAAGTATAAGCTTGGAGCACAATATGAACTTATATTTAAACAGGTTAACTTAAATAACATAGCTCATTAAATAAAATTTGGTTTTGTTTTTCCTTTTTAATCCCCCTAAAATAAATAAAAAAGTTTGTGCTTTATTTAATTACATATTGGCCTAGATATTAAAGGTGCTGCACCTGGGCGCAGCAGTCGTGCTGGGCGCAACCCTGCAGTAATGGCCAGTCGATATTCAAAAGGGGGACTTGCGCAGTGCAAGTTCTGATGCACCATGGTGCATTGGTAATGTATGTAGTGCATCTGAAGGATGACACATCCCGATATTCAGCCTGGGATGTGCGGCACATCTGCTGGCACAGCCCCTAGATGCGCCACATACTGGGCCACAAAGTTGAGCCAGAAAAAAAAGGCTCAAATGCTGGCCACTCACAGGCAGGCTGCTGTAGTGCAGGGTGCAACACAGCAGCTGCCAGCCGTGGGTGGCCACCCACCCACCCAGAACACCGTCCACAAGTACCCATATGGTTCCTGGTAATCTAGTGGTATCCCCCTCCCTCCCCTTTAGTCTGATTGTGGTAATAATGTATAAAATCCAGCCCTGGTAGTCTAGTGGTAGCCCCATTAGCCTGATCACGGGTAAAAGTATGTAAATACAATCCCTTGTAGTCCAGTCATACCCCCTCCTGCCTGTAGCACAATCATCGGTGAAATTACTTAAATACAATCCTTGGTAGTCTACTGGCCCCCCACCCCCCGAACAGAATCATGGGTGATACCTACAGCTCATAATCCCTGGTGATCCTGTGCTCCCCCACCCTCCCACCACACAGGACCCCCTGCCCACCCAGTTCCCCGTCATGGCTACAACCCGCCCCACACTGCCCAGCCGCTGGCCAGTGATAGCTACAGTAGGGTCTATAAGCCCATTGGTCCACACTGTGGACCAATGAGCTTACAGACCCTACCGTGAAGTCAGTCATTTGGTGGTGGCTGAGGCGGTGCAGCACCCCTGATGGGAGGGAGCTGGGTGGAAGGGTCCTGTGTGGTGGAAGAGGCAAGTGCTCCAACCACCAGGGGATTATGAGCTGTAGTATTACCCGCACTGGAGTTCTGGGCGAGCTGGGGGGCACTGACTACCAGGGATTATGATTAAGACATCATTTACGGTGATCGTGAGCTGCAGGCAGGAATGGGGATACCACTGAACAACCAGGGATTATATTTACACCATATTACCTGCGATCAGGCTAATGGGAGGGAGGAGTTACCACTAGACTACCTGGGCTGGATTTTATACATTATTGCTGTGATAAGCCCAACGGGGATGGAGGGGGGCACCAATAGACTACCAGGGCTGGATCATATTCATTATTACTGTGATCGGACTAATGGGAGAGAGAGGGCACCACCGGACTACCAGGGATGGGTGTTCCTAATTTTACCAGCGATCGGGGTTACAGGGCGGGGGTGCCCCAGGAACCCCTCTGTTTGCACCACATGCAGTGCAGGGCGCAAGGCTGCCCTGCTCAACTCATGCAAATGGAACCATAATGACATGCAAATGGCCCCATTTGCACCTTGCATACATCATGGCACCATTTGGATGCCCAAGTCTGAATATCTTGAGATATGTGCCCAGTGCAACTACAGTTACGCTGGAGCATTCCCAGCCCTCCCTGTCTGGGGACTGCGCCAGCACATTGTATATGCGCTATGCACATTCTGTGCTATATTCAAAGGTGATGTGCCATGGCGCATCACCTTTGCATATCCCCCCCCGTCTGGCTCTGGTGCACCTCGGTTGTACTGCACCTCTCCTTGAGCCATTGCCTGAGGGCAACAGGGTAGACACCCAGGAAGGGGTGAAGAGAATGTAAAGGGATCTGGGGAAACTAGATGAAAGGTCTGGGGCATGGCACCTGGGTTTCAATGCCAAAAAGTGCAAGGTTGTGCACCTGGGACAGGGAAACCCAGGAGCTGTGTACAACATTGTGGGGGGGGGGCAGGGCCGCAGTAATGGAGGGGCAAGTGGGGAAGTTGTCCGGGGCCCCGAGCTCAGGAGGGGCCCTCCTGAGGAGCTGGCATTACTTCTGTCATTAGCTGGTTTGGGAAACGGGGGCCCATTCCAAGTGACTTGTCCGGGGCCCCAGATTCATAGCTGCAGCCCGGGGGAGGTTCTTACAGTCACCAAGCAAGAAAGGGAGCTTGGGGTAATCATATCTGATGATCTCAAGGTGGCAGGGCAGTGTCACATGACTACTGAGATGCTGGGGTGAATAGGGAGGGAGATTTCTAGCTGGAGAATGGAGGAGGTGGTGTTGCCACTGTATCACTCACTAGTGAGATCCCACCCAGAGTACTGCGTCCATTTCTGGAGATTGATGCTGTCCCTCTGCAAGGACATTGAGAGGGTGGAAGCAATGCAGATGAGGGCTACTACAATGGTGCTGGGGTTGCACAAGAAACCATGTGAGAAGAGACTGTGGAAGCTCAACATGTACTCCCTGGAGGAGAGGCGAGCTTGAGGGGACATGACTGAGACCTGTAAGTACTTGATGGGGGTGAACAAGGTGCAGCTGGGGAGTCTCTTTCAGAGGAGGAGGAGCACCAGAACATGGGGGCATGCAATGAAGCTTGAGAGGGGAAGTTTAAGAGTGATGTGAGGAAGTACTTCTTCACAGAAGTTGGTAGATTTCTGGAACAGCCTGCCAGAAGAGGTGGTGGAGGCAAAGATAGTGGGGAGCTTCAAGCATGAGTGGTATAGGCACATGGGCATAATAGGCAGAGGAAAGGGGGGGGACATAGGTGATCAAATAGTGTCTGGGGTGTAGTAATAGGCAGGGAAATGTAGACTAGATGGGTCTACTGGTCCTTTTCTACCAACAAATCCTGTTTCTATCTTTCTATTGGTTATGGACTTACAGTGCACGCTGTGCACCCACACATAGTTTAGTTTAGTTTAGTTGATTGTTCTAGGAATTATTGCCTTTGAGCCAATGGCTCTTTTACAAAGGTTCCACGTCATCAATGTACAAACAAACAAAACATGTTACAATAGAAATGGTCAGCAAATTACAAAGGTTGCAATAAGTCAGTATAATACAGTACATCTAAGAGAAAAAAAAACACAAAAACATTTGAGGAAGGGTCAGGTGGGAAAGGTAAGAGGAGATTATGGGGAGGGGAGCAGACTTAGAGTAGATTAGAGGTACTCAGATGTCTTTATCAGGAGAGGGGCAGAGGAGGAGGATGAAAAACTGTAAAAGCAGCCAAGAGGGAAGAGTCATTAGTCAAGGCATAGGTAAACCAAATACACTTCCAGACTTCCGCTTATGATGCAGCCAGCCAATGGGGAAAGTGAATATAATCAAACAAAATTTACAGTAAAAGGTCAGGTGCTTTAGGGCAGAACACAAAATAAGTCCTTAGAGTGGGAGTTATTATGCCAGCACTGTCCCTGCTGTTAAAGAGCTGAAACTTGAAGCAGATGTCTGAAAAATCCATTTTGTTTGCTGCCTTAAAATGCCTGACTTTTTATTGTGCCACCAGTTGTGACCGACTGGACTTACAGCGCATGGCTATTGACCAATCAGGACACAGCAATTTCCCAACCAGTTTAATAAATATCAGTAACTGCACATCTTGGAGTGTCTTATCTCACTTATAAAATAAATATTTTTTGCAGTTAAGTAATTAAATCAGGAAGTAGTGCATTAATGACTGTTGAAACATATTTTGTACTGTTTGTTCAACTGTTTCAGGCTGAGTGGGTTTCATTTAGAGTACAGAAGGGCTGGACTGTGATGTCAGCAATCATCTTTAAGGCCCCAAAGACTTTAACTTTGTAGTGGGGGACCAGAGGCATGCTGCCTGAGAGGGGAGAGAGAGAAGATTTCTTCAGTGTCTCCTGCATCGTCGCAGGTGTGGCTCCTTCTACACATCGAAGGTGGCCACCTGCCGCTGCTGAAGTGAGTGATTGCACTTGCAACTGGATTGGGGATTCCCCGATCGAACAGCTGACCAAATCGGGTAACAAAGTATGACCGACACAAACAAAACAAGGGGTAGCGAGAAGAGTTTTGAGGACAGGAGCCATGTTGAAATATAATGTTTGGGACCAAGACCCACAGCAGCAGAGGGCTACCACCGTCTAGTGCACCCTACCCACCATCACTACAACCACAGGTGTCAGTGGTTACACTATCAACCAATCAAGCTGCAGAGCCTGATGGGGAGCCTCAAGGAGCTCCTGGGACACTGGAGGACTGCAAGATTCTTGGCACAAATTGTGGGCTAATCATCTGTTGAGTGTGGACCTCCAATGGGGCTTTGTCAGGACCCATTCAGTTTGTGTATGGCTGTGGTAGGAGGGAGACTCCGAGTGTTACTGGAGAGATAAGGATACTGTTGGAGCTACTAGAACAGACAGACCACTTGTCTGCAAGAGAGAGAGAGAGAAGAAAGTGAGAGAAGCAGGATTCCTACTACTGGAAAGGAGGTTGTGGTATGCTAGCACAGCATAAAAACAAAAGCTGAAAGCTGCAGCCTGGGTGAGAGATTTTGCTGTTGCAGCCAGAGACTGTGATGGAGACCATGTAGTCAGTAGCACAGTCTGGTGCCAGTTATCATTAAACATTAGTGACTTGTATGCCAGGACGTGGTGTCTGTGTGGGTAGGTTATGATCCAGGTTTACTGACAGAACTGCCCTGCAAAGAGAAAGAAGATAGTCTGCTAAATCCAGAGATCAAGAGAGGCCTGACTGGGACCAGAGACAACAACTGTATGTCAGCCCACGCTATCTGTACCCGCAAAGGTGAGAGACAGAGTGGCACCAGTTTGAGAGTGACTGGGAACTGGGCCTTCACCTTTGTGTATTATGGTCTGGGAACCCATGGCAAATCATTCAAGTATTACAATTTGCTTTCTGCCTCAAATGGTTACTGGTAGCCTGTGATGATGGTGACTGCGATTGAGCGCTTTCAAAAAGGGCAACTTAATCACAGCGCCTGTGCACAGGACTCCCTGGCAGGGAGGGTGACTGGATAGGGGTTCAGCGAATATAGCGAGAGGATGTCGCTATGAATACACGCGCACGGGGTGGGTCGGAAGGGACGACGCTGTGTGAAGGCCGGAAGGGGAGGGAGGGTTTGTGGAGTGTATTATGGCAGTGGGCTGCCAAGCTGGCCATGTGGCATGGTGGGTTGATGGCAGGCTGTGGGGTTGGGAGGGCGCCAGGTTCGGTTCTGGGCGTGCTTGTGATTTTTGTGCCTTTTTTTTACTTTTGCAACCCCCTGGAGTTGAGAATCCTTTAGTAGTGGGGTGCGGAGGGCACAGTCCCCCTCAAAAATGGAAACCTAAGTCTCAGGTGCCCTCTTGATGTTCGCTGCAAGTGTACATTGCCAAAATTGATTTTTGGTGATGTACACTCACCCAAACAGCGATCGCCATTATCACATGGAACCATGGTTACTCACTTGATCCAGTTCTAATCTTTGATGTGAATCATCAGCTCAGCTATCAAATGTCATGGTGGGCCACCCATCAACTGGGTCCCTGTTTAAAAACAAAACTGCCTGAGTTGGCTCCTTTTGAATAAGGTACACTGCCTAATTGGCTTACTTTAAAAAAGGTGCAGTCCGCAGCCAATCTGTTGGTAAATGGTGGGGAGCCAGCTAATGGAGACAGCCATATATCTCCTAAACTTTAAGCTCAGAACTAACAGTTCAACCCTTGCTCATTCAGAAACTTTAAAAGAAAACAGTCAGCACCAAGGGCTCCATGCTCAAGTGTGGGTCTGGTCCCAATGTGCGGTTTGTGTGTAAAAACATTTTGATTCATTTGCTGTTTACTGTAGTACAGTTCAATGATGAGAAGAATAGGACTGCAACCAGGGTGAACAGTACCAGGTCAAAGCAATTAAAGTAAAAACAATTTAGAGGACCAGCACCTGCTAAGGGTTAGAGTACAGCTTACTCAGCTCCAATCGACCATTGACCTCTTGTGGAATATTAAACAGTCCTTTATTGATAGAAAAACTGTGAAAAGCCCAGGTACAAACAATATACAGCTGTAAAATCCACAGGTCCGAGTCCCGGTGCATCCATTTCTCAAAGCTCTAGTGAGTGAAACGCGTCAGGTGACGTGGGATAAGGTCATTTCTGATCTTGGGAGGGGGTTTTCCTTACTTGGATGCAACAGGACTCAAACCTGTGGATTTTACACCTGGTGGCAGCCTCCGCAGCACAGCAGGAGCACAGAAAAAAGGAAGAGGGGCAGTCGCGGGGTGAAGCATGCACGCATGCCTCTGAACGCACACCTGCGTATCATAGCATGCAGCCGCTGTCACCCTCAGGAAGAAAACCAAGAGCTAGAGGAATGCTGGTGCCCTGCAAGGCCAACATAGCAGGCCATCCACCACTATCAGGGTTCTGGGCAAGCAGCGGATAACCAATAAGTCCACCAGAAGGTCAGAGACAGGGTTGGGGAGGGTACCCTCCGGTGAGCCAAGGCATGAGAAAAAGCTTGATTCAGAAAATAAAATCATTATAATTGAACAAATAATCACAAACTAGACCCTGCAGTTGTGATTATAACCTAGAGTTGCTCAGATATCCTGTATGTGTTGGGCAGCTAGCTGACCAGAATACTAGAGAGACGTACAGGAAAAACAGCAAAGGAAACCTGCCTGTATTTCTGCAGTTTGGCCACATGGTGTCACTGTTCCCCCACAAAGAAAATGACAGGGGCGCACGAGACTAACAGTGAACACTGGGATAGACAGGACGCATATCTACAGGTGTGTCAGACAGTGCACTAACCAAATGGTGTGGGAAAGTCTGCCAAGCTTACTTTCTGAATGTAGCATTTGCAGAAGAAATCTTGAAATATCATCAATGTCTGACATCAGTATTAAATCTGAGTTGGTATTTAATAAACTGGGAGTATAAAATTGATAGTTGGCCCGACTTTCAACCATGATCCCTCCATATATGCACATACATGACTCACACAATTCTGGTGACGTGAAGACCACATTTTTTGTAAACATTTATGGTATCCCAGATTTAGGGACCTACAGAAATAGGACCTACACAACCCATTCACCCTCCCATTTGGAACGGGGAGGGAGCGCAGCTGAGAAACCAGGATAGAGCTGGGGCATTCTAGGAATGGTGACTTAGGTAGGCTGTGGGGCACATACTAAAAGACCCCCCCAACGGGAATGCCTGCACCCTCTGTACCAGCCCAACAAATTGTCTTGTCCCTTTGGTTTTGCACCTGATTTTCACAGTCCTTCCCTAACCCCACCAGCAGCAGCTGGACCAGTCTGGTCCTTGCAGTTGGATTGGAGCCCCTGAAAGCTCAGGGCAGGGTTCCATTTAATTAAAAACCAAAAAGACAAGTTTTTGCAGTGCACTGCCTGACACATCTCAGAGTAGAGCAGCTAGAGGAAGGCTAGGCTGCGTGATGTGGCCACAGCTCCTACCAGTGCATGGGGACATTGTGAAACTCAGTATTGGCAGTTAGCATGAACTTGTGGTTTGTCTATAGATCCCAAATCTTCAAAATCTCAGTAAAGTGTCAGTTGGGGGCTTTTAGTGACTGGACCGGCAAGGGAGTGGACAGTAGTGCTATGGGTACCCATGTACTTTATCTGGTGAGGTTGAAGCAGGTCCGTTGGTTCTGGCCTGTCCCCCCAGTCTGCAGCAGGACAATTCCAGTCTGAAGTGACTTGGCTCTGATGGTGGGCACCAGCAGCAGTATCCTCTTGAGTATTCCCCTCCCTCTCAGTACAGCACTTTCACCGAGTGGACTTGCCATCTTCTTGCCTCCCTCCAGCAGAGCAGCATCAGGAAGTGGCCTCTCCCCTCTGACCTCCTCCTCCTTCTTGGTCATGGTGGTGAGTGGGCAGAGGCACACCAGGCAGTGCCGACCACCTTCAGAGGCCCCAGACAGGGAAAAATCATTTTCTAAGATTATCCCCCCACAGGCCATACTTGAGGTGGCTGTGGCCATGTGAGTGGGCAGGTTTTCCCCTCACTTTTCAGGACCGCCTATAGGCGGCACAGGAGATAGCTCAATCATGCGACTTAAGGCCGAGCCAGGCCCTATAACTTAGCCATATCCAAGGGGTGGAGTTCTACCACATTTCCCCCCCAGAAGCCAGAGAAGGGCAGGTAAGATTGGCACCAGCACCGCCTACAGGCAGATGAGTGCCCAACCTTCTTAGCTTAGTAAAGCAACACTCCACAGGAGGAACAGGTGGGAATTTTGCTAAAGGGATCCCACATTACTTAATTATTACAGAACTGCCTGCATAATTAAACTACCTAAGCAATTACAAAATCACCAGAGTATTTATGTGCTATCTACTCTAGAACTGTCAGGATATGTATCTGCCATTTGCCACCAAACTGTCTGAATATGTATGTGTTGATTGGTTAACCACCCACCCGGGATTTTGTGTGACCATTTGCTAAATCACCCTCTTCCAGAATTTTGTGCCCCAGTCCAATGTACAGCCTGATCATTCCTGTGCCTATTAGTTTGTGGAGCGGCTTACTGTATGTGCATCTCATAACTTCTGCATGTGGTACCCTGTCTTCTTAAATACCAATATCTCACTGGCATCTTGCTACAATGGTACCACTGCCTAGCCAGCACTACCCCACCTGACCATGCAGCCTCAGCTGTTATCTTGTTTGGCACCTTCTTCAAGTATGTTTGAGCGTCACCCGAACCAACTGAAGTCTGCATCTCCTGGCAGCACTCACCTCCTTGTGGATTACAGTTTGGGGTGGTTGACCCACTTTAGTATTGGGGTGATAGTCAGGATAGGCCACTGCCGACCTGTTAACCTTCCAAACTTTGTCCCTATCCTCATAGGAAGTAAAGGAAGTGTAACAGCAATGCCAGCTCAGTAGAGAGGGACTTCATCATGCAGTGGGAGGGTTTTCTCTTTCAGGATCAGTATCCAGCTTCATCTCCCTGAGACCTGTATCCTGAAACACTATCTGAAGAGCAGCACTTTGGATCGTCGTCTGGAGTTGTGTCCTCCTCTTCTGCATCGTGTCTTCAGTTCCTCTGGTCCAGGGCACAGTTTGTGCCAAACAGTCTCCTACAAGTTGCAGGTTTGTCTCTCTTGTCCCAGTAACCCAGGGCAGGGTTTGCGCTGATCAATCTTCCACAATCTACCAGCCTGTTCCTCTCATCCTGGTGGCATCAGAGAGGATTCTTGGCCAATGAACCTATGATCTGCTTGCTAAATCATTCCTAAGTTTGGGCAGCCAAACTGAAGCCCCATTTCCCAAAGTATCAGTCCATTTTGCTGTACCTATTGTCCTTTGGCTCCAAGTATCCCACTCTGATCTCAGTTCTTCATATCATATTGCTTCCTATTCTGCTGTGCTGTTAGCTGCAAGTCCGCATCTGTGACTTATTTATTTGTTATTTATTTATTGGTTTTGTTTACCAGGTAAGCACACTAGACACCAAGTGCCTATTTTCAGGTGCGACCCGGGAGATTACAAAGACACATTCCGGCACAACAGGCAACAACAAGAGCAGGTATAATCAAGAGCAACAGACACAGCAAGGTCAGTGCAGGAACATCAGGGGCTTACATTGCAAGCG
Organism: Neoceratodus forsteri; assembly: GCA_016271365.2. Lineage (NCBI taxonomy): Eukaryota > Metazoa > Chordata > Ceratodontiformes > Ceratodontidae > Neoceratodus > Neoceratodus forsteri. The sequence continues at coordinate 213,491,162 of JADMNL010000022.1, forward strand.
GGAGAAGATAATAGCATGGAACAAACAAGGCAGGCAGTAATCAACACATTCGGGCAGCGACGCCCTAAAGGGATGAGGGTAGCAGATACAACGAGCAGTTACAAGGGGGGATAGGACAGGCCAGTGGCAAACTAGGAGATAGAACAGTAGCATATACACAATTATTGAGCAGCAAGGCCAGGGTGGACCCATCACAATCAGTTCTTCAGGTAGCAGCAAGCTTCACTAGTAGATAAGGTGCAGTGACCAACAACCTTATGCAGTAGAGTTAGGTATCGACTCAGCCAGACAGAGTGAAATGCTGATCCATGCCAAATAAATTCTCGCTGCATTTTGACTCTGAGCATGACTCCTGCCTGTCCTTGCCAGGTGCCTCCATCCACCCACCTAGGAACCTCCAGTGTCCTCTCACCATAACAGCTGCTTGAGGTGGCACTCATGCCCATGAGGAAGAGACACTTCCTTCCTGATGACCCGACTCACCTGGACATGACACATTGTTTTTTTTTGTGTTAGTTGTTTATCTCCCCTGCATCCCCAACTGCCACTCCTTCAGGTCATTGCCAAGGACGCTCTCACCCATGGCTCCAACGCTGATCCCCGACCCCACATCGCAGCCACCTCAGGGTAACCCGACGTTACCCTTTGTCGGATGGGTCCTCTACTTCTGAGGAAGGAATGGCCGGGGACCTCAGCATTGGCCCTGGGTGCTGCGGAGGTTGGGTCAGCTTCTCGGAGTTCCAAGGAGGCACTGGTCCAGGTGGCCGTCATCCGGCAATTTTGGAGGCGCCATTTGTTCTGTATTTTTTCCTCCTTCAGTTTCCATGCGTTGCATCTGCACTGCCTCTGGTCTCCACCGGAAGCCGCTACAGAGTGATGGCTGTCCCTAACCCGCCCCAGGAGAGGAAAGCAGTCCTCCGGATTCTCGATCCGTCTCCTTCCCCTGCTAACCCTCCGGCGCCCAAGTCCGTTTACAAACCCGGGTTGCGGTGTGGTTTGAGTAAGGCACCAGTGCCTCAACCCTCTGCACCACGGGCGGCAACATTGTTTTAAAATAACTTTCACTTTGGGCACAATACAGTAGAAATAAAAGACATATTGGTGGGGAGATTTTTCAAAGGCTCTGTCCAGGGTCCACATACCCCTATTTTCAATAGTAGACCTGCATCTGCTTTGAGCTGCATGGTCCAACTTTTGCATCTGTCTGACCTGGTTGCTATTTTCATAAAATGCATTTGTTTGTGACAAAAACCCAGGTTTTACATGCAAAATATTTAGCGCAATCGCAATTTGCCTCATTTTCAGCTACAATTGCATCTTTTTGGGAGACATGGAAAATTAGGACACAGACCATCTAATAAACAACCTTATGGGTTAGATGGACAACTATTTTTAAAACAGCAGAGTAAGAATTATTGGCAGATTGCTTGGAAAATCCCCTCACCCAATTAATTTATAACATTTGTGGTCTGGATGGAAGATAAATAGGAAGTCCTTTATTTCCCAGTTACCCTTTGAAGGCGTGAAGCGACGCAGGGGTCTTAGATTTGTCTTTTTGAATAAACGAGCATACTACTTCCCACTTCAAGTGCTCATTTCATTTGCATATATACTTTATTTTCCAGAGGCTGATGAACAAGTGGAACAGTCTACCAGCAGTGACAGGAAATATGATGAAATTACATGCCTTCATGGGAAGCCTGGAAAAAATGTTGTCATACCTGGGGAATCGATGGGTACCAGCATAATCCAACGGGTAGGTAATCCTCATGAATTAGAACATATTTGTGCAGAATACTTTCATTTTTCCATCTGTGATTATAAAGGGGGGGGATATATATGACAGAGCTACTGACCCTTTATGTTACTTTTGAAAATAATGATGAATGTGTACAGTCCCATTAATACTAAAAGCAGCAAAATGTATTAGTTGGCAAAAAATGTCATCCTATAGTTTTTTGGCAAAAAATGTATTTTTAACATCCTCTGATTCTAGCTTAGTTCATTTTTAGTTTCCTCAGTATTGTTAAAGCAGTTTTTACAGCTGATTTTGTAATTAATGGCTCACATTATTAAAGATGTCTGTCGCTCACAGTTTTAAAAATCTCTTTCACTGAAGTTAACCGTTGAATGCGTGCTAGAGTCATAATGTGGATTTATTAGGCTGGTGTTACCATGTGTTCTAATCTGATGGTAAACAGCATGACACTGTACCAAGATTCTTAACCCTGTAAGTGCCCTGGACATACACTGTACATATCTGAACGTATGTATAAACACAACACTGTACCAAGATTCTTAACCCTGTAAGTGCCCTGGACATACACTGTATATCCTGAACGTATGTGTAAACACAACACTGTACCAAGATTCTTAACCCTGTAAGTGCCCCTGGACATACACTGTATATCTTGAACGTATGTGTAAACACAACACTGTACCAAGATTCTTAACCCTGTAAGTGCCCTAGCATACACTGTACATTGAGACGTATGTGTAAACACAACACTGTATCAAGATTTTTCATTTTTTCATGGCGGGCATGGTATGGGAGTTGGAACTTTAATAACTCAAAATCCCATATCTTGGTTCAGGAATGAAATAAAATGAAGAAAATTAGGAATCTTTATATTTTGCCAGACAAACATTATTGCTGAAAAAAAAAATTATGGTCACTAACAAATACTGCGGCTTTAAGCTGAGCCTGTTGATTGGCCAATGTCCAAAATGCCTAGTTGGTGGCACTGATGGAGTAGCAGAGTCATCGTGCGTGTGTACGACTTCCATATTTTCTACTTTCATGGTGAGACCTGCAACCCAGTCTGCATTCGGGAAGGTTGTGGAGGCTGGGTTTTCCTTGAACAGCATTTTGCTCCTGAAACAGACATTGCAGTTGTCCAATCAGGGGCATTAGAGGAGGCAGAGCTGCAAAAGACAGATGCCCAGGCAGAGAAGCCATGGAATCAGAGTTCAGGGGTAGTCCCAATGCTGATGCTGTCTCTGGTTGGATGGCGGCTGGCATCGAAGAGATGGTGTGGTGGAGGGAAAAAAATAGAATCTGCATGTGTGCACTCACACTGTAATAGAGAATGCTGCCGACTTCAGTAAAAGATACAGCTCCAGAGTTAGTTTAAAGTGCTGGTTCAAGAAACTTGTTTTTGTTTCCATTTTTAATCATTTTGGCTGATTTGGAAGGGGTTCCATGTCATAATAGTGATCGAGAAACGGCGATCGCTATTATGGCGAGTGTACATCGCCGAAAATCAATTTCGATGATGCACACTTCAGTGCAGAAAAAAAAAGGCACCCAAGACCTACATTTCTGACTTTGCACCCCCCCACTTATGGATTCTCAACTCAAGGGGGGATGCATGTGGGAGGGGGGTGCAAAACTTAATTAAAATATATGCCGACAGGTGGCAAAAAAAAAAACCCTGCACCACACCGGACCAGACCCAGTACCCGTGCCTTCCAACCAACCACCCTCCCACGACCCAGATACAACTCAGCAGCTGCTTGTCAACCCTTCCACATGGCATCCCTCCCTGCCTCTCCTCCCCACTGCAGGTGTGTGCATATACCCGCTAGTTCCTGTGGTTTTTTTTCACCGCCCGCAGTATTCGGTCACCCCCTCCCTGAGTTGCCATGATCACAGTCTCCGACACTGAGTTGCCATTTTTCTAGGTGTTCAATTTCTATTGCTATGGTCACGGACTACCTTTGGGAGGTTGACTCGATTCTGTTTTGGACACAAAATCAGTTTTGCAGTTCTGTTTGAGACATTTGATGGAAAGCATCCCATGTTACATTTCTGATCATCTTCAACAGGAGAAAATTCAAGAATGTTTTCCGTTTTCCATCACAGTGTTAGCCATAGTTGATAAAGTTGGACTGATTTGTTCTTTGGCTGCATTTGACAGCAGTTGAGGTAAGTGGGGTGGCTCACCTCATAAACATGTTTGCATGCTGGGTTTGTACTAGCTGGGTTGGAGCCAGCTGACATCATTTTCTTCCAGGGTCTCTAATCTGAAAGTGATGCAGGCCAGTCGTTTTATGTTTGCCTGCACATGCACAAAGCAAACATATTATTACAATAACAAGTTTCAGAGGTGAGTCACTATAGGTTCCAGTGCAGACTGCTTTCTCACCTGTGTCCTGTAAGAGGCATAATGGGGGGTTTTTAAAAGGCTTCATCCAGGGTCTGACTGACCCTATTTTTAACAGCATGTTTGCATAAGCAGCAGTCTAGACAGTCTAGTGCTGATGTCTGTCTATCCAAATTTTCAAATAGTATAAACAAATGGAACTTGTGTCTATTTATAGGGGAAGGAAATTGCTGCTTGGGACAGAAATCTGGCCACAAAGTCTGATAAAGACATACCTTTAGAAGTTTTGGTACAATACTGTATGTAATTTCAGATGTAGACACAGGCAAATCTGTAGCTGTATCTGAATCTGACACCTGACCCCCCTCCCTGCCCGCCTCAGTTGACCCAGCATTTTCAGCTCATTTCTGATAGGAAAGGGCACAGAGTACTGCCAAATGGTCTCCGTGATAAACCAGCTTGTGAGAAAAAATGTACTGCTGTGCTTCTCATGCAGTGGTTTGTAAGTGTGAAAACAGAGGCAAAATAAAAAATGGTTACATTACAGTTGGCCTGAAAATAGTAGAAACTTTGCACTGGTTTGCAATGGAGCTGCTTCCTTTGATAGATGTGACATCATTTGTGATAGGTGATTTACTTGCAGCGATTCATTTGTAAACCACACTGACTCTCTTTGAAGTTGTTCCTGAGATGGTCTCCTTGGGTGCAAATAAATACCTGGTGGGCCTCGTGGCATTTTTGAAAGCCATTTATAAAATGATTAGGAAAAAGGTTGCATTCTAATTGGCTGCCTCACTTAATTACTGTACTAACAACACCTAAAAATGTCCCACTATGCCATGCAGAAATTGTACTTTCAAACTTGGCAGCCCAAATTCTCTGCTCAACAAAAAATGAAATAAAAATGTCAGACTTTCTACCAGTTATCTTTGGATTGTTCACAGCTGCTTCCTTCAGTCAATTTCAGAACCAAGAAGAAATAACTGAAAAAAAAAGCTGTTAATTTCAAAACTATAAAAATCTTGTTATATTTTACTCTCTCAAACCCATTTTATAAGTGCAGTAAGACACTCCAGGTCGTCAGTGGTAGTGCCCTTAATGCACTCTCAGGGGCTAAAGGCTCTCAGCCTGTGGCCTCATGCCTTACTACAGCCTCGGGCATGTGTTCATGGCACTACTAGTACTACCAGCAAGCACCCTGTATGTCTTATTGCTTACTTCTTGAAACTTGTGACTTGACAGAAAGTATCTCCTGGTCGAGCTGACGTAAAACCCAGCAAACTTGCTTTGTTTGAGCTCATTGCAACTTTTATCTTTTTTTTATGTCTTTACCACCTTTCAAAGAAACAAATTGCAGCTGGCCCAGAGGCAAGAAGGGCTGAGCTGTGTGCCTTACCTCTTGTCATGTCGATGACCGGACTTCAGGAACAAGCTCGGGTCACTGGAGGTCAGTGGGGGGAGGACTTGGCTGGGAGTGGACTGAGCAGCTGCCAGGCAGCTCTCCGCTCCTCTCCTGGATTAGGGTGGGGGGTTAGCTTGGCACTTGGCTTCCATCAGGTGGAGTTCTGCTGGCAGTGCTGATGCGTGAGTGACAGACGAAGTTACGGGAGGGGGAGCCATGGTTCTGGGATGCATCCGTGCCTCCACGTGCACGTGTAGCCTGTGCCACCGCACCTAGGGGGTGAAACCAGAGTAGCGGATTGACTCAGGCTCCATGACAATCTGCTCGGTGGAGTTCTGCCCCATGCTGCAGCCGACCAGGAACCCCACTACTGGATGTGTGTCTCCAGGTGGGGGGAATCCCTCTCTGGCCTCACCATGGAGGGCAACCTGTGGGGTCCCACAAGGTTCTGGTCAAGGCTGAGGCAGAACACTAGGTGAAGGGTGGGGACAGGACTGTAGATGTACAAATTCCAGACTGTTGTATTTATTTTCTCAAGAAGAATCTGGCCTGGGTTTCAAAAAGAGGATGGAGGAACAATTCCTGATTTTTGTCTTCACCTGTGTCTCCTGAGATTTTCCTTATGCATTCTTTAATGTGGCAAAGCAACTCCCCTCCATAAGATTTGGCAGAGCTTGTGCAATAAAGGTGAAAATGGCCCGACTCCGTAGAACTCTCTACCTCACCAGATAAGAGAGTGCTTGACTGTGCAGAGATTTAAATCAGCTTTAAAGGCATATTTGTTTAATCTTGCCTTCCTTGCTTGAATGAACCGTTTCATTGATATGTATTTTATTATTTAATAATTACTGGCAGGCGCTTTTTCCCATAGGGAAACCCGGTTATAATTTATTTTATTTAACCAGCTCGGCTGGTTATAACGGCAAACACGCGCCAGGTTTCCCTCTGATCAAGCATGCGCCAGTCACAGTGTTCTTTTAATAGCGATGTTCATTATCCCGAGAAGCAACGCCGCTCGCTGTCATTTTTTTTTTTTGTATTTGAAAAAAAAAAAATAGACTTACTCTGGGGAACAAAAACAAACAGAAAAGGAACACACCGTCCGGTTTCCCTCTCCACACATGAGAGGTGGCGGGTCTCTCCTCTTCATACAAAAGAACACCGCAGCTCCACAACCGTTGTTTGCCGGTAAGTAAGAATACCGGAAACAAACAGAAAAAATATACACACAGTTTCCCTTACTTTCTCCACTTCTTGTTACCTCACATAAGCGGAGCACTATAACTTGTCAGACGCAGAATGTTAAGACTTTTACTGGTCCGTGGTTGCCTGAAAATGGATAATTTTATTTTCTCAGATTGCTGAAGCAAAAGCACATGCCAGCAATTATAAAAATAAAATAAGAGAGTAGTGTGTAAAACTCAATTTTACACACCCTGGTATGGGATGCATTTTATAAACCCCTCGGGCTTTGCCCTCGGGGTTTATGTAGCATCCCACAACTCGGGTGTGTGTAAAAGCTCGTTACACACACCACCCCATATATTATTCTCTATTTAATATTTTTAACGCCAGTGTTTTAAAATGATTGTACAAGGGCTTTGATACTTGTTGAACTGCGCTTTTTATGTTGCTTGCATGCATGTGCAAGAAACATAATGCCATCATCCGAGTTTTCGGAGGTGTGGCATCCGTCTTCCAATGCAGTCAGTGTGTTTGCAGGCACGGCCTCAGTTCCCCAATCACTGCTGCAGCTGTCTATGACAGCAGTTGAAAATGCAGTGGTCATACAGTTGAAAGGGAGAGCTCTGCTTCACTGAGCAGAGCTCCCCTCTCCACACACACACACACACAGACACACACACACACACACACGCATGCACGCACGCTGTGTGCTCAGTACCTCTCCCCACACTGTACGGCCGGCGGGGCTGCCCAATCTCCTGTCAGCTCCACACCCCAAAAAAACATCCAGGAGCAACGCTGGGAGCCCACCCCAGCGTGGCAAATGTTTTATGCCGACAGGGTGCCAATCCCCGTCAGCTGCACGCCCCCCCAAAACATCCAGGTGCCACGCTGGGAGCCCACCCCAGCATGGCAAAATGTTTTATGACTGACGGGGGTGCCCAATCCCCCATTGACTGCACCCCCCCACCGAGCATCCAGGTGCCGCACTGGGAGCCCACCCCAGCATGGCAGAATGATGTTATGGCCAACGGGGGTGCCCAATCCGCCGTCGGCTCCAGCCCCCCCCAACAGCCTTCCAGTTGCCAAGCTGGGAGCCCACTCCAGCGTGGCAAACGTCCCTCATCATTTTCGTCCCTCGTAGTCTTATTAAACAAAAAACAAACCTGTAAATACAAAAACTGTCCCTCGGTGCTTCTCCCTGTCCCCCTCCCACAACCCGCATCCACCCACTGCGCACCTTACCTCCCCACCCCCCACCCCATACTTACCTCCGGAGCTCAGTCGCGATGATCTTGATGGACGGGAACACGTCTGCACTCTTCAAAGCCGACGCTGAACTGAGGAAATGCCGGTAAGCTGTATAATGGGATAGATAGGGTTTTCAACTTTGTTGCATATCTCAGGTATTTTGAGAATTTGGGCCCAAATTTTCAACATGGAGTTTTGGGACCCCTCCTCGTGAATTCTTGCACTGTCATGGCGTTAATTGGGCCCGAAGGTTGATTTGCGGTCACTGCATGAAATCACCTTTTGGGACCGATTAATGAAACAACACTGCCAGTGTTCATAAGGTGGGCTCTCAAAAGTCTATGTTGAAAATTTGGTGAAAAATTCTAAAATGACTGTTTCTGAGCCTGCATTGCGCAGTTCTATACTGCGCTCATAAGTTCAGTGAATTTTCAATATTTTCACTCCAGATTTTCAACATTGCCATTTTACCATACCTCCTTATGAGCAGTATAGCTGTCATTTTCACATCTATTCAAAGCGTGTTTCCGTCCATATAGCGCACAATGGTGCAGTTGGTGTTGAAATCAATGTATGGGACACATTAAGAAAATCACAGTGACACTGATCATGAGCAGAGGTCTTAAAATGGCTATGTTGAAAATTTGGTGAAAAAATTCTTAAAATAACTGTTTTACGAGCGTGCGTTGCGCATTCCTTCGTACGCTCGTAAGTTCGCGAATTTGTAATATTTGCACTCCAGATTTTCAACATTGCCATTTTACCACACCTCCTTATGAGCAGTACAGCTGTCATTTTTCACATGTCGCCCAAAATGTGTTTCCGTGCATGTAGTGCACAATGGCGCAGTCGGTGTGCACAATCAATGTTTGGGACAGAGTAGGAAAATCACAGTGACACTGTTCATGAGCAGAGGTCTTAAAATGGCTATGTTGAAAATTTGGTGAAAAAATTCCTAAAAATGACTGTTTTACGATTGTGTGTTGCGCAGTTCCTACGCACGTTCGTAATTTCGCAAATTTTTAATATTTGCACTCCAGATTTCCAACATTGCCATTTTACCACACCTCCTTATGAGCAGTACAGCTGTCATTTTCCACATGTTGCCCAAAATGTGTTTCCATGCATGTAGTGCACAATGGCGCATTCAGTGTGTGCAATCAATGTTTGGGACAGATTGAGAAAATCACAGTGACACTGTTCATGAGCAGAGATCTTAAAATGGCTATGTTGAAAATTTGGTGAAAAAATTCCCTTCAGACATTCTGCAATATTACTAATGAAGACATTAAACAGAACTGGCCCCAGGACCGATCCCTGCAGCACCCCACTGGTCGCCCCCTCTCCCTAGACTGCACACCATTTACCACCACTCTCTGCCTACTGTCTGTTAGCCAGTTTCTAACCCAGTTTACCACCCTTTCCCCCATGCCCAGCCTACCGAGCTAGTTTATCAGCCTCCTATATGGGATGATGTTAAAGGCTTTGCTGAAATCAAGGTAAGCATTGTCCACTGCCCCACACTGATTTACTTCCTTTGTCACCCAGTCAAAGAAATCAACCAGATTTGTCAGACATGATGTCCCCACTGTGAATCCATGTTGTCTATGGTACTGGGCTCCGATGGCTTCTAGATGCCCCACTATCCTTTCTTTAAGCAATGTCTCCATGATCTTTCCCACTACTGAGGTGAGGCCGAATGGCCTATTGTTCCCTGCCCCTCCTGCTGCCAGACTTGTGTAGAGGGACCACATGTGCCCTCCTCCAATTCACTCATGTTGAATGTCTCAGTGAACATGGCTGCCAGAGGTACTGCTATCTCCCTTCGCAGTTCTGTTAATATCCTTGGGCGTATGCCATCTGGTTCCATCGCTTTGTCCACCTTCAATTTAGTGAGCTCCTGCAGGACACATTTGCCTTTGAATGGACTATTGTCCACCTCTTCACCCCTTGGCAACTGCTGTACTGCTGTGGCCCTTGCCCCTACACTCTTCTCTGAATACTGAACAGAAAGACACAGTGGATGTCTTGGGAGGAAGGCATGGAACTATCACTTCCAAATACCTAAACAGCATATACAGGCAAGCAACATTTGGCATTGACAAATGCTTGTTATAAATAAAGCTTGAGCTGAGAATCTTTAAAACCCTCACTTCAGAGTTTCTGACTTTTGCACTTCATCTGTTAATCGTGATTGAGTTTCTTTGTAATATATATGAAGGTGGTAAGGTCTGAACTCACTCAGACCGTTTCTTACCAAAACAATCTATAATATTTGGTGATTCCCTCGATGTAGTATGCTCGCTTAGTAGGGAATTTGTTGCTTTTGTGTTTTTCAAAACAATGGCTCATTGTACTAAGCACATAACAGAATAAACAGTTTAGGATATCAAAATAAAATGCTAGCAGGTCCACAGCAAGTTTAACAGAACCCCTCCCCTCCATCAGTGACAGGATTACCCACTGCTTCCTGTGTCACCCTGCTGCAGACAAGCACTGAAGCTGCATTCTGACTGAAACTCTCAGTGCTGTACGGTCTTGTATCATCCAGCATGAAGCATTGTCTCTCAGTTCTGATCACCTTTTTCTTGAGGGGTAAATACTTCTGCACTCTGTCTTCTGTGATTACTAGATAAATCAGGATTCATTGCATATATGAAGATGCACAAGTTTTGTAAAGAGTATGAAAATTTATAGACAATTCTAATATCAGGTGGTGTGAAAATATTTAGATTTTGTGAACTTTTTGGTAAGGGTTAAATGCAGATGTTGTTTAAAAAAATCAGAAATTGGTAATTCTCTTTTTGCCTAATATAAATCCAGTTTTACGATTCACTGTTGCTTATAAAACTGTAAGACTTTGATGACTCTGACTTTTATTTCAAAATGCATACCTGAAAGAGACATAAAACCATCACTGCTTCTAACCTTTGTTTTCCCCTTGAAGTGGACCTGTCTAGAAGTCAGAAGGATTCAGTATCACAGATTTCTCCAGTGACGGTACCTGAGGGAGATCCAGTCAAACTGAATGCCACATATACAGCAGCTGCAGCTGCTACAAGTCTAACCTTTTTCTGGTACAGACAGTATCCTGGCCAGCCACTGCAATACCTGATTCATGCAGATACGTTTAACAATACTTATAAAGAAGACAGTACAGATCCTCGCTTTAACATGAATGTGAATAAGGAGGATAAGATTATCCAGCTCACCAAACGTGAAGCTCTGATTTCAGACACTGCCGTGTATTTCTGTGCAATGAACCCCACAGTGCTGCAGAGCTACGCTGAGACACCTACAGAAACCCATTCACATACACCTGTGGCCCTCCAGAGCCGCAAACTGTATTAAAACACACAAGACCAATAGGAAATGACTTTGATTCAGGAATTATTACATGATGTAAAGTTTCTGATACTTGCCTCATTTTTCAATTAAAGAGTAAAATTCTTAACTCCTTGTTCAATGTCCTGCGCAGCCAGTATAGTGTCATGCTTGTGCAACTGCGTTAGCTTGGTTTTGGCCCTTTGCACTCTCTGTTCCAGAGGAATTACCACCCTGTAGGGGTATGAAAGGCAAGGAACCCTCAGAGAGGGTTCCACCCCTAGAGGTGCCATGGGATGATTCCCATGGTTAAAGGTACCTTAAGAATCCCCCTGAGGAGAGAAGTGCTGCCACTGGAGGAGGAGGAGAGGATGGTGGGGCAAAGAAAAAGTGCTTCGCAATGAGGCTGAGAGGAATTGCTTATATAGCCCAGGAAGTGGGAGTGGCTGGCTGCTTGGCCATCGGACTCCAGGCAAAGCCTTTCCAATTAGTCAAATACAGTGCAGTAATTGCCCTGCTGCACGGCCTCCTCAATGCTAATAGACAGCCTTATGTGGCTTTATTAGTAATCATGGTTTCTTTCTTTCTCAGACAGGAAGGTGCCAAATGATGGAAGGGCATGTTGGTTAATAGGAGTAAGCAGGGAAGAGAGTATGGCAGGGGATAACAGGGGACACAGCAAGAACCTGGAAAAACAGGTGAATAGGAGGGACAAAATAGGATTGAGGAGGGGGGAGGGGGGCTCGCCATGGGCAGTCAGAGGGACTAGTAACAAGCCTGTGGGGGAAGAAAAAGTCATGATCCTTGGGGATTTCATTATTAGGGGAATACTCTGGGTAAGAAAACTGGACCCAAAGAAAAGACGTGTGGTCACCGGTTTACCAGGGGTGGAAGCAGGAAAAGAGGTGTGGGGGGGGGGGCTCACTTGAGCATCCACTTAGGCACCAACGATTTACCAGGGAATGAGGTGGGGCACTGCAACAGAGGTTCAGGGAATTGGCAGGGTGTTGTGAGTTGGAAGTAAGTTCATTAACCTTCTCTGCAGTTATTCCGGTCCCCAGTGCCAGTACAGGGAGAAAAAGGAGGATAGAGGAGTTTAATGTAAGGCTCAGGGACTGGAGCAAAGCAGAGGGGTTTGGTTATCTTGAAAGATGGGGGGACAGGTGGGTGGATGAGGAGCTTTATTCTAAAGACAGGCTGCAGCCAATCAAGACAGCGTCTAGAGTCCTGAGGAAGAAGCCGACAGGGTACATGGATGAGGTCCTGCGGTTACTCTGAGAAAGGGGGAGTATGAGGCTAGGGAGGAAGAGAGTGGCAGCAGGGAAGAACACTAACTGGCACTCCCAGCAAGTGGGAGCGAGGATTATAATAGGGGATGTTACCAAGGGAGGAAAAACATATGGAGGGCCATGTGTGTGAATGCTGGAAGCTTGGGTAACAAATCTGCAGACTTGAGGCTGCATGGGGGGTGGGGGTTGGGGATGGATCTACTAGCCATCACAGAAACCTGGTGCAATGAGCACCGTGTTGGTATACCAATCATACAGCAAAATTACAACTCTGAAGACCATTACAGAGTTCGTTGTAATGGTCACTCAGGGACAGTGACATGGCTTCACTGGGACTTGTGCCCCCTCCCCGAAACAACTCCAACCTGGAGTTGATTATTTCGAGATGTGGGGTGCAGGGCACAGAGCCCCCTCACATGGGGGATGCAGGGGCAGTGCCCTCACAGAAAAAGCATTGTTTACCTGATGGCACAATGCCAACTGTTGGAATTGTGCCATTGCTGGAGAGGTGGTCGACAGGTTTCATGTTGAACAGCTGTGGTGGAACCGCACTAGGAATGGGACTTGGTCATTCCAGGTTTTATTCTATTTTGAAGGGACAGAGTAGGCAGAAAGGGGGGGAAGGGTAGCTTTTTATGTAAGGGACAGCATAAAAGCTACAGAAACACAAGGGGGACAGGAGAATGTGGAGGCACTGTGGGCAACCTTAGAGAAAAATAAAGGGTCAGTTATCCATATGGGGGTAATATACAGGCCTCCGGCACAGGGCGAAGAAGTGGATAGGGATATTTTGCAAGCAATGCAAAAGATAACTAGCAAGGGATAGTCATTGCTGGTGGGAGACTTCAATCTACTGGCTGTAGATTAGAGCCTCCTAGCCGTGGCAACCTCAAGGAGCAGAGATATCCTTGATGCTCTGCAGGGGGCGTGCCTCAGGCAACTTGTAATGGAACCCACTCGGGAGGGTGCGATATTAGATCTGATACTAACAAACAGGGACTCTGTTGATAACATCGAGGTGGTGGACCAACTAAGGACCAGTGACCATCGGATGGAGATGTTTAATATAATGGCTGGCCCAGAGCCTAGCCACACCAAAACGAGGGTCATGGACTTCAGGTGGGCCGACTTCATAAAAATTTGAGAATGCCTCAAGGACAGAGGAACCAGTGGGAGCAGTGGAACAGTGGGCTGCAATAAGGGAGGGAACCGAAAGGGTTACTAAACTCTGTGTCAGGAACGCCAGCAAGTGTAGGAGGTGAAGAAAGCTGATGTGGTTCACTAGTGCGGTAGTGGACAAGGTGAGGGATAAAATACTAACCTTTAGAAAATGCAAAACAGCACAAAAGGAGGAGGAAAGGAAGTGTTACTAGGAGAAACAAAGGGAGGCAGGGAGGGCAGTTAGGAGGGCAGAAGCATTAACAGAGGAGATTATAGCCAGGTCAGTTAAGAAAGGGGATACAACATTTTATAGGTACAGTAGCGAAAGGAGGAAAATAAAGGGAGGGATAGTCAGACTGAAAGGGGAGGAGGGGGATTATGTGGAGGCGGACAGGCAAAGAGCAGACATACTAAACAAGTACTTCTGCTCAGTATTCATGAGGAGGGGGTGGGGAAAGGGCTGGAGCTCCAGGACAGGGGCAGAAAGGGTCAGGAGGTGGACACAAACCCCTTTACTGTGGAAAGAGAGTAGACAAAGCAATGAGTCCAAACACTGTGTACCCCAGGTTACTGAGGGAGCTAAGGTAGGAGCTGGCTGCCCCTCTAACAGCACAGTTCAACCTACTGTTAGAAATGGGGGAGATACCAGGGGACTGGAAGAGAGCGGATGTGGTCCCACTACACCAAAGTGGTGATAGGGAGGAGACTGGGAATTACAGGCTGATCAGCCTGCTTTCAGTAGTGGGCAAGGTGATGGAATCACTGCGGAAGGAAAGGTTAGTTGCATACCTTGCTACCAGTGGGCAACAAGACCCAGGATAACATAGATTCACAGGAAGGAGGTCCTGCTAGACAACACAACAAGAGAAGAACTACGAGATACTATAGAGTGGTGTGGGTTAAAGGTGAGCAGCCCCAAAAAGAATGCACCAGTCCACAAGGAACCCGTACAGCAGAATCAGTTAGGGGTGGACAAAATCACACACGAAGAAAATTTAGCTTCCAAAATAATAAAAGATTTATGAACTTGCAACCTCAGTTAAGGGGTGTACCAAGTTACACTGCCCAGCACTTCGCTTGAAAGAGCTTTCTCAGGGGAATCTTTTTTCATTTTAGAACCTAAATTTGCTTGGTGTGCAATTTTGTCTACCCCTAACTGAATCTGCTGTGTGGGTTCCTTGTGGACTAGTCCCGTTAGACAAACCTGATAGAATTTTTCGATTGGGTGACAAAGGAGGTAGGCCAGGGTGCGGTGGTGGATGTGGCCTATCTGGACTTCAGAAAGGCCTTTGACACTGTCCCACATAGAAGGCTGATAAACGCGCCTTGGGGTCCATCCTAAAATAGTAAAATTGGTGGAGTGCTGGCAGAAGCCAAAAGATGGTGGTAAACGGGTACACTCTAGAAAGGGAGGGTAATGAGAGGTGGGCATATGGGTCAGTTTTGGGACCGGTCCTCTTAAAATGTCTTTACTGGTGACATGGCATTGGGGCTAGAGGGAAGGTATGCTTATTCGCAATAGATACAAACATCTGTAATAGTGTGGACATGCGTGGGGGGGGGATTTGAAAGGATGAGGGAGAACCTTAAAAACTGGAGGAATGGTCTAGAGTTTGACAGCTAGGATTCAATGCAAAAAAGTGTAAGACCATGTACATAGAGCACAGGAACCCAAGAGCAACTTACAAACTGGGAGAAATACTGACAGTCACGAAGCAGGAAAGAGACCTGGGGGTTATCATCTTGGATGACCTAAAGGTGACTAGACAATGTGACAGGGCGATAGGAAAGGCTAGCCAAATGCTCGGATGCATTGGGAGAGGCATCACCAGTAGAAAGAGGGAGGTAATAATACCCCTGTATAAGACAATTGTACAATCCACCTTGAGTACTGTGTACAGTTCTGGAGGCCCCATCTTATTATAGACATGGACAGGGTCAAGACAGTGCGGGGGTGCAGCTAGAATGGTGTAGAGCTTACATGGGAAGAACCATGGGGATAGTCTGAGGGACTCAAATATGTATTCCTTAGAGGTAAGGAGGGAGTGGGGGTATGATAGAGACATTCAAATACCTCACTGGTATAAACAGAGTACGGGAAGGGAGCATCTTCCAGAAGAGATGCTCAAGTACAAGGGGGCACAATATGATGTTAGAAGGGGGAAGGCTCAGGGGTAAAGTGAGGAAGTACTTTTTCATGGAGAAGGTGGTGGACACTTGGAATTCCCTACCAGAGGGGTGGTGGGGGCTACAAGTGTGACAGGATTTGAAAAAGCATGGGATAAACACCATGGGTATCATGGAGGCCGGGGGAAGGGTGTTCAGGAGTTCTAATAGGCCATTGGGCATCAGAATAGGAAAGGGTTTGATAGGGCAAACTAGGTGGGCCAAGAGGTCCTTATCAGCTGGCAACTTCTAGGTATCTATGTATCTGTAATCATAGTTTATTACATTTTTAGTAGCACACATCATGACAACAACACGAAACCACAGAAACAAGTACATCTGTCATGTCTTTCACTATTCTCTACAATGCAATCTGCATCAGTTGCAGAGAGGAAAAGAAAGAAAAAGATCCATAGGTTCTGGTACCCACTCCTCTCCTGACCCAAACTAACAGCCATTCAGACATTTCTGGGAGAGAAAAAGCAGAGTTGGCAAGAGGGTCCCTCTCTCCTCATCAGTCCCTCTAGTCACTGTAGGCACACAGAGAGCCAGGTCTGTAGATTATGGGACAAAGGAGGGGTTCCCAGCCATAGCATACAATACCCAACAGTTCCACCTATTCTGACTCTTGTCAGTGATTTCTAATATTGTAAGTCAGGATTTCTAAGTGATAAAGAGAGTTAACCAAGGCCATCCAGTCAGCCTATATGGGTAGCTCTGTTTATAACCAGTGCTGTGTCATACATTACTTTATGGTGCTCAACAATTTACCAAACAAATATTTGATAGTTGGGTCCCTCATACCCTTAGGATACAGTATTAAAAGAAGAGGTTCTTTAGAAAGAAGGATTTGGGACATATAAATTTCCTATTCACCCAGCAGCCGTAGGCCAAGAGAGCCCAGCAAACTGCCACTGGGCCAGCCAGCCCCTTGACAGGCTTGATCTGACAGATTTGGACTTGATAGATCATAGCTATGCAGTGCTGCCCTCACAGGGCCTCATCTGCCCAGCCCACCGCCCCCTGCCTTTCCCCACTCTGTCCCATGTCCTGGTGTACTATTGACCAATTCCAGAGTGCGCCCTCACAGGACCACCCCCTCTCATCACTGTTTCACTACGTATTTCTTTTACTGCCCCAAATCATCTGCCACAAGATGCACAACACAGTTATGCATCTCCCAGACAATGCCCCAGGGTGAATACCCTATATGCAACCTTCCAACACCTCTTGGATACTGTTGTTGAATAAATCATGCCCCACGTCTGACAGATAAACCCCATCCTTATTGTATAACCCCCCCACAAAACCACCTGGCTCCACAAAGAAAGGCAGAATCAAGACACCTCTCTATTAACCACTCTGTGGACCCTGAGCAAAGGCCTTGCAGCCTTAACTGTCTTCCACTTCACCTGTGGCACTATTCTGGACCATGTCAGCGACGTGCTCATCATGTGTTGCCTAAGCCACCCAGGTCTGCTATGATCATCTGGATCACATCAATGGAGCACAAACGGCCCAGGTCATTGCCCCAGGTGTATAACATGGCCGTCTGGAGTGGGGAGCTGAGTAGCCCCAGCTTCCTCTCCTTAGGGATCAAACCCTGCCACTACAGGCCCCTTGTCCCACACCAGTACATCTTTGCCTTCTCCGGGGGTATCCAGAGTTGAGTTCCTTGAGCCCGACATGCTGTCTATTCATGAGCTCTGCTGACAAAGGAATGTCCCAGCATCCATATCCTTTTGACTGCAGGAAACAGATATGCAAGATACATCAACATTAATTAGCATGTTGCACTCCCTTGGTTACCTGCCCAGAGCTGTCACCCTCACATGCGCCTAATGTACCCCTCAGATGCCCATGACATCCACCTACCAATGTCCTTAATCTTTTTTTTCTTGCTCTGTTTTCTCTCCCCCCGATGGCCCATTATCAGGCAGGCACTCCAGCACTGCCCCCTGATGTCTGCCGGCACCAGCTTCTGCTCCCAAGGCCTACTCCTCCAGGCGGGGTCAGTGGTGGGAGTGCTCACCCACACCGCTCTCAGGATCTGATTCTGCTAGTCCAACTGGCTGGGGGTGGGGCCTGTGGGTGCCTACTGTTATCCAACCACCGGCAGTTTCTCTTTTTCTCACAGCGGGGGTAAGCTGGGACCCAGTGGTGGTGCCGCGCATGCTCCCATACACTACATTCCAGATGTTCCACCTCTGCCCCTCAGTCTGGCAGCATTGATGTGCCTGCCCCTAGTCTCCACTAGAGGCAAGGCTAACACTGACTGCTGCATCCCCCCCTCCCCTGAGGAGGAGCACTGTCCTGGGGATGCTCGATCCTCCTCCTCCCTGGCAAGCCCCCAGCAACCTGCTTGCACCGCAAACACAGGTTGCCAGTGTGGCAATATGTAAGGCATGGATGCCTCAGCCCTCCATGCCACTGGGCCAGCTAATGTCCTTAATCCTTTGCTCCTGGCATCGCAGTTTTGCTGCCTCAGTGGCAGCCCCAATCCTGAATGAGTGAGTGTTGCAAACGCTGGGGTCCCTGCCTGTGGCCTGAATACCATTCATCAATAATAGCGCAAACTGGTACCTTGTTACTGGCATTCCATTGCTCTGGATGAAGAATTCCACTTGCCCATGTGGTCTGTGTGCAAGGTACTCCTTGATCAAACCCCAAGGACACAGCACCCTGTGGAGTGTCACTAACTCAGTGGGCGTAGCTGGGCAGTCTTTTTTTTAAATTGTTTAAGATATTTTCAGCTAAAAATCAGCAATGAGGTACATCTGGACATAGACAGAGCATTCACACAGCTTAATTAAAAATGCATATCCAAATAGTTCACTAAGGGTTACAGCCAATAAATACAGATGACAGTGCAATTCGATGTTGGATAAAATCATACATACTGCAAATACATAAAGTGGCAATTCAGTGGAATGTCCATTATTCCTATATAGACAGATATTAAATTTATGATTGTCTGGTTGAGTCTATACAATAAATGAATGTTTCTTAAGTGTTTTCTTATAGATATTTAAATACATTTTTATGGAACAAAAGAAGGATCCAAAGCAGTTATGTAAAATACCCATTTTCTCCATCTTAATTCAAACAGAACCACTTTGTCTCCAGCCCTGGCAATCAACCGTTCTAAGATATAAATCTCTTTAAGCATTCCATGCCATTCCTGTAATGTGTGAGTGTGGGGGGGTCTCTGCCCCATGTCCTGGTAATAGCTTTCTTTGCTACCAGTACATAAGTTTTCAGTAAGGAGCCTATCTGAATACATAAACCCTCCGGAGGGATTATCAGAAGAACCAATTCTGGGGTTAAATCCTCTTCTTCTCCAACTAATTCAATCAGGGCCTGTGAACTCAGGTGCCTAAACTCTTTCAGGACAGGGCATGACCAGAATATATGGGTGTGACCCGCTTGTTGTTCCCCACATTTCCTCCAGCATTCCCGGTAATGGTAGTTGTGAATTTAGACAATTTGGCAGGGGGGTATAAAAATCTGTTTCTGGTTTTCCATGCAAATTCCCTCCAATAGGGTGCATTTAAAAGGCCGAAAGTAAGCTTAATATATTATTCCCAGTCATTAATTTGGATGTGCATGAGAAGCTCTCTAAGCCAGGCTTCAAATATACCTCTAGTGGATTCTCTAGACATTTCCTGAAGACTCTTATAAAGTAATCCTATGAAATGTGGCCAGATTTGGCCTCCTCTAGTAGTTATAGCTAACTGCAGTAACAGAGGGAGGTGTTTAGGTAGAAAACCTGTGCTAATCTCTCTTTGACTTATTATTTCATTAAGTTGAGTGTATAGATGATAGCCCTGTGGATTGAGCCTATAGTTTTCCTGTAAACTCTGGAAAGGGATTACCCCCTCTCATCTGTAATTTTATAGATTGATGTGAGACCTCTTGTTGCCCAGCTCTGTAAGGTTTGTTTTTCTTGTGGCAGAAGAGGGTTCAATAGTGTTAGAAGTGAATCTAAGTGGGATAGAATGTATTTTAAATCCGGTGAGTTTTATCACAAGTTTATGCCAAACCTGAAGGGTAGATTATGCTCCTACATAATATGTTTTATCTGTTTTTTGGGGTTTGCCATTGGAGGAGAACAGACCCAGAAGATCCTAGAAAGGATTCAAGGATATCTCTGTTTTCTTCCAGGGAATTATATAATTTGGGTTACTCCAATTAAATATACGGGCTAATACTGTAGCTTGGGTATATTTGTAAAGATCAGTTAGATTCAAACCTCCCCTCTCCTTAGAAAGTTGTAAGATTGACTACTTTATTCCTGGTCTCTTTCCTTCCCATATGAATCTAGCAAGAGATCTATTCCAGGACATAAAATACATCTGTGAGGGGAATTCTGGAATTGTAGAAAATAGATATAACAGGCGAGGTAAAATGTTCATACATATTAAGCCTATTCTAGAGTAAAAGGGCAGATGGAATTGAGACCATCTATGATGGTCTGCCTTTATTTGCTGAGTAAGAGGCTCATAATTAAGTAGTATAATATTTGAGATTTGTTGCAGTAACTGTATACCTAAATATTTTATTTTAGTCTTATTCCATCTAAGAGGAAGATGGGCATTCAAATTTGTGGAAGGTGAGAAATAGGAAGTGAGCACTTCCGTTTTAGTAAGGTTTGTCATATCCGGAGACTCTGGAAAATTGGTCCAGGACAGTCCATAGAGCTGGGAGGGAGGTTTCAGGGTTAGTGACTGTTAAAAGGACATCATCTGCACACAAAGTAAGTTTCCAGGATTGATTCCCTATTAAAACCCTGGAAATCTCTTTATTATCTCTAATAGTCATACCTAAAGGTTCAATGTGTAAAGCAAAAAGGAGTAGTGAGATAGGGCAGCCTTGCCTTGTTCCCCTTTCTAATGAGATGGCTGTGGATATCCCCCCATTAATTTTAATATAAGCCCTTGGGGAGGAGTAAATGTGTCTCAACCAGTTTATAAACTCATTTGGGAAATCAAAAGCTGCTAATACCTGCCATAAGTAACTCCAAGAAACCCTTTCAAATGCCCCACAGGTGTCTCGGCAACTGGGTCGCTGATGTCTTTGACCTAGTAAGGTGATTCATAATACGAAATGTTCTTTTTACATTGTCAGCGGTTTGCCTCTTCTGAAGAAATCCTGCGAGATCTGCATGTATCAGGCTAGGAAGGACTGCTTCTAGTTGACCAGACCATATTGACATATAAAATTTATAATCAGTATTCAGTACCGATACGGGCCTGAAGGAGTCAGGCGAGGTTGGGTCTTTCCCAGGTTTCAAAATAGCTGAAATAGCAGCATATGACCAGGAACTGAGGGGAGGGTTCAAACCTTGCTGTACTTCCAAGAATGCTTGCTGCATTGGTTGAAGTAATTTACCTTAAAAGGTTTTATACCACTCTGCTCCAAACCCATCTGGTCCTGGGCATTTTAAGGTTTTAGATTTACTAATGACTAATTTCAATTCCCTAGCAGAGATTGGGGACAGTAGAGAGGTCTGCTGAGCTATGGTCAGTTTAGGAAAAGTGAGAGGGTCCAGGAAATGACGGACTGCATCCTCTGATGGAGGGTTTTGGTCTGCATACAGGGACTCATAGTACCTTTGAAACGTTTTCATGATTCGTGAACCCTTGTAATGGGAAAGCCCAATTTATGGGTCCTTGATACCTGCAATGGTCACTGTCTGTCTAAATGCTCTGTTTCTTTTCGCCAAGTTGCTGGCTCCCCTTGCACCTCCCTCATAATAAATTTTTTTTTAAGTATAAGAAATACATCTGTACTTTATAATCTAATATCCCTTGGAGTTTTGATTGTACCTTTCTAATTTCCTCCAGGACTACCTTCTCCCCCCTATTATATTTCTCCTGAAGATCTCAAAGCAATTTCTGAAGTTGTATATATCTTGCCTCTCTTTGCTTATTTTCATATGAAGAGTAGGATATAATATCTCCTCGTAGCACAGCTTTAAGTGTATCCCATAAAAGAGTGGCAGGTGTATTTGGGTTAGCATTTTCAGTTAAAGCCTGAGAAATTCCATCCCCCATTTTTATTTTAAATTCAGTGTCTTTTAATAAGGCTAGATTTAACCCCCATAAGGTTATTTTATGCTTTTTACCCAAATCCACTTTTAAAAGTAATGGATTATGATCTGAAAGCTGTTGTGCCATCAGCAATATATCCTGCACTCTCTCCACACGCTCCGTAGATATGAAGAAATAATCATTTCTAGAAGAGGAGTGATATTGGGGAGAGAAGTAGGTATATCCCTTTACAGAAGGAAATAAATGGCGCCAAATATCCGTAAGGCCCAAACCTGGGATTTGTGTTTTAAGTAGTTTCTGAATTGGGGAGGTTTTGTGTGCACTTGGGGTGGATGAATCTATATTGGGAGAGATAGTAATATAGAAATCTCCACCTATCAACATGAGGCCCTTCTGGATCTCAAGAAGTCTATTAATGAACCTTCTAAGTAACAATGGGGATGCTCCTGGAGGCAGATACACACTTGCCAGCGTTACCTCAGTGTCAAACATACATCCCTGCACTGTGATAAAATGTCCACTATGATCAGAGCAGGTTTTCACTAACTGAAAGGGAGTAGAGGAGGGAATAAGGATTGCCACTCCTCTTCGTTTCCCTGTAGTGCTAGAGGAAGAGTAAACTGTATATCTACCTCCCATCGCCAATTTAGCATGCTCAGTCTGGGAGAGATGAGTCTCCTGTAGATAGATACAGTCTGCCCTTGTCCTGGTCAGGTATTGCTGGACCCTAGCCCTCTTTATAGGATGATTCATCCCATTTATATTTAGTGAGATTATTTTTGCTAAATCTGTTTGCATTGCAAAGAATAATAAATGTAGCATTGTGTGAAGCTGATTCTCCCTTCCCGCCCTCCAACAACTCATCTTTAAGAGGCCATAACCTTATATGAAATTTCCATTCTAATTCCAAACTGTGTTGCATTAGGATAGTAGTATTATTATTGTCTTGCAGCCCTGTAAATATGACATATTTTGTAATCCAGACAGTATTACCCCAAAGGTAAAGAATATTGTACCTCATATCTAACTGAAAAACATTATTCTGGCGCTCAAGTCCCTGAATGCATAACTTTTGAAAACATATATATAAAATCAGGCGTATGTCATGATACATCTCCATAGCATGAGTGCTATACACTGTAGCTGTAACTGAGAGTATCAGGTTATAACTCTTGTTCTTGTGAACTTCCAAATGTGGGGATGGGTGTTTGCACCTGAAGGGATCTGAACATTGTATTACCCAAAAGGTGTTGACCATCCCCTGTTGTGAAGGTAATCCCAGTCTTTCGGTACCTGGGGCCTCCATGGGCACAGCATGCTGCTCCCAAAAAAGAAGGGGAAACAGAAAAGGGAAGCTTAACAAAAATAGAGTAGAGCCTCTCTGTGACATCTGGCAATCCAAAACATCTTCACTTCCCCAGCTCCCTCAAGTTATTTTCAAATTGAGCCTTGTATAATTTTAAATCAGGATATAGTTCCTAAACCAAAGTTTCCCGTTCCTCTCTGCTTACGTAAGCGAGATTTGCTCCCCATCCCTGCTGCATTTTCATTTACTTATCTGATAGTCAAAAAATAAGAAAAACAAAGAGAGGGACAAAGCCCAGAAAATGGTTACTAAGATTACTGCCATACGTGGTAAATATTAATGCAGTTATAAAATTAGGACCAGGTGGGTGGGAGGGAGGGAGAGCCATCCTCCAACATAGACCGACAGTCAGCTCGGGATAATCCAAAATAGAGGATCCTCCTCAGGCCTAGAGTCAGGCCTGCATGTGGCACAACCTCTTAAACAAGCCCCTTATGAAACATCCCCCGTATATCAAATTCCACCAACCAGAATATTAAACCACCGATTATTTAAGATAGTTCCTCAGGTTACTTTAATATTATTGTCCCTTTTGTATGCTGCTAAGGCGTTCTTCACAGCTGCCAAATTCTGGTTAAACTCTCTTGATTTCTGCGGTATTGTTTGCCATCTTGGTGGATGCTGTTCCATATTTTGTGTTACAGATCCGTTCTGGAAATTGTAAACTCAGCTTAGGAAGTTCCTCTTTTGCCTGTTACACAGTAGTAAATTATTTTTCCCTGAAGGAAGCTGCACCACCAGACGAGAGGGATATGGCGCTGTAAACTTATAACCGGCCTCTTTAAGCACAGGAAGCAATGGGAGGTATGCACATCTAAGTCTCATCATTTTAGGGGTATAGTCATGATCGAAGAAGGTTTGTGTTTGGCCATAAAATACCTTCTGATGTTTCCAGGCTGTCAAAATAACCTTTTCCTTTGTACAATAGCTGTTAAACCGGAGAATCACTGACCATGGAGGTAGGTTTTGGAAACAAGGCTCTATGTACACCTCCACAGGTATTTGTTGTAAATGGGGATCTTTCCCCAATCAGATTAACCTGTATAAAAATAAATTTTAAACAAACAAACAAACAATGTACTCTTTCAAGATGTAATTCGAAATCAGTAGGCAAATCCAGAGCAGTCTTTGATATTAGAGCCTACCGAGTTCTCAGGTAAACAGTATATGCGTATATTTTGACGTCTCTCAAGGTTCTCCTGATCTTCCAGTTGATCTAGAATTTGCTCTTCAGCCTCTTTGATTTGTTGCAGTGTTTGTTCTAAATCATCTACTCGATTTTCTGTAGCTGTTCCCTGTCGTTTCTGGTCGTCCATATGCTGCTCCAGCTGCAGCACGTCTCTGCGGAGTTCCCCGTACATTTCTTTGATCTCTGCTCTGAAGGTCAGGATCTCCTGCTATATTAAATCTGACTTGGCTTTCTTAGTTTTAGCTGTTTTAGGTTTATGAGAGTTTTTACTAGGACCATGCTTAAAATCCTACAGCTGAGAGTCGTGAGATCCTGAGGCCTGTGAAGCCTCCGTATCTGAACGATCAGCTGAATCCTCCATCTCACACCATATGCCCGTTTGAATCTCCTGATATTTTCACCTATGCATTCTGATTCACTTTTTAAGTTGAAATTTGTTTGCTTAATGTAGTAGTTTTCAATCAGAGCAGTTGCTTAGCCCGAGGGGAGCGGGAGCATTGCTACTAAGCAGCCATTACCCACGAGGAGGTACCGGAAGTCTCTCTAGCTGGGCAGTCTTTGACTGCTGTAACGTTATCAATAATCGGTCCTCTTTAACCCTGACATCCCTAAACTGGGTGTTATGCCCTGCCATGAGTGTGGAGTCCACCACAAGCTCTGACACCCTAAAGGCCCCCAAAAGGTTCAAGCAAATAGCATCCTAAATAGACTTGCTTCATCCAAGGACACGCAAACCTGACCCATGCAACCCAGACTCTCCCCCAATAATGTACTATCCACTGGTTTCCTAGTGTCCTTGTGATTCCCCCTTAAGCATGCCCAACCTTGTACCATCTTCCTGAGGACAAAAGAACCTGTCATGCCCCTGAAACCCTGCATCTTTGCAAAAAAGTCAATTGCTAGCAGATGGCTGCGTACGTATGCCAGTAATCTGCTGCCTTCCACAAGTGCACGGACAAACTGTTGAACCAGACTGGAGCTCTGCAAGATGTCCCACAACCAGCGGTGCTGCCTCCCAAACCCCTGAAAAGTTCTCACATGTGCCTGATACTTTATGCCAGGTTCCAGGGGCCAAAGCATGCTGTACCAGTTTGGTTGTTTGAGGGTTGCCACCTGACATAAGAATGAATGAACTTGAGCTGGCGTCACCTCCACTGCCCGGGCTATCTGATGAAAGTGCTCAAACTGTAGGTGAGACTATGCATCTGCAATAGTGCTGGTTGTCCCAGGTACATGCTTAGCCCTAAATGTGAGGTTATGCTGCAGACAGCACACCACAGATATGCACAGCAGCCTCATCGCCTCAATGGAGTCTGACGACTGGGTATTCAAAACTCCCACCACTGCCATGTTATGCGACTGGACTATGACCATGCGATAAACCAGCCTGTCACCCTATCGAAAAACAGACACCACTATGCGAAATAACTCTAACAAGGTCAAATGTTTTGTGAGGCCTGCTTTCATCTAGCTGTCATCCCAATTGACCCACAACCCAAGAGTCCTGACAATAGGCCCCATAACCCACGTCGGTTACCATATGACAGTCTTGCACAAAAGCCATGCCTACCTGCCACTTCGACACACCACTGAATCACTCTAAAAAAAGTAACCCAAACCTCCAAGTCTTCCCTCATGTTTGCTGTCATCCTAATATAGTGGTGAGGTTGAAGCGCACCCCTTGTTGCTCAAGACAGCTGCTTGATAAATGGCCTCCCTGGTGCTACCACCTTGTAAGCAAAGTTCAAATGGCAAATCACAGACTGCGATGTCTTCAATGTTACCTTCTTGGCCATCTGAACCTCACTTACTAACTCCTTTAATCTTTCGAGTTTTTCAAGTGACAACTTAGAGACCATATCCACTCTGTCTAGCTCAATACCCAGGTACACGAGTCATGTTTTTGGCCCCTCAGTCTTCTTATCTGCCAGCGGCACCCCAAACCAATCCATCAGCTGCCTAAAAGCCCTAAGGGCGTCACTGCATTCACCCATACCAGGGGCACCAATGAAGAGGAAATTGCCCAAGTAATGAGTTATTCTTTTATTCCCAGAGTACTCCTTTGTCGCCCACTCTACAAAATAGCTAAAAGCCTCAAAAGCTGCAGAGGAAACAGAGCAGCCCATTGGCATGGCCATGTCATAGTAAAACTGGCCCTCAAAAGAAAACCCCTGTAAGTCAAAATCCTTTGGACTGACTGGCAATAGACAGAAAGCTGATTTTATGTTGCTTTTCGAGGTGCCATCACCAACTCAACACCCCCAGGCTCTGCACCACCTTGCCATCAACAGTTCTTGGGCTGCCCTGTAGGGCCTAGAAAAGTCATGTACCTTGTCTGATAGTGACATTGTTGGCAATGTTGCCCCCTCCAAAAAAGTGTTGTGCTCTCCACTGTGCTCAAGGCCACACCTAAAATGCCACTGGGGCGTAATGGAGCTATGGGCCTACACCACTTGCCACAGTGGTATCCACCCTCATGTTGGCCGGGCTGTGCAGATATTGTGGGATCCACAGAAATGGCACTGGTCACCAGCCCGTGGCAGCTGTGCCTGCTGGGCCAATCATGCTCCCTTGTGTGTCCTGCTTGCCTGCTGATGCTTCACTTGCATTGGCCCTCGCTTTGGTCACACTGCGTCTATTCTGCTGAACCAATGTCCTCCTGAGGGCCTTGGTATCTAGGTACCACCCAACTGAGGCAATGCCATTTTTTCTTGACCCCCCCATCCTTCACCTTGGCGATGCCATTCCCTTACCCATGTTCCCCATTATCAACATGTTCACTGCCACACGCACCATCTGAGTCTAGTTGTATGGGCCCAGACATGGACCTGTCCTACCCTCTGGCTGTTGCGTGGTGTCCTGCTGGACCACAGGGGTGCAGCTCTGTACCACTTGACTCTGTGGGCACTGGTTGGTTGTCTGCTTTTCCAGCACAAGTTTTCACTGTCTTCATCTTCTTAACCATGGGCTGTGTTGCCAACACATCTGCCATCTTTCTGGAAGGCTTCCTTGCCCTTTTTGGGGAGTACAGTGGGCTAAGTGCCACTGGCTGCTGCCCAGGTGCCACTCGTATCCTGGATTTAAACCAGTTGGGCTCCCCTAGCTCCATCAGCCACTGTAGTGCCTCCTTGAATTCCACGCTGGGTTGTTCATCCTGATTGAGTTCGATGAGGCCTCTACCTTGCTGCATCCCTGGCCTTCTGGCTTGCCCTTAGCGCTCATGTTAACAAATCCTTATGTCCCTGTACCCACATGTGCAACTGCTCTTGGGTGCCTGTGTCAACAAATAGGAACAAGAAAAAATAATGAGGTTAGTTACCGGCTACTCAATTCCATTGGGTACAGTCAGGGTGGTGACCTCACAGGCCTACAAAGACCCAGCTGATGTGCGGTAAATCACTACACATCTAAATTAATTTGAAGTCTCCCAAATATCAGTGGACTTGCGGCAATGCACTGTGCTGGGAAGCCACAAAACGAATGTCTTTTGGAATGATACGGCGCACTATAACATCCCTCTTCTCCTGCCCCTTTAAATGCTGAAACCCTTTAGATCCAGATGTCGCCTGCTTCAGGCTAGGCAAGGGGCTGCCTCTGTTTTGACATCACCACTGGTGCCGGGGGCTCCCCAATATGCTGTACAAGTTACCATTAATGCTGGGTAACCACTGGTGGAATCTGTTGAGGGGACCCTTTAAGGTAGGTATGAATACCTGTCCTGCCAGGGGTTTCCATTTACATCAGTCACTGTGATTGTCAGAGAGTGCACATGCAAGCTATGACTGCCCCATTTCTATGTTCTTTTTTTGCTGGTATCTGGCTTGGTGTGTCCTCCCCCAGCCCCGGCAGACTGATTACCAGGCCCCGGTTTCTGAACTATTTAAATTTCTTTCGGGCATGTGCCTTTTGATCTGGTCCTACTACAACACCCCACCACTTTTTTATGCATGGCTGAGGGCACAAATTGCCAAAAGGAACCCATTGCCTGGCCAGTCAAACCCACCCACTCACTCCCTTGCAAGAACCCCCCAGGACTACCACAGCTGCCCACCAAAATGCTCACAGGAAAAGCCGCGATGGATAGAACCACCAGCATCTTCCATGGGTGTAAGACTACCACTGAGAGTCTGGAATGCTGAAAGAAAAGGGGATGACCCACCTGCCTGTCCTTGGACCCCGTAAAATACCAGGTCATCCCCAACAAGGCACTGCAGTCTGGACCCAGGAGCAGCTGGAATTCCAACCAACCAGCCAGAATGAAGGTTAGTGGGGCACTAGGTAACCATTCTCGCTGGGAACACAAACCCAGGGCTATCTCACTGAAACAGGCAGGGATGGTGATACTGTGGAGCAAATTCTCCCATCCGCTCACTCTGTGGTGCTTTGCCATTTTCTGCCACATAACCACCCCCGAGGTTAACCGGAGATCTATTAAAGTGGATAGGAAAAAGAGCTGCTACAGGGCCAGTGTATGCCTAACTAGTTTTCGTACTTTTTAAAAAAATTATTCTGACTACAAAGTAGGTGGTAAGGCGCCTACCTGCCACAGATGCAACAAAGCTGGGGGGGGGGGCTGCTCCAAACATGTGGACGCTACCACATAGGACAATCTCTGCCATATCTATGCCCAGGAAAACAGGGAGGACAAAGGCCTCCATAGGCCAATACCTTTGCACTCTCATGCTTTTACAATCATTGAACAGGCAAGGCTGCATGGAAAATTATGCTCCCTTCTTTCTTTTTTTGTAGCAGTCCACTGCTGCTGCTGCTTACCCACCCAAAGCACACACAGTATTTTTTTTTTGGGGGACTGGTCTGACCACACGGATGCTGCTGCACAGGCCCACTGCCACCAAACTTACAGCTGTAGCAACAGGGAGGGCAAAACCACCATCCGCCCATTCCACCTGCCCAGAGCTGTCATTAACTGCAGCCCACTCAGCCAACATGGCCCCCGGGTGGTACCACTCACTTGAAGTGCTAAACACCTTCCTCCTTGCCTCTCAATGTGCTATCTGTCACTGCCAGTGACCACCTGGCTTCTTTTTCCTCATCAGGAGCCTTCTTCCTTTGCTGTGCTTCCTCCTCATGTCCAAGCAGAAAGAGGCTGACCCTTTCCTGCCTGTGCCTGAACCTTAAATAAACCCCACTTGCCCCACCCACCTTGTGGCTGCTCCTAGCCCCCCTGAGGGTCGGGCCAACAGGCCACTGGCCCGACAATCCCAGATCACTCTACCTTGGAAGGTCGTGCTAAGGGATTGGCCATGGCCACTGGGCAAACAACCTCCCTGAGATAGCCGGGAGGGGCAGATTCTCCACAGTGACATACACTTTAATAAATCTAATTAAAATGTAACCAGGCTGCCTGTAACAAACTTCACAGAACTCCACCCCTCCCTAAATCACAGGATTACCCACTGCTTCCTGTGTCACCCTGCTGCAGACTAGCACTTAAACTGCATTCTGCCTGAAATCCTCAGTGTTGTAAGGTCTTGTATCATCCGACATGAAGCCTTGCCTCTGTGTTCTGCTCACCTCCTTCTTGTGGAGTAAGTCCTTGTGCACTCTCTCTCTCTCTAATTATAAGATTTACTCAGGATCCATTGCTTATATGAAGGCACCCCATTTTTTAAGAGTATAAAAATGAGTAATAAATTCCAATCAATTTCAGTGGGGGTTACACATACAGTATTTAGATTTTTGTGAATCATTTTATTTACGGGAGGGCTAGATTTAGATGGTGTTCAAAGAAAGCAGATATTGGTAACTCTGTGTTTGCCTGACATACAGTCTGTATTCATTGCATATAGAACTATATGTCTTTGATGACTCAGACTTTTATTTCAAGATGCATATACCTGAAAGACATAAAATCATCATTGCGACTAACCTTTTCTTATTTTCCCCTTGCAGTGAACCTGTCTAGAAGTCAGAAGGATTCGGTATCACAGACTTTTCTAGTGACGGTACGCAAGTCCAGTCAAACTGAATTCCACATATAACATAGCTACAGTTATTACATTGCTAAGCTTTTACTGGTACAGACAGTATCCTGGCCAGTCCCTGCAATACCTGCTTCATTCAGATAGGACTGGCAGTATTTACAGAGAAGGCACTGCAGATCCTCACTTTGACATGAGTGTGAATACTGAGCAGAAGATTATCCAGCTCACTAAACATGGAGCTCAGATTTCAGACACTGCCATGTATTTCTGTGCAATGAACCCCACAGTGCTGCAGAGCAATGCTGAGATACCTAACAGAAACCCGCTCACATACACCTGCGGCCATCCAGAGCCCCAACTGTGTTTTGTATTAAAGATTACAAGCCTAGTAGGAAATTACTTTGATTCAGGAGTTCTCGTATGACTTAAAGTTTCTCATACATGAATCATTTTTTATTTGAAGTTTAAGATTCATAACCCCCTATTGGCTAAATGCAGTGCAGTAACTGCCATGCAGCATGGCCTCCTTAATATTTTAATAGACAGTATGCTGCTTTATCTGTAATTATGAATTTTTTTGTGCTTTCAAATAGGGGTGTGTCCCAGATGCTCTCCTGGCCTGATTGTTGGGTTGAGCAAACAATGGGGTAACTGGAGGAGTCTCACCTCCAAAGCACAAGTAAATCAGAAGCAATTTCTATGGGGTAGAGGAAGACTCTGAACTCCTGTTAGGTTTGAATCATAGAATCATAGAAGCTTGATGGCAGAAAAGGACCTACCAGCCCATCTAGTCTGCCCATCCTAGTCATATTATGCCTGTGCTGCTCGAACTGCACTGGCTGCTGGCACAGTGGCAGATCACTTTTAAGGTCGGTTTGTTGACTTATAAAGCCCTACAAGAGCAGGGACCCCGATATCTGCAAGAACTCCTTATTCCCTACTGTCTCTGCCGCTCACTCCGATCCGCCGACGAGGGATTGCTATAGATTCCCAGGGTTCGTTTAAAAACATCTGGGACACGTGCTGTCTCTTATGCTGCACCCACCCTGTGGAATTCTCGACCTCGTCGGTTAAGAGAATGCCCGACCAACACGAGTTTTAAATCTGAACTTACAGTAAAACTTATTTGTTTTATCAAGATTTCTCTGTATGTTTCTAAATTTTTATTATTGTTTATACTGTATTTTATTGTACAGCGCCTTGATAATTTGAAAGGCACTTAAGAAATAAATGTTACCTTACCATCCCTTCCCTATCATACCCCCTCCTTCCCGCCTACCACCACCCTCCCCCCAATACATAGCCCCATATGCCTGTCCCAGGCCCTCTTAAATTCCTCCACTATTTTAGCCCCCACCACCATGTCGGGTATTCTGTTCCAGGGCTCCACCACCTGTTCCATGAAGAAACTTCCCCTCACATTGCCCCTGTATCTGTTTCCTTGCAATCTGAGGCTGTGCCCTCTAGTTCTGGCTCCTTTGTTCCTCTTTAGTAATCCCTCATTTCCTACCTTATTGAGCCCCTTTGTATATATGAAGGTTTCTATAATGTCTCCCCTCTCCCTCCTTGTTTCCAGCATGTACAGATTCAGCTTCTTACACCTCTGCTCATATGTCTTCCCCTGCATATCTTGACCCATCTTTGTCACCCTTCTCTGAACCGTCTCTAATTCATCTATATCCTTGCGGAGGTGTAGTCTTCAGAACTGAGCCCCATACTCCAGCTGTGGCCTCACCATGGCTTTGTAGAAAGGCATTATTACCTCTCTCCTTCTGCTAGTAATGTCCCTGCCTATGCATGCCAACATTCCATTGGCCCTACCTGCTGCCCTACTACACTGGAGCCCCACCTTAATGTTAGAGGAAACTGTGACCCCCAGATCCCTTTCCTGTTATGAATTTTTGATTTCCTCCCCACCCAGCAGATACCCTGCTCTGTGCTTTTACTTCCCAAGTGCATCACAGTGCACTTCTTAGCATTAAATTTCAGCTGCCACTTTCCTGCCCACTACTTGAGTGTCCTTAGGTTTGAAAATAATATTTGTTAATTGTTGGCATGTCATTTTCAAATGAGCCCCAAACAATCTACAGATAATGTTTCTTGGCTGAGGGGCCAGTTCCTCAAGGCCCTCAATGGTCTAGAAGTGATGTATTTTGGTGCTATCACACCATCTAGGTAAGGCTGTAAGCTTGTTATCATTATTATATAAAATAGGCTTCCCCAGGTGCATAAGATTCAGTGCTTGTTTTTGCTTGGAGATATCTTCCACATAAATTAGGCCGTGTTGCTGAAGGTCTGCTCACTGCTTCATCCTTAATAGTACTCATACTCTATCCCATATCAATTTCAGCATGATTTCCTCACCCTTATAGCTATGAAGTTATAGGAGAAATATAAAAAATAATCTTCACACCTGGCCCAAGCACACCAAGTTATTTAACTCATGTCTTGTTATTTTGGTCCATGCAGAGTTCAGCTAATTCATTGATTAATTCATTAATTATAGCAACCTTTACATCTGGAGTAGATCAATGCAGTGCTGCAATGATGCAATACAGATTACAATAGCCAACCGCTGCATTTAAAGAGCCCCTGACACCATTTGGAAAGCTTTAAACAATTTAAGATTTAGACACAAGTCCACTTATTTTCTGCAGTTATTTTTCTTTTTCATTGTGACTGTGGACAGTTGCATGCAAACAAGATCACTGTCCTCTAAATTTTACCTGCGCTGGCTGCTTGTATATACCTGGCATCATAGTCCCCTGTTTATGGCATCACACTTATCTATGCCGACACAAGTAATGGTTTGATCCCTGGAGGCGAATGCTCTGATTTTGGGCTATTCCATAGGTAGTCGAGGGAGTCTCTAGTAGCAAAATACTAACAACAACAGAGAAACATTAGATGCTACTACTCCTGTTTAATATTATGGTTGTAATTTGCATTATTCTGCCAGTGCCACCTAATAGATATGCATCAGTAACTGACATTTCATGGAAGTCCTCCGCTTTATCAAGGCGTGGTGGTCACCATCAAATGAACATCTTTTCAGTCTCATGTTATTCCTTCCCACAGCCTTGGCATAAATGGTATGTGCCATGGGCTACCTAGAAATAAACCTTTTCATTTTTGTCTCAGGTTTTGACCTCTATTGACCTCACAAGTGGTGGGACTAAAACATAAACATTTTTGCTCCAGTACCACCATGCTGCAAAATAAATGCTTTTATGATGATTTTTTTCATTCTCATAAGCATGGCATAAATACAAATAATTGTGAGAGCATTTACCACTGCGATTCATTTTCATAGCCTTGACATACACAACATGCCACTGGCTACCTAGAACTAAAACACTGTTTTTGTCCAGTTGGTACCTTTAAGGAATCACTTTATGGTGAGTCACTAAAACTAATTTAATAATCAAAAAAAAAATTGAAAAATTTTATGAATTGAGCTGGCCCAGTGGCGTGGAGGGCTGAGGCAGCAATGCCTTACTGCCTGCCATGTCGGCGACACATGTTCATGGTGTGAGTGGGTCATCGGAAGCTGGCCTGGGAGGGAGAGGATTGAGTGTCCAGAGGACAGTTCTCCTCTCCTGGGGAGGGTGGGGAGCACAGACTGGCATTTGTCTGACATCTAGTGGAGGCTAGGTATTGGCACACCAGCTCCTGATCAGTAAGGCACGAGGTTGGTGCAGACGATGGGTGTGCTGTGTGTGGATGCACAAGTGGCACGGCCATTTTCAGTATTGTATGCTCCTCTCCACAGGGAAAAAATCAGAATTTGTGGTCCGGTTGAGTGGCATAATGGCTGTCCACCGCAGGCACCACCCCCAAGGGGGCACCACCTGAACACTGCATCTGGTCCTGGTGTGTCAAGTTGGGGGCTCCCTACCGCCCTGCCATGGAGGGTAAGCCATGGGGGTATGAAGGTGAGTGCCCGAAGGTCAGAGGATGGGGCTGGGTGGACGGCTAAAGGAAGGTGGCTGTCTGGAGCTAGGGGAGGAAAAATAGAAAGCAAAGAAAAAGAATTAATGAATTGGGAGCGTGCATGTATGGTTCAAAATGTATGACTTATGCTACTAAAAATATAGAATATGTTTACATCCGTAGGACCACAACCCTTGATAAAGCTGCAGCAGAAGAGCAGAGAAATGTTGGGTTCTTGATGAGACCAAGTGATATTTTGAGGAAATGTTTAGAAGCTAATGAATTGGCTGAGACTGAATCCGGATAAGACTGAAATGCTGGTTGTGGGCCCTGGTAGTTCGGGGGCCAGTTTTGTTGGGTGGACAAGCATCAGGTCTACTGATCGATGGCATTCAGCTCACTACCTTAGACCGAGTGCATAACCTTGGTGTTATTTTTGACGATGGTCTGACACTTAAATCTCAGGTGTCGGCTGTTGTCAAATCCTCTTTTTACCATCTGAGGTATATCGCCTGGGTGAAACACTTTGTTCCTCCGGATGATCTTCCAACATTGGTCCATGCCTTTGTCACTACCCGCCTTGATTACTGCAACTCCCTCTACCTAGGGCTTCCAGGGATCGATATTTGCCGCTTGCAGCTGGTGCAGAACGTGGCAGCCAGGCTTTTGACTGGAACATCTAGGTCCAGTTATGTTGCACCTGTGCTCCGTGAGCTGCGCTGGCTGCCTGTACAGTGGTGGATCACCTTTAAGGTTGGCTTGCTAACTTTTAAAGCCCTACATGATAAGGGACCCGGCTACCTGCAAGATCTCCTGATACCTTACTGCCCCCTCTGCTCTCTCTGATCTGCCAACAAGGGATTGCTAGAGATTCCCAGGGTGCGATTAAAAACATCTGGTGCCCATGCTTTTTCCTTTCTGGCGCCAACCCTGTGGAATTCTCTGCCTCGTTGGTTAAGAGAATACCTGATCATCGATAGGTTTAAAACTGAGCTAAAAATGTATTTATTTAATTTAGCTTTCCTCAACTATGGCTAACCTGTTTTTATTGATTTTGTTTTAATCTATGTTTTATATTTGTTCGTATCTGATTTTATGTGCAACGCCTTGATTCTGAAAGGCGCTATAAAAATAAAGACTGATTGATTGATTGATTGATTGATTGAACTGAATAAAGAGTACGGAAAGCTACAGGTTGTATCTGTGAACTTTTATTTCTAAGCAGTCCATGGCTCATCTCCTTTGTATACCAGACAAGGCAGGGACACCTTAAGAAACCCCAACTAGTTTCATGCATAAACACTTCCTCAGAGGCCATGTCCACTTGCTACAGCATGCTTAATGTTCTGCTCCAAGGGTTTTGCACTTCTGATGATCCTTACATGCACAAACAGGGGGTACAAGGTTGCCGCTCTGGAAGTTGTGTGCTTCTGAATCAGTCTTGTTTTATAATCTTCCGACAAAGATATGATACTGCTGGGGGGAGATAAAATATTTGCAACGCAATTAGGGTCGTAAGATGGATGTAAATTAAGGAGAAAACTACACAGTTACTTATTAAATAATGTGTAGTAATACAAAAATTCAGAAAAAGTTGAAACATATTTATTACGTTAAACTATCATAAAATGTTATGTACTAATAGAAACAGATAATATCAGTACAGTCTATCATTACAAAAAAAATATTAACACTATGTATTTGCTGTTTTTTGGCTATGTCACTACCATGTATTGATAAGATACTGAAAAAGCAGGTTCAAATAGTATTGATTCATACAGGATAGTACTGACATACAAAACCAGCATCATCTGAACTCATTCTTAACGGCTGGACTCCAAGCTTTCATTTAAAAAAAAGTTTCTAGCCCCTATAGTTCCCAAGTTAGACCTTCAAAAGATAATGGCATTAAACTGTGATAACTTTGGGATTGTTAAGGCTAGAGACTTTTTTAAATGAAAGCTTGGAGTTAGCTAGGGGCGATATCACTAAAACAACCGTATATTGACATACTGTAAAATAGCAGAAAATGATTCACTAAATATATTTTTAAATCCTGTCATTTTTAGGAACATATTATATCAACACGTGTAGACCCAGTTGCAAGGAAGGAGCCTTTCCTGCAACTAGATCAAAAATGCAACTGTGGCTGCCGGATGTTAATTGGGAATAAAGGGGTTTGCATTCATTGCCAGACTTGTTAGCAGCCCCTACGGAGGTCATCACATGGCATGATGCCAGTTAAATGACACAGTGGCAAAAACATGACATAGCTCCAGTCATGTGGTATGGTGTCAGTCACATGACATAGTACCAGGCACTTGGTATAGCTCCAGTCATATGATATAGCACCAGTGACATGGCATTCTTTCAGTCACGACATAGTGCCAGTTACATGGTATACCGCCAGTCACATGGCATAGTGTCAGTTAAATGGCATAGTGTCAGTCACATAACTTAGTGCCAGTCACATAACATAGTGCCAGTCACATAACATAGTGCCAATTAAATGGCATAGTGTCAGTCACATAACTTAGTGCCAGTCACATAACATAGTGCCAGTCACATAACATAGTGTAAGTCACATGACCTAATGCTAGTCCCATGGCTAGTACCATTCATATAGCATAATTACAATGAGATGACATAGTGGCAGACACCTAGTATAGCACCAGTCACAAGTTATAGTGCAGCCATATGGCATAGCGACAGTCACACAGCACAGTGCTACATGACATAGCCATTGTCAAATGACATCATGCCAGTCATATGACATTCACATGGCACAGTGCCAATCACATTTCATAGCACCAATGATGTGGCATTTGTAATACTGCAAGCTCATCTGGTCCCCACACCAGCCTCGTTCCTTTAGGCCTGCTGCTGGGTCATCACTATCTTGATGTTTTGGGATCCTGTCAGGTGTCCTTGGTGGTCCAGGGCACCACCTACTCACTCACAGTCTTAAATGAATTCTTGGTATCCAACACACCCCACTCACTCCAGTCCCACATGAATTCCTGGTATCCATAGTCTCCCACCCAGTCCCAGTCCCACATGAAACCTTGGTATCCAGTGCCCCTCACTGACTTACAGTCCCACATGAATCCCTGGTATCCAGTGCCCCCCTCCCCACTGACACCACTCCTACATTTATCCCTAGAATTCAGTGCCCCCTACAGACTTCCAGTCCCAAATGAATCCGTTGTATGCCCCCCACTGACATCCAGTCTTGCATGAATCACTGGTATTCAGTATCCCCACTGGCTCTCTGTGCTACTTTAACTACCAGTATCTGGTGCCCCCCCACTAACCCTCTGTGCTGTATGAATCCCTTATATACAGTGCCCCCACTAACTCCTAGTCCCACATGAATCCCTGGTATCCAGTGCCCCCACTGACTCCCAGTCCCACATGAATCCCTGGTATCCAGTGCCCCCCACACTGACTCCCAGTCCCACATGAATCCTTGCTATTTAGTGTCCCCCCACTGATTTACAGTCCCACATGAATCCTTGCTATCCAGTGCCCTCCCACTGATTTACAGTCCCACATGAATCCTTGCTATCCAGTGCCCTCCCACTGACTTACAGTCCCACATGAATCCTTGCTATCCAGTGCCCCCCCCCACTGACTTACAGTCCCACATGAATCCTTGGTATCCAGTGCCCCCACTGACTCCCAGTACTATAGTCATCCTTAGAATTCAGTGACCCCCTCAGACTCCCAGCCCCACATGAATCACTGGTATACAGTGCCCCCCACTAACTTCCAGTCTCACATGAGTCCCTGGTACCCAGTGCATCCCACTGACTCCCAGTCCCACATAAACCACTGGTATCAAGTGCCCTCCCCCACACTGACTCTCTGTGCTGCATGAGTCCTTGGCATCCAGTGGAACCCTCTCCCTGCCATTAACCCCATTTCCTAGATGATGCCAAAATGCTGTGCTCATCCGGGTCGATAATCTCTGCCCAATGGCTTCTCATTCATCATTCAGAGCGCTGTGACCCCACCACTATCTCCCCCAAGTAGTTCTGGGATTGTTTTAAGATCATAGAACTGATGTTCCCTGAGTTGTCCTGCATTGTGTGTAAGCCTGAAGATCCTCAGCATGGTGATCCCCATCTCAGCTAGCAGAACAGTAACACGGTACTCGGTCGGTAGAGTGGTAACGCTACCACCATGATGCCAGCGGCTTGCATTTGAAATAGCATGGATCATCAGGGGCCAGCGAGGTGGTGGAGGAGGACCGAGTTTCTTGGAGGAGGCTGACACCTGGGTTACAAGAGGTGGCAGTGCAGTTAAAGTGGTATAGAGGATGGGGGATAAAGGCTGATGGTGCACTAAGCACAGTCATGTTCATATGCATGCACACCCGAGTCGACTGCAACCTAAGTGATGGGACCAGAAAGCAGAAAGCGTTGGAAGACAGGATGAACAGCGCCTCACTGTCCTCGCACTGGCAATGTGGCTCTCCGATCTGAAACCTGGTCCATGTAGCACGAGATCTAGCCTGCTGCCCTCTGCCGAAAGTGTGAGACAAGTGAAGGACAGCGTTATAATTTTTTTTTATTTATTTGGAAACTGTTTCACCAGGAAAGAAACATGAGCTGTAAACAGCTTGTTTCCAGAAACGTCGGGGGTTGGGTGGGCAAGAGTTGAGAGAACAAGCAAATACATAGCAATACAAGTACAATTACTAAAACAAAACAGTGTAGTACAATTATTGAGTAGAAATAACCCAGACCAAACAGCCAAGGTAAACAAAACCATATTCAGGTATAGCATACATTGCAACAACCCAAGAGCAGGTGATCCAGTAGGTTAAAGGTTAGAGGATGGATAACACATTTGACATGCTAGAAGTAGTAGGCTGAGCACAAGATTTGAAGTGCTATTGTATACCCAAGGGAGGGCAGTTATAAGACAAGTGGGGAAGTGGACAGGCGAAGGGTAGAGGGTAGGGGATGGAAGAGGGGGAGAGAGGGACAGCCAAGATCTATACCCATTCAGGTTGCTGAGAACCCTGTAAGGGGGTTAGGACCAGGCAGAAAGGGAGGGGAGAGAAACGGAGCGAGGTGGTAGAGAAGAGAGGAGCAGGGGAACAGAAGGGGAGGAAGGGGATAAGGAAAAAGGGAGGTGGGTGGGTGATGGATTTGAAAGTGGAGGAAAAGGGAGAGGGGGAAAAAGAAAGCGAGCCAATCTACACCCATTCAGGATGCAGAGAAACCTGCAAGGGGGTCAGGATTAGAAAATGGGAGGAAAGGAAGAGGGGGTAGAAGAGAGGGAGCCAAGATCTATACCCCTTCAGGATGACAGAGAACCCTACAAGGGGAACAGGGCCAGGCAGAAAAGGATGGGAGCGGAGGTAGGGCAGGGAGGAGAAGTAGAGTGTGGTGGGTGACTGGAAGGGAGAAGAGGAATAAGGAATAGGGAGGCTGGAGAAAATAGGGGTAAACTGGGAATGGAAAAAGGGGAGAGCATCAATAGGGGGAAGAGGGAGTTGTTGGGGAGAAGGACAGCCGTAGAGTGTCGAAATAGCACAGTAGGTTGTGGATGGTAATAGAGTGTCAAAATGGCACAGTAGGTTGTGGTAGGGGTTTGGAGGAGGGGGGTATAATAGGAGGTAGCATGTGAGGAAGTAATCAGAGGAAGAGTTTGGTTAGGAGACAGGAGGTAAGTCAGGGATATTGGAGTAGGGGATAGTGCGCAAGGGTTGTGAGGGTTGTTAAGGGGAGCTAAGAACAAGTACAGTTAGAAGAACAGAAGTAAAGCAGGGCTGAAGGATAATGTGCCACGGTGGGGAGTGTTGAAGTGGGGCTAAGAACAAGTACAGTTAGAGGAATAGAAATTGTGAAGGGCTAAGGAAATTGCAGATGGGGAAGAGGAAAGTCTGATAGGAGGTGGCAGTGAGTTCCAAAGCTTTGGGAAGTGGTAGGAGGAAGCTTCCTGTCCTGTGGAGGTAAAGCGATGAGGGATAGCTAGAGTGCATGCATCAGTAGATCTGACAGGGCAGGAGGAGGGAGCTGGAGCAGAGAGTAAGGAGGAGAGGTAAGGGGGGGGTCCCAAACCAGAATTTAGAAGTGAACTTGGCACAGTGAGAGAGATGTCTACACTCAAGGGAAGGGAAGCTAGAGAATGATGCAAGGTACAGTGATGTGTGCAGGAGGGGGAGTCAAGAGCCAAGTGACAGAATGCATTGAAGAGAGTATCCAACCTGATAAGGGAAGACTTAGGAGCAGCACTGTAGACTAAGTCGCAATAGTTAAAAATAGGGAGCATCATTTTCTGAACAAGATCACGCCTAACCAGTGGTTAAGTGGTAAGGAACTACAGTTCCTGTAAAGGGCGCTGGGCTTGGGGCACGGTTTTTCAGGATGGCATCGATAGGTACAGAAAAGTTAAGGTGTTGGTCAAGCCAAGCACCCAGGTATTTGAATGAGGTGGTGTCCTCTAGTGTTGTCCCATCAAGGATGTAGAAGGAGGGAAGGAAGGGCAGCCCAGAGTGCCAAAGGTCATGGAGACTGTTTTCTTGGCATTGAGGAAGAGTTGATGCAAGCTTAGCCAGCACTGAACATTACTGAAGTCAAGCTGTAGTCTGGAAGTCACATTGGAGGGAGATTGGCCAGAGGTGAACAAGACCATGTCATCAGCATACATATGGATGGAGGATGAGGAGCATACTGACGGTAGGTCATTTAGAAAAACTGAGAATGAGTGAGCCAAGTATGGAGCCTTTAAGCACCCCAGTAGAGATGGGTATTGGAGGGGACGTACAGTAAGCTATTATAACAGATTGAGTTCTACCTACCAGGTAGGCACTGAACCAGTAGCAGGCAGGCAGACAGAGACAAGCCAGCTGACAAAAGAGTTTCGAGGAGGAGGGAGTGGGAAATGGTGTCGAAAGCCTTGGCAATGTCGACAAAGGTAGCAGAAGTGATGTGACCTCTATCCATGGCTGAATGGGTAGAGTCAATGAGTCTAAGTTGGGAAGTAGTTGTGGAGTTATAAGGTATGCCCATGAGGAGTCATGTGATGAGGCTGGGGGAGCTGATGTGGAGGAGGGTCTGGCCAGTGAAGGGAGTGGAATAAATGTAATATGGTTCCCAGCTCAACCTAACACAGGTACAGGGTGTGATGCTCTCAGTGCATCTCTAGGGCTTGTGTGCAAACAGTAACAAAACAAAACCTGCACAGTGTTAACACAGACCAAGGAGGAAAAAGTGCGAGGATAACCTAAAGATTTTCGGCATGTCCTGAACCATCCGTTTGATTACAACTGTGCTGCAACACTGTTTTTACCTTTTGCACACACACCAACCTTTGCTCATTTTCTTGGTAACACCCACTTGGGAGACTCTGACAGAAGCCAGTTACAATGCTTAAAAGTAATCATTGTTGGTTGCAATAAGTGTTTGCCGGAGTGTTTTTTTCAGCTGCGGCCAATCCAAGTTTTGGATCTGGTGGAGACCAGGTGGAAATATGAGTGAGAGTATCAGAAAGGACGGAGCTGTTTGTAGATGCTGACACACAAGTCTGAAGCACATGTGCCTGCTTGCAGGCTGA
The DNA here is from genome assembly GCA_016271365.2 of Neoceratodus forsteri. Taxonomy (NCBI): domain Eukaryota; kingdom Metazoa; phylum Chordata; order Ceratodontiformes; family Ceratodontidae; genus Neoceratodus; species Neoceratodus forsteri. The sequence goes on from JADMNL010000022.1 coordinate 213,533,101, forward strand.
CCCACTGGAAAGAAACTCACTGGAGATAAATACCCTGGCCCAATCTGGCACCCACTGCATGTCTAATGTGGCAGGCCACCTACCCATGTGGTCCTGGGCAAGGATGGGTAGCTCCTTGCTGCAAAGGAGAGTGTGCTGGAAATATTTCCTTAAATATAGGTGAATAAAGGTTAATCAGTTCTCGATGTCTTCCTACACAGTGTGTGGGACCAGTTTCATTCTTATCCTGCAGTGCCATCTTGTGCCCACTGTTTCCTCCCATTTACAGTATAGTAACAGAACAGTAAAAGAATGTAGTTGAGAGGGGAAGTAAAGTACAAGGTTGCATAAGTAGAAATATCAGGAGTAGGGCTAGGGAGGTGCTGATGCCTTTGTATACTTCTGTGGTGAGGCTGCACATGGAGTGTTGCATGCAGTTTTGCGCACCGTATATAAAGGGAGACATAAGGAGGCTGGAGGGGGTACAGAGGAGGGCAACCAGACTGGCTGCTGATGTCAGACATCTAACATATGAGGAAAGGCTGAAGGACCTGGGGTTGTATTCCCTGCAGTATAGAAGGAGGAGGGAAGATCTTTGCCTAGTATATAGGACTTTAATAACAGAGAGGTGTGGGAATCTATAGGTATAGGACTGGACTTAAAAGAGCAATTTAGGGACATCAAGGGGAATGATTTATTATTAAAAGAAGAACATTATAAAAAGAACACAAGAGGCACTTGGATTAATCGACAAGTGGTCTCTATTTGGAATTGTCTCCCAAATCAGGTAGTGCATAGTGAAGGTAGGAATCAGTTAAGGAATCTTTGGATGCATTTTCAATTAACCGGGGGTTATTAGGATATGATTAAGTACAATCAAATCACTATGGCTAATGTTACTGGACTTGTAAGCAAGGCAAGTTTTATTTTCTAGGAGCAGAATACTCGAGGCTCATGCCTGTACATAACAATACAACTATCCAATTAAACAATAAAATTATCGGCAATAAATAACAGACCATATGATTAGATAAGCATGGCCTAAGCTAAAAACAGTAGCTAGAGGGCCATCCCAAAAATAAGATCTAGCATACAGTGTCTGGGAAGGCCTGATTAAACAGGGGGTCTTGAGGCGGACCTTGAATACCTCCACCAAAGGGGCCTCCTGCAAAGATGGTGGAAGTGAATTCCACAGGACGGGGCCGGTGACACTAAATGCTCTATCGCTGACAGTTTTCAGCCTCATCCTGGGAATTGCAAGGTGGCCCCTAGAGGAGGAGTGGAGGGAGCAGACTGAGGCAGCGGGTGAGAGAAGGTCAGACAAGTATCCCCAGGGCCCAGTCCATGTAGGGCTTTAAAGGTGAGCAAGTCCACCTTAAAGCCAGTGCAGTTCATGCAGCCCCGGGGTGATGTGGCAGTATTTCAGTTGCCTGTCAACAACCTGGTGGCTGTGTTCTGCACTAGCTGCAGCCTGCGGAGGGTACCTCCACAGACCCCGAGGTAGAGCACATTACAGTAGTCAAGCCTTGACATCACGAAGGCGTGCACCAAGGTGGGGTGGTCCAGGGCAGAACTAGGGGCTTGATCCTGGCTATATTGCTAAGATGATAAAAGCTGGTCTGGACAATGGCTGACACCTGAGCTTCAAATGTCAATCCGCTGTCAAAGGTCACATCAAGATCTCACACCCTTGAGGAGGCCTTCAAAGGCACAGATCCCAGGATCAAGCCTGTTTCTGCACCTGAGGCCATCCTATCACACCCTCTGTTCAACTCCACAGCCAGTACCTCTGTCTTATCGGGGTTCAGTTGCAACCAGCTGGAGGCCATCCAGTCATTGATCTCAGCAAGACATGCATTTAACACTTCCACCGCATTCCATGTCCCAGGGGCAAAGGAAAGATACAGCTGGGTATCGTCTGTATAAGGAAGGTATGCACGATTCCACAGGAAATGGATATTTTTATTACTCTTTATGCTGCCACTCACGATGTGTCAGTAATCTGAGAATGTACTCTATTACAGAGTGAATGGTGTCGTGGCACTTTACAAATTCAAATCCGCAGACAGTCTTTCTCGATTCCAAATTTCCTTTTTAATTAAATAATGGCAAGCCTCAATGTTTCACCAAGTGTCTTGGCTTTATTAAGAGATGCCCTTTCATGTAAATACAGATAAACACAATTAGAAACATGTCCACAACCACCAAACATTATCAAAATATAATATAAGTTTTTAATATGCCTAAATATATATTCACTGATGCCACTTACTTCTTCCAAGATAAATAATTATATGAAATCCCTTCCTTTAATACTTATATGCATTCACAGTCCTATAAAAAGAATGATATAAATATTACCCCCCATCCTTTTTCATTAAAAGATTTTCCTCTTTTAAAATGAGCCCAAAACCAAAACACCACATAATTGTGTACCATATTTCATTGTTTCCACCAAAAACTAATCAATACCTACATTCTTAAACTTTCTGTTATTAAGCTTAAGACCTTTTTCATTTTTTATTGCATCATATTCCACTCAGGTCTGAAATTTAAACAGAAAAAAAAAACTTTCAATTCGGTATCATCCTTTTGTATAATCCATGTATTCATCACATTCAGTCAAACATTTCCTACTGTATTTATATACATGAAATCGAACACAGTTTGAACCTCCTGTAATACTAAACTACACAAAAGAGGCATAGTTCATCTAAGCTGGCATTCATTTAACCTTCCTATAATAACTATGGAAAGTAAAAGTATTTAAAGATATAAACTTCATCATTTTTTCTTTTCTAAATTGTTCATGAAAAGAAAATTTGACCACAAGAAATACATCCTATAATATTAAACTATACAAAAGGAAGCATAGTTCATATGTACAAATATTCATTTGACTTTCCTATAAAGGCTCTAAGCAAATAAAAATGTTTAAAGATTTAAACCTCATCTTTCTTTCTCCTAGTTGTTCATAAGAACAAATCTAGCCATAAAGAATAACATATACAGATATCAAAGAAATTTTATTTTATCACGCAATGCAAGGAACTCCACAAGACAGGAGGCTAGGGGAGAAAGAGGAATTTCTCATCACTACCCATTGCCTCCTATCCGTGAGCTAGAACTTGAACCAGCAGATGACAGTGCCGGTGAGTTCATAAAATTCCCTCAGCTGGTCGAGCAACATACAGTGGTCTACCATGTCAAAAGCTGAGGAGAGGTCGAGGAGAATGAGAATGAGAATTTTCCCATCTCCTCAACCTCTAGCCCTGAGGAGGTCATTATGCACCTGAACTAATGTGGTTTCCATGCTATGTATGTATAAATTCTAATGATCCTATGATCTAAAAGAGCATCACATTACTTATACCTGTATAAATGTTTTACTTATTCAATCTGTTTCTGTTCTACAGAGTTTCTGATTTCCAAATAAGAGACTGTCTTGACAAAAACAACTTGATAACTCCATACCAGTCAGGCTTCAGACCAGCCCACAGCACCACATCAGCACTAGCCTCAGTTACTAATGACTGACTCATGGCCATGGATAAAAACCAAGACTCAGGAGTGTTTTTTTTGTACCGTAGCAAAGCATTCGATATTGTCGATCGTGCTATACTTCTATACATGCTTCAATGGCATGGCATCTCTGGACCCGCACTAGCATGGTTCAACAGCTACTTGGCAAATAGAATGCAACAAGTGAAAGCAGGTGGTTCCTTCTCCCCATTCCTTCCTCTCTTGAGAGGCATACCAGAAGGCTCAATCCTTGGTCCCCTCCTGTTTATGCTATACATCAACACCATTGGTAGCAACATAAACAAAGCAAAGCTACACCTTTTCACGGATGACATGGTAATATATACATCCAAACCTTTGGCAGCCAAAGCCCACTTGGAGCTCCAGTCAGAATTTGACCATCTCCAGCTCAGACTTGCTCAGTCTAAACTTCTTTTAAATGAAAAAAACTGAAGGACATGTATTTCCATTCCAACCTTCAAACTACAAGGCTACTCGGAATAAATGCACCCAGACTATGTGCCAAGCCAAAGTCAATCACTGCAGATCTGAGCTAAACTTATCCTGGAGTGAAGGTCGAAGATTCTGGGCAAACATCAATACCATCATTGGAAAGCGGGATACTTCTACACCTGCCTTAGTGAGCTATGAGGGAATCACTATGCAAGACCTGAAATCTATCGCTGACATCTTTAATAAAGCCTTCACTGACCTCAGTACTGTCCCCCCCCAAACAGCCCCGCAAGCAAAAACCTTCAAAAACCTCAATGAACACTACTAGTAAATTATGCCCCTCCATTCTACCTTAAGGTAATTTCCAAAGCTGAACTAAAACAATAGTTTCCAAAGCCCTGGGTAAGTCTAGGCACAGTGCTGAGGGCCTAGATCTAAAACTGATCTCTTTTACACTTGAAGAACTGCTAACTCCCTTAACCAGAATCATTAACCTGTCCTTCACATCTGGGACATTCCCAAAACTCTGGAAAGTCGCAGTTGTAATCCCTGTCCACAAATAAGGTAGCAAGAGTGACCATACCAACTACTGTCCAATATCAATACTCCCCCTCCCACTGTCAAAAGCTCTTGAGCGTATAGTCTATGACCAACTGGTCGACCACCTTGAAAAATATCAACTCCAATGCCAACAACAGCATGGCTTCCGAAAACTCCACAGCACTACTACAGTGCTGCTGGAGTTCATGGGATTCATTCACAATGCCTTTGATCAAGGGCACTTGGTGGGTGCAACCTTCATTGACCGCACCAAGGCCTTTGACACGGTCAACCATGACCTCCTCCTAGCCCAACTAGACACAACAGGACTATCAGCCAATTCCCTGGGTTGGTTCCGGAGTTACCTCACAGGCCGTGTTCAAAAAGTAAAAATAAGTAACGCACTCTCAGATCCCCAGCAAGTATCCACCAGGGTCCCCCAAGGTTCCATCCTGGGCCCCCTCCTATTTAGCCTTTTTTTAAACAATCTTCCACAAGCATATCAACATAAAATACTTCTCTACGTGGATGATGCAGCTATCTACTCCAGCCACACTGACCTACCACCCTAGAACAACGTCTACAGCAGGACTTTAACAAAATGGAGGACTAGTTTACCGAAGCCAAGCTACTTGTTAACCACAAAAAAAACAAATCCGTGCTCTTTGCCCCAGCCCATAGCCACCACAAGATGTCCACTATAAATATTCATACTAAACAAAATGCAGCCACTGAAATGGTCCATAGTTTCAAGTACCTGGGGCTCATGTTAGACAGCTCTCTCCTTATCTTATCATGTGGACCATATCGCCACATCAGCCAACAGAAAGATTGGTCTACTGTACAAACACTGAACTGCCTCACCAATCAAGCCCTTCAGCTGGCCATCACCAGCTCAGTCTTCTCAACCATTGACTATGGGATCGCCATCTATAGCGCTGCTCCAGACAACACTCTCAAGCGGCTTGCCACTACACTTAATAAAGCCTGCAGACTCAGCCCTAGGAACACCATGTCTCACTCATACCTGTAATCTTTATTTACAAATGGGTTGCTAAATTTAAGCGATAGGACCTGCTACCAAGTCTGCCTTCTAGCCAACAAGCGGTCCTGAGACTGCTGCCCCTGCAATCAGTTCCCTCTTACATCAGGTTGAACCTGCCAGGACTACAAGGGCATCTAATAAACCCTCCGTCAAGGTTCCCTTCTATCGCACCTCTCAAGGGCAGCGTTCCTTTGAATACCGAGCACCACTCTGTCTTAACTCTCCCACCTGAGATAATCTCCATCAGTAAATTTGGCCTTTCAAACTGCACTTAAAACTCACCTGTCCAGCTGAATGCAATGCTCTGTTACCCTGACCACTGCCTCCTGGAATACTTCCTGTTACCCCAACTATGCACTTCAATACGGCCCAACAAGCTACTTATCCACCCATCCTTCTCCTCTAACCCCCCACTTTTTTCCTCCTCCCTTCTCTTATTTTATCTGGGCACACTGACTGCCCCCCACCTCTATGTGCCTACCTTGTCATGCCCCCCCACCATCACCAGACAAGGTTTGCCGAGCTCGAGGAACGCTACCTCACACCTCTACTCTCCCCTACTCACCACCTATCCTGGTCTAGCCACCCATCTCCCTCTCTCTCTGTTCCTCTACACCAGCTCTGCTCAGTAGCTATTCAACTTGTCAATTCATTGTTACGCTAGCTCCTCTGCTACCCAGATCTAGAACCTGTACTGTTATTAGTTTCTAGCACCTGTATCTGCCTGTAATTCTATGTAACTGCATTTGCTCTGTTTTCTGTGTCCTGACGTGGAACCTTTGTAAATGAGCTTGTAGCTCAAAGGTTGTAATCCAAGAATTCAATAAATAAATACAAATAAATAAACTGCCATTCAAAGGGATCTGTTATCCCTGCCCCCTATAAAGACCTTTCTTGAAGACAATCTTGAGGTAGTTAGCAATTTCAAATATTTAGGCTGCGATCTAGACCAACATCTAACATTCTCTGTGCATATCACCTCCCTTACAAAGAAATTACAGCAGAAACTTGAATTTTTCTACAGGAAGAAATCTCTGTTTACCATTGATGCCAGACTTTGACTGGTCCAGACAACTTTTGTGCCACTCCTCAACTATGCGGACATCCTTTATGGCTGTTGTTCAGGCTCCCTCCTTCACCAATTGGATACACTATACCACAGAGCAATACCTTTCATTTCAAATGCTCATCATCGCACTCACCACTGCGACCATTATGCCTCACTGGGCTGGACTTTATTAGCTACTAAATGGCTCTCTCACTCCCTCACCTGGCTATATAAAGCCCTCTTACTAAAGCTCCCCCCATACATAAACAAACTCTTCCGGTGAACTACCTCCTTATACACACTCCGTAGTACCACTTACATTACACTGGAGGACCCTAGCATCTGCACCCATGTTGGGGGCTCGGCCATAAGTCATGCCCTACCAGTGGCCTGGAACAAAGCCCAGTCTATCCTCAAGCTGCATCAGCTGCTCCCCCTGAGCAGTTTCAATAAACTACTTGTTAGCAAGTTACATGACTCCTGTCAATGCTACTGACCGTTATGCTCTACACTGTCAGTTTGCCGTCACAATCTGTCATCATCGTCATGGGTTACCTCACTTAAGGTCCCCTTCCCATATACTTACCTTGACTCACCTACCCTCCCCCTCTCCCCATCCCCCCATCTTACCAGAACTACACCCCACACCTCCATCTCTACTTACATGACCACTCACCCTACTTACCTTCACACTATTCTTTCCCTATCCACCCTTACCTCAGCTACCCTACCTAGCCTACCTACCCACTCCACCTCCTATCCATCATTCAGAGCCATCCTCCTCCTCCTGCAATCTTCTTGACAACACAGGCTCCTCTCTCTGCATAATCTCAAACCCTCATTTACAGGTTTTTCATTGCTACTTTTATCACTGGAAGTTTTAAATACTGCCTACCGCTAACTGTACCATCTACCTGACTGTCTATGCCTGACTGTGTAACGCTATGTCTTAACCTTGTAAATTATCCAACTCCATGTATATATTTTTCCTTAGGGAGCTGTATGATAATGTATATTGCTATGTGTATTCCTGTTATATGTTTTGGCCTTGGCTTAATGTACGTACATTGCACATTACATGTCGCTCAGGACCTCCTTGTAAATTAGTTTGCTCAATGGAGTTTCTTTCCTGCCAATAAACTTTGACTTGACTTTGATTTGCTATTGTACTCATGTTATATGATGTCCTATGGATGCACAGTAACTGATATTGCATTAAAAAATGCCAAAGTGAGTCAGAAACATATTAGTAAAGTTCTGTATGTACAGTGTAAACCAGGGTTGCTTAAGGCATAAGGGGTTAATTGGTAAGTCAACGTGAGGTCAGTGATGGGCTGGGGAATGCCACAGAGATTAGGGAATGAAAGGTATAAGAATCAAAGGATGGAAAACCTCAAGTATTGTCGAAGTAATTGACTCGCCTACAGCTGTATCCCATGGGGAATGCCAGCAATGGGGGATTCTGGGATATGGCTGGAGCAGCGCAATCTGAAAAAATATCAGGGTGTGGGATGGCTAGATGAAGCAGATATAGTACAAGACTTTTTAGATAAATGTTTTGCTCCCTTTGCCAGTGCTGGTGGCGGACATACTGGCCTGTCTGCCCTCCCTTGGTTGGGCGGGCCATCCTAGTGCTTTTGGGGTTGGGGATTTACCTTGGTTTCTCTTTGTATCCTTTTCCCCACCAAGGATGGCAGCATGAAGGACTCATGTTCAGTCTGGTGACATACTGAGACATGTCTTAGCCATGTGTCTAATTGCGTCTTCCTCCTCTTGACACCGCTGACCTTGCATTGCTACCTGTGCACCTATAGGTGTCAGTGTCAGAGTGGTGTGATGACCCCTCCCTCCCAGAGGAGGAGAAGGAGGAGGAGAGTGTCCCCTGGGACTCTCAATCCTTCTTCCCCCTTCTTCCCTTGGCCAGCCCGATATAGTACCATATTAACAGAGCAGCAGTTTGTAAAACTTTATGTGGGAGGGCAGTCTCACTATATTTTGTGTGTGTGTGTGCGGGCAATCACTCTAAGAGTTCCCCTATTGAATTTTGGTGCTGTCCCTGCAGACTCCAAATAGTCATTTGTCTTCCAAAAAGGGTTTTAAAATGTGCTGGGTGACCAAACTGCATATGGAAATGTTCGGAATGTTGACTGTAAAGGGGATGACCCTTGACAGGTTCAACTGGTTCCTTGCCGCTGTGTCTTCAAGGGTAGGACAGGGTTTTCCTGTATGAATTTCTACTAATTTTGAACAAAAATTGTTTTTCATGAAGTTTTGTTTCAGGTGTGCGGTTCTCACTGTAGTTTTAATCTGAATGCTTCATCATTTTTGCTTGAGGTTTACCTACCTTGTGATGTGCCTTGAGCTCTACTTACTAAAGTCACATAACGTGCTGAGTAGATCCAAACCCTTTCCTGTGTGTCTCAAAATTAAGCACGGCATCTCCTTCATGTTTACAGCATTGCTGTGTAAGTAATTCTGCAATCTTTCCGTCAACATACCCTAAATTTTTATTTTGTTATTTTACAGTTTTGCCCATAAAACATACACTAAGCTGAGGCTTGTTCCCAGGTATGTCCTGGGAGCACAGAGTTAAATGACTTACTGTGGGTGTGGGTTTAGGACAGCAGATGGCTAAAGCCCATGATAACTGTCCCCACTACTCAGTGGATACGACTACTAGAGTTACAATCCTATAGAAACTTGTCAAGCCTCAATTTAAAAATAGAGAAATTTGGTGTATGAACTATTTCCCAGGAAGACGATTCCACATTCTAATAGATCTTGGTATATATGCATACTTCCTTAGATCAGTTCTTGGAGTGCATTCAGAAGTTGTCTATGTCCTTGCAAGTTATGGGGACAACACTTATACCTAAGACCATGCTCAATCATTAAAGGAAAACTACACCTCATATCTTAAGTTTTATTTGGTTTCATGTCAACAACAACTCTTTTCATGTAGCTGTTAGAGACGCATGCAACTACCTTAGTCTGTTTTCACACTTCATACCAGGCCCTGTAACTGTTCCGGGAGACTCCATTTGTTGGTTGTTGAAATCTCATTGTCCCTAAGAGCTGCATTAGCATACGAGAACATGATGAGTAGTCAACCTTTAAAGTCCCCAGTATGCCTGTCTGCTTAATTAGTCTTCAAAGAAAAAATCTGCAAGAAGGTATCAAATATCACTTTTGCCTTCAGTAAGCTTTGCAAACTATCTGAGTTGTAATGCAGAGTTTTTCCCCTTAAAACTTCATTCAGTTTATGTGTTTCCAGAGAGTTTTTGCAGGATATTTGTTCTTTCAGCATAGAGATACATGATACAAATGGTTAATCTGACATCATGTTCTCATATGCTAATGCGGTTCTCATGGACAATGAGATTTTAACAGCCATGAAATGGAGACCTCCATGGCAGTCACAGGAGCTACCATGAGTAGTGAAAACAAACTAAAGGTAACACATATAACCTTAACAGCTACAGGAAAGGAGTTGTCTGTTGGCATGGAAACAAATAAAATTTAAATGACATGAGGGTGTAGTTTTCCTTTAACTCCTTATCCTCCAACAATTTACATAGACAGAGCAAATATCCTCTTTGTGTTCTTAAACCAAGGGTCCATAACCCCAGGTCATTTAATCTTTCTTCATATGTCTTGTATCTAATCCTTGGGATTAACTTGGTGTATCTATGCTGCACTTTCTCCAAAAGCTCTGTGTCTTTCCTAAGGTAAGGGCTCCAAGACTGAGAGCAATAGCCAAGATGTGGTCTTATACAGGATTTCTATAGTGGCATAAGTCTCTGATTTGTTTAAAAAGACCTCCTGACTAAAGGAGTAAGGTGATTTGTTTTATTAACCACTTTATTACAATGGTTATACAATATACTACACATGAGATTATTAACCAGTACCCCAAGATCTTTCATAGTATCCACTACCACTAGTTTACTTCCATTAATGTAATAATCTTGCTTCAGAATATTTTTTGCCAAAAGTTATGACAACACATTTCCCTATGTTGAACTGCATGTAATTTATATCAATCATTCAGTAATTTGCTGAACATCATTGGTCATACTAGACCTTCTGGATTCAGAACTGACCAAGCTGCCCTGTTTGGTGTCATCGACAAACTTAATTACTCTATTACCACTTTGAAGATGGAGGTCCTGAATGTACTGTAAATATTGAATAGCAGTGGGCCCAGCACTGAGCCCTGTGGGACCTCACTGATCATATACCCCCTCAGTTGACAGCATCCCATTAATCCTCACCATCTGTTTTCTATTTGTGAGCCAGTTATGTATCCACCTAACTATTGTATTATGTACCCCCATATTGTTTAGTTTGGACACGTTCCTCAACGAGGCAGTGTGTCAAATGCTTTCTTGAAGTAAAAAGAAATTACGTCTATGGCATCGTTATTGTCCAGATTCTTACAAATGTATTCATAAAAACTAATCAAATTGGTGTTACGTCATTTTTTTACAAATCCATGTTGTGTTTTATCTACTAGACCTCTGTTGATTAATTCTTCATCGTATCTCTTACAATGGTCTCGACTACCTTCCGAACAATGGGTGTGAGACTTATAGGCCTTTAGTTGCCTGGTATGGATTTATTCCCTTTCTTGTACACTGGGACAACCACTGCTCTTTTCCAGTCTAGTGGTACACTGCCTTCATTTATGGATTTATTGCCAATAACAGATATTATGGGTGCCAATTCCCATGCCAACTCTTTCAACAGGCTTGGATGGGGGCCGTCGGGGACCTGGTGACTTATTTACATCCAATGCTGTCAATGTTTTGTAGACTGTGTAAGGGTCACACAAAATAGCACCTCACAGATTGCTACCAACTGACTCAGTAATTGTGGAAATTTTGGAATTTTTAGTGGGGACATAAAAAGAACAGAAGTATTCACTGAATACCCTGGCCATTCCCTCAGGGCTACTATGTGTAACTCCCTCATGTATTAGTGGACCAATGACCCTTGAAGTGCCCCTAGATTCATTAATATAGGAGTAGAAGACTTTGTGGTCAGATTTAGTATGGGATAGTCTAAATTCTAAACCCATCCTAGCCTTTCTTACAGATTGTTTAATTGTCTCAGTGCAGTCTTGTATTTCCCAATGTGAGCTGGAGATTGATGCATTTTCATTGCAACTTAACAATGTTTTGTCAATGTTATTAACTTCTTAATCCTGGAATTAAACTATTATGTTTTTTTACCTCTACCATTATACCCAATTCTGTTTGGAACATATTTGTCCTCTAATAGTTTAATGACATTGACTAGCATATTCCATGAGGCCTCTGTGTCCAAGTGGGCAATTTTTCCCATCAGATCCAATCTTACAAGTTAATGGCCACAACATTTGTCCTGCAGTAATTTTTAAAACTATCACCGCTTGGTAAACTTTTTTCTCCTATTAATTTCAAACCATATGGTGTTGTGGTTGCTGTTACCCAAGTGTGTCAATGGTGATGTCATTGATCTCGTAGGTATATTGTTATTATTACATCTACAATACCCCCCAGCTGTGTCAGTTACAAGTTGCTTAAGATCTAGAGAAGCTAATAGGGCTAGAAGATTCAGTTCATGGGCACCAGTTACCTTCCCTGTCCTCCAGTCAATGTCAGGCATATTTAGATCACCCATAAGTAGCACATCACTGTCCTCTGCCATTTCCATAATTTGATCATACAATATGTCATTGGTTTGGGTGTTGCAATCAGGTGGTCTATAAAATAGCCCTAACCTAAGTTTCCTGCCATACAGCCCAATTACATTCAGCCAGATTGATTCTACGTTTTCTGCATACTCAATTTTACTTTCAATTTGGTAGCACTTGATGCTGTCCCTTATAAAAATAGCTAACCCACCCCTTTTATGTCTGTGTCTTTCCCTGCTAAATAACTGATAACCCGTGACTGAAGTGCTCCAAGAATGTCCATATCCCACCAGGTTTCTGATACACAGATTATGTCAGGGTTCTTTTCTTTTATTATGCACACCAATTTGCAGTTTTATTAACCATTAAATTGGCCGTATTGCCTTTTCCAAACTCAAGCCCAGAGTCCTACTCCCTTTGTGACTGAGATGTAATCCATCCTTGCAGTATAACTCATGCTTGTTTGAACAGTTGTCCCAGTGCCTAATAAACTGAACGTTTTTCTCCCTACACCACATTTGTAGCCAGCAATTAATTTGACAAAGCTTTTGTTGTTTATTATAATTTGCCCTAGGAACTGGTAACAGCTCTGAAAAGACAATCACACAGCCTTTGCTCTCTAGTTTATCTGCGAGTGTATTATAATCCCTCTGCATCTCAGCCTCACTTCTTTTTCCTATATCATTAATGCCAATGTGTAGTAGTGTCTGTGGTTTTTCACCTGCTCCGTGCAAGATGTTGTCTGCCATGTCAACCAGATTCAGAATCCCTGGCCAAGAAAAACTGCTGACCATAATATTTTCTTTATCTGATCTACAGACATATCTGTCAGTATACTTTATAATTGAATCACCTTTGCCATGGTCTGTCCAGGGCTTTGTTCAGAGGGACTGTTAATTTCATTCACAGTTGTAATCGTCGGTCTTTCCGGCCTCAGTGTTACTCCTGTCCTGTTGAGTCTCTTCACTCAGAAGTGAAAATCTATTTGAGTCTACTCCAATAGCCCATCTACACTTCCTGGTTCTCCCGCGTGAACTGGGTGAGATACAAGTATTTTGTCCATTAATGTTGTATGTTTATGACCTCACCACCACTGGCCCCAGAATCACACTGTCTATTTATAGTATCGTCAGAACCCTTTACTTCATCTCCTATACTTTTTTCCCTTTGACTGTCTGCACAAGGCACCAATTATTCTCCTCCAATAAGTCATCGCAGTTTGTTTCCTTTTAGTACCTAAGTCATGAAGGTGAAATGTGTTAAGTTCATCCTTCATTTCCTTGACAATTTTGCATTTATCAAATACAAATTCTCCCATTCATAACCTGGGCATCCATTAGTCTATACATTTGACAGATGATGCACTTGAACCCTATTTCACCATCTAGAGAGGTTATTATGTTGGCCATTTTTTTTAGGGTTTTTTTTGTTTATACAACTCCCACAATCAGCAGTTCTAGGAGATGGTGTTATTTACAAATTTTCCTAATAATAGGTGCTATGCATGAAAAAAAACTTATGTGGCGCGAAGGCACCCCACACCCACTGCGTCCCCTGTGTGGGATGCACAAACGGAAAACACGCGTTCCGTACACACCAGATTCCCCGATTGGCCATGGAACTTCACCTGGAGCCAGTCCGGGGGGCAGTGTAGGTGTGTATACCCACACTCTGTGCCATTCACAAAGGTGCGGAGTGCTAGGCACAGGGGGTGGAGGGGACACAAGCTATGTTGGGACACAAACAGCTGTAATGGAGATGCACCCAACCAGGATGTGGCTGCAAGCTGCAGCAGAGATGTCAGGACACAGCAGACCCCTGACCACACTGCCCCAGCCCTCAGGGACCACAAGGGGGGGCTGGGGGCTACAGAATTGTCACCTGCCTGCCACTGTGCTGCCAGCACACAGCACACCGCCTGCCATATTTGGTGCCCTGCAGGTGCAAGGGACCCAGTGGTGGACCAGTTAAGGCATCCCATTGGATGCACGCCCATGTGTGCGGAACAGCCCCCCATGCACCTGTGTGCTGGGGGGTGGGACCATGGATAGGAGCCGCGAGGTGGCCGGTGTCTGTGAATTCAGCCTCTGCATATCCATCTGTGGGTGCAGAGCTCTATGGGCAGGATAGGCACCTTTGGCTCATTTTTCCTGCCCATCAGTGCATAGCGCCCATTATGAGTAGGAGACCACACCAACCTCCTACTTAGGAAATCAAGTTAGTGGTGTCTGACTCAATAGCTACCTAATCTAAAGTGTCTAACATATTTGGACTATATCTTAAATGACCTATTGTGGTTCACGTTTCAGGTTGTGGCCTTAACTGTTTCACTTGGCACAATTAATACTATTCACTCTCTCAGTTTAGTGTTAACTAGAGTGAGAAATTGAGTTTATTTTCGTTACAGTTGGGAATGTACCAGCATGCTTACAGTCAGTCTGCGGAGTCACAACTAGTACTGATGTTTACTTAGTGTTACAATCTCAGGTAGTTAATTAGTGTAGAGCTCCCAGCCTGCAACCCTGCTGATCCTGCAGAACACACCAGACGTGGAAACATGCGTGTCTCCATGCGTGGCCCTGCGTGTGCTCTCCCTGATCACAGCAGGTCTCAGATTTATATCCCATGACCTGGAAGTGGCTCCACCGAGTCACAGACAGGGACAGCCCTCGGTAAAAAGAAAAAAAACACCAGGTCACTGAAAGTAATAAAATACCTCTTGCTAGTGGTCTCAGCAGTCCCAACTTGCTTCAGTAATAAAAAAACAGAAAACACAAGTTACGCCCAAGTAGGTCTCCTGTAGTTTATGTATTTATTTATTGAAATGTTTCACCAGGAAAGGCACTCCAAACAATCAAGTTGCTGGTTTCCCAGTGTGTCTTGGGGAAGTGGGGTATGGAGAGACACACATACAAGTTCATTTTACATAATCCAAGAGAACCAGCAATACATTGTACAAAGAGCAGAGTTTCATACAGCTTAACATATGATACAATGAAGTGCTTGTGTGGAGTAATATGTAACCACGCATTTGTAAGTACTTTGAGTTTGACAGGTAAACAGCAGCCAAATAACAGGAATCTTGAAGAACGCAATAAGTGCAAGAAAGGCAACGAGTTGTTTCAAGAATAGTATGGAGGAGATGTACGAGATTATATGCAGGAGCAAGGGGGGGTGAGGGGCTGCATCTGTTGAGTAAAGTACTGCAAAGGGGGCAGTAAAAGTTAGGAACAGGTACAGTTATGTAAAAGGAAGTTGTATAGCGATGAAAAGAAGGAGTGAGGAGACGAGGAATGGTGAATTTGAGGAGGCAGGGAGTTCCAAAGTTTGGGAAAGCAGTGTGAAAATGCTGACTGACTTATGGAGGTAGTATGGCAAGGAACTGCCAGCATGCATGAATCAGTTGATCTAAGGGAATGAGTAGAGCATGGGGGGGATGGATAGAGAGGTGGATAGGTAAGAGGGAATTGACCCAAACCAAAATTTAGAGACACATTTAGCACAGTGGGAGAGATGTCTGTTATCAAGTGAAGGAAATGACACAGAGCAGTAGAGATCACAGTGGTGAGTGCGTACGGGGGAGTCCAGCACAAAGTGGCACAAGGAGCTGAAGAGGGTGTCCAACCTGGTTAAGGAAGACTTTGGAGCAGCACTGTAGACTACGTCACAGTAGTCAAATATGGGAAGTATCATCTTTTGGATTAGATCACACTTAGCCGAGGTTGGAATGCAATTACGGTTCCTATATAAAGCGCCGAGTTTGGAGCGCAGATTTTTCAGAATGGCATCAATGTGTCTGGAGAAGTTGAGGTGTTGGTCAAGCCACACCTCAAGGTATGTAAATGAGGAAATGCCCTCTAGTTGTGTCCCACTGAGTGTGTGAAAGGAGAGCATACAGGGAAGCCTAGAGAGTCTCTGCCTAGTGCCAAAGTTCATAGAGAAGATCTTTTTGGCATTGAGAAAGAGTTGATGAGAGCTGAACCAGAGCTGAACTTTGTTGAAGTCATGCTGGAAACTGGCTGCCACATCAGAGAGAGATTGGCCAGATGTCAAAATTACTGTGTCATCAGCATACATATGTATGGAGGCAGAGGTGCAGACTGATAATTCATTTAAGAAAATGGAGAACAGAAGTGGGCCAAGCACCAATTCCTGGGGTGCACCAGTGCTGATTTGGAGTAGAGGGGATATGGATTCAGCAATTCTAACTGATTGTGTTTTACCTGTGAGGTACACTCTGAAACAGTTAGTGGCAGAGTCAGATAGACCAGCTGAGGTGAGGTTGTCTAGAAGAATTGTGTGGGAGACAGTGTTGAATGCCTTGGTGAGGTCAACAAAAATAGCTGACGTGATTTGGCCATGGTCCATTCCTGGAAGGATGTAGTCAGTGAACTGTGTAGTAGGGAGGTGGTGGTTGAGTGGTCTTTCAGAAAACAGATTGGAAAGGTGTGAAGAAAGAGGTGTCTGACAGATAGGATGAAATCTGAGAGAGAACCGGCTGTTCCTGTAGCTTGGCAAGGGAGGGAAGGAGAGATATAGGATGTAGTTCCTATAGTCACGGTGAACTACAGGTCCCAGAGTCCCAAGGCTGTTGCTTAGCAACAGTCACTGACTGCCCTCGGTGTTTGTGGATGGCACTGGGTCAAAACAGTACTGACCACAATGCCATTAGCAACAATAGCATGACAATAATGTAGTTGATTTTGTTTTGCCCAGAACCCCCCGCCTCTGCCCCCACACACCCTCCAGACCCAAGGATTCTTACTCGTGGGGGGGTTAAAATTAATGAGCCATGGAACGCTGTTTCCATGGCCCCATGTAAAAATTCTGAGTTCGGTGCACACAAACAAGTTGGAGACCAGGTTAGAACCTTGATCTCCAATGCTGTTGGCTGAGCTGCTCAGTGCCGCAGCCCTCCTTGGCACAGGAGCAACTTGGCCAGCCTCCTGGATCCTGGTGCCCTTGTGTGCTGTAAGCACCATGGACAGCGGACAGAGGAGTGCTTACTGAAAGTGCTGTAAATCCCCTCTAGCTGTCGATGCTAGCGCTACACAAACTATCGCTCTCTAGACTGGTGCTATTCGAGTAGCGCTATTCTAACCAGGTACCTTTGTGGACTATAATGAAGCTGTAATGAATGCACTGGTCATACTTCAGGGATTCCACAGTGTGCTGCGACCAAACAGTTATGACACAGAAAACAGCTCACGCCCCTTTTCTTCACTCATGGTCACACAATGTGCACGTGGTGGTTGTGGGATTCAAACCTAGTTCTCGAGGTTTGCAGCTCAGTGCTCATAACCACTATACTATTCTGCCTCTCAGTCTTTTCTGAGTCTTTCAAAAGCAGCAACACAGATCTGCACTTGACATTTAGATAGCCAATCGCTTGATATGTGCTTCAAAGAACTGAATTTCGATTTGCATGAAGCATGAGGATCAGCAGGAGGAGGAAGGGAGGGAAGCAGGGTGGGGACAGAAGACTGTTCTGATAATGGGGCCCTCATCAAACAGGTGTGCAATACTGGCCAGTTTAGAGAATGGGGTGCAGAGGATCAGGATAACACAGAGTCAAAGAATGGAGGCAAGAGGTAGGAGGGTAAGTAGCTTGGGCAGGCAAGGAAGGAAAAGTAGTCAGGTTGGAGCAAAGGATGGTGGGGAAGATGGAGTTAGGGGAGAGAATAGGGAGGGTAGTATGATGGCTAGCAAAGGTAGCCACAGAGAGATGGTTATAAGAGGGATTGGAGAAGCAGTAGAAGGGAACAGTGATGGTACACATGGAAATACATCCATAACAGACAGGGAGCAGATGAAGGGGGAAAAGGCTGGTCCACCAGGTGTGCACAAGGGGTCAAACAACAGGCCAACAGGGAATGAAAGGGTGGTTGTCACTGGGGATTCCATAATTAAAGGCATCCACTGGGGGAGGAAGGGGACCCACAGAATAGAAGGGTGGTTGTTTGTATACTGCGGATGAAGGCAGGGAGGGTGAAACCTAGGATTAAGGATGTGGTAAGTGGGGCGAGGGTGGAAAGCCTCACTTGATCATCCACCTAGGAACCAATGACTTAGCAGGGGAGGAGGTGGGGGAGGTGCGGAGCAGGTTCATAGAGTGCAAAAACTGCAAGGATTTGGTGAGCTCTATGGCCTTTTCAGAGGTAATTCCAGTTTCCAGAGCTAGTGCAGTTAGAAAGAGGTGAATTGAGGAGTTTACTGATTGGTTAAGGAGCTGGTGCAATATGAAAGGGTTCAAATGTATTTGAGATTGGGGTGACACATGGTCAGACAAGGGGCTTTATTCGATGGATAGGCTGCACCTTAATTATAAGAGTTCAAAAGTACCCTGGGACAAGCTGCAGGAATACATGGAAAAAGATCTGAGTTGAAGAGTTTAAACTGCTGGGGGTAGGTGGGCGGAGGCACAAACATCTTGAGACAGGAGGTCTGTGGACCTCCCCACACACAGGAAGTAGCAATCAGGAGGGATGGCATAGGGGCAAGGGAGGGCATTTATGGACATGGATCGAGGGGGGAAATAGTGGATCTGAAGATCACAAAAAACACAGGAACTAGGCAACGAGGTGCAGAGTCAAGGTGAATGGTGGTGTCCCTCATTGCTCACAGTCTTGGTAACAAGGTGGCAGACATACAGGCCCTCTTAGCAGATGGGAAGGTAGATGTGGCAGCAGTTACTGAGACCTGGGCCTCAGTACACCAAGACTGGGACCTCTCAATCTTGGGATACAAGCTGTATAGAAAGGATAGAGTGTTAGATAAGGGGAGTGGCGGCATACATCAGGGAGGGGATAATATGCACTAGGGAGGAGAATGATCAGGGGAAAGTGAATCACTGTGGATCCAGCTTCAGACCAACAGCGGGAGGAAGGTAAGGTTGGGGGTGGTCTACAGACTGCCCTGCCAAGAGGAAGAAAGGGACAAGGAACTATGTAAGGAATTGCTGGAAGCAGCAGGTACAAGGGAGGTGATAGTGATGGGGGACTTTAATCTACCTAAGGTGGACTGGGATACAACTGCCATGACTTGTGCCAGGAATCAAGTGATCCTGGATGCGATACAGTGAGGGTTCATGACCCATGGAATTATGGAGCCCACCAGGGAAGGGGCGATCCTTGATCTGGTGCTCACAGATGGGGAGTATGTGAGAGATAATGATCAAGGAACCCTGAGAGGTAGCGAGCACACCAGTGTGGTTTAGTCTGGATATTGGAAGTAAAAGGTTCTCCATCAAGACCAAAATCTTGGGCTTCGGGAGAGCAGATTTCTGGAAAATGCAGGAGGTACTAAGGAAGCAAGAAGAAGGTGTCAAAGCAGACATGGGGGTGGACAAAGATTTGGCCATCATCAGGCCACAGTGGACTGTGTTAAGCTCAGCGGGAAGAAATCAGGGGCCAAATCACCCATCTGATTCAACTCTGGAGTTGGGAGAATTTGGCTGGCAGTATAGCCTAGAAGTTGGAGTAATGAGCTGTGAATGAGCTTGGTACATCCAGCAGACCTGGGTTTGTTCCCACAACCTCCACCTGCATACTGTGTGACTCTGACCATGTCACTTAACCTCCCCAATGCTTCCAGGTCACCCTTGAAAACGGGCACTTGTGCCTAGTGGGCCTTACCTGGTTACCAAAGACTAAAAAAACACAAAACTCTGACGTTGCCAGGGCAGTGAGAGACAATAAAGTGGCCTACAAGACATACAGGAAGACTGAAAGCGAAGTGGATAAGGAGGAATTCCTGAGGTTAGCTAAAGTGATGGGCACGGTGGTGCAGCAAGCAAAGGCACAGAAGGAACTGCAAACAGCGGAAGGAATTAAGACTAGGGAAAAAGCCTTCTATTGCTGCACAAGCAAGAAAAGGGACAGGAAAGATGGGATAGTTAAGCAGAGGAAGGGTGATGGATGGGTGGAGTAAGACATGAGCAAGGAGGAGGTACTCAGTGAGAATTTCTGTCTTTACTAGGGAAAAAAATGGGTCAGTACTGCCGGGGGGGGGAGAGAAGGAGGGAGGGGGAGGGGCAACAGACACGGTAATAGAGGTGACTAGAGAGAGGGAGGGTCTCCTTGCACTGAAGGTGGACAAGTCCACAGGTCCAGACAGCATTCATCCAAAGGTACTGAAGGAGCTAACTGACGAGCTCGCAGAGCAACTGGTGGACTTCTTCCATCAATCCCTGGAGTCAGGAGTGGTGCTACAGGACTGGACAATGGCACATAGGCGCCTTCACAAAGTGGCCCTAGGATGATCTGGGAACTACAGATCAGCTAGTCTGATATTGATCATGTGCAAACTCCTGGAGACCATACTCAAGGAGAGATTGGTAAGGTACATAGAGGAGGATGGTCTCCAGGATGAGAGGCTGCATGGATTTGTGGGAGGAAGGTTCTGTTAGATGAATCTGACTTTTTTGACTGGGTCACCAGGGCAGTGGATGAGGGCAAGGCAGTAGACATCATTTACCTGGACTTGAGCAAGGCCTTCGATTCTGTGCCACATAGCAGGCTAATCAGCAAACTGAGGGATCTTGGGGCCAGGGAGAAAATGACAAGGTGAGTCAAAAGCTGGTTAAGTGACAGAACCCAGATGGTGGGGTGAATTGTCCAGTGCCAGGGAGGTTACCAGTGGGGTCCCGCAAGGATCGGTGCTTGGACAATGTTGTTCAATGTCTTCATGAACAATACTGGGTAAGACATTAAGGGCATGATGTGCCTGTTTGAGGACAACACCAAACTCTGTGAAAGGGTGGATGCAATTAAAGGGATATAAGACCTCCGGAAACTTGAGAGATGGTTGGGGATCTGGTAACTAGGTTTCAATGCCAATAAATGCAAAGTGATGCACATTGGGGCCAGAAATCCTAGGACTGATTATTACCTGGGGGAGTCATCCAGATAGCAGCAACAGAGGAAGAAAAGGATCTGGGGTGGTGAGTACCAGTGACCTGAAACACTACGCAATGCAAAATGGTAGCAGCAAAGGCAAACAGGATGTTGGGCTATATAGCCAGGGGATTCAGCAGCAGGCAGAGTGAGGTCATACTGCCCTTGTACAGGTTACTGGTGAGACTGCTGTTAGAGAATGGTGTAAGGTTCTGGAGCCCATATCACAGGAAGGACATTGGCTTGTTGGATAGGGCACAAAGGAGGGCAACCAAGATGATCAGGGGACAGCAAGGGAAATCTTATGAAGACAGGCTGGGAGCCCTGAGAATGTACTCCCTGGAAGAGAGGAGGGATATGCTAGACACCTTTAAATACCTAAAGGGAATAAATAGAGTGGACAGGGATGGTCTCTTCAAGCTAAGTGACAAAAGATTCCCAAGGGGACACAGTTTGAAGTTGGTGGAAGGGAGGTTTAGGAGGGATGTTAGGAAATATTTTTTCATGAAGAGGGTGGTGGACACATGGACTACATCGCCAGAGGAGGTGGTCTCACAGAAAATGGTGGGTGGTGTTAAGAGGGCCTGGGATAGACATAAAGGAAACCCAGGGGACCATGGGGGGGGGGGCGATTATGGAGGAGAAATTGAAAGGGGAGAGGGGTACAAGGTCAACGGTGTAAGCCAGGGACATTTCATTACCAACAAGCAGACTCGATAGACCAATTTAGCCTTCTTCTGCTGGCTATTTCATATGTTCATATGTTAAGGAATGGATAAAGACACAATGTTGAATCACAGCTTCTAAAGAGTTAGGTTGTGAGATCTGAAACGGTTTTGTTCTAAATGTGCTATTAGAGTAACTTCAACAAATTAGTGTACTGCACACCTAACAAGAGAAAATCATAACAAGCATTTGTCAATGCAGAATGTTTGCTTGCTGGCATTGGCATTGGTAGTGTAGAAGTTACAGAGCTGCGTAATAGGAATGGCAGTGAAGTATTGAACTGAAGCCAACCCCACCACCACCCTGCAGAGAGTGACAGGCATTGGGGTGTGCCTTAGGGTTGTCAGGCATAACGGCCACGCCATTTCACCACACCCCACCCTGCAGACACTGGCAAGTGTCACGGTGTTCCTTGGGGTCTTTCGCCCTTATACGCACCCCATTCCATTAGGAAATACAGTGAGATGGGTGCTATATAGGAGAATGGAGTGAACTTTGGGGCCTAAAAGTCCAAGGCATACCTCAATGCCTCTCACTGGCTGCAGGGTGTGGAATGGTATCAGCATTACAGGCAGGAATCCCAAGTCACACCCCTGATGACTGTCATTCTCTCAGGGTTAGCGTTATGGTTAGAAACCCTAATACCTCAGGCATTCGTTGGTATTTTCACCCAAATGCTCAACATGGTTTTTTTGTGACCCCACCTCATGAACAGGGGAATATTGCTTTAGCCAAAAGCTGTTATAATAGCGACTATGCATTTAGCACCACAGGCTAAAAATATCTGAACAGGATGTGGAAATGATAGCTGTACTGTTCATGGGAGGTGTAAAAATGGCAATGTTGCAAATGTGTAGTAAAATATTTAAAAATGGTGAGGTCACGAGGCTGACATAGAAACTGTGCAACGACACCGTAATATAATTAGGTTGGGGATTTTTTACAGCAGATTGTCAACTCAGGCATTTTGGTGCCTCCGATCATGAACAGTGTCACTGTGATTTTCTTTATCTGTCCCGAACAATGATTTCCCACAGTGACCACAAGATTCTCGCGCTGAAAGTGTGAAAACACACTCAGCCATATTGTGAAAATGACAGCTGTACTGTAAATAAGTAAGTGTGAAAAATGCCACTGGTGAAAATCTGGACTTAAAATATTACAAAGTCATGAACTTACGGGTGTGTGGAAACTGCGCAATGCTCACTACATTAACACAGTCATTTATGGACTTTTGGCACCAAATTTTCAACATAGCCATTTTAAGACCTCTGCTCATGAACAGTGTAACTGTGATTTTCTTAATCTGTTCCAAACATTGTGCGCACACCAACAGCACCATTGTGCACTACAAGGAAACACATTTTCATGAATATGAAAATGCCAGCTGTGTTGTTCATAAGGAAGTGTAATAAAATGGCAATGTTGAAAATCTGGAGTGAAAATATTAAATTTGCAAACTTATGAGCATGCATAGAACTGCGCAACACACGCCCGTAAAACAGTCATTTTTAGGAATTTTTCACTCAAATTTTCAACATAAGCCATTTTAAGACCTCTGCTAATGAACAGTGTCACTGTGATTTTTCTTAATGTGTCCCGTGATATTGATTTTCAAGACACTGACTGCGCCATTGTGCGCTACATGGGCGGAAACACGCTTTGGGTGAGATGTGAAATGACAGCTGTACTGCTCATAAGAAGGTGTGGTAAAATGGCAGTGTTGAAAATCTGGAGTGAAAATATTGAAAATTCGCGAACTTACGAAAGGTGCATTAACGCGTAACGCATGCTCAGTAAACAGTCATGTTAGAATTTTTTCATAATTTAACATAGCCATTTTGAGACCTCTGCCTCGTGAACAGTGTCACTGTGGTTTTCTTAATTTGTCCCCGACATTGGTTTGCTCAAGACACCGACCGCGCCCATTGTGTGCTACATGGGCGGAAACACATTTTGGGTGAGATGTAAAATGACAGCTGTACTACTCATAAGAAGGTGTAGTAAAATGGCAATGTTGAAAATCTGGAGTGAAAATATTGAAAATTTCGCGAACTTACGAGTCGTAGAACTGCACAACGACGTCAGAAACAGTCATTTTTAGGATTGTTTCACCAAATTTTCAAACAGGCTTCTTGAGAGCCCACCTTATGAACACTGGATAGTGTCGTTAGATCAGTCCCAAAAGGTGATTTCGCAGCACCATGCAGTGATTGCGAATCACCCTTCGGGCCCGAATAACGCCATGACAGTGACATCACTCATGAGGAGGGGTCCCAAAAACCCCATGTTGAAAATTTGGTGCAAAAATTCCAAAAAATGCCTGAGATATGCACTAAAGTTGAAAAACCCCTATCTAGCCCATTATACAGCTACCGGCATTTCCTCAGTTCATGGGTCGACTTTTGAAGAGTGCAGACGTGTTCCCGGTCCACCGAAGATCGCCGCGCTGGACCGCGGAGGTAAGCTTGGGGTGGGGGGGTGGGGAGGCAGGTGCGAGTGGTGGTGCGGGTTGTGGGGGTTGGAGACTGCGTGGGACCTGGCTTTTCAGGGTTTTGTTTTTTAAAAAGACGACGCTGGACGCTTTGCCACACTGGGGTGGCCCCCACTGTGGCACAAGGATGGTTGGGGGTGTTCAGCCGATGGGATTGGGCACCCCATCGGCCAGATCTATTGCCACGCCTAGGGTGGGCTCCCAGCGTGGCACCCAGTACTCGGGCGGGTGAGACAGTGGAGCCGACAGGATTGGTACCCCCGGCCGGCTATATCAACAGGCAGCTGCCACGCCGGTGGGCACCCAGCATGGCATTCGGAAGGCTTTGGGGGCAGGGAGTGTAGCACAGCCGACGGGGATTGGGCACCCCGCCGGCATACAGTGTGTGCGCAGTGGGGGACACGACGCCTGCATATGTGTGTGTGTGTGTGTGTGTGAGGGGAGCTGCACATGAGCAGGTGATATCTTATCGTTGCTCACTGGAAGCGTAGCTCCCTTTCAACTGTATGCCACTGCATTTTGAGCTTGTCATAGACAGCTCCAGCATGCATTGGCAGACAGGCCGTGCTCGCCAACACACTGACTGAACTGGAAGAGGGGTGACACATCGGATGATGGCACTATGTTTCTTGCACATGCATGCAAGCAAACATAAAAACTGTCACTCATCTCTAGAGAAATCTTTCTCTTTTATACTTCTGGGGGCTCAGGTTATAAAGTGGTATGGAATAATCTGCTTCATAATATTTATTTAAAGTTGCAGGGAAGACAAACTCTTTACTGTTCACACAAACGTTTACCATAAGGAGAATAAGAATTCTTAGAGAACCAAGAACATTTGTTAAGAAAACTGTCCTCCTCTGTTGTTCTGATGTATTTCTGAGGTCGCAAAGTTACACAACACCAGAGGAAGGGAATGTGAATTTCGAGGAAGACCTGGACAGCCCCTGCAGCTGTGTGAACCATAGCTCAGAAGTAGAGTTACTGGCACAGAATGCTAGAGACCCTAGGTTGAATTCCTAGTGGTTCACCTTTTCCCTTCATCATTGTAATTCATAATCTACATTTGCCTAGCAGTGGCTTATTTAAACTACACTGAGAAGGAGTTGATGGGCTGTTGTTCTGATGTATTTCTGAGGCTGCAAAGGTATGCAACACCAGAGGAAGGGAATGTGAATTTGAAGGAAGACCTGGACAGCCCCTGCAACCATGGGAACCATAGGTCAGAGGCAGAGTTACTGGCACGGAATGCTAGGGGTCCTAGGTTCAATTCCTGGTGGTTCATCCTTTCCCTTCCTCATTGTATTTAAGAAAACTGTCAATGCTGATTAGAGACATTGCACTAAATGAAACTATCTTTAAGTAATAAATCCAGACAGGAGTGATGGACTCATGCCCTTCAGCCTTCACTGAGCCCATAAAACCAGAGTAGTACATTATTCTCCACAGTGACTTACACTTTATCACCTGTAACAAACTTCACAGAACTCCACCCCTTCATGAACAAGAGAATTGCCCACTGCTTCCTGTGTCACCCTGCTGCAGATTAACACTTAGCTACATCTGACTGAACCTCTCAGTGCTGTAAGGTCTAGTATCACCCAACATGAAGCCTTGTCTCTGTTCTGCTCCACCTCTTTCTTGTGGGGTAAGTCCTTGTGCAGTCTGTCTCTCTAAGTACAAGATTACTCAGGATTCATTGCATATATAATACAAGGCACCCCATTTTTCAATAGAGTATAAACATGAGTAAGAAATTCCAATAAATTTCAGGTGGTGTGCAAATATTTAGGTTTTTTGGAAACATTTTCTTTGTGGGAGGGCTAGATTTAGATGGTGTTTACAGAAAGCAGAAAGTGGTAACTCTGTTTTGCCTAATATAAATCTGATACATGGATTCATTGCTTATAGAACTGTAAGTCTTTGATGACTTGACTTTTATTGCAAGATGCATATGAAAGAGACATACAACCATCATTGCTTCTAACCTTTTCTTGTTTTCCCTTGAAGTGGACCTGTCTAGAAGTCAGAAGGATTGGGTATCACAGCCTTCTAGTGACGGTACTGGAAGGAGACCCAATCAAACTGAATGCCACGATAACATAGCTACAGCTATTCCATTTGTAAGCTTTTGCTGGTACAGACAGTATCCTGGCCAGTCCCTGCAATACCTGCTTCATTCAGATAGGACTGGCACAATTTACAAAGCAGGCACTGCAGATCCTCACTTTGACATGAGTGTGGATAAGAAGCAGAAGATTGTCCAGCTCACTAAACCTGGAGCTCAGATTTCAGACACTGCCGTGTATTTCTGTGCAATGGAAACCCACAGTGCTGCAGAGCTATGCTGAGACACCTACACAAACCTGCTCCCATACACCTGCAGTCCTCCAGAGCCCCATCTGTGTTTTGTATTAAAGATTACAAGCCCAATAGGAAATTAATTTGATTCAGGAATTCTCGCATGACGTAAAGTTTCTCATACATGAATAATTTTTTATTTGAAGTTTAAGATTCGTAACCCCTATTGGCTAAATACAGAGCAGTAACTGCCATGCAGCATGGCCTCCTTAATATTTTAATAGATAGTAAGTTGCTTTATCAGTAATCATGATTTCTTTGTGCTTTCAAATAGGAGTCGGTCCTAGATGCTCTCCTGGTCTGATTATTGGGAAAGCAAACAATGGTAACTGGAGGAGTCTTACCTTCTGAGCACAAGTGAATCAGAAGCAATTTCTATGGGGTAGAGTAAGACTCTGAACTCCTGTTAGGTTTGAAAATAATATTTATTGATTGTTGGTAAGTCATTTTCAAATATGCCACCAACAATCTACAGATAATATTTCATGGCCGAGTGGGGCCAGCTCCTTAGGGCCCTCAGTGGTCTATAAGCTAAATATTTTGGTGCTATCACACCATGTAGGTGAGGCTGTAAGCTTGTTATTAATATATAAAATGGTCTTCTGCAGGTGCATCAGATTCAGTGCTTGGTTTTGCTTGGAGAAATCTTCCACATAAGTTAGGCCATGTTGCTGACGGTCCGTTCATTTCTTCAACCTTAATAGTACTCATACTCTGTCCCATAGCAATTTCAGTGTGATTTCCTTGCCCTTATAGCTATAAAGTTATAGGAGAAACACAGGAACATAAAAAATAAACGTCACACCTGGCTCAAGCACAGCAAGTAATTTGACTCGTGTCTTGTTATTTTGGTCCCTTTTGAGTTCAGCTAGTCGACTGATAAATTAATTATAACAATCTTTACAAACTGGAGTAGATCAATGCAGTGCTGCAGTGATGCAATACAGATTTCAATAGCCAAGTGCTGCATTTAAAGAGCCCTTGACACCATTTAGAAAGCTTTAAAGAATTTGAGATTTAGACACAAGTCCATTTATGTTTGATATATTTCCTGCAATTCTTTTTTCCTATTTCTTTATTACTGTGAGCAGTTACATGCAGACAAGAACAATGTCCCCAAGCTGGCTTGGTGGCGCTGAGGGTTGTGGCCCTGGACGCCACAACTCATGCCATGCCAGCGACCTGGGTTTGGGAATGAGCCCGGGCTGTTGGGGGTTGGCAGTCCAGAGGACAGCTGTTCTCTCCCTGGGGTGGGTTCTGGGGCTTCACAGTGCAGTAGAGACCTCCTTCAGAGACTGAAGGTACTACCTTGTGCGTGGTGTATGTGAGGGAGGAGCACAACGGATGCCTCACGGCTCCTCTGTGCAGGCATCATTGCATGCCCATGCCTCTAGGTGGGCAACCTAAGAAGAAATCCCCAGCCCCGGGCTAGGTGAAGGTGCCTCCAGTCTCAGCCACATTCCCAACATCGGCCTCACTCTCCAGGTGCGCCTCCCAACTCCAGCCCAGTGCATTAGATTATAGATAGAGTGCCAGGGTGTAAGGCAGTCCCACCTGGGGGGACTCAGAGCCACGGGATCTGCTTGGCTGGGTCAGCCTGGATCAGCAAGCTTAGGACAGGGAGGTAGAGCCTGGGCTGAGAGGTCGCTGGAGAAAGTGCCTTGAGGATCCGGTAAGAAACAGAATTTACAAAAAAAACCAAAAACAATGTTCCCTACATTTTATTAGTTCTTGCTGCTTGTATATACCCAGCATCATAGCGCCTTGTTTATGGCATCATACTTATCTGTTGGGACACAAGAAAGGATCTGAATACTGGATGCTAATCCCCTGATTTCAGGCTATTCTATAGCTAGTTGCAGGAGTCTCTAGTAGCAAAATACTAACAACAACTTTGAAACGTTATAGACTATTACTCCTGTTTGATACTAGGTTTATCATTTTTTATTATTCTGCCAGTGCCCCCTAAAAGATGTTCGTCAATAACCAACATTATGTGGAAGTACTCCACTTTATCAAGGTGCAGTGGTCACCATCAAATGAATATATTTTCCTCCTCACTCCATGAGGTGCAACTCTTGTTAAGTCCAAAGGTTTTCCAGCTTGCTCCCTTCTTATAGCATTCGAAGTGTGCTCCCCAAATTTATTCTGCTCAAGCTGAACTCTACAGCTGAGAAGCCCCGGCTGTGCACCATCCTCTAGTGGAGCCATGGAGTGAGACTGGAAAGACGTTCATTTAATGGTGACTACTGCACCTTGATAAAGGGGAGTACTTCCAGAAAATGCCAGGTACTGATGTATATCTTCTAGGTGGCACTGGCATAGTAAAAATTATCAACGTAACAGCAAACAGGAGTAGTAGTCTCTAATTGTTTACAGTTGTAGGTATCATACTTATCTATATAGCAAAAGACTGTGATGTCAGAAACAGAATTATGATGTCAGGTATAAACAAGCAGTCAGAGAAAATGAGACAAAAATCAGGTTTTCATGCAACTGTCCTCAGTAATCTAGAACTAAGGGTTAGAAATACAGGAAAAATGTGAAAGGATCTAAGTATTAAATTTTTTTTCAGTTGTCCCAATGGTGTCAGAGGATTTTTAAAGGCTGCTAAAGGGCAAAGAATATCTGCTCGGGGTTAGATGCTGTACTCAAATGCCAAACGCCAATAGTAAACCATAAGCAAAATACAAGCAGACCCTAAAAGAACAAAAACATATATAAAATGTGTCAAAGTGTATTATTTTCAACTAAAAGGGTGAAGATATAGGGATATGCCACAGGCAGTCTAACAATGAACAGAAAGGTGCAGATCCTCCACAGACAAAAACAGAACGTACTCATCAGGGAGCAGTCCGCTCCTATGGATGCCCCAAATACTGCTACAGCCATAGGAGAAATAGATCGCTTAGCCACTATGTAGTGCAGAAGTAAAAATGTGTTGTTATACACAGACAGTGAAATCACCCAACCCCACCAACATTTCAGGTGCAAACATGCCTCTTCCTCATGGTAGTAGGTGTACTTAGGCTAAATCATAAGAACCTGTTTGATATTATTTTCCAATATTATAAATGCATACACACCAAATTGTCCGCAATAATGTGCTTATATAAATGCCAATGTACTATATGTCTGTATTCTCAACATGACAGCCTGTATGAATTCTAAAAGCCCATGACCTCTCGAATACCAGAGGGAGATGAAATCCATAGGAAACATGTACATATACGCATAGAAAACATGGCTTATGGTATGCATTTGTAATAAAGTTATACTGGTGCCCTTTATTGTTAGTGAGTGATCTATTTCTGCTATGTCTGTAGCAGCCTAGAAATCAACATTTTAGTTTTGGTCTTGACTAAAAGACCGAGTTTTGACCTCTGTTGACCTCATGCGTGGTGGAGCCATGAGAGAGGTCTAGAGAGAACAAAGCCTGAGACAGAAATACAGGGTTTATTTCTAGCAGCTCAGACACAGTGGGAAATAAGACCCACTCACCGGTTACATGTTTTAAGATATTTATCCCATTATCAGGCACTTCCTTTCCAGGCATATTCACCAAGCAATTGATGTTTCATGGCCAGTCTGACCTATTCTTCAGCATGTGGCCCTACAGAAAATGATATACCACGAGGGCTGGGAAGTGAGGGCCAGGATAATTAAGGATAATTAGAGAGAAGATATAAGGTTATATGAAGATGTATGCAGCCTAGCACAACAGGAGTGCAAGCAGTGATTTATCGTAAAATGCCACTGAAATATTTCCAGACAGAGGTTAACAAGCTTGAGCTACCAAGGAGAGTGTGCTGGAAACATTTCTTTGAATACAGGTGAACAAAACGTAAGCATTTCTTGATTTCTTCCTATGCCGTGTATACGGGACCAGTTCATTCCTTATCCTGCAGTGCCATCTTGTGGCCTTTGTTTCCCTGCTATTTAAAAGGAAATCACATTGAAAAGAACCGTATACACGTTTTACTTATGTAATCTGTTTCTGTTATACTGACTTTCTGATGTGTTATTATATTCATGTTATATGATGTCCCGTGGATGCACAGTAACTAATATTGCATTACAAAGTGCCAACGTGAGTCAGAAACATCACAGTAAAGTTCAGGATGTACAGTGTATGTCTAAGGGCATAATTAAGGGGTTAAGTAGTCAGACAGACCATGAAATGTTGATTTTTTGGCTAATATGCCTGTAAGGTAAGTGTGTGATAAGGGAATACATATTTCTAAAACTCATAACTGGTGAGTGGGTCTTATCCTCCACTGTGTCTGAGTTGTGACCTGAGAGACACACTGCTAATGGAGGTATTGGTTTATTTCTAGGCAGCCCACTGCATACACCATTTATGCCAAGGTTATGGGAATAAATACAAATAACTCCAGGAGCATCATGCTGAAAACATAGAGCAGTCTGCTTCTTTGATTCTCGTAGCCATGGCATAAATACAAATAACCATGAGAACACCTATCGCTGTTGTCTCTTTCTATAGCTTTGGCAGAAATGCTACGGCATATGCCACGGGCTGCCCAGTAATAAACCTTTTAATTTTTGTCTCAGGTTTTGACCTCTATTAACCTCATGAGTGGTGGGAATAAAACACAAAAATGTTCACTCCAGAAGCACCATGCTGCAAAATAAATGCTTTTATGAGGTTTTGCTTCATTCATGTAGGCATGGATTCAATACAAATATGTAATTGTGACTACATTTACTACTATTATTTATTTTCATAGCCTTGACAAAAACAACAGATGCATTGGGCTGGCTACAAATAAACCATTTATATTAGTCAAATTGGAGCCTTTAAGGAATCACGTTATGTTGAAGCACTGAAACTGATTTAATAAAACAAAATGCACAATGTAATGAATTGGGACTGGACACGCATGGTCCCAAAATGTATGAAGTATATGCTACTAAAACTGTAAAATATGTTTAAATCCACAGAACCACCGTCCTTGATAAAGCTGCTACAGAAGGGCATAGAAAAGTTGGGTGCTTGATGTGGCCAAGTGATATTGCTGTTTTGATTAAATGTTTAGAAGCTAATGAACTAAAAAAAGCACATGGAAATCTACAATACTTTACTTCTAAGCAGTCCATGGCACATCGCTTTATATGCCAGACAAAGTCGGCACACCCCACCAAACCCCAACTAGTTTCACACATTAACATTTCAGAGGGCCATGCCCACTTGTTCCTACATGTTTTTCGAATGTTGAATGTCATACTTCCAGAGGTTTTGCACTTCTGAGGATCCTTACATGCGCTAATAGGGACACATGGTTGCCACTCTGGAAGTTTTCCGCTTTTGAATCACTCTTGTTTTGTTATCTTCTGACAAAGATTTGGTACTGCTGGGGAGATGAACTGTCTGTAGTTCGTAGGGTCATAAGACGATGCAAATTAAATGGAAAACTACACAGTTACTTATTAAATAATGTAACTATCATAAAATGTATTAATACAAACAGTATCAATACAGTCTATCACTACAAAAAAATATTGACATTACAATTTGTTGTTTTTTGGCTGTCACAACTAAAAATCATGTATGGATAATATGCCGAAAAAACAGTTTCAAATAGTATCGCTAAATTAAGAACAGTATCGACACATAAAAACAGCATCATCCAGGCTCATTCTTAATGGTTGGACTCCAAGCTTTCATTTCAGAAAAAATAAGTTTCTAGCCCCCACAGTTCCAAAGTTGGACTTCTCAAAAGATAATTTCTTAAAATGCGGTAACTTTGGAACTGTTGGACTGGGGAGTTTTTTTTTAAATATAAACTTGGAGTCAGTTAAGGTAGATGTCACTAAAGCGACCATATATTGATATAAAATAACATGAAATGGTTCAATACATTTTTTTAAATCCTGTCATTTTAACAATATATTATATCGATATGGGTAGACGTTGCGACACAGATAAACTGCATTGTTAGGATGTATACATGTTGCTCGGACTCCCAGCTTTCATTTAAAAAAAAACAAACTTAAGTTTCTATAATTAATAGTTCAAATGTTACAGCTTTGCTCTTGGGGGTTTATGTATCATCTAACCCCTCTGGTGTGTGTAAACTTCTCGTTACACACACGGTATAAGTCATAATGTCATAGACTGAGATGCCATGCGCATAATCGCGCTAGTGGTTCCAATTTATTTTCAGTTCTGTGGGGGCTCTGCCTCTCGGCTACCCTCCATTATGGGGGTTGCATTCTGGACCCCCACTTAGGATTCTAACTATGGGGGTCAAACTCGGAGAATGCACAGGTTCGGAATCGAATAATGCTGTACGCTATTGCCGCACAACATTATGACCGGTGGGACACACACACCACCCCATCTGTTATTCTATATATAATAGTTTAGTGAAGTGATATTTGCCTGTCATCCCCCACTCCCCTCTTTCTCACACAGAGCAACAGTTTTGTTTGTCTTTTTGGGGGTTATTGTTTGTTTCTATATGTCTGCTAGGGAGCCAAGGAGTGACTGCTATGACTGGTAC
Source organism: Neoceratodus forsteri (assembly GCA_016271365.2). Lineage (NCBI taxonomy): Eukaryota > Metazoa > Chordata > Ceratodontiformes > Ceratodontidae > Neoceratodus > Neoceratodus forsteri. The sequence continues at coordinate 213,566,364 of JADMNL010000022.1, forward strand.
TGACGTTTTTTACCAATTATCCTGCCTTCTAGCTCCCCCCCATCCCACACACTCTCAGTCACAAAGGAAGAGTGCCTATTTTGTTTTCTATGCTTTTTTCTGAATTTCTGTTCATTTATATGTTGGCGCGCTTGCACAGCCAACATCTTGTGGTAGTAGAGATTTGGAGATGCAGTCGCTGTTGGGCGAATGCAGGGCATGCACCAGTAGGTGCGTCCCTCATTCCCCAATCAGCCTGCATGCCGGCGCCACACCATGCACAATAATGTGGCATTCACATCAAAGGAAAGATCCACTGCAACGCAAGCAAAGCTCATTACACGCAGCGGACCTTCCTATGTGCTGCGCCAGCTGCAAACATGGCAGCACATTGGTCACTAAACTGCCGACTTCGGGGGTGCCCAATCTCCCGGTCGGCTTACCCTGCCCCTCATGAATGTGCTGATGGGGGAGCCCACTCCCTGTTGGCATAATGTGTCCCATCCTCCTTTTTGCTTGCTGATGAGGAGCCCAATCCCCTCGGCTCATGCCCTCAACTTTGTTATTTGCCAATGGGGTGCCTAATCCCGCCAGCATCTGTCCCCCTTTCCCACTTTAATGTGTTGATGGGAGAGCCCACTCCCGTCGGCATGATGTCACCCCTTCTTCTGTTCTGAGGGGTGCCAAATCTCCTTCAGCTAGTGTCCTCACTCCCTATGTGCCGCTGGGGTGCCCAATCCCCTTCAGCTACTGTACCCTAAAGACACCTGTAAAAAAAAACCATCCGCAATGTTTTGTTTTTTTACCACCTGTAAACAGAAAACGGTCCCTCGTAGTCTCCTACCCCCACCCGCATCCACGTACTCAGCACCCTGTCTCCCCACACCACTCCTCACCCCATACTTACCTCCGAGTCTGGACGTGATGATCTTCGGTGGACCAGAAACACGCCTGCACTCTTCAAAGCCGACTACCTAACTGGGGAAATGCCAGTAAGCTGTATAATGGAATAAATAGGGTTTTTCAACTTGATGCATATCTCGGCATTTTTGACTTTTGCACCAAATTTTTAGCATGGGGTTTTGGGACCCTCTTCATGAATTCTGTCATTGTTATGATGTTGCTCAGTCCCAAAGGTGATTTCACTGTCACTGTAGGAATCACCTCTCAGGATCGATTAATGCAAGGACAGTGACACTGTTCAGAGGTGGGCTCAAAAAATCCTATGTTGCAAATTTGGTGGAAAAATAATGGCCGTTTTACGAGTGTGCGTTGCGCAGTTGCTACGCATGCTTGTAACTTCACGAATTCACAATATTTTCATGCCACATTTTCAACATTGTCATTTTTCTACACCTCCTTGTGACTAGTACAGCTGTCATTTTTCACATCCTGGCCGAAATGTGTTTCTGCACTTCTGGCGCACAATAGCGTGATAGCTTTGGGTAATCAGTGTTCAGGACAGATTACAAAAATGACAGTGACACTGTTCATGAGCATAGGTCCTAAAATGTCTATGCTGAAAATTTGGTGACGGTACTCCATAAAATGATGGTATTACAAGCATGCGTTGCTCAATTTGCACATACGCTCGTAATGTTGTGCATTTGTAAAATTTTCACTCTGGATTTTCACCATCGACATTTTTCCACATGCCTTGATGAACAGTACAGCTGCCATTTTACATATCCTGCCAAGTGTGTTTTAGCACATCCGGCATGAAATGGCGGTGCTGTGCAAAATACTTTGGGACAGTTTGAGGAAATGACAGTGACACTGTACATGAGCAGAGGTGCTAAAATGCATATGTTGAAAATTTGGTGCCAAAAGTCCATAAAATGACTGTGTATACAAGCTATGCATTTCCACACACCCTTGTAACTTCGCAAATTTGCAATATTTACATGCCACATTTTCAACACTGCCATTTTTTACACCTCCTTATGAACAGTACAACTGTCATTTTTCACATCTTGCCCAAAATGTGTTTCCGCTGTACTACCAATGCTAATGACAGCGCAACAACATTCGGCATTGACAAATGCTTGTTCTATTAGGCACTGAAATCACACTATACTTGTTCTGCTTTTACGTGCTAGTCGCCTGCTGCATTAGGAGTGAAGGGTCCCTTAGTGCCTCGCCGTACACAGTGCTTTTCTCACTCATGTCAGTATTTCAGTGATTCAATTCTATGAGCTACAACACGAGAAAATCATTTGTTTCAGGGCACATTTAGAAAAGGATGGGTGGACTGGAGATCAACAAATCTTGAGGGGGACTTCTGGACAGAGTTGGTTTGTACTGCCCCCCAGTATAAACTGCTGCACCATCAGCTGTGGATTTCCAATCAAACAAATGGTCACCGATGATTTTAACAACAGGTACAAATGAATTCAAGCTTAACTGTGCTACTTTTATAATGCCCTGTCAAACAGGAAGGGTGAGGGGAACACAATTTGGACACAGTGACTTGTGTGTTGGTACCACTTTTATGCTCCTGCACCTCAACAGCCATTATGGTTTTCTAAAATGCCACCTGTGGAGTTACTGTAGGAGAGGCATGCAGGCACTGGTTTAAGACTGTGCTGCATTTCGGTTGGCACAAGTAGTGCCGGTTGTGAACTTATGTCTTGATAAGGACACATCTGAAAGAGGCCTTCTGCCAATCAGAATGCAGAAAATGTTGTACCCATTTTATAAAGTGATGTTATAGTGTTGAAAGTGGCCAGTGGCCAAAGTTTAGTGACCAGTGACCAAACTTTTATCAACAATAAGTAATTGGCTAACCAAAAGGTTGAGGAGATAGAAAGGTGTACAATGGCTAGTATAGAGGCTGCAAAGGGCTAGTAAAAGGTGAAGGTGGCTAGTAGATGACTACATGATATCAACATGTAGATTGATGTGCCTTGTAAGTGCAGAGGTGTTTGAAGAGTAATTGTTGAAACAATGCAAATAATGATACCACTGTGCAAATTGATGTCTGTGTAGATGCCCAGGTTCAAAAGGTGTTGGGCCCTTTAAATAACTGTAGAAAATAAGTGAAGAACATAAACCGTGTTTAAAATAAATGTTTTAAAGAAAATTAGCTTTGCTTTGCTCAGCAGAGATATTTTGCACAAAACCTTCTTCAACCCAAGGTCATAGCCAAAGATAAGGTCCAGCTATTCAACCCACTGCAGCTTAGATACAGTTCCTCAGTTTATAATTTCTTGTGTTTAAAAAAAAGTGTAACAGAGAGTTGATAAGAAACAATTATATCCTTGTTTTGGCCACTGTCAAGTCAGCAAGTTATTTAAAGTAAATGTGAAGTCCCTCATATGTTTTCTGTATCCTAAAGCAGTTATTTTGATAAATGTTAAACTCTGATCACTTGTTTCTCCATCTAAGAATGACCACATGTCTCGGCAAAGTGTCAAATGTATCTTATGATCGAGGTGTCTCATGGCCACTATACTTTTACACCCTTGTCTCATGACCCGACTCTCTTGCCTTTTATGGTCAGAGGGTCTAAAAACTGGAAAATGTCCCTTGTTTTGCAATTCTTGTCAAACACTGTATAAATATCAGACAGACTATGTCCAGTGTGTCCAAGGGGAGTAGCCAACATGGCTGCCATAGATACTTGGGTCACCCAGAGGAATGAGGAATGTTGCTTCATTCCCTCTGAACGCCTGTAACCCTGGTGGTAATAAGCCATCAGCTGTTTAGATTTGATCATGTTAGAGGTAAAATTGTTAGGGCTTATTTGGTATTAATAAATTGTAACTGATTTAAAACAACATTTGGTATCAGGTGGCTTTATTGGATTGCCAGGGACCACTAGCCAAGAACCTTATGTTTTACAATAGTACCTCTGTACAGAAGCTTTCTTTGCTGTACTTAGATTTTTTTCCTGCACCAATTCCCTTTAGTGTAGATTTACTATTACCAACTCCACACCATCATGGATCACCACACCAGTTAAATTTGGAGCCAAAAGAATTTTAGGGCAAAGTGAGATTCAAACCCAGACTTTCAGGATCACAGCCTAGTGGACTAATCACTACACTGTGCTGGCTGCTGCCTAGCAAGCCTGTGGTTAGACACGTGTGACAATAACTGATCCCATACCAGTTCAGCTAAAGGAGAAACTGGTCTCAGACCAGGTGGCACAGAAACTGGTCTAAGACCAGGTAGTTTGAAACTGGTCTCAGACCAGGCTGGTTCCAACCCAGGCTGGTCTCAGACCAGGTTGCTCGGAAACTGGTCTCAGACCAGGCTGGTCCCAGACTGCCATCAGGGGAATGATATTCTTGCACCAATGTTATACTGAGATAACATCATTGTCCCAGACACACACTGATCAATCAGAGCCCAGGATTCTTTCCTTGCCATTGTACAATTTACAGATAATTAAAGGTAAAAATGTATTGAGTGGCTTGTGCAAACGAAGATTCTGTCCTTTCTTCATGGTGTCTCGGCAGAACCCAGGTAGGCATAACAGACTCTCGAGCACTCAGAAAGCATAGAGCTCTAAAACAGGAAAAAGGATACCACAAAGTACTGGGTTCAGCATGACCTAAAGCACGTATAAAGGTTGGCTAGCTATATCCACAGTTGCTCCCAACATCTTATGTGGGGGGGCCTAGTAGAGAGATGGTATAGACAGCAGTCACAGTCAAGTTATCACGGAGAATGGTGATCCACTGAGCAGAGTAGATGGGGGGGAGTCCCCCCCCCTTGTCTCCAGAGTCACTCAGTAAGCGTGGGCGTGTGAGTATGCAGAAAAGGGAAGTCAGTAATCCCCTCCTCTCAGCCAATACCAGTTGGTGGTGTAAGGTAGCTGAGGTATGGGTCCCAGCAACTGTGAAAGTTTTGCAGGTGGGAAAGCTTATCTAATGCAGCAAGGTGCAAGAGAGAGGCCAGGACCTCACCTCATGAAGGGGTATCAGTGGTGCGCCATTTGCAAACCAGAGATCTCATGGCCTGGACGGCCAGCAGTGCTAGCCATCTGTATTCTGGAGAGGAGAGGCCCTGAAGATCCCCCTTGATTCCTAGGAGGAAGAAAGTAGAAGACATTGGGATGTTTTTTTCTGCACCAATGTTGTCATCTGGCATATCTGTTGCCACATACCCTGTGTTTTGGGACAGGACCAGAGGATATGAAACAGATCAGCTCCAGGCCCAGCATCTCCAGCAGGCATCTGACGGAGAAGTTTAGCTTGAAAAGGACTTCCTGGGTTTTATACCATGAGTGGGAGATTTTATTTTGAATTAATCTGGTGCGTGCAACTCTGAACCACTCATGGGAGTCTTTCCAGGCCTGATCCCATTGGGGGTCCGGTATTGTGCACTGTATTATCCTTTCCCACTTTTCCCACTTGGCCTTTTGCTAAACCAGACTGTGAGGGTAAGGTAGCACAGATCTGAGAATATATGCCTCTTGCTAGTCCTTTAGGGTGGTCCAGCCAGGGCTGTAGTGAGGCCACATTGGAAGGGGGCCTGGGCTGGGCCAGTATTTGCTTGGTTGCCGCCCGAAGCTGCAGGTATCGCCAGAATTCTGTTTGAGGTAATCCCCAGTGGATCTGCAGAGCCTGAAAGGGGGCAACAGTTACTGTCTTGGGTCTAGGAGATCCGTAACCTTCTCAATGCCCTGTTTTGCCATTGCGGCCATGCCACTGGTTTGCTCCCAATGGTGATGGATGGGTTATACCACTGGGGTAGCCGACAAGGCAGAGGTCCAACTTGGAGCTTGGTTGTGATTTTATGCCAGGCCTTTTGTGAGGCAGTGATAGCTGGGGCCTTCCCCCAATAGCTGTCTAGAGGGGTTGTTGTACTGTACTGGAAGGAGTAGCGAGGAAGCATCTAAGAGGCTGGCCATATCTTTTTCCATTTGGACCCACTGTGGCCCCTTGCTCTGTTGAGTGCTATTCCACTGAACAGTCTGAGCTACCAAAAAAGCCCATTTGTACTCCTCCCACTAGAGCAAACCCCATCCACCCTGGGACCAGTGGGATCTGAGCTTGTTGCGGCTGAACCATGGTTTGCAGCCTTTCCATAAATCGCCTATTAAATGGTTAATTGGATGGGTCCAAAGTTTAGGGGGTTCTGTCGGAAGGTGGGAGAAGAGATAAAGGAATCTGGGGCAGTGATCATTTCAACGGCCGCTATCTTCCCTGCCAGAGTCAGCCGGAGAGTTTTCCACCAATCAAACTCAAGCTTGGTACTGGTCAGAAGTGGGGTCATGTTAGCCCCCGAGATGTGCTCCAATTTCGGGGGTACCTTTATGCCCAGGTATGTTATACCTTCAGGAGCCTATAGCAGCCCTCTCTCTAGGGCCATTTGGCGGGTACAGTACTGGTTTAAGGGCATCATCTCAGTTTTGGCTTGATTGAGCCTGAGTCCTGAAATGGTAGCAAATTCTCCAGATTCCAGTAGGGGTGGTGAGATAGGGGCATCAGCCAGCAGGAGAAGCAGGTCATCGGCATACATTAGGGTCAGGTAGGTAGGCAAGCCGATTTGTATGCCCTGGATAGCGGGATGAGACCTGATGGCAGCTGTTAGGGGTTCCACTGCCAGGACAAACAACAGAGGGGACAGTGGGCACCCCTGGCGAGTGCCTCTTTCAAGTGGGAATGGGGGGGAGGTCATCCCATTAGCGGAGACGTGGGCCATTGGGAGATGGTATACATCACTCCAGTCTTGGCTGGGAAGCCCTCCCCCACCCCACGGTGGGCCAAAACTGCATCTAGATAGTCCCATTCCAGGGAGTCAAAGGCCTTTTCAAAGTCCACCGCCACAGCCGCTGCCAGAGATGTGAGATGTCGGGCGGCATGCATCAGATTAGCCAGGGCCCTCAGGTGATCAGAACTGTGCCTTCAGGGGATGAAGCCCACCTGGGATCTCATGTATCAGGTGAGTCAGCAGGGGGCCGAGATGAGTGGCTAAGGCCTTGGCATAGATTTTGCTGTCTATGTTGATGAGGGAGATAGGGCGGTAGCTGCCTGGGCTAGTCAGGTCTTTCCCTTTCTTAGGGATGACAATGATGTTGGTCTCTCGCAGAGTAGAGGGAAGAGTGCCTGTAGATTCAGAGTCCCTGAATACTTCAGTCACCAGTGGGGTCAGCGCCTGATTAAGGGCCTGGTAGAACTCACTGTATACTCATTTCTGGAGATTTCCACATTTCTTCGTTTGGATGGCCTCTGTAACTTCTCTCACTGAGAGAGGAGATTCAGAGCGGTGGCCTGCTGGGGATGGAGTCTGGGTGTTGGGGTATTATGTAAGAACAGAAAGAGCTCCTGGTTCCCCACTGCCCCAGGCGATCACTCTGCTCAACCAGTGAGGGGTGCTAGAGATTTCGAGAGTACATTTGAAATCTTCTGCTAGAACATTTATGTTGCTGCCGCTCACCTCTGGAATTCTCTACCCCATTGGTTATATGAGCATACGTCCGTAGAGGGCTTCAAACAAGCACTGAAAACCTGGCTATGAAGTCAAGCTTATGGTATTTAACTGATGGAAAGTTTTTAAGATTTTATGCTATATAATTTGTTTTTAAGATGTTTTGTTGATTATGTTGTGGTGAAATGTTGTGATTATTTGGTTTTAAGTTTGTTAGGTGCCTTGGTTTTGAAAGGCGCCATAAAAATAACGTTTATTATTATTATTATTATAAGAATGTCATTGCCTCTGGGGGGAGAGAGGGATGTAAGGACCGGTAAAGTTTAGAGTAGAAAGTGGTCATCACTTGGTTTATAGCCACCTGATCTATCAGCAAAGCCCCCTTCTCCTCCTTTAAGCCAGGGATATGGCTGACAGTCTGTTTACGCAGCTGGTATGCCAGTATCTTGCCGCTTTTGTCTCCCCATCCCAGAAGGAATGTCTGATCCGTAGGATAGCAACCGGCTTCCTATTAAGGAACTGGTTAATGTCCAGGCGGAGTCTCAGGATCTCCTGGCCAGTGGGTGATGAGGTAGATGGGGAGGGCATAGCCTTACAAGCAGTCTCTGCACAGGATAATTGAGTCTCCAAATCTTGAAGTTTATGCTCTCTCTCCCGTGCTTGGCTGCAGCATAGCGATTATGTTACCTCTCGTGGTAGCCTGAAAGGCCTCCCAGGTGGTACTCGGGGAAGTATCCTCAGTAGGGTTGTCACGGAGGAATAGGAGAGCCTCATTCCTGGCAAATGGAATAAATTCTGGATCATGCATAAGAAGTGGGTCCAGCCTCCCAGACCGGGGGGGGGGTCTGAGGGACACCACGAGATAATGAGTTGTACTGGTGCATGGTCAGATATCATTCAGGGAAGAATAGTAGTACCCACTGTGGTGTGCGTCAGGGCTTGGGAAGTTAGCCAGAAGTCAAGATGGCTATAAGAGCAGTGGGATTCTAAGTGGTAGGTATAGTCATGGGCGCAAGGGTGGAAAACCCTCCACATGTCCGTGAGTCCCATTTCTTCCATGATTAAACCCAGTGCCTTACCCCTTTAGTATGTACTTCTATCCCTGTGTCATTCCTATCAAATTGAGGTACCAAAGTCAGGTTGAAGTCTCCTCCTAAAAGTAAGGGGAACATGCTGTGGTATGAAGGAGGTCAGGACTGAGGCTAGGGTATTGAAAAAGTTGGGGTCATCCTGGTTGGGAGCATAGATATTACACAGTACTATAAACCCACTGGGGGTGTCATAGAGTCCCATTACCCATCTCCTCTCTTCATCCTCTCTATGGCTAGCAAGCTTCCAGGGCAGGGACTTGTGCAGCAAAATGGCCACCCCTCTCTTCTGGGAGGTAGTTGCAGCATGGATAAATTGTCCCACTCAGTCCTTCTTCAGCATGATATGGTTGGCTCTCAAGAGTTTTGTCTCCTGAAGGAATGCCACTTGGGTCTTAAGACGTTCAGGTGGGAGAGAACCTTCTTCCTCTTAATAGAGGGAGTTTAAGACCCTAACATTCCAGGTGATTGCCACATCCACCATGATGTGCCCTGGGAGAAGGGTAGCAAAAGGGATGACAGGGCTTCCTGGCAAGTGGCTAAACCAGGATCCTAATTATACACCAGTGCACAGTACCAGAGTACCGACCTAGGTTCTCAGCTTGGGCATATTCCACGGGAGTTGTCAGCAGTAACCAATACAAATGGAGGTTATGTAAGGTAACTTTGAGGTCTATAATACTACAGGTACTATCCAAGGCTCTTGAATATAATCAACAGTAGTAAGAGACCTCCAACATCAGAAGAAAAGAAAACTAAAAGCAATATTCCTATGAGTATCTGGTCAAATTGAAGTTGGTCATTGCTACTACATGGCTGATCTAACCAACCCTGGGAGGTGGCTTGGTCAGGTAGGGGTCCCCAAGTGACCCAGCTACATGTTCCAAAACTATTGAAATCTCTGCTCACGGCTCTTAACTGACTCTCACCCAACAAAGAGGAGTCTCCGAGTGGAGCAGCTTGGTACAGTCAGGTCCAGGGGCCAACATTAACATAAACTGGGCCCATTCTATTGAACCCGTGTAACACAGAGTGAAGGCCTTGTTGTGTCTACTCAAAGCTTGGGGTTACCCAGCACACCATCTGGGCTTAACAGGGCCCCAATTTGTAGTGTAAGTCCCCCTGAGGTGGTGGACTGGACAAAGTCCAGTTGTGATGAATTTACCTTCATTCAGGAGGGGGAGACGTGCATGTAGAGAGGGTCGCTGGGTCTGGAATGCCCGAGGGGCATGTGGGAGACAGTAAGACTGGTCTCAGTGTTGGAATGAAGCCCTCCTCCTGTAGGGTGTATAGTATCCTCTGCGGCAGCTGCTGCGGGGAGGGGGGGAGTGAAGGCAGCCACATGCACACTTGCCCTTACTACCAGGATATGGGTGCGAGGCAGGAAATCCACCAGCGGGTCACTTGGGTTCCAGTCTCAGGTGCTAGTGCCACGGAGTGGTTTACCTATGGTTGGGGAATAATGACATTCGATAGGGTTCCAGGTTCCTGTAGGTGCGGCACTCCCAAAGACACTGACATCATAGGTAAAAGGGCACCTACAGGCCCCAAGAAAACAGTAAGCAAGCCAAACTCTGATGTCAGACCCTGGGTGCAGCTGACAGAAATAAACAACCCCAAGTCCCCCACAATATCAAAGTTAGTGTACAAGAATCCTTCTGGGCAAGATATAGAGGAGGGGACAGGAACGAATGCCCTTCTGTCTGTCCAAATGTATGCGGACGATACAATGCTGTACACCACGGGCCATTCCACAAGTGAGGTAGCAAATCTGTTACTGTGGGATTTCAACGCCATCTAGGACTGGTTCCGGTCAAACCAACTATTCCTAAACCCAAAGAAAACCATGTCACTAACTTTCAGGCTCACAGCAAAAACTTTCCCGTCAAGCTCCGTGCCCCCCTTTCCAAACCCTGGACGGGACCTCCCTGGAAGCTTGCACCAGTTTCAGATACCTAGGTGTCTGGCTTGATCAGCACCTTGATTTCGCCACCCACATTGATTCCTTACACAAGAAACTACTCCCTAAACTCGGTGCCATATATAGGAACAAAAGCTGTCTCCCCTCTCCTGCCAGGAAAGCTATTGTTCAAAGGGTGATACTCCCAATACTCAACTATGGTGACATAGTCTATACTACTGCTCCCTCCTCTGCCTTGGCCAGCCTTGACACCCTTTTTTACTCTTTCTGTTGCTTTATTCTGGACTGCCCACAAACAACCCACCACTGCACCTTATATAACTCCCTAGCCCTGCCGTCCCTCCAAGACCGCAGACTAACCCACTGTGCCAGGTCCGCAGCCAAATTCTGGTCCCACACCCTTCCCCCCTACCTGGCTTCTGTCCTCTCCCCACAACCTCCCCCTGCTTACTCCCTCAGAAGCATGGACCCCAGGCTCCTCCACGTCCCTTTCATGTGCACAACCAAAGGGCAGGCAGCCTTCATATTTTGTATCCCACAGCTATGGAACACCTTGCCAGCTGATATAAGCCACTCACCCAACCCCCGCCTCCTCAACCACCTACTCAGCACCCACTTCTCCTCCAGCTGCTCATGCTTTAGCTAGTTCCACTATGTACTAGTACTATTGGTTTTGTGATCTCTGTAACACTATCCCATGTATGTTCCCCCTCCTATGTTCCTGTATCTATCTGCCGATTGTCTGTATGGCGGGTGGACCCCTCACTGTGCTGTTTAATCTACTGTTCCTGTAATTGTACTATTGTCTTGGGACTTGTCCCCAGGTCACATCTGAATTGAGCAATCCTGCTCAGTGTGCCTTCCTGGTTAAACTCGTAAATAAATAAATGGAGGCAGTATAGCGCAGTGGTCTAAGGGTCTGAGCTGCAAATCTGGTGACATCCAGCAGACCAGACCTGGGTTTGAATCCCACAGCTTCCACTTGCATACTGTGTGACCCTGAGCAAGTCACTTTACTTCCTTGTGCTCCCAGGTTGCTTCTGTAAAAAAGCTTTCAGCTTAGTGTGCTATTCCTGGTTAAACAATAAAAAAAAAAAAAAAAAAAAAGTATTAAAGCACCCTCCCCCCATTGTTATCCAAAACCCAAATTACTCTTCTCCACTTGTCGCCCAACACAGAAATTGTACTTATCTGGGGCTCTCTATTGCAGCACTGTTCACCTGTCTTCAGATCTCGGGTTCTGCTGTTCCTCAGGAGGATTGCCCTCATGGCACTCTCCAGTCCCCTTAGCTATGCGGGCTGGTAGCAGGCTCAAAGCAGATGGATCATCAGCCCAGTCTCAGGATTGAGTCTGTGGTTCTCTTTCTAGATGAGTGGATGAGCCAAGGTCCATGTCTTAATGCTCAGAGATCTTGTTGGGGGGAGTAACCAAGGTCAGTGGAGAAAACCTGTTCTCGGTGAAGTAAGGGCTGGTCACCACCTGCCTCCGGGCCCTTGTGGCAACTTAGGTTGGAACCTGCAAGAGCTTCTGCCATGCAGTCTTGCAGGTGTTACCATTTCCCATGTTCCTCCTCTGGCAGGCACTTCTTTAAGTTCAGGGTCTTGGTTCCCACAGCGAGCGTTGGGAGGAGGTCTGCTCGGTTCTGCCCACTGGTCTTTTTTGAGGGGTGAGAGCCTGTCCTCGTAGTCCACATAGCTGGTCATGGGGGGCCTCTGTCTCGTGGTCTGCACAGGTTATTATCTGGGCTTGAGCAGGATTGCAGGATGAAGGCCTTCGCAGCTTCTGGCATAGCAAACTGGTGCTGCACGCCATTGTGGGTGAATTTCAGTATTGCTGGGTATCTGAGTGAAAAGGAGATACCCAGATCATGCAGTCACCTCCTAACCTCTGTATAGCCTTTTCTCTGAGCAGCCAGTTCCTTAGAGTAGTCTTGAAATATCATTATATGGCTGCCCTGTCAGTATAGTGCCCTGAGCTCCCGTGCCCACTCCTGTATAGCTTCCTTTTCAGCAAAATTCAGCAGTCTGGCCAGCATTGACCGAGGTCTTTCCCTGCAGCAGGCCTTGGTTGTAGGGTGCGGTCAGCCTTTCTATGATGATCCTGGTCCCAGGAGGCAGTTTAGGACTTCAAGTAGTGCTTGATGAAGGAACTGCTTTGCTCGTCCCTCTTTGCTGCCCCTAGGAAGTCGAGGATTCGCAGATTGTTTCTACGGCTTCAGTTCTCCAAGTCATCGATTTTATTCTGGAGCCCACAGATTTGTTCTGCTTGTTTGTGGAGAGTAGCACAGTGTCCCTGCACAACACTTTCTTGGCTGATGGCTTTTTGTTCCGCCGTGGTGAGGTAGGTATCCAGTTCAGTTACCGCCCCTGTGGTGAGACTGCTGTCTACAGTAAGTGCTTCCAGCTGACTCGTAATGGCGATGGGCATGTCTCGCACCGAGGGTTCTTGGCCTTCTCTGTTGCTGTGTGCCATGTGGCCAGGTCCTCCAAGAGACTGTGGTGGCCAAATAAGAAGTTTACAGATTTATGCTTTGAAACACGGTTGGGTTATACAGAAGCAGTTCCGATGCCAACCGCTCGCGTTTCTGGCTCTATGACCGACCGGACTTGCGGACAATTAATGGGGTTTCAACTCTGGTGCTTGGCTCCTAAAAGTTCAAGCGGCCATCTTGTTTAGCGGCCAAGCCATGCCCCAATGGAGGGCATTATTAATTTAAAAATAGTTAATGGTAAATACTTGGGACTTTATTATTTATTTTTTTTATTTCCTGTCTATAGTGGGTCTCAGTCCTGGAGGACATACTTAAATAATTTTAAAATCCCTAGTCCGAGCTGAGCTCAGCCCTGGAAGACATTCTTAAGTTTAAAATCCTCACTTCTTGGAGCAGGTCTCAGCCCAGGAGGGCATTATTAATAATTAATGAGCAGGGCATTACTTTTCTGGTGTGAGTACTGCATGTGTGGCTGGCATGAGTGAGGCGGTGACAGCCCATAATAGTGTTGTTTCCAAGGCACTCAACACCATCGCATCGATCTGCATACTTATTTATTTAGTTTTTGTTAACTGGGTAGGTGCACTAGCCATAAAATGACTATTTTCAGGCACGACCCGGGAGAGTACAACAAAAAGAGAACAGCTGAACAACAGCAACATGGGTACAATAATACAAATAGAGGAACAATGGGTAGAAACAACAAAAAATAATGACAAACATTATATAGATAATGGCAGTAAGAGATATAGTAAGTGCAGAAACCATGGACCTGACCTGTGGAGTGAAAGGGTTAATAAGATAGTAAGGTTATATAGAGAGAAATGTGAGGAATGTTCAAACATAACAAGAAAGACTGACAGAAGGAAGGTCAGGGGTGGTAATTGGCAAAACAACAATGGATGGTCAGCAACAAGGTTCGAGAAGGAAGAGAGCTATTAGTCAGAAGTTATTTACAAAGAGAAGGAAAAATATGGGAGGGAAGAGGAGACAGTCTTGGAGCTGGATTAGAGCAGGGTGACATTACTGGTAAGTCTCAGGAGCTTCAGGTTGGGTCAAAGCATGTACAAGCATCAGCTAAGGATAGATAATGATGATATTCACTTTTAAATCAAAGTGAGACTGAGACAGCTGGAGGTTGAGTGGAAGAGCATTCCATAGCCTGGGAGCAGAGAATTGGAGGCCCCTGTGCCTTTAGTCATCCGACATCTCGGAACATAGAGCAAGGATTTGTCAGCTGATCGCAGGCCATGGGAGGATGGTTGAGGGATCAGCAATGCCGCCAGCTGGGATGGGTTTTTTTCTCGGATGATCGAGTCCATTAGTAATCCAAGGTAATATTGTCTACTGGCAGAGGGTGAGAGCCAATTCAGATCCTTATAAAGAAGATAGTGATGTTTGAGTCGAGGCGACGAAGAGGCAAATCAGCATATATTGTTATAAGTTATATCCCATTTTAGTAGAGAGGTTTTATGGGCCGAGGTAAGAATAAAGGCGCCATAAGTAAGGGTTGAGAGCAGAATACCTCGGGCAATTGCTAATTTGGCCAAGGGTGTAAGCATGTAGCTCGTTTTGTAAGCTACTCCCAGTTTCGAGTTTACAGCTTTGCACGAGTACTGAATGTGAAGATTAAAATCCAGGGACTGGTCCAGCAGGATCCCAAGGTACTTGAAGGAAGTAGCATTTTCAAGTGGAAATCCTCCTGGGTGAAGAACCTCCAGCAAACTAGAACAGGTCTTAATCTTCGGTGCGGAACCTAGGAGCATAGCTTTCGTTTTCTTTTCATTTAGTACAAGCTTATGGTCTAGTAGCCAGTCTAAGACCTTATCGAAGTCTGAAGTAAGTGATGTGTTTATGCAGGCAATACTAGAAGAACTAGTATAGATGATCAGGTCATCAGCGTAGAGAATAGCTGAGCAGGATTCCAGGACCTCAGCTGCATTGTTGATGAAAATTGAGAACAGAAGGGGCCCAAGGATAAAGCTCTGGGGGACCCCAAGGTTGAGAGTAGACGTGTTGGACAGGGAGGAGTTAAATTTGACAGCTTGCGACCTGTTTGACAGGTAGCTACAGAACCAGTCCACAACAGGGGTAGAAAATGGAATTTATGGAGTGGAGAGAAGCGGGATGGTCTACAAGCTCGAAAGCCTTAGTGAGGTCAATATATGACCCAGGTTCTTCTCGCTTGAGACCCCTGTGGCTGGATAGGGCTCTCAATAAGATGAAGACCAAGGGTCGGAAGTTGGAGTGTTGCTGGCAGAGGACCTGGTCCGAGAAGGATAAACGGGCTTTGAGAGTTCACTACGATGAATATCAAGGGGCAATCAACCATAAGAAGGCAGAGTTCCTGTCCAGGGAGATTGCTGCTGGGAGGCACAGATCAGCTTTGCTGTTTTGGACTATGGGCAGGTTACTTCATCCTGCCTGTCTGCAGCCGAAAAGAGCATTTCAGTCACTTTGTGTGAGGAGTTTGCTCAGTTCTTCTCTGACAGGGTGTCCTCTATTCAGTCTGGGATCTCCCCAGTGGAGCAAGACCAGCTCCACAGTGGTGGGCCTTGTCTAGACTTCGCTCACGAGGTTTACAAAGTTGTCATGGTAACCTCTTGAAGCAATTACAGTGTGGTTACTGATCAAAAACATATATTATCTTCCATATTGCTAGGTCTGTCAACCTCAGGAGTAGTATCAAGTTTATCCTCTCTCTGAAAAATACTTTCCAAAAAGCCAGTAAAGACTCACTGTAGTTTTAATCTGCATGTTTCTTCATTTTTGTTTGAGGTTTACCCACCTTGTGATATGCCTCAGAGCTCTACTCCTTACCAAATTCACATAACGTTCTGAGTAGATCCAAACCCTTTCCTGTGTCTCAAAATTAAGCACTGCATATCCTTCATGTTTATATCTTTGCTGTGTAAGCAATTTTGCAATCTTTCCTGGCAACATGCCCTACATTTTTATTTTTTTATTTTACAATTTTTGGCCAGAAAATACACACTAAGCTGAGGCTTGTCTCCAGGTATGTCCTGGGAGTACAGGGAAGTTAAGTGACTTGCTCATGGTTACACACTCTGCATGTGGTGGCTGTGGGATTCAAAACTAGTTCTCCAGGTTTGCAGCTCAGTTCTCATAACCAGTACGCCTACTGCATTTTTGAGTCTTTTAAGAGCAGTAACGCAATTTTGCTTTTGATGTTTAAACAGACAATCCCTTGGGATATACTTCAAAGGATTGAATTTAGATTTTGAATGAAGCACATTAAGGAATGCATAGAGATACAGTGTTGAATTTCAGTTTATGAAGAGCTCAGTTGTTAGATCTGACACTTGACCCAAACCCATAAGACTGCGTTAGGGCTGGCTCATTTTCCCTGGGGTGAGAAACAGATGAGGCACACTGACGAGTCCTGTGTAGAGCGAAACATGTCTGTGTCTTCTGTTCTCAGCCTTTGCAGATACGCAGGTAGGCAGTACGGGCTGGGTTTTCACTGCTATGCAGATGGTACCCAGCTGTACCTGTTCTGTGCACCCAATAACCAGGTGTCAGACTCTGTATTTAATAGCTGCCTTGAGGAAATCCAGATGTGGATGACTCACAATTGGCTTAGGTTTAACCCAGACAGGACTGAGGTACTGGTGGTAGAGCAGGGTCATCAGGGTGGGGTGTGGGTGTGTGTGTGTGTGTGTGTGGCATTACCCCCTGACCTTGTGCTGGGCGTGTGTGCCTTTAGTCCCCCTAGGCAGGTGAAGAATTTGGGAGTAATCCTGGATGGTGGTCTGACACTTGATGCACAGGTGTCGGTCGTGGTGAGTAGTGGGTTTTATCATCTCAGGAATATTGCCCACATTCGAGCCCTGATCCCGCTTGATGACCTGCCCACACTGATGCACCTTTTCATCACTTCCAGGTTGGATTACTGCAATGCCCAGTTCTTAGGGTTATCTGGAGACAACCTCCGCAGACTGCAGCTGATGCAGAACACGGCAGCGAGATTATTGATGGAGGTGAAAAGATGCGAACATATCACCCCGGCGCTCTGCGAACTGCACTGGCTGCCGGTCCGGTGGAGAGTTGTCTTCAAAATTGGGCTATTGATCTATAAGACCCTACACAAGAGGGGTCCAGTCTATCTGCAAGAGTTCCTTGTGCCTTACTGTCTGGCTCAGGCCCTCCGTTCTGCCGGGGGTGGCCTTCTTGGAGTTCAAAGGGTTAGGCTGCAGCACTCAGGAGATAGAGCATTTGCAGCAGCTGTGCTTACCCTGTGGAACTCCCTGCCTGGTTATCTAAGGGAGGCCCCCACCATAGAAGCCTTTAAGAATGGCCTCAAAACATATTTATTTCATCAAGCTTTTAATTGAGGATGTTTTAAAGTGGCTAGCACGTTATGATGGATAGATAAGTCTATGCTCACAGCTGTATCTTAGTGTTGTTTTCATTTTGTTATCATTGTATTTTTAAAATGTTTTTGTGTGATTTGTATGTTTATATTGTGCAGCACCCAGAGTCCATGGAGATGGGTGCTATATAAATAAAGGGCCAGATTCTAGAAGAGTTATGCCTGGTGTAACAGCAGTTGTGCCAAGTAGAATGGCGCATGTAGCAACTTACACCAGCAGTTGCGACATGCACAATTCTACAAAGTGGCCTGTGACATATCGGAGGCAACTTGCGGAACAGCAGTTATGCTGGCAGTTGCACCATAAACCCCCTGCGACATGGCACTAGGGGGTTTACAGCAACAGTTGCACCCCATTCCAGAAGGGCAGCAACAAAGTCCCCAATGTCAGGATTCTACAAGAACCCCTGGAGAAGAACCAGCAACGTAAGTTACACCAACATTTAGATGGTGAAACTTGCAGCCACCCGGGGTCCTGCAGACTCACCTGCAGACATGCCACCTTGTCCACCCCCCATGCCAGCATACCCCAGTGGGGCCCTACAGGGCTACCCATCCCCCATCCTCGTGAAACACCTGTTGGCATAATCCCGCGAGGCGGTGCTGCCATCCCCATGCCCCGAACCCTGAGTTGCCAGCTGCAAATGTGGCAATTACTCCTCCTGGTAGTCTAGTGGCCCCCCCATCATTGTGTAATAAATAACTATCCCCAAATCCCTGGCAGTCTAGTGCTCCGATCAGTATACAATAGATATATATCACCAGTTCCCTGGTAGTCTAGCAGGCCCACCATATCATTATAATCTAAAGTAATATCACCATTTCTCTGATAGTCTAGCGGACTGCCGATCGGCATACAATAGATATATTTCGCCAATTCCCTGGTAGTCTAGTGGCCCCACCGATCATTATAACCTAAAGTAATATCATCAATTCCCTGGTAGTCTAGCGGCCCCCCCAATCATTGTCAAATAATGTAATATCATCAATACCCTGGTAGTCTAGTGGCCCCCACCCAGCCGTTACAGCCATGCCAGCCACCCAGCACCCCCAGCTGTCCCAGCCAGCGACTGGCACACACCTCTCACCTCCATGGCCAGTCTCCGACTGAGGTACAGTATGGCGCTACTGGAAGATGCACTCACACTGCACTCAGTCAGCGGCGGCCGTGGGCAAAGAAAGCCTGGCACAAGAAGGCGAAATAACGAGGTGCTAAGTGACTAACATAACTGGTGAGGCACTAGACCAGGTATTAATGATAATACATGACCAAATAATGATCGAGAGCTGATAAACTACCAGGAATCGATACTTTAGATTAATGATCGATGCGTCTAGACTACCAAGGAAATCCGAATAAATATCTATGTATACTGACTAGGAGGTGCTAGACTACCAGAGGTAGGTGATATTACATTATTTTATAATGATCGAGGGGCTGCTAGACTACCATGGAAATGGAGTTATTTCTTTACTATATGATCGGGGCCATTAGACTACCAGGGACTTGGAGATGTTCATATATTACATGATGTTTGGGGGCCACTAGACTACCAGGGAATTATTGATATGTGTTTTTGTACCATGATGGGGGGGGCATTAGAGTACCAGGGCATTGCTGGGTATATGCTGCATTTGCACTGGCGATTCAGGGTCGGGGCACAGGTGACGGGGTTGACGGCACCTCTGGCTTGCTGGGCAGGGGGGCATTTACATCCTGTGGTGTGGCTTGTGACATGCTTGCCAGGTGTGCCCACAGTTCGGTGTACCTGGCTGCATGTCGTAAGTCAAAGGACTTAGCTGCAATGACCCTGCCCCTTCTAGAATAGGGCGCAGGGTCAATGTCACAGTTGCGGGTGGTGCAAGTTGCATTTGGCGGTGACTTGCACCACCCTTCTAGGATTGGGCCCAAAATATCTATCTGTCTGTCTGTCTGTCTTTGTCTGTCTGTCTGCCTATCTATCTATCTATCCATCTATCTGTCTGTCTGTCTGTCTATCTATCTATCTGTCTATCTATTTATTGTATGACAGGTTGTTTGGTATCATGCATTTCTGCTTAAAGCAGAACCAGCCTACATTTTCATGGTGATTTGTATATATATTCCACAATGCTTTGCATTATGGGTGTATGTGTGATTTTGTATTTCTGAAACCTGGCTTTGTGGCCAATGGTCTTTTAGGGTAACCCTTGCCTCAATGTTTTTGCACTGAGGTTCTTTCTCCTTTCAGAGCTGACATTGTCTTTTTCTAAATGTGATTTTGGAATAACTTCAATAAGCTAGGCTACTGCATACCTAACAAGAGAAAATTGTAAAAACTGTTGCTCATCTTTGGAGAAAGCCTTGTCGTTGATACTTCTGGAGGTGCAGGTTATGAAGTGGCTATGGAATAATATGCTTCATAACATTTATTTGAAGGGGACAAGAAATCTGAGCTAATTGGCAGCAGCTAGTAAAGTTCCTGTTACAGCAATTAAATCCACACTTCTAAATGATCCATAGTTAAATATTCCTGAATAAACACTGATGTGGAAAACAGTATTCTCAGTTGTTTTCCTTTTATGGACAACATTCTACACTGTTCTCTTCATGGAACCAGTCATTTGGAATTTTCACTATGTCACGATTTGTGTACAGAATGCTAAGCATGAGCTGTTGACCCATCAGAACCATGCTCAGAGTTCTATACACAAACTGTGACATAGTTAAAATTCCAGATTATGGGTTCTGTGAAGAGAACTGTAATAGAATACTGCCCATAAAAACAAATCAATGCAAATACAGTTTTTTCACATCACTTTTATTCAGGTACAGTTACATATGGCCCATTTAGTGGTATGAATATCATTTTTGTAAACTGGAATATTATGAACAGCTGCCAGTTAGAAATAATTTCCTGTCCTCTTTAAACTAGAAAGGAAGACAAACTCCTTAGTGTTCACACAAACTTTACGGTATGGAGAGTAAGAATTGCTAGAGGATCAGGGACATTTTGATGACAGATCTGTCAAATGCTGGTTAGGGACACTGCATTAAACCAAATGAACTGTCTTGGGTAAGACATCCAGACATGAGTTCTCGACCCATGCTCTTCAGCCTTCATTGAGCCCATAAGACCAGGATGTTGTATTGTTCTCCGCAGTGACATACACTTTAAGATATCAAGTTAAAATATAACCAGGTTGCCTGTAAGAAACTTCATAGAACTCCACCCCTCTGTAAATAGCAGGATTACCCACTGCTTCCTGTGTCACGGTGCTGTACGGTATCTCTTAAGCTGCATTCTGACTGAAACCCTCAGTGTTGTAAGGTCTTGTATCATCCAGCATGAAGCCTTGTCTCTCTGTTCTGCTCACCTCTTTCTTGTGGGGCAAGTCTTTGTGCATTCTGTCTCTCTCTAATTACAAGATTACTCTTTCATTGCATATATGAAGGCACCAAATTATTTTTAAAGAGTATACAAAATAATACATTCTAAGACGTTTCAGGTGGTGTGCAAATATTTAGATTTTTGTGAATCATTGTATTTGGGGGAGGGTTAGATATAGTTGATGTTTAAAAAAAGCAGAAATTGATAACTCTGTTTCTGCCTAATATAAATCCTGATATATGAATTCATTGTTTATAGAACTATAAGTCTTTGATGACTCTGACTTTTATTGCATGGTGCATACGTGAAAGAGACATAAAACCATCACTATGTCTAACCTTTTCTTGTTTTCCCCTTGCACTAGACCTGTCTAGAAGTCAGAAGGATTCAGTATCACAGACTTCTCTAGTGACGGTACCTGAGGGAGATCCAGTCGAACTGAATGCCACATATAACACAACTGAAGCTGCTACAGCTCTACACTTTTTCTGGTACAGACAGTATCCTGACCAGCCACTGCAATACCTGATTCATGCAAATACGTTTGGTGGTATTTTTAAAGAAGGCAGTGCCGATCCTCGCTTTAACATCAGTGTGAATAAGGAGGCGAAGACTATCCAGCTCACTAAAGCTGGAGCTCAGATTTCAGACACTGCCGTGTATTTCTGTGCAATGAACCCCACAGTGCTGCAGGGCTATGCTGAGACACCTACACAAACCTGCTCACATACACCCGCAGCCATCCAGAGCCCCAACTGTGTTTTGTACTAAAGCACATGAGCCCAACAGGAAATTACTTTGATTCAATAATTCTTGCAAAATGCAATGTTGTGGACACAGTTCTTAGTTTTAATTTGAAAAATAAATTTCCCAAACCCCTGTTAGCTAAATACAATACAGTAATTTCCTTGCTACATGCACTCCTTGATTCTAACATATGCTGCACTATCAGTAATTATGTTTTCTTTGTCCTGGTATCAATAGACTTATGGAAGAAATAATTAGACATCACACCTCTCCCAGACACACGGAGTAGTTTAACTAATGCTTCATTAGTCTACCCCCCTTACTCCCTTTACCACTCGCTAGAGACAACTCTGCCTAAGCTTGTATCTCCTCATCTCTGTATCTTACTTCTATTCCTTTCTCTCTATACCAATGTACTCCAAACTCTTATAATATGTATAGTTCTACCATTACTGTATTCTACTATGTTAGTCTCTGTATCATTTGCTATTTACTGCCTTGTAAACTGTGATGAATGTCCTACTCTGTAATGCAACCTAGGTCACCCCTGAAAAAGGGGACCTCCGGGCTCAATGGCTACCAGTCACCAAACTTGAATAAATAAATAAATAAACTCATTATTTTTGACCCTGTGCAGTTCAACTTATTGATTAATTATAGCAATCTTTACAAACTAGAGTAGATCAAAGTAGAGCTGTGAAGATGGAATAGAAATTGTAATAGTCAAACTGCTACATTTAATGAGCTAGACAGGCAAAGCAACCAGGGCACCAGTAAAACCGCAATATAGAAACAAGCATTTGTTAACACCGAATGTTGTCTCACTGGTATTGGCATTGGTAGTGCAGGAATGAGAGGTGCATAATAGGAATGGCAGTAAAGTATTGAACTGATGCCAGCCTCACCCCCACCCTAAAGAGACACATTTTCAACATAGGCATTTTGGGACCTCCCCTCATGAACAGTGGCACTGTGATTGTGTTACTCTGTCCCAAAAGTTGATTTCCCACAGTGACCACGCCATTCTGCGTCACAGGTGCGAAAACACATTTTGGACAGGATGTGAAAAATGACAGCTGTACTGTTCATAAGGAGATGTGAACAAATGCCAGTGTTGAAAATATGGCTTGAAAATATTGCAAATTTGCGAAGTTACAAGGGTGCGTGAAAACTGCGCAATGCACGCTTGTAACACAGTCATTTTATGGATGTTCGGCACCAAATTTTCGACATAGGCATTTTAGGAGCTCTGCTCATGAACAGTGTCACCATTATTGTCTCAAACTCTCCTGAAAACTGATTTCACACAGCGACTGCGCTATTCTGTGCTGGACGTGTGAAAACACATTTCGGCCAAAATATGTAAAATGACAGCTGTACTGTTCATAAGGAGGTGTGGAAAAATGCCAATGTTGAAAATCTGGAATACAAATATTATAAATTCATGAAGTTACGGGCGTGCATGGAAACTGTGCAACGCAACTCATAAAAACAACCATTTGAGGATTTTTCAACAAATTTGCAACATAGGCTTTTGAGAGCCACCTCATGAACAGTGGCACTGTCATTTCATTTCTTGGTCCCAAAAGGTGATTCCGGCAGTGACCATGAAATCACCTTCGGGACTGAATAACACCATGACAGTGATTGAATTCATGAGGAGGGGGTCCCAATAACCCCATTTTGAAAATTTGGTGCCAAAATTCCCCAAAATGCCGGAGATATGCACCAAAGTTGAAAAAACCCTATTTATGCCATTATATAGCTTACCGGAATTTCTTCAGTTCGCGTCTATTCAGTAAGCGCTCCTACTGAACGCAGTCGGTGGCTGGCCGTGGAGATGAGAGGTAGGCTGTGCCAGTCACCAGCTGGGGACAGGTGGGGGGGGTGCTGGATGGACTGGCATGGCTGGGTGGGGGGGTGGAGGGCCACTAGACTACCAGGTATGACAGATATGTTTTGCACACACATCGTACTGAGTGTACTGTACATACAAAAATGCTGGTGTTGAAAATCTGGCATGAAAATATTGCAAATTTGTGAAGTTACAAGGGTGCATGGAAACTGTGCAATGCATGCTTGTAACACAGTCATTTTATGGACTTTCGTCACCAAATATTCAACATAGGCATTTTAGGACCTTTGCTCATGAACAGTGTCACCATCATTTTCTGAAACGGTCCTGAAAACTGATTTTGCACAGTGACAGTGCTATTCTGTGCTGAACGTGAAAAACCACATTTTGGCCAGGATATGTAAAATGACAGCTGTACTTTTTATAAGGAGGTGTGGTAAAATGTCAATTTTGAAAATCTGGAGTGAAAATATTATAAATTCACGAAGAACTGTTCATAGTAGAATGCATGCGTAGAAACAGCGCAATGCACGCTTGTAAAACAGCCATCTTTGGATTTTTTTTCACCAAATTTGCAACATAGACTTTTTGAGAGCCACCCTCATGAACAGTGGCAGTGTCATTGCGTTACTTTGTCCCAAAAGGTGATTCCACACAGTGACCACAAAATCACCTTTTGGGACTGAATAACGCCATAACAGTGACTGAATTCATGAGGAGGGAACCCCAATAACCCCATGTTGAAAATTTGGTGCAAAAATTCCCAAAAATGCCCGAGATATGCACCAAAGTTGAAAAGAAACCCTATTTATGCCATTATACAGCTTACCGGCATTTGTTCAGTTTGCGGTCAGCTTCAAAGAGTGCAGACGTGTTCCCAGTCCACTGAAGAACGTCATGCCGGCCTCCAGAGGTAAGTATGGGGTGAGGGGGGTGTGGGGAGGCAGGATGCACAGAGGGTTGGGGCAGGAAGCTGGACAGACCATGAGGAACTGTTTTCTTCTTTTACAGGTTAAAAAAAAAAACACATTGCGGAACTTTTTTTTTCTTTACAGGGGCATTTGACACTCTGGGGTGGGCTCCCTGCGTGCCAGCTGAGTGTTTGGGGGGCTAGCCAACGGAGGATTGGGCACCCCATCAGCATATACTGAGGGGGGATGCATTATGCCTATGGGGAGTGGGCTCCCCTGTTGGCACACAAACTGGGTCAGGGCATGCCAACAGGGGGATTGGGAACCCCCCGAGGTTGGCATTGTGGCAGGCAGAGTGCACGCCATGTTTACTGTTATGTTTCACCAGGGAAGGCACGTCGGAAGGTGCCGCTGCATATGACGAGCTTTGCTCTCATTTCAGTGGACCTTTCCTTAGATGTGCTCACCACATTATGTATTCCTGGTGTGGCACCTGCATGCTGGCTTATTGGGGAATGAGGGACGCACCTACTGATGTGTGCCCTGCATTCGCCCAACAATGACTGTGCCTCCAAATCTGTAACTAATGCAATATGTTGGCTGGTGCACAAGTGCGAGCCAACATAAAAAGGTACACTGTAACTGACATTATTACAAAATTTGTTACCTTTATTGAAAACAAGATTCTTCCACAATGAAATCAGCAACACAGCCCAGTACCCTCAATCCACCAATATTTTGTTCAGCCACAGCAGCTTTTTCAAGGTATGGTGCCATCTAGTGGATGAAATATTTACAATGTCCTCTCAAAGAGCTCCTGATGCCATTGGGACAATCTTGAAAAAAGTTAGTCTTTAGACACAATTCAGCTTATATTTAACAATTTGTTTCTGCAATTATCATCCTTAAATCTGTATTAGTAGCAATATTTTCACATAAACAACATCTCTGTCCTCTCTGTTCTGGCTGCTTCCCTATACCTGACATCACAAATAGAATAAAGTATGTGGTGGAGTGTGTAATGAGAAATTTACACCCCTTCCCCCAAGGTGTTAGATGCTACATAAACCCTGAGAGCGAAGCTCGAGGGGTTTATTACAACATCTAACACTGAGGGTGCATGTAAACTTCGAGTTTCCACACACCACTCCATTTTTTATATTATATAATTGCTGGGTTTCCCTTTTTCACCACAGCAATTATATAAAATACTAGCTGCTCTGGTGAAGTCATGCTCCGGCTCCGTTTTCCACCACTCTACACATTCGTCCTGTCTGCATTTTCAAAAATCTTATTATGTACAGTTTTCTTTTCCCTCGTTGAGTTTAAAATTAGGTAATTTAAAAAAAAAAAAAAATAACCACCAAGTTCTGCTGCTCTGGCAGTTTCATTTTCAGGCAGAAGGCGAGCCAAGGTGAGTGTTCAGAAAGTGAGGAACTGTAGGACACATGCACAGAATGAGGAAAACTGTGCACGTGTTTGCCGTAATAAACACTCCTTCATTATGGCAAATTATGCCATGGTTTCCCTATGGGAAAAAGGGAAGCCCATTAATTGTATTCTCTTTATGGCATCACAGTCTGTTGTTGTGGAGATAATTATGATTCCAGAAATGGAGGATTATGATGTCAGGTATATGCAAGCAAAAAGAGCAGATAAACTGTAAGGGGCAGTTATTCCCTTTCATACAACTGTCCTCAGTTATAAAGAAAAAGGGGAAAGAATTATAGAAAGTACATGAAATGGAAATGGAATTGTGTCTAAATCTCACATTTTTTTCAAGTTCTTCTAATGATGCCAGGGGCTGTTTAAGGGCATAATAATCACCGTGATGCATTACATTACACATAGCCTTAGAAAAGTGCAAATAAATGCAATCATAATATGTTCAGGATATGTATAGCTCAGACATACAATAAATATAATAATTTTTAAAGAAATATTCAGAAAAGCATTACAAACTTGATTATGCATACAGATGTAGATGTGGTCAAAGGTAAAGTGTGTAGTAACAAAGTTGCAAGTCAGATGCTTGCCAAAAAAAGGATAGAAAAGAAAAGGTATAAAAAAGAAAGAAAGAAAAAAGAGGGAAACACAAAAGGAGAAAGGGGCAGTGAAAATGCAGGAGCAGAATGTTGGAAAAAATTTAAAAAATGATGAAAAGAGATCAGAAAGAGAGTGTGCATAAGTGTGCACAATAGATGTTGTAAGACTATACTTATAATGTATGATGTTTTCAAACACGTTTAAATACAAATGTCATCCATTTCTAGATAAAACCAAATATTGGAAAATCATGCAATTTTAAAAATTCAGAAATCATGTAATTTAGAAGATTAACATGTAGGGCATACTGAACTGCAAAACATTAATACATCACTGTTGTTTTTTTTCTTCTTTTCTTGATCCTGAATTTAAAGGCAACCTACTTTGTCAGAAACTGCAATATCAAAAAACAAGGGTCCCCATGTGTGTTTAAAGAGCTTCTCACACAGAGGCCAGCCCAATGGTGCTGATGGTTAAGGCACTGGATGCTACACCTTGCACCATGTCGGCGACTCAGGTTCAGGCTCTAGCTCGGGTTGCCGGGGGTCAGCCGGGGGGAGGGCGAGGAGCTGACTGAGCTGCCAGCTGGCTGCTCTCCTCCTCAGAAGGGCTCAGAGGGTTTCCTTGGCAATTGGCTGCCTCTTGGTGGAGGCTGGGTGGCAGTGCCATGCATGAGGAGCCCTGGCATTAGGCTGGGAGAGTGCTGAAGGGGCCATCACCAGAGCCATAGTGTGCATGCACGCCTCCATGCACATGCACTACCGTATTCTGGGGCACAAAAGCTGAAACAGAGGGGTCTGTGACAGGATGAAGCCTCTGGGCTGACTCCAGTGGTCTGCTGAGGTATGCACAGCTTCACAAGATCCAGAATGACCCCAGAGTCCCTAGACTGGCAAACACAATCAGTGGTCCACTTGGGGGATAAAAATCAATAAGGAAAAAAAAAGAGCTCCTCACACCACTGTGGGAAAGTTTGAAAAACGTAAACGTTAGACACAAATCCATTTATGACTCACATCTTGTCTTTCTCTGTGTAATTCACAATTCTGTAAATCTCGGTTCAATAAAAGGTATCAACTCACCCACTTTTTTCATCATATCTTTTCTGTAACTCTTCCCCCTTTTTTATTATTACTGAGAGCAGCTGCATGAAAACTGAATCCCTGTCCTTATGACATTGTAATTACTGACTCAGCAACAGACTGTGATGTCATATACAGAATTATGATGTCAGGATTAGACAGGCAGCCACCAAAGATAGAGCAGCTCTCTGGTTTTCATGGAAATATCTTTAAGCAATAAAGAATTAAAGGGTGAGAATCACAGGAAAAATAATGACATGTAGCTGACCTGTCTCTAAATATTACTTTTTTCAATTTGAATCCTATCAAAATTGTCCCAGTTGCACCATGAGATTTTTAAAGGCTGCAGAAAGGACTAAGAATGGCTTCTTAGGGTGAGATACTATGCTCAAATGCCAAAGGTCAGCACAAAACCATAACCAGAACACCAGCAGACCTATAAGAACAAAAACAGTATAAAGCAGAGAATGCTGTAAAAAGTTCATCATGTGCTTACCAAAAGGTGAAAATATACAAATAGAGCAGATGAAGCAGAATCACCCCAATGAACCCCCAACTGGTTTCACACCTAAGCACTTCCTCAGGGCCATGCCCACTTATTACAATATGCTTTTTGGTGGGATTATTTAAGCTCCTTGATCGCCACATGCACTGGTGCACTGATGATACAGTGCATGGGCAACTTAACGGGATTTTCTATCCCATGCTGGCAACTGCAGCACATTAGACCAACTTTTTCTGTTCTAATGTGCAACAATCCTGGGGGCTGTGTTATGGAGCTTGCACCAGATAAATGGCACGAACTGCCGTAAACTGTGGAAACTGCCGCAACTGTGCCTGAGAATGTAAAATCGGGTGCAGCTGCAACAAAGGGTTCAGCGTACCACCAGAACCTAAGTGAATGCAAGCCCTGTGCCACCCTTTGAAAATGTTGCCTTTTGTCCTACTTCCAGAGTTTTGCACTTCCGATGATCCTTCCATGTACTAACAGTGAAATGAAGTTGCCACACTAGAAGTCGTTTACTTATGAATCAATCTTGTTTTGTTTTGCCTATCCTTCACAGCTTTTACAAACACCTGTCACATTGAAAGATTTGCAAAACTTTGTGATTGTGAGACTAAAGTAAAGTGGTCGTCAGCACTCCTTCTACCCAAAATGATGAATTTCCCCCAATTTCTCAGTGAGTTGTATTACAAGGAACTCCACAACTGTGCTGTCACTGGGACATCTCCTCTGGGGATCAGATGATTCCTCTAGTAAAGGGGAGTTACGGAGATGGAACAGATCTGGACAACATATTTCTGTATACAAAATAAAATGACAATTAATTTGATTCAGCTGAGTGGGTCCATTTGTTTCTACTGCTTTTGTGGTTTATGTCGGTTCTAGTTGGAAAAGAACTCCTTCACAAGTGTTTTCCATCATTTTTCAGGGTTTGGAGACAGGCGGGTACTGTGTCATTGGAGTTACGGAGATGCCCAGCAGGATGTTCCCCAAAGGTTCAGCCAATGAGATCATCTCTTTTGAAGTGTCACAACAGATTATTGGCTGAAAGCAAATAAACAAATGCAAAGAGGCTTCTAGCTGGGTATCGCTCCATTGCTGTCATTCATAAATAAGGGCCAAGTTACAGAGAAAAAGCCTCTCCTGCAGCTAGGTCAAAAATGCAACTGTGGCAGGCAGATGTTAATTGTGAATAAAGGGGTTTGCAGTCATTACCAGACTGGTTAGCAACCCCTATGGAGGTCATCACATGGCTTACTGCCAGTCACATGACACAGTGCCAGTCACATGACACAGTGCCAGTCACACGACACAGCACCAGTCATGTGGCATGGATTCAGTCACTTGGCATAATGTTAGTCACATGACATAGTACCAGACACATGGAATAACTCCAGTCATATAGTATGGCATTAGTTACATGGTGTACTGCCAGTCACATGGCATAGTGCCATGTGACTGGCAGCAGGACTAGTGGGAGGAGCAGAGGGTGTCATTGGAGGACGGGGCAGCAGGGTTGAAAACTTGCACTGCACACAGAAGTTCCAAACACTCAGCTGATTACATCTGCCGCTGAGCTGTTAAAGAACTGTACCGGTCTGCCCACCTGTTTGCTGCACCGAAATACTTCTGCTCCCAGACCGTGTTTCCAGCTCCCACACCACTCAGTAACAAGAGCCCCCCCCCATGTTCTTTTGAGTACTCTGAAGAATGGGACTGGTGGGGAGGAGCAGAGGGGAGTGTCATCGGTGGAGGAGGGGTGGCAGGGATCAAAAGCTCATGTCGCACACACGCAAGTGCTAGTAGATATTTTTAGGATCAAAATGTTTAACTTTATCATTTAATAGGTTTTGTTTTGTATCTCATGCTTGAGTAAGAAAGGATGCATACCATAGTCATATCATTTTAGAGTGCTTATTTAAATAGCTAGGCTCATAAAGTAGTTGTTTATTTACTTAACAGTGTTCACAGATTGCCTATACTGTTATATTCAGATTGTATTTTAGGAACCCAGTTGCTTAAATTATTAAGAATGAAGATCATTTATCTAGAGGTACGCTGCATTATTCAGGCCCTTGTCTGTGTGGATAATGGGGTCTTCTATTTGCCAATTAATACTAGCAACAATTATGACTGGAGACATGGAGGCTTGGGTAATCTACATGGATAATTTGTAAATTCTAACATGTTACTAAATTCAACAAACTTATTCCTAGTTAATATTAAAAGTCTGGGAGTCCTAAGAAAGCAAAGTTTGCATGATTTGGAAAACTATCTTGGCCCAGTAAAGCAGCACTTATTATTGTTTGCACCATTTTTGCTTTCTTTCTTTCTTTTCATTGGGTTTATCAGGGGATGTGGAACTGAATCCGGCCCTTTAGCTATATGTATCCCTATAACTGGGATGCCAGGAAGTCTGGAGGTTGCGCTTTGCGCATCTAAATGTCTTGACATAAATCCAACTCTCTTGAGATCGAAGATCTGGTAGCACAACATCGCCCAGATGTGCTTTGTTTAACTGAATTTTAGTTGAAACCTTTGATTGAGTGTTTTAACATGATTCGGAGGGCTAGGCCTGGGAAAAAGAAGGGGGGGGGGGTGGATACTGATTTATTACAATGAAGGCTTACAGGTAATTGAAATAGGACCAAGGCATGACTGTAACTCTGATTGTGAATGGGTATTGGTGCAATTGTTGCTGAGAGGCTTTTACAAGTTATAACTATGTACAGTTTATAACCCTCCGAATATTGGAGTAAGGGACTTAAGGATTTGTTGGAATTCATCAGTTCAGATTATAAATCAGGGGATATACTTGTAGTGGGAGCTTTAATATTAATTGGGATCCCACTTTGGCCCCAGAAACTGAGTCCTTAATAACAAATGCTAGTCTTTGTCAGCTCATTGCCCCTAATACAAGAATGAATCTAGCTAATAAAATACATAATTTATTGGACTGGGTATTAACCAACAATCCTACCAGAGTTTTGGAGAGTGGTACACTTCCTGATGTAATAAGTGGCCATCTCACCACATTCTGTATGTGGAAAGGTAAGAAAGCAAAGCTTCCCCCTAGATGTATATGTAACCCCTCACCCCTGCCTTTTTAGCAACATGACAGGTGGCATGCTGTTGAAGCTGACAGCAGTACCTGGTGGGGACTGGGTTTGGGAAGGATGAGTTTACTCGGCACAGGGGACCTAGGTTTGGCTACTCTGAACAGGGGCACCCAAGTAAATCCGAACACAGGAAGCAATAACTGTAATGTCCAGAACCAGGAATGGGATTCTTCAGTGTCTTTTATTCACATCCAAGCTGAACAAACAAAGCATAGATGGACCCCCACGGGGCTACATTCCTGGTAATGCAGATTAGAGACAACAGAACACTTTATCACTACTTCCAGCCCTCAGGCTCTAAACCCACCAGGCACACAGCCCAGACTTGCACACAGCTTTGGGTACACAGCCCGACTTGTACACTACTTGGGTTTTCCCCACTGGCCCAGCTCCCCCGCCGGCCACTTGATCCGTGGTCCATTTGAGGAATGAACCAATTATCCTGTTGTGGCTCCCCAAACCACACTAGAGTCCTCGACTCCTAGAGAGAATTTTCCTTACAATCCCACATCTGGGTACTTCCCTCATCACTGGCCAAGTGCCTGAGGTAAAGTAGAAATCCACAGAAGAAATCCGTAGAGGTGGACCTGGTCACTAAAGATGGGGGGGTCACCCACCTCCAGCTCCCAAAGCCCATACCTGGCCATTTCTGTGGAAACTGAACAATTCCTTTACTGAACTTTCAAATGTAGATTCTTGGTAGACGTCTGTCACATCTCCACTACATATCATTTGCATCCCAACAAGCTCTGGACTTGAACCTACTTTTAATTTGCTTAGTCCATTACTCTAGGCTTCCACTATTTTAGTAGTTCAATCCCCACATTGTCACACAAGTCCCAGGGTGAAAAACATAGGCCCTTTTAGCAAGAGCAGACACTCACCCTCACGTTGCAGGTGCCCACAGGTGACTCACAAATCTTCTTGTTCTTCCAAATAAACTCTGAACACATAGGCAGCTTTTCCTTTATGAGAAGAACTAGGGGGTTGCCCCAGGAATCTGCAGGGAAACCTTTCCTGCCCCCCCGAAGGGAGGGAGGGGCACTGAGACCCAAAAACAGCAGTCTCCACCACTTCAATTATCTTCTGTGTCTCTCTTTAAGGTGGAGACACACACCCTTTTAAACTGAAAGTAGCCCTCTGTCAGGGCTGAGGCTCCTAGAGCCTTCACTGAGTTGCTTTATCAGCAAGCTCCCAACTTCACACTGAACTGACTCACACTGACTGACTGACTTCAAAAACTCCCAACGTTCTATACCAACTCCCTTGCTGCAGATTCCAATGTGGCTCATGCAGCTGCGATAGTTCTATTGGTGATGTCATCCCTCAGTCTCAACTGAGACTGAGAACAGAGTGAGACAGTGTGAAACCCATTTAACTGGAGTTTCACAAGCTGCCTTCCCTGCCTACCACTAGGTCTTACTGGGATTCTAGTAACCCCAGGTAACAAGGGGGTTACATATATCTTTTTGGATATTTACCACAACCATGCAAGAAAATGTACTAATTGAACTACAGTCAATTGACCGGTCCTATCTCGATGTTGCCTTTACAAACTTTTCTCCATCAATTTCAGCCTGTACTAAAGGTGGCAAAACATTCCAGTGTTGTGCTGCCTGAGGTCTTAGAATTCTGCCTCCATATCTATTAATTCTTTTGCCTTGGTATATTTTGTTTTGCTGTTCAGTCTGAACCATATAGCTCTTTGTATCTGATGTACTTGGACATGTACTTGCAATGACTCCTAATGACCAACAATGGTTGGTCATTGCAATCAGGTGCACACTTTTCCAGAAACACTTTGCTAGGCAATACAATTTTTCACAGAAACATTTCTATCCACCTTTTCCAAAGTGCTTGCGGGCAAACCATGTACTTGACCTATTTTAAAACACATTTCTATTTCCCAGCTTGGATGCTCGTGGCAGTGCCATATTCTTGAACCATTTCCAAAACACATTTCACAGTGAAAACATCATGACCTGAGCCACATATTTAAGTTTCATACTAGACATTGGCCTCTACCCAGGGGACCTTGGCACCCTTCAATGAACCAGATAGCCCTGCCTTGTAGACTTCAGATGGTGTTCCTCCTGCCCTTCGCCCCAATCAACAGTCTCTGCCATTCCTTTAGGGTTACACCCAAAGAAGCCTTCAGTCCCCACTGAATTGCTAAATACTCCAAACTTTACTTCAAATTAACACACTTAGGTGAACAGGGGTCCTGGCCAGTGTGATCTAGCCTTATCTTGAGCACACACAACCCAGACAACCTCCTAAATTTAGAACTTGTCTCCATTCTGTACTCACTATCCATTGCTCCTGCCTTTATGCATGGAAACAACCCAGAAAGCACATTTTTTTCCATGGTAGCTTGTCAGAAATTCTCACACAAATGTTCTTCTCAAAGGCAGCAGTACATACTCTAGGATCTTCAGGGGATTGGGGTCATTGAGGCACAGGTCAGGAAGCACAGGAGTAGTTGTAAAATTCACAAACAATATTTATTTACACTCACAGTAATATAAAAAAACTTGTTCAGAATAACTATTTACAAAGGAAGAATAAACAGCAGATTCATTAGAGTTTTCCTTCAATCTCTGTGTGTCCATCTGCAAGCCATTGCAGCTCTGTCTTTTTATAAGTTCTTCAACAATCCCCCTCTTTTGCAAGCATTCTGTTTCTTCTAAAATATATTTGTAAGTATCAGGCAGGTGCTGCTAGACGACAGTGTCCCAGAACAGAGGACCCCTTTTCCACAACTCTTGCAAAAGGCTTTAAAAATGTACTCAGGTAACCTCTTGAGTTTCCAATAGCTTTTTGCAATCATCTCAAACTATAATTACATACATTTCAAAAATTAACACTATATAATTCTATTCAGAGGGATTCCAATATCAGTTACATTTCTACATAATGATTTGCATATATTTTTTATATCAGCAGATATGCAAGGTAGGAAAAGGCAAACAGCAAGGGAAGACTGAGAGATAATGAGAGGTAAAGAATTGCGAGACTGTCGGGGTGATCAATTCCTAGGTCTCACAGGAAAATTTGGTTGCACAACCAGATAGACAAGAGACAGGAAAGGGAAGAATAGAACAGCTCAATGCATTTAAAGACTTTCTGTGACAACTGGGACAGGGTCCTATTCTACTCTGTCACAACTGCCCTTGGATCCACTGAACTGGCAGTCCCTCTCACTCCCCCTGGAGTGACAGCAAGGAATCCTGCTGGAAAAGGTTTCCACCACTTCTCTGGCAGCTGAAGATTTAATCCAAACTAGGGTGAGTACCATAGGGCTCCCTGTGACAGAGTCCCAACTGGCAGACCTCCTGCCTCTCTGACTTCCAAACTCAGACTAACTGAACATTCTAAACTTCTCCTGAGCAACTGACTCAAAAATGGTTATGCTGCTGTCAGAGTTCTAAATTACATAATCATCCTCACTCTGGCTAGCTGAGTAAACAATGATGTCATTATGTAAGAGACCCCTTAATGAGCTACTTACTAGTTGCCTCTTCACCTGCCTAACACTAATACTAATGGGATTCTAGTAACCCCATGGGACTGGGTGGTTACATACATGATATGGAGACTGATACCCACCTTGGTTATAATCCCCCTATCCCCACTGTAGTGCATAATGTGGAGATTGATACCCACCTTGGTTATAACCCCCTTAGCCCTACTGTACTACATGATGTGGAGACTGATGCCCACCTTGGTTATAATCCCCCCAACCCTGCTATACTGCATGATATGGAGACTGATGCCCACCTTGGTTATAATCCCCCTAGCCCCACTGTACTACACGATGTGGAGACTGATGCCCACCTTGATTATAATCCCCTCACCTCCACTGTACTGCATGATATAGAAACTGGTGCCCCCTTTAGTTGTAGAACCCCCTAACTCCGCAAGTTTATTGGATAATATAGAGACCGATGCCAATTGGTTACAGAGCCACTGAAGTAATCAAATTCCATTTTCAAGATTTAAATTCCTGGCATTTGCATTCTGATACTAAGATTGTTAGTCTGTCATTTCTAAATTTTACCAAGCTTATACTAGCATTTATTATTTGTTTAATGGAAGAAATTAATATGTGCAGAACATTTAATAAAGTTAAAATAAAAACAGAACAGGAAATCATTTACACACTAGTACTGTACATCTGAAGTAGCTACACTACTGCCCTTGGGACACACTTTTTTGAGAAACATTCAAGCAATCCAAAGGGACTATACTTTGGAGCAATTGATGACATTCCTGTATTAGAACGGGGGTGGGGCAGAGTTAATTCACTTAACCAATATGAAACACGATGGATTTCCACTTTAGGAGCTCTGACACCCTGGGTTTAAATGAACAGATTGATTTTAGACCTTGTTTGTAATCTGACCTTTTGCACACAGTAGTGGCTTCCAATGTAATGAGTGTCTTTTACTTAAAATGAAGGTAGTTTTAAGTGATTATATGATTTGAAAGGCTAGAAATTAATAAAATGTTATTTCAGCACCAGTCCTTTAGAACGAAAGTTTGTTGAGCTGAATTAATAAAGGTTATTTATAAATCAAAATGTAAGCCTAATATAATCAAATTTATATATCTGCCTTTTTATATGAGTGTTATTAAATGCAAGAAATTACTTGAATGCTGATACATTAAAATGTTGCTGTACTGAATAACATCATAAGAATTTTTGTAAGTGTCCTATAGATGTTTATATATAAAAAACATTTTTTGCATATTTTACCTATCCATTTGCACTGTTTTGAAATAACTGAATAATTGAATGAATATTGTAATTAATTGTAGGGTATATATAAACAGTACTATGGATGGCAAGAACCACCACCTGAGGAAGACCCACATGATTAGGTTGATACGTAGGGGTGTTTGCCGGGTATGTCTGCCTTCCTGTTATAATACGTAATAAACCCTTGATTATTCTCAGTTTTTTGGTGTGTGCCCAGCTTTGTTTGATTTCTACTACTGTGGTATATGGTGCCAAATTAATTCTGTCATCAAGGAAGGCATCTGATCTCAAGAGGGTACTCAAACCACTAGACAACACTGTTTCATTATCTTACATATTAGGTGGCAATAGAACATTTCTGGCTAACCAGTGAGCAGAATGGCTGTACTTCTTATTTCACATACAGCTGTCTCCTGCTTTGCACGTCTGACATCCTCATACCCAGCCAAACTATTTCTACACAGCAGGGAAGGACAAAAAGTAATGCACTGGAAATTGAATCAAAAAACAAATTTGGATTGAACCCATAATCATATTATGGTGATCAACTGCCATATAACATGATTGTGGATACTGGAAAGTGCAATTCTTACTGTTTCACAAGTGTCTTTCATGCTAGTTGGGCAGACAGAACCGCTCAGCTTTGATTCATGATCTTCTTGCCTGACCAGCATGACAGACCCTTGTGAAACAGTAAGAAACAGATTTTACTGTATCCACAGTCATATAGAAACAGAAAATCTTCCAGCAGATAAAGACCCAGGGACCCATGCAGACTGCCCTTTGCCTGCCTGAAACTGGAGTCATGGCAGCCTTTTTCATGTATATTACAATCAAACAAAATCTTTATTTATCCAAGCGATGCATATTACATTAGTAAATAGCTGACAGGAAAGGAGGCACCATCACTCCTTCCTAACTTATGTCACTGAAATGTGGGACACTGTGGCACAGGATATGGCAAAATATGAAAAACACTGGCCATCAATATCTATTTATTTACTGAAAGATTTGGACAATACCTTTGAGCACAAGTGCTCTTTTACAAAGGTTCGATATCAAATGACAAAGTTACAAGAAAGACAAAAGCAAAGCAAATTCCAGGGGAAATGTTTTTCAGACAGTCAGGATACACACTTAATTTGAACATCATATGGGTTTCAATGCTGATCAGTCAAGGACAAGTATAAGGCAGTAAGCTACATACAGAGACTGTAAGGAAAATGCAGAGTGAGAATACGGCTAGCTGGATTATAGCAATTTGTCTAACAAGCCTGCTCAAAATGTGGGAGACATCCTCATATTACTGAGATAAAATCTCAGGAAGATATCAACTAATGCCTTTATCAGTACAGAATTTGGGTCAGCTTCCTAGACTATTATAAATTGGCTTTCAGGTATGAGATTTTGATGTTAAAAAGCCCCTTCTCTATGTGCTATAGCATCTGTTCCATGTGAGACTAATAATCGTTTCTGAACATTTTATGTACAAGGTCATGATCTGTATACACTTGACATATAGTTTAGAAATGAGAAAAAATAAATAAATACCCTAGCTGGGATCTGAAACAATGCCTACTTGAAATACTGTACCAGATCTCCAGTTGCCCTGACAGCTCAACCAGCTGACCAGCAGAATGGCATTTTGAGCAGCCAAGGGGTTAAATCCCAACTAGGGTCCTTAATTTTAATCTTTTTTTCTAAATTGTCTTTCGAATATATGAATGTTGTACTCCTTGTAAAAAAATGTAATTCAATTTGTCAGGCTCCTCCTTATACACTGAAAAAGATGAGTGTCCATGGGAGTATTTTGATTTCTTGATAGCTCAGCTGGTAGAGGAGTGGATTGGTAGTCCAAACAGGGCTTAGTTCAAACCCCATCTATGGTTTTTAATGATTTTCTATTAATTTAATTGTATTGTAATTCTGAGCATCCCTCATATTGCGGGATAATTACAAGGCATATATATTATATGTGGTAAATTATTTAATTGGTCATCTCTAGTGCCTTTTGGTTATTCTGTGAACAAGGCAACCACAACTGAGCACCTACAAAAATGGTGACTCAGTTATGGCACCTGTGTTCAGGGCTACCTGGCAGAGTAGTGACCAGATATCTGGGTGGGAAAGGTTGGTGATAGGAAGCTACATGCGTATGTATGCACACACGTGCAGGGGGGAGGAAGGGGAGAAGGTATGTGGGAGGGGGTGTGGGGGGCAACTGCTGAGCTGGTCCATTAGCGTGGTGGGAATGGTGGTCAGTTGGGAGGTGCAGGGTTCGGGTCTGGCATAGTGTG
The DNA here is from genome assembly GCA_016271365.2 of Neoceratodus forsteri. Taxonomy (NCBI): domain Eukaryota; kingdom Metazoa; phylum Chordata; order Ceratodontiformes; family Ceratodontidae; genus Neoceratodus; species Neoceratodus forsteri. The sequence continues at coordinate 213,604,312 of JADMNL010000022.1, forward strand.
CTTTTTCTTTATTGCCAGAAGGCGGCTTTTTATTTTCTAAGTATTTCACCCCCCGACATACACCCCCCTGGAGTAGAGAATCCATTAATAGAGGGGTGCAGGGTGGTACAGGGCCCTCTTGCTGTTCACCGTGAGTGTGCATCACTGAAATTCATATTCGGTGATGTACAATCGCCCTAACGGTGATTGCTATTCCGCGATCACCATTATGACATAGAACCAGCATTTTGTATGCTCCTATTATATACAGTAAATTATTTAATAATAATAATAACTTTATTTCACTTAAGCACCTTTCAAAATGTCAAGGCGCTGTACAAAAAAAGTTAAAACAATCAGGAATGAAATCAGTAGACACAATAATAAAATAGCCTGACGGGTCTCTTCATTCCATTTAATTGGTCATCTATAGCACATTTTGTAGGCAGGATCCAAATAATCAGAAAACAAAGTCAAGGACACTGTGCATGGCCAGAGGAAACCAAATTTCAGAATTCAGTATTCCTTACACAAAGCTGATAATGATGTAATTCAGTATTCAGCATTTGTTTGACAGAATAATGACTGAATCAGCAGGCAAACGTACAGCATTTGGCTCCCCCTTCTAGCTATAACAAAACCTGCATTTGGAGATAATATTTTACTTCTAATTTATCAGGAAAATGCACAATTCTGAGACACACCACTTAGTTGCAGTGAGTCTTTCACAATGCAGTCATTCATTAATAGAATATTATCAGCGTGTAAAATAGTAAAAGTCCATTTAGGACACTTAAGACAGAAACATCACAGTTGTTCCACAGCCTGACTGCCTAGCTACACAGAGCTAGCAGGAAAAATAGAGAAAGCAGGCACCAGTCCTGGATAATATTGCTCTCAAATTTATTAAAAGTGCACTAGTGCAAAATTGCAAAGTGCAGAAAAAGTCACAATCACAGCAGCTGCTTGGTCAGGAAAGCCAGCACACAAAATGACTGAATACTCAAAGTGAGCATACTGGAGAGGCAGTTTGCTGGGAGGCAGGGTATAGAATCCTTAAAGGATGCTAGGAGAGAAGAAATATTCAAATTGCTTGGTTTATGTGCATCTCTCCAACAGAGTAGTAATGTAGTAATAATAAATATGGTAGTAGTAGTTAGAATGCATCTAAACCACACACTTCACTCATGTAATAATAGACTCGCTGTTGTTGATTTAATTTTGTTCTTATTGCACCTTCTCCCCCTCTGTTTGTCACCCCTGTGTCATACCTGGAAATGAGCCACAGCTCAGTGTATCTCTCCCAGTTACCAATTTCTAAGTAAGCAAATGAAAACATAGTTGAAGACTGGTAAAAATTCCCAAGCCTTCACTAAGTTAAGGTATGACTTCAACAACTAACCAGAAACTTCAATGTTTTTTTTTTTTCTAAATGGGCAGAATCTGATGCAAATGCATTTCCTTTCTGCGGCAGAATCAGCCTGACTGGGCCAAAACTGAGGAACCATCTTTTCAAAGATTTCTGAGTTTTAGTTACAGTTTCCACTATGTATGGCAGCAGGCATAAATAAAAATATAGTGCAGGGGTCAACAAAACGGTGTATGCGTCAAAGAAATGGTGATTATGTCAAATAAATGGGGTGCAACAGATGTAACACCCAGGATTTTATTTTTTTAATTTTTTATCTAACTAGTTCTGTTGCCTGTGAAATATTTTGTTGTGGGATGTATGGGGAGAATTGGAAATTGTCATATATTGCAGTAACAGGCCTGTTGTCTGAGCATTCTTGGGTTCTCAGGTTGCTTGGAGGCTGCAATTGTTTCTACATTGCAAAAAGCTTTTGTTTTGGCTAGACATCAAAGGGCTGAATCCCTTTCCTAAAAGGAAACATGTTTTGAATATGAACAGGGCAAAGGCCAAGCAAGACAGCACTCCACTGGTTTAGCTCACTAGACAGCAAAATTACCTGGCTCCAATCCACAAAACTAGGTTGTACCCATTCTGGAAAAGAGTGGGCTCCAGAGATCAAAGAAATGGTCTAGTATGTATGTCAGAGAGTCATGTATGATGATGTGGGTGTAGTCTGCTGGTCAGCTGAAGACATTTCTGTGTGTGTTTGCTTTTAGAGTTTAGTTATGTTTGAGATTTTGAACTAGCAACATCACAGGTTGGAGTCTACCATAACTCATCAAGTCCCAGTTGAGGGTAACCTTCCTCTACTCTACACTACTCTACTTAGATGGTTTTGAGCTAGGTTCTTTTGCGTGTCCTCTATCTTCTTAAATGTGTTTTTTATCTCTATAGAAATGTTGTATTACCCCTAGGCTTCATTATTTATAAATAGAATAGTGCATGGTAATCCATCTGTTATGTTGCTGTAACACCATTGAAGGGTTCCATGACGTCATCCACCTCAACAGTAATTTATCAAGCCATTAAACAAACCATTTTGGCCAAACCAGTGACAGACCATTTCAATCATACATATTTGTGCTACAAAGGATAAAGCTAAGTTAGAAATGTTTATTTGTGCCACGTTCAGTGGCCCACTTGCCTATTCTTTATGATGGAGTATATGATTTGGGGGGTTTGGCAAGATAAGATTGTGTAATTTATTACTTGGATCCTCATTCAGGAACTAAATGTTTTCTCTCTGGAAAGAAGTTGAGCGCAATGAGACATAGGGAATAATGTATGGGGAGGTGGTTATTATGAGAATTTTACACACACCCGAGGTGTGGGATGCCCCATAAACCCCGAGGGCGAAGCCCGAGAGGTTTATTATTGCATCCCACACCGAGGGTGTGTGTAAAATTCTCATGAATAACCCCCTGTCCATTACTTTATTTTTTATAATTGCTGGTTACAATTGTTTCAGCTGTACTCTATTGTATTTGCAAAGAAATGAGTAAGACAGTTGTGCTATAATGAAAAATGTATTTGTGGTGTTGTATTACATTGAACTGTTTAATGCTTTGTGTTTTTAAAAGTTCTTTTTTATGTTTTGTAAAGAAACATCAACAGTTTTGAACATTATAACATTTGTCAACATCTTAACATGTTTTAACTTACAGTTCATGAATGAGATTAAGTTGGTTTTAGATGGCTTCATTAATGTGGAGGAACCGTGAAAGCTTGTAAAGTATTAACGATTAAGAACGCTTAAAACTTTTAAACTAAAAGTTCAAACTGTTAATTTTGTTATCTGGTCTGTTTCGAAGAGGTCTTGGTGCTCATTCTCATTTGCTTCCTGTGGAGATCTGCATGTCGCGTTGTCTGAGAAGATAGGAGGAGAGCGTTAGGTCAGCGTGGGTTACAGAGTGTCTAAAAAGTCTGTGTATGCTTGTTGCTTACCTCTAGTCATCGTCCTCGGAGTCTTCTATAACGAGGGGACGTTTTCTGTGCTTCATTTCTGGAGCATTGTATATCTTTATGGAGACTGCCTCGTTGAAGGTGCAGTGTGGGCCAAAGATGGCTTGAAGTCTGTTGGAGAAAGGCTGCTCGGCTGTGTTCTGGAGTTGTGAAGTGGCACCATGCTGCGGATCTTTGCTGGAGGTAGACGGCTGTTCTGTTTCAGATGTGGAAAATGTGAGGAGCTCGCTTACTTTTCGTTGTTTGGCTTCAGAGAGTACAGAATAATTATTAATTGATTGAACATTTTTGTGGCCTGATATTTGTTGTACTTCAGTGGGGGCCATGCTACAGTCTAAGAGTCTCTGAATCATCGTTTTTCGGGTAGAGTGATTAGTTATTCGTTTGCAGTCTGGAATTCCAGACTGCAGTTTATTTGTTGTCATCATGGTTCTTAGTTTGTTAAGTCCTATAGTCATGTTTCAGAACCAGAGGAAGTTTTCTTTTTTATTTATGTTTGGGGCTAAGTAGAATGGAGAGTCTATGCTCTGCATTTCTGGTGGTCTGTTACTTTTGTAGAGACGGAAAGCTGCTATGGTGTCTCTTTCTGGGTTTTGTTTATTTTGATAGATTCAGGGCTTCAGCAGTCTTACATTTCTAGGGTTTTCCCCAGTTCTAGTTTTAGTTTGTCTTTCGTTGCATTCCAGAAAGCTGTTGCCTTCTGTGTCTGTTCCCTCAGTAATGACACCCCAGGTGAGGTCGTACTTTTCCTTTGTTCTAAGTGCGAATTGTAGACCGATACTGAAAAATAGGAAATTGAGCAGACCTGTTGGGTTGTGAAGAGACAAGGTGCCTGAACTGTAAAGTAATTCGATGTCTTGCTCTGTGAGAGGTGAAGCTTTTAATGGCCTGTTTCCTTTACCTACTCGCTTTAGACGTTTTTGTTTTGCTGCAAGTGTTTTTCTGGTTTGAATAAAATCAGTTGCTAGCCCTTTAAATATACTGTGGGGATACTTATGGGCTGCTAGGTGCCTCTCTATGCTGGCGATGATGCCACGGATTGTTCCTGGCTCATAGTCAGAACCATCCTGACGTTTCAGGCAGTAAATGAAGTTGGCAATGTGTGTATCTAGGTCTTCTGCACTGAAGGTGGTAAAGTCATTTTCTAGTGACGCTTCTGTGAGGAATTTGCGGAAGAAGTGGAGGTCACTGTCTGTTTTTCTTTTGGTATTTTTATTATCCTGCTCTATTGTAAATGCTTCTCTTACAGAGGAATCTACAATGTCAAACCTGGTTTCCATAGTTGAAGTAGTTTGTTCTGTCGCTGTTGCTATTTCTGAAAGACTTTTTTTTTTAGGTGGCGAGTATATGCTGTGACTGAGAAGAACACTGGATCTGATAGGACACTTGGAGCTGCGACAGCGTGAGTGAGTGAATTGTTTTCTTTGCTCTGCAGGTGTTGTGTCTCGCACTTGACTAGAGAAGGGTGGCGCGTGTTTGCCGTTATAACTGGCTGAGGTAGTTATAACAGCAAATTATAACTGGGTTTTTGCATAGGAAAAAATTGTGGCTAGTAATTATATTATAATTATATACAGACCATTCTGTAATAAAGACCTCATGGATCTCTTGCAATTAAATCCAAAAGAGGGACTGAAAATCACATGTGAGTAGGCTCATCAGTTATATGGAAACTTATTTAGAACAGACCAGAGGTTTTCAATCAGAGCAAGGTGGTTAGCTGGAACTCCTTGCCGGTGACAGGGGTCAGAGTGGCCACATTGGAAGTATTTAAAAAAGGGATGGATGAATATGTGTATATACCCTGCACAAGCTAACATAGCCACTGAGAGGTGGACGGTGGTCTGATCATCTTACAATCTTTATCTCCTTATTATGGCAATAACAAACTTTGAGCACAAGCAGACTTATCTATGAGATAAGGGATCAGAGTTTCAGTGGTGGAGGATACAGATGCAAATGTAGGTTTCACATCTGTTAGCATCTTCCTGATTAGGACCAAATTTGTTCTCCCTTTTTCCAAAAGTGCATGAGTTTTTGTGTCAGCTACAATGATTTACAGCGGTCTGCACCAATAAAATGACACCACTGGTGCTACCAAAAACACCAAACCAGAAAAAGTTATTTAAATAAATAACCACTTTGCATACACTGGGAGACCAACGTCAGTGCCACCTAAGACCCTTCAATTCTGACACCCAGTGCTCAACCAGGATACTGGAAATAATTAAAAAACACACAGTATATTTGTGGTCATAGACAGCATAACAATGGTGCTGCCAAGGACAATCCAGTTCCAGCACCTGGTGCTGGGAGTGATCAATTTATCCAGATGGTGGCCTTCCAGGATGATGAGAGGAGAGTTGTGCCAGCCTTTGCCTGGTTTTAACTATATGTAAGAGAGGGAGAGGGTCATGACCTCGAACCCCTCCTACCTCCTCTGTGGCCTCTGGTGTCCAGTGTGGGATACTCAGTAATGGCCCTTTGCAGACTTTCCTGGGGGGCCTAGGGACCAATTTTATCTCTCATTGCAGCAGTGTGTGTATGTGGGTATGTGTGTGTGTAGGGTGGTGGTCCCACTTTTCACTATGAACAACTTTGGACCAGGTTACAGTCACCACCTGCTGGAATCCCTGTCCTCATAGACCTTCTAGGCAGAGTTGACAGACTGGCTCAGGTGGTTAACTTACATGACACTATCTGTATTTTTGGCATTAAACTTAAATCATTTGAAGTTTAACTCCTGGATTTAATGGGTTTTGTACCCCCAGCACTTGTAACTTTTTGTGCATCTACTGCAAATGTCAACTATAAGGTTAATTTGTTTTTCTTAATCCTAACTGCTCATTATTTGAAGTTCCTTACTCATTTCTGTTGTATGCTGTCTTCTTCAAAATGGTGCCAAACATTGTTAGCCCCTTACCCTGCTTTACCTCAGAATCCCACCTCTGCCCACCCATCCTCCTACCTACCCTAACTCAACCACTATCTCTAATTCATGGGCCTTGCCATATGGCAGTCCTCCATTTGGATTACCTAGTTTATGCATGATTCCACCCCCATCTCAGCTGGTGTCTTGTCCACCCTCTCATCATGGTATCGGTTGCCCAACAAGCTTGACATGTTTGACAACTTTGGCAGGGAGTGCTTCATCCAGCTTTCAGCAGTCACAGAAGAACCAGTCCATAGCTGCTGTCATGAACATTTGCATTCTACAGTCCCTGTGATGCATGGGAGACACTGCCATCATCCAGGTCTCCATAAGTTATCCTTGCTACCTATAAAGAATTTTGGGACTGCTTCTCTTCTCCTACATTGCTGACCCCTCTTTCTTCCTGCACTGGCCTTCTGTTTCAAATTAGCAAACTGACATGAGTGTTTAACTCTAATAAAACTAGCTGTATTTGAACCTTATAGTTAAATAATTTGACATTTAACTCCTGGCTTTAATGGCTTTAATGTTTTTTGTATTTCTGGATGTAGTGAAATAATTGAACTTTTAACGCCTGGCTTTAATGGTTATATCTCCTAAATGTTTTAGCTTTCTGTTTAACATCTGAAAACACTAACTATAAGCTTAATATTTTTCTAAATATTTTTAATCTTAACATCTCAATGTTTTTGTAAGTCCTTCTTTGTTTCAGTTCTATGCCACCATCTACCAGCTAATACCAAGCTTTATCCATTGACCTAATCATAGTGTTATCCTGTTATACTCTACCTTAATTAAAGGAAATCAAACGGACTCTCATGGCAGATTCTCACTGACTGATTTTCGGGTCCTCCTCATGGGTTTTGTACTCCCTTGTTATTTAACAGTTTGAGGTTTCTAACTTATTTCAATTTTATACTCCTGACCACTAAGGAACATCAGTCCTCAAAATGCAAACTGCAACATCATAATTATTACACCATACACAGTGCAACACAGTCTACCGGTGCTCAACTACTCCAGGCAACAGTTTATGCTCTGCGAATATTTCTTTAATGAATGAAAATAGTGGACTGCAGTGTAACATATAACAGCACTTCAACACATCAGCAGTATCTCTCAAAAACTGAAAAGTTTCTGGCAAAGCAGGAAAATTAAACCTGAGTGTCCAATATGAAGTGTAACACTTATCTGGCTTCTTAGTGATTTACAGTCTACCCGGCTCAGTTGCCTGCTCCACAGGTTCAAGTACACTTTAAGGCACTTCTCCCATCTTCTGCTCCATTCTGCTTCCTGGTTCAATTGCCTGAGCCAGATAATCATGGGTGCCTTCAATTAATTAATTTCAAGATGTTTATCACAGTGCTTGCACTGCTCAATTGTGCCACAGCTATTCAATGACAAACTCCTCCCCAAGCTAGGGGCTGGAGTGCAGAGCCAGAACCATGCCAACTGAATGTTGGACAAATGTATTTATTTATTTATTAAATGTTGATAACTGGGTAGGTTCACTGAGCCATGAAGATTCCTTTTTCAGGGGCAACCCAGCATTAGTTACATTCAGAGAAACTTCAGGAATAAAATAATACACATGCAAGAACATTTACAGTTGAAACAAATAATACAGAGTTACATGGTATATATAGGATTATATACAACATGGTCTATATAGAATTATTCAGTTTAAGTAACAACATTTAAACAGTAGTCACAAGCTTGAAGTAAGGGGTTGGAGGTTTGTGGCCAAGGAAAAACTCTCTCGGCGGCCTCCGGAGGAGGGACGCTGCTGAGAGGTGAGGGAGGGAGAGAGATGATGATATTGTTAAGGAGAGGTTATTCTCTAGGACAGGAGCAGTGACTGAGGTCCAGCAGATGCTCGCATAACCCCTTACAGAAATTCACTAGGGAGGTTGCTTCCTGTAGGTGGCCAGGGAGCTTATTCCATTGTACATGGGCAACGTGTGCATAGGATTTGCTGTCTACTGTCGTGCTGACCCAGGGTACTTCTGATAGCTTTTTTTCTGTAGTGTGGAGCAGTCAATAGGAATGCTTTGGGGCAAATAGCCCAGCTAGCCCAGATGGGGAGTGGTCACCAAGGAGCTTATAAGTGCTACACAGTAAGGGATATTAAAGTCTATGGCTGAAAGATGGCCAGTGGAGTGAGGCCAGTACATCACAATGGTGGCTTCTTGGGTGAGATTTTGTAGCAAAGTGAGCTATTTTGTGATATAGGGTTTGTAGTCTGGTGTGGTCCTGTCTGGCTAGTCCATATAGGATAGGAGCCACACAGGTTAATGTCAGGAGGAGGATGCACTTTGCAATTGCTAGCCTGGTCTCAGGTATCATTTGATTGCTCAGACGGTGGAGTAAGCCGTGGTTCTGGTGGAGATTTTTGGTTACAGTGTCCACATGGGGTTTTAGGAACAGTCCTTGATCCAGAACCAGGCCAAGATACTTGAAGACCTGTGCCACTTCTATTGTTGAGCCAGATGCTGTGACAAGAGATAGTAAGAGGCTACTATCAGGGCCTAGGGATCTTGGCCCAAAGAGAAGGGCTTTAGTTTTATTAGAGTTTAGAATCAGGCAAAATGGACTAATAGACTATTATATTATATTATATTATATTATATTATATTATATTATATTATATTATATTATATCCCTGCTATAGAGAACCCATATGATACCTTTTTATGGTTTTGAGCCAAGTTAAGTGGGACAAGTTTGCTTTTACATGTACAAACTACAACATTTCCTAATAGATTCCATAACGGCCTGTATACAAGTACTTATCCTGCACTGTTACTTAGCCCTTTATGTACCACACTAGTGATGAATAAATTGGGTAAATAAATCATTATATTTGAAGATAAATCTGTATTTACACTTAGACTATATGGTGTTTAACTTAGAACACGTCGTTTCACTTAGAATTTGACAATAGAATACCAAGAACTATGGATCTGCTAGAGAGTTAACAGTGAAAAAGAGGCAGATTTAAACTAAAACAACATAAAATACTAGTACAAATATTAACAATAGTGTGGTATATATAAAATACATAATGGGTTGCAGTGGGAAAACGCATTTGTCTCCATACATGAGTCGTAAAACCTTTATAACTAATTTGTGACTTTGCCACTAGTGTGTTATGGGTCTTGTTATTCACTAGTAGAGATGCTTGTAGAGTAGAAATAGCTCGCTCCTGTACTTGATAAGAAGGATGGAAGAAGATGAAGATGTTGATGATGAAGAAGAAGATGTCGATGAAGAAGAATTAGCATTTATATAGTGCTTTTTATACACATTGTATTCCAAAGCACTTAACAAGCAAATGAGAGATTGGCAAGGAACTGACTGTAAACGTATAGGGGCAACCATTTCACACATCAACACACACATACACTACCTTGGACAATTGCATGAACCAGTTTAATGGGAAGCAGTATGTTGGCCAGGACATGGAGGAACATCTCCCACTCTTGCAAAAAGTACCTTGGGTTCTTTTACTTATACCTGGACATTCACCTGGGTATAGCAGCAAAGATGGGTAGAAGAGACCTCAGTTTAATGTCTTACACAAAGGGAGGCACACCCCAACAGTACACACACTCCTAGTACTACACTTGGGAGCCAGCATTTATGGTATGTACCCAATCCCAATATGGGATTAGAACCCATAAACATCTGACCCCAGGACAGATTTGCTACCAAATGGGTCATGCTGACACCAAAGAAAGCCAACCATAACCGTTCCCTGCTTCTGACCAGTTAAAAGGAAATGTCCATCAGGTCATGTTCCACACCTTAGTGTGGTGCAGTTCCAATTAAGCAGTTCACAAAAAGGGTATAATTTTCACCTTACTGCAGTTTGTTATGTTCATATTTATCTGGTTGATTATGCCATCCCTCCACCTGGTATTTCATATACCATGCCTCCAGTGGTACATTCCAGAGCCTCCCCCAGCTGACGTCAGAGCTGGGACTCAGCTGTGGGAGAGTGTATGGCAGATATCATTAGTACTGGCTATTAAAAGCTCCATTTCATAAGTTTCTGACTCTGGTGCCATGCCCAGGGTAAGTATAGGCTTGTGATACAACAAACTAAAGAAAGGCAAAAATTATACTTCCTTTGCAAAGTGCTTAATCGTGGACTACCCCACACTAAAGTATGGGGCAGATCCTTATGGACATTTCCCCTTATCAACTATTTTCTCCCAACAAATATAAAATATTTCATTAAACTGCAATCCATTATGTATTCCTGTTTTAGCCCTTTTAATGACCTAATAAACTGCATGTTTGGTTGGGTCTCTGGCAACCTCTTCTGGCCAGTTCCCACTGGACAGTACTCAGGCTGTCTCCAAGTGCTCCTCATGGACCAACTTTCATGTCCTTGCCACATGGCCCTCTAGCTCTGGTTCTTGCTGGCAGAGTCCTTTATATATCATTTTGGAGACTTCACCCTCCTTGCCACACTTTCCAGTTAATGCTTTGTAGAAAATAGTATGCTTAATGCACTAGCAACTAATTTTAACTGTTTGCTTTTTAGTTTGCAGACACTTGACCATTTGTCATTAGAGTTAACGTACACTGCTTAGGTAATTCAATTTAAAACAAATCATTTAGCATCTTATATTACATGCAACTCTTTTCTTCCCCTGAAGTAAATTATTTTGATTGGCTGTGAAGTGTATTTGCAATATATCATCCTTCACACATACATTTTACTGGCAGGATTCAAACAGTTTCTCTTGTCAAAATTCAAAGAACTTTCACTTACTTCTTGGGGATTCACTAAGAGAAAACCCCTTGTTTATCTGTGTCTCTTGCTGCTAACCCTCCAGATAACTTCCTGGCCATATCCAAGTCACCCTTTGGTGCATGGATGAGAAGAATAGGCGCATGATTCAACAGCAGAAGACAGAAAAGAGAGAGTAAATAAAGACTACTGGGATTATGTCACCTGTCAACAGGAGAAGCCTATGCATGGAGAATTGATCTGGTTTATCTGTGAACAATATACGTACTCCAGAACCATCTCATGTGTAAAAGCAACCATCACCTCTGGGCATTAGGTATCAGAGGCCACATTTTTAAAGGGCCCTGAAAAATGTGCATTGTTGGCAGATATGCACAAATGTGCCCTTCCTTTTTACAACTGCAAGTTCTTTCACATTTATGCTACTGTTGGAGCCAGAGACACTTTGGGACCATTGCCATGATTTATCGCAGCTTGCATGCTAGATTGCTAGTATTACTAAGCATAGCATCCCTGCATGGCTGCACTCAGCATGAGATTGCCACCCATGCACACAGAATGCTGACAATAGCATTTCCACTGGTGTAGGGATTTTATTTCTGCACCAGCAAGTTATGCACAGTGACATGACAGGCCTTCTGGGCCCCAACTCTGTTTGAGATGCTGGTTCAGTCCTTATCCAGAAAGCAGTACATGTTAGAGCATTATGGAAGCACACGTATGCAATGTAAAGTCTTTTTAAGGGGCTGTTACTTCATTAGTAACTTTGGAAATATTTGTATGTTGGGTACTATGTTGCAAAAGGGGAATGTAAACTTTTGTGTGACAGCAGCAGTCTTGCTTGTAGTAAAGTATATTATAAAATGGGTAAGAAATGTCCTGCATCTTGATTGATTAAAATTATTCTGAAGCCATGTGTTAACAGAGCCACAAACAACAGTTTCAGACTTCTTTGTGCACCCAGCGCACAGCAGATTAATGTATCAATACCTCCCAGAACAATTGTTCACTCATCCCCAATTGCCATTACACGTTTGTCCACCACCATTGTCCACTTAAAAACTTCAACTATGGCCTAAAAATAAAGCTCCCTTTAATAAAAAAAATATATAATGCTTTCCCTTAAAACCCCCTCCTTACACATATACAAATTAAAAATCAAGTATTACTCATAGTTTTAATTGTTGGGGTTCCTTTGCTGACCATGACAATCGATTTCTTATCCTACCCAACTTACGGAGATATCTCTGCTGCTTTTCTTGCCACAATCTACAACTGAGGATCTGGCTACATAACAGGCCTTCTGTTGTGTGTGTTGGTGTGGGGGTGGGAGGGAGGGATGATTCTGTTAGTTGAATTCTAGCATCCCTTGATAAACAGGCACTCCATCTATTGAATGTGTGGAAAGACAGATGATTGACATGGTGGAGGGATTACTTTTTGCAAGTTACTTTTAACAAAAGGTGGAACAAGTGGGAGTTTGATCTGGGGCAAGTGCATATAACAAATCTAAAAAGACTAAAAGTTGTGGTACAAAAACAAAAACAAAACAAAACAAAAAAAGGCCACAAAACAGCAAGGGGAAACACAACAAGAAGCATCTGAAATGACAGCAGATAAAGAAGACTCAGACCCAACTGGTGGCCTAGGAAACTCAGAATAGGAACAAGAACCATTTCCTGACCCAGGACAACTGTCAAAGGAAGAGGAGGGTGATGATATGAAAGCAGCCCACAGTAGTCCACCTATTAGGCAACAGCCTAGAGTGCCAGTAAGAAAGACCAAACCAGTGATGTAGGTGGTGTGGGTCTTCTTTAGCATGGATAAAGAACCATGGATACATGTAGTGTGTCACTGGTGTAAAGACAGGCTGAATCTGGGTAAGGAGGGAACATGGCTGGGAACATCTGCTATGAAAAGGTTGAAGTCCCACAGATGTCACTGTGAGAAGGTATGCCAATGCACAGCTTCAGCAGTAGCACTAGGCAGTGAAGCTGATGATAATGATAATGATGGCTGTGGGAGGAGAACTTTAGGACACCTGGTATATTGCAGGTGGAAGAAAGTCTTTCAAGTGGTAGCTGAAGCATGACTCCAACATCTTCCGTTCATCAGTTCTTTTAGCTCACTGACTCACACACCCTCAAGGGGCTGCAAATCCCCAACCGCTTTCGCCCCCAAGGGTGGCAAAAATAGTAGCCAACAGTCATATGCAAGGGAAAAAAAAACACTCAGCTCTCACTGGTCCAGTCCCTGGAAATGGGCTAGAAATATAAAGCAAACAGACGAGAGGCAGAAACGTTAACAAGAGCAATTGTGGAAATGCTAGCCACCAGCTGGCTGCTATTCTCCTTTGTGAGCAACGTTGGTTTTCTATCACTGATGTAAGTTGCTGTGCCAAAGTATCAAGTGCCCAGTCATACTTACTTTTCCACAGTGGCTCTTCCTGACTTGTATCAGTGCCTATAAGACTATGTCACATGCCTTGAAAGCATAGTTTGTTCCAGCCTTTCAAATCACCATTGACATGGTGACCAGTGGTCAGACTTCTGATTACATGGCAATGACTGCCCATTGGATCAGTTTCCCTCTTCATTTCCCTCTTCTTTCTCCTCCTCCTCCTCTGGGTTAAGTGCCAGCAGCAGCAGCAGTAGTTGCAAGTCACCGGTGCCCCCGCCCGCCAATCTCTGCAAGCAGGCAGCTTTATGTATTGCTGTCACTGACAATAACCATCATTCAAAGAAATTGTCACACTTCTTTCAGCAGAAATTTGATGAGTGGCTGACACCACACTCATTCACAATAGATTTTATAGTACCAGATAATGCAAAGAACATTGTAAAGGCAGTTGAGGATGGGGATTATACACATGTTCCATGTTTTGCTCACTGTATAAATGTGGTAGTTCAGGGAATCCTAGATGAGGAAGTCAGCACTGTGCAGGCATGTGTAGGTCTAACCCAAAAAGTTTGTGATCATTTTAGCCATTCTGTAAAGGCACAGAAGCTATTATGAAACATTCATTCATTCAGCAGTGGAACCACCTTCCCCTCCACCACCTGAAACAGAATGTAGCAACTAGTTTAAATTATGCCTATTACATGATGGAATGGCTGCTAGAATAGCAGAAGACTATCCACCAGTATGCCATACAGCATGGTATTGGCAAGGGAAAAGTAAATATCAGCCCAGATCAGTGCACTTGATGTAGACCCTCTGCACTGTGCTGAAACTTTTAGAGGAGGCCGCAAGGGTGGCTAATGCTGATGCTGCAGGTCTAAGCCAGGTAAACCCCATAGTTGCCCTCACTGACCTGCGACTTCTTCATATGAAAACTCAGTATGAGGAAAAGGAGGGTAATACCACTGCTGTCAGTCTAGTAGAAGGGGTATGATCACATTTCTGAAATGACACATGCATTTCACTAATGCGTACAGATGACCACCACATCCTGGCCACTGTCTTGGACCCTTGGTTCAAAGATACATTTGAGACATTCTTTGAAGCACAAGAATGAGGTATGGATCTGCAGTCCTAAAAAGCCTTGCTTATACATCTGGTATCCGTGCGTATGTCACAAAACAAGAAGAGGAACACAAATAGAGCAGAACGATCCCTTGTTGCAATCACAGTAACAGGCCAGGTGGAGGAGACAGAAGAAGGAAGATCCTGGTGTGTTTCTACTGCTACTGAACATCACAGGAGTCACTTATTTATGTCTCCAAGTCAGTCTGCTGCAAGTGCCACTGTTGCAAACCCCCAAAAGATGGTAGTTGATAACAAACCACTATGGGAACAATTGTATGACTATGGCTTTATAAAAAAGCACAGCAAGTCACTTTCAGGCACAGTGATGTCTAAGATGCCAGCCAGCAAAATGGTGCACGATTATGCCATCAGCAGAAGGAGATGAGCCTCTAGTGTACTGGCACCAAAAAAATGGCCATTGGGCTGTTGAATGCCTCAGTTGCCTGCCTGCAAGTATGTACTCAGAGAAGATTTTCAGTCCTGCAGGCAATATGAAAACATGTCTTTCAACCCAAAATGTAGAGATGATCACTTTTTTTAACAACTAACCTGCCCTTTTTTTCCAAAGCTCATTTTGCTGTGGTTTATGGATGATCAGTCTCCTGCACTTTAAGCTGGGCTAACAGATGAAGATGATATGGTGGATGGGGAGGGCATGTGTGTCTCTAAGTTTGTTTTGGAACCAGTAGTCTAGACACACTGTGGGACGTTGCACGTTTGTCTTCACTCACTCTTGTTTTGATTGTTTGCCCAATTTTTGCCAGGCCTGCACAGGCTGATTTAATATTTTGGGGGGCAACATTGACCATGAAACCAGCGAATACAACACTTAGGCATGGCATAACCAGAAGCCTCATGCATGTGTGACATTGCCCCAATTGGCACACAATTTTTGGAACCAGTAACCCACACTGTGGGATGCTGCACTCTTGTCTTCAGTCTTCAACGGATTAATGTTTGCTCAATTCTTGGCAGACTTACACAAGCAGAATTAATTTCTGGGGCAATGTTGCCCATGAAGCCAGTGTGTACAACACTTAGCCATGGCATAACAGGAAGCCTTGCCCATTTGTGTCACTGTACCAACAAGTGCACACTTTTTGAAACCAGTAGCCCACACTGTGGGATGGTGGGCTGTTGTCTTCACTCAGTCTTCTTCAGATTACTGTTTGCTCAATTTTTGCCAGGCCTGCATGGGTCGAATTAATTTTTGGGATGATTTTGCCCATGAAATGAGCGTGTACAACACTTAGCCATGGCAAAACTGGAATCCAATTTTTGGAACCAATATGTTCACAATTGGGTAGGGGAGTGAACACTTTTTGAAGTATGTCTAGCACCACATCAAAAGTTTTGCTGCGTCACATTAGGCGCCTGTTATTTGCAGTGGGATGGCGTATGTGTGGGTATGGACTCTTAAGATGAACTCACGTGGGTTTAGGGAGGCAGGTTTCAGTCAGGACAAGAAAATCAAGTTTGTTAAAGGCTGTGGTGATTTAGTCACTGCTGAACATTCCAGGCATATTGTTGTTACATATTTCTGTTGTTTTGTTATAAATAAATTCCCAAACAGTCCAGGAGAATGAGCTTCAACAGAGGGATACATAGTTTACTGAAAAGGACACAGGAAAGAGAGAATGTATTGCAAAATATTTGACATTCCTCTGTGACCTGAGAACAAGCTGCTGACAGGAACTTGAAAATTACATTTCAAAGAGGCTTGGGGTAGTTGATCAAAGGAAGAGAATCATAAATGGTCAGGGGATAGAAAACATCTCCTATGATCATAAACTCTTCCACTTCAAAGCAAAGGTATTTCCAGGAACTGTCATGGTGTATTTACATTCGTAATGAGTGGCAGGAAGCTGGGCTGTGAGGGGACACCTGGAGTATTACTAATGATGATTCCTTCAAAGTTTGGGAAAGAGCAAGAGAGACCCTTGTAGGCCTAAAAGATAAGGCCACCAGCTATAACCCAGAGAGGGTTGTTAGAGACTGCATGAACCAGGCCTATAAAAGGCCATCCAAACAGAAGCTCAGTGCATTTTGGCATTGCATTGCATTTTTGGACACTCTTCTGACACACAAGAGAAGCCAGACTGTAGACCAGTGGCTACAGAAACATTGAAACTCTAGCAGAAGCTCATTTATTTTTCTGTATGATGCACAGACAGGGTAGAAACTAGACAGTTAAAACTTCACAGTGCATTTTTGGTATACATTTTTCAACTTTTGTTTTTTTATTCTGTGACTAGATTTCTTAAATCTTTTGTTTGTAAAGTTTGTATGATAATTATTTAAGTAATTTTAATAAAAGCACGTTGCTTTAAAATTGCCTGTGAATGATTTGTGTGTCTGTAAAAAGGTGGAAGGTTTATTCAGTTCTGAGATCAGCCTGTAATTACTAAAGCACTATGATTCGCTACCAAGACTAGAATCCTGAAAGGGAAGTCTGGGGCCCAAGTAGGGGAGATACTTAGGTCTTGGGAAGGTCTGTAAGGGAAACTAGGTCGCTGTACCACCCATGGGAGAAGATACAATCAGGGTTATGGGAGCCAGTCCTGAAGGACTCATAATGCCTTGGGTCTTCCCCCCAGTACTGAACCAAGGAGAGTTCGACTCTGGCTACAGACTTGAGACTGTATTTTACCCTTACCCAGATTTTAAAGAGGATGCCCTGGGACCTTGTGGCGAGTGTTCAGTTGCAAATGCAGTGAGCATTAAAGGAGGACACAAGGAGGGTATTCGCCTGGATTAAACTCTTAATTCCACCTGGTGACCTGCCTGCGCTGGAACATGCCTTTGTCACATCAAGGCTAGACTGCTATAATGTTCTTTACTTCAGGGTTAGTGGAGGGAACTTCCATCAACTGCAGCTGGTGCAGAACGCAGCAGCCAGGTTGCTGATGGGCCTTCCCAGGTCCTGTCATGTGACCCTATTCCTGTGTGATCTGCACTGGCTGCCTGTTAGATACAGGATCATCCTCAAGGTGGGCTTGCTCACCTATAAGGCCCTATACAGCTCAGGCCCTGGCTACCTGCGTGACCTCTTGACCACTGCCCTCCTGGTGCGCTTGCTCTGCTTCTCGACTGAGGGGCTCCTGGCAGTTCCAAGGGCCAGGCTGAAAACCTCGGGAGACTGTGCATTTGAGATGACTGGCCCGTCCCTCTGGAACTCGCTTCCCAGATGACTGAAGGAGGTCCTGTCGGTGGAAGTTTTTTAGAGACCTCTCCAGGCACACCTTTTTAAAAAGCCTTTTTAAACTAGCTGTAGTACTGATTTCATTATTATTTATTTCTGATTTTAAACTGGTGATTGTTACCAACCCCTGTATTTTCTTGTATGTAAAGTGTAAATGAGTATGTTCTTGCTCCTCTCTGTAAAGTGCCCAGAGCCTCCAGGATTGGGCACTGGATAAATAAAAGTTTACTTACTTACTTACAAGTGGAGGACAGAGTTGGAAGGTAAGTCCATGAGAAGCCAGGCGATGAGCTGGGGGAGCCGGTAAGGAGGAGGGTTCAGCAAGTGAAAGGAGAGGATAAAGGTACCATGGTATCCAGCTCAACCTAACCTAGGTAGAGGAAGTGATGGTCTCTGTACATCTCTAGGGTGTGTGCGCAACCAGTAACAAAACAAAACCTGCATAGTGGTAGCACAGACCAAGGAGCACAAAGTATGAGGATAACCAAAATATTTTCAGCATGTCCTGAACCACTTCAGTGGGATCACAACTGCACTGCTGCATCTTCTTTGACCTTTTGTGCATATACTGAATTTTGCATGTTTTCCTTGGTGAAACACTCTTGGCACACTCTAACAGAAGCCGATCACAATGTGAACTTCTGGTAATCACCTGGTATATTCGGGGCTAATGAAATTAAGAAGATCCAACACAGGCAAGGTGTTACCTATTCTGCTAAATAAAGAAAACAGGACTCTGGTAAGAACATTTTCTTTGGTGTTGTTAATTATGCTCCTTGGCTCGTGTTGCCGCTGGGCAGGGTTTGTTTTGACCCGTTCCATTTCCATTAGCACAGGACTTTGTGACTGCACTTGTATATAACATACTAGGGCAAAAGTAAGGTGGCAGTTGCCATGTGGCTATTGCAACATTTAGCAACAGTCTGTTGCGTCTATGAGGGGGGCTGGTGATGTCATGTGGTACCCACTGTGTCAATGCCACTCCTGCAGCCTGCCAAAGGAGATACTTATGTAGCAAGTACAGCAGTGCTGCCCCCTCCAGTCCATAGAATGAGGATGCAGTCTCCATAGTACAGAAACAAGCGAGTTTACACACTAAAATATTTCTCCAGTGCTACCTAAATGAACAGATTTTTCCCAATCAGAAAATGGTGTTGGGCTGCATTTCCATGGGCTGACTTTATTTTCATTTTGTTGCGTAACCTCCTTCACTGCCAATGGGAGTGTGCTTGAAATATTTCTTTAAATTTAGGTGAATAAAGTTTTAACCGTTCTTGATTTCTTCCTATATAGTGTATAATGGACCAGTTTCATTCCTTATCCTACAGTGTCATCTTGTGGCCATTGTTTCCCTCCCATTTAAAAGAAAATCACATTGAATAAAACTGTATACTTATTTTACTTATTTAATCCATTTCTATTCTATGGAGTTACTGATTTAGTATTATATTCATGTTATATGACCTCCTATGGATGTACAGTAACTGATATTGCATTAAAAAGTGCCAGAAACATCAAGTTGAAGTTCAGGGCATACTGCGTGAATCCAGAGGCACTTAAGGGGTTAACTGGTAAGTCCATGAGAGGTTGGTAATGAGGCTAGGGAGATGCTGCAAGGACCAGTGGATGAAAGTCATGAGACTCAAGGGATGGAAAGCTTCAGACATTATCAAAGTAATTGCATCTCCCACAGCTGTGTCCCATGGAGGATGTCAGCCATGGGGGAGTTTGGGACATGCCTTGAACAGTGCACTCTGAAAAGTGTTAGAGTGCAGGACGGACAGATCAACCAGATATATTTAAGCAATAAGGCATGATTGGGTATGTGTTATTGGCATGACTGGGTGTCATACATAGAATAAAGTATGGAGTGGTGTAATAAGATGTTTACACACACCAGAGGGGTTACATGCTACATAAACCCCGAGAGTGATGCTCAAGTGGTTTGTGCAAGCATCTAACCCTAAGGGTGTGTGTAAGCTCGAAAAGGGTGTGTGTAAACTTTGAGTTTACACACACACACACACCACTCCATATTTTATATAATTGCTGGATTTTTATTTTTCACCATAGCAATTATATAAAATAAAAAAGTTCCTGTGCAGCCGCGGTCCGCTTGGGTTTGATTATGCGGTCCGCGGTCAGTTTTATTTATTTATTTAAACTGTTTTCATACACTTATTTGTGCCTGGAGCTGAAATGTTTATTTTTTTATGTAAAATTCCCAGTTTTTGTTTCTGTAGTGACTTACCACCGAGTCCGAGTGTTGGTTCCATGTCTGAGGGAAAGACGAGGAGCCAGCAATCCTTGAAAAAGAGTTGCGGTGGGCGGATACACAGAAGGAGGAAAACCATGCATGTGTTTGGCACAATAAATGCTCCTTTATTATGGCAAACAACACCACAGTTTTTCTATGGGGAAAAATGAAGACCCATTAATTTTTGTGGAATAACTGCACACCTCAGGAAGTGACACCTGAGGTAAAGCCGAGAGGTTTATGCACCCGAGAAGTGTCATTATCTCTCAAAGTATGCACACCCTGGAATTCCTTATTGTGATTGTAAAATGGTTTCCCTGATTTTTTTATTTTAGGACCAAGTAATGAGGTTCAGAAAGTTAAGCATTTCTGACCTGTTCTGTTGTGCTGGGATATCTGCACGGTCATGTAATTGGATTCCACCTATTACAGTACAGTATTTCTCTTACCCATTTAATAATATAACATTATTTTATTTATTTCAGATTCGGATTAATACCTTTGAGCAAAGATGGCTCTTTTACAAAGGTTCGAAGTCAAAAGAAGCAAGACACCACATAAGTCAAGTACATAGGGTAGAAAATAATGACACATATTACGGTATCAAATATGCATAATAGACAAGGAGTTTTGGTTAAGTAAGTGGAAATGATATGAACTTCACCATTACAAGATTATGCATTAAAAACTTTGTTAACACGGTTTGATTACTAAGTGCAAAGTAATAATGCAGTAGCAGGCAAAGAGGGCTTTGTCTGGGGAGGATGTAGAGGAGGGGTGAGAGGGGAAGGAGGTAGGTAGATAGGTGTTGGGGGGGGGGAGCAATCATGGCATGGGGCAAGGAACAGAACACTGGTTCGTAAAACTTTTTTTTTTTGAAAATCTGTTAATTGAGGGTAGTCTCGCTATATTCTGTGGGTGTGGGCAATCAGTCATGAGAGATCCCCTGTTGAATTTTGGTGCTGTCCCTGCAGGCTGCAGGTAATCCATTGTCTTCTAAAATGGGCTTTAAAAAGTACAGTGACCAAACTGTATATGGAAATGTTTTGAATGTTGAATGTAAAGGGTCTGACCTTGAACATGTTCCACGGGTTCCTTTTCACTGTGACTGTGATGAGAATTGTTTTTCATGAATTTTTCTTTCAGGTGTGTTTTTTTTTTCATTGGATTCATAGGATCTATAATGTTAGCCATTATTGACCTGAATCACTGTGTTACACTGCGACCGAAAAGACAGTGACCGCTATGACCTCATCCAGTCCCAGTAGCGGCTCTAGCCACAAATGGTTACCAGGGCACAGCTGGGGCACAACAGAGGGCAGCCAGGGCACTGATATATTGTTACTATGGGGGAAGCTTTGCACCATATGGGGCACCAACTGGGGCACAGCATTTTTTTATCGGGGCACGTGCCCTGGCGTGTCCTGGTGTAGAGCCGCCACTGTCCAGTCCCCTTTTAAATAGTTCCACATTGTCACTCTCCACTACTGATGCAGGAAGAGCACTTCATGTCTTTACCCCACGTTGTGAGAACCATGACTCTCTTTGGTTTTTCTTATAGTGTTCTCCTTTCAGTAGGTTATTATGTCCTCTAACTGTTATGGATTCTGGACTTAAGTTTAAACCTGCATATTCCCATAAATCGCTATTATCAAAAGTACTATATGCAAAACACGTATCACCCCTGTTACACCTATACTGGAGGGAGTACAAACCTAAAGCTCTCAGCTGTTCCTCATAAAGTTTGTCATTTAAGTTACTGCAGCTACTAACTTTGTGACTCACCTCTGGACCTATTTGAGCTTTTCCCTGCAAGTCTTACTATTTGGAGCATATGACTGACAGCAATACTCCAGGTGGGGATGAACGAGGGACACATAATAGGGCAATATAACATCACTACTTCTACTCCTGATGTTTCTTCTAATTGAAGCTAATACAGTATCCTGTATCTAGTCCTAGCAATATTAGAGCAATGCTTGTTAAAGCTTAAATTATGGGTGACAAGAACATCCAGGTCTTTTTCTTCCTCACTTGTTGCTAACTGCACTCCATCTATATGGTATTTAAATTGTGGGTTCCTCTTACCAAAATGCATAATTTTACATTTATTTAAATTAAATCTTAATTTCTTAACCCTAGCAATATCTGATATTTTATTTATGTTTTCCTGTACATACGAACATATGAAACTGCTAGCAGAAAAAGGACATTTGGTCTATCAAGTCTGCTCGATTTTGCAGCTAGCATCCCTACTCTGCAGCTGCACCCCCATCCTACCCCCCCCAAGGCCCTCCCTTTGCCCTATTCCAGCTCCTCTTGAAGCATCCCACTGTTTTACAGGCCACCACCTCTGCCGGTAGTGCATTCCATTCTGCTATCACCCTTTCTGTAAAGAAATGCCTCCTCATTTCCCTCCTAAACCTTCCACCCTCCAATCTCATGTCATGACCCCTGGTGTCTCTCCCCACCCTTCCCTTGAACAGTCCCTCTGTGCCTACCCTGTATAGTCCTATCATGTACTTAAAGGTCTCCGTTGTATCCCCCCTGTTTCTCCTCTCCTCCAGAAAGTACATGTTCAACTCCCTCAGTCTAACCTCATATAATAACTCATCCAGACCCAGCACTATCTTTGTTGCTCTGCATTGCACCCCTTCCAGCAATCTAATGTCCCTCTTTAGGTAAGGGTGCCAAAACTGAATGCAGTACTCCTGGTGGGGTCTGACCAGTGATCTGTATAATGGTAGAATCACCTCTCTCCTCCCGGGTTATACCCCTTGCAGTAGATGCACTGCATCATCATCATTCATTACTAAGGATCCAATTTTCAAGTCATCTGCGAATTTGACTACACATGAATGAATGAATTATTCTTACATGTAATAGACTTTACTAGAATATTAAACAACACCAGTCCCAGAACAGACCCTGTGGAACTCCATTTGACACTCTAGCCCTGCTGGAAAGGTGTTCCTTTATGCTGACTCTTGTTTTTTTTCCATCCTAGCCAGTTTGTTATCCATGCAATTACAGTGTCATCTAACCCAGTTTCTGTTAATGATTTAACTAGGTCTCCATGGGATATGCAATAATTTTCTGAAGTCCATATACAACACATCCACCGGTATATCTTGTTTGAGTGCCCTATTTATTGTTTCAAAAAGGTATAATACATTTGTGAGACATGTTCTCCCTTTTTTGAGACTGTGCTGGGATGGGTCTGCAAGTCCATTAGTTTCTAAGTGGTTTCAATTTCCTCCGTAATGATGGCCTCCATAACTTTGCCCAATCCGGATGTAAGGCTTATAGGCCTGTAGTTCCTGTAATCAGATTTGTCACCCATCTTGTGAAGAGGTCTAATTGTTGCAATAGTCCAATCATCAGGGACAACTCCATCATCTATAGATTTTTTGAATATCTCCCTCAGGGGTAAACTAATCGCATTGGCCAGCTCTTTTAATAGCCTCAGATGTAAACCACCTAGTGACTTGTTCGGATCCAATTTTAACAATCTCTTCTTTATACTGCTGGAGGTTACTCTAATATGATGTATGGGAGAGGCTTATTATTATCAAAAACCAGCCAGATTGTAGCCTTGAATACCATCGCTATAACATCAAAGTGTTGTTAACCCTTCTTGAGTATGTCATAGCAATAGGATTACAAAATGGAACACTAGCAGAAGGCAACAGTCTTTAGCGAGAATGCCAATTGCTGGCCCCTGCAAGCTGCTCAAATGGGAATTCTGTTCTGATAGTTAGAGCTTGAAGGGAACTAACGATTGTGATGGCATCCACCACAGATCTTTATCATTGAGGGGGACTGTTTGAATTGTATGAATGCTCGATATCCCATACACTATAAAAGGTAATGTATGGGTTTCGATCAGTAACCACGCTGAAATCGCTTCTGGAGGTTACCATGACAACTGAAAACTTCTCAAGCTTTGCTCTCGAGGTTTACAAAGTTGTCATGGTAACCTCTCGCAGCGATTACAGCATGGGTACTGATCGAAACCCATACATTATCTTCTATATTGCTAGGTCTGTCAACCTCAGGAATACTATCAAGTTTATCCTCCCTCTGAAAAATACTTTCAAAAAAGCCAGTAAAGACTCACTGTCGTTTTAATCTGCATGCTTCTTCATTTTTGTTTGAGGTTTACCCACCTTGTGATATGCCTCAGAGCTCTACTCCTTACTAAATTCACATAACGTTCTGAGTAAATCCAAACCCTTTCCTGTGTCTCAAAATGAGGCACTGCATATCCTCCCTGTTTATATCTTTGCTGCAAAAGTAATTTTGCAGTATTCCTTGGTAACATGCCCTGCATTTTATTTTAATTTTACGATTTTTGGCCAGGAAACACACACTAAGCTGAGACTTGTCTCCAGGTATGTCTCGGGAGGACAGAGAAGTTATGTGACTTGCTCATGATCACACGCTATACATGTGGTGGCTGTGGGATTCAAAACTAGTTCTCCAGGTTTGCAGCTTAGTTTTCATAACCACTGTGCCATACTGCCTCCAGACCATTTTTGAATCTTTTAAAAGTAACAACACAATTTTGCTTTTGACATTTAAACAGCCAGTCCCTTGGGATATACTTCAAAGAACTGAATTTAAATTTTCAATGGAGCATGTTAAGGAATGCACAGAGATACAGTGTTGAATTTCAGTTTATGAAGAGTTAGGTTGTTAGATCTGACACTTGATCCAAACCCATGAGACCATGTTAGGGCTAGCTCATTTCCCCCTAGGGTGAGATACAGATGAGGCACACTGATGAGTTCTGTGAAGGATGAAACATGTGTCTGTGTCTTCTGTTCTCAGCCTTTGCAGATTGTATGACAGGCCGTTTAGCAACATGCATTTCTGCTTAAAGCAGAACCAGCCTACATTTTCATGGTGATTTGTATATCTATGCACATTTATACAATCAGGGTGAGCAAATAACTCATTGAAAAAAAAAACATGTATTCTCACTGCAGTGGAATAACTACTGTGATGACATCACCACAGTGAAAATAAAATGGATTTATTTTCACTGTGGTGATGTCACCTGCATTTATTTTCACTGTGGTTCATAGGTTCACAGGTATGTTCAAGTTCAGTGAGCCTAGGCCCTTAGATGAACTTGCCACCCAACTCATGGGTGGTAGGCACATGTATTATCTCCCGAGCAGTTATCCAATTTTTGTTTAAATATTGTTATATTTCTACTTTCTACTATTTCTTTCGGTAGTGCATTCCATTGTGCTATCACTCTTTGTGTAAAGAATTTACTCCTTGTAACTGTTAAGTTATTTTCTGCCATTAATTTCTCTGAATGTGATCTAGTAGCTGTATTACCTTGTGCTTCCTTAATCCAAGGGTTTCCATCATAGATGAATTATTAATACATTTGTAGATGAGACAAAGGTCTCCCCTGTATCTTCTATATTGCACTGAATATAATTTCAGGTTACTTAACCTTTGTGTGTATCCCAAATGTTTGATCGTATGTATTTTTTTAGTTAGACGCCTTTGAACTTTTTCTACTAATTTTTGTGTCCTCATATTCTATGGTGCACAAAACTGGGTCCTAATACTTCAAGTGGGGTCTCACCAGGACTGTGTAAAGGGGAATAATAACCTGGTTATCTCTACTTTTTATATTATTTAAAATACAACCAGTTATTCTTTGGCATTTCTTGACAGTTTCATGTGTGTGCCTATCGAATGTAAAATCATTTGAGATAAGAACTCCCAAATCATTTTCTTCTGTAATATCTTGTAGTTTGGTATTATTTATATAATGTTGATACATTCAATTATTTCTACCCAAATGCACGGTTTTACATTTGTCTAGATTAAATTTCGTTTTATTATTTTCTTCCCAAATTTCAAGATTATGCAGATTGTGTTATATTTCTTTGGCCTCAGTTTCTGTTTGTACCAGTCCACCAAGTTTAATATCATCTGCGTATTTGCAGATCCAAACTTTCCCAGGTGTTTGTAGGGTTGAGACCATGATGTTAAATAATATTGGCCCCAGTACTGAGCCCTGTGTGACTCCACTTGTCACATTCCCCCAGTCGGATAGGTTCCCTTTAAAGGATACCCTCTGAGTTCTATTGTCCAGCCAGGTTTCAATCCATCTAGTAATGTTTGTATTGAGTTTGATATTATAAAGTTGTTTCAGGAGTATTGCATATGAGACTTTATCAAAGGCTTTGGTGTAATCGAGAAATATAATATCTACAGGAATATTTTGATCAAGTGCTGCACTAACTGGTTCAAAGAAATTGATTAAGTTGGATAAGCATGATCTTTCAGCTATGAAACCATGTTGTATTGTATCAATTAATCCTGTTACTTCTAGGTGTTTCAATATGTGTTGTTGTAACAATTTCTCCATTATCTTGCCAATAACAGAGGTCACTGTGGTAATGTCATCAAGCCAAAAAACAGCAGAAAACACACTCCTGTTGTATAAATCGGACACATGATGTGCACTCATGTGATATGGAAAATATTTTCACTTCTTTAGAGTGACCTCTGGATAGTCACAAGTGGCGATTCAGAGGTCACTCTAAAGGAGTGAAAATATTTTTCCATATTGCACTCGTGCCCATCATGTATCCCATGAGTGAGCAGAGGCAGGGACGTTCCACCACAGGGACTGGAAACCAAATTGCTTCTGGCTGTATCAGCAGCCGATGGGACAATGCTGGGATCACTGCATCAGCGGCACTCATTGAGGAGGAAGGGAGCGGCTGCATCAGCGGCACTAGGGGAGGAGGACTAATCGGGCCCCAGCACAGGCTTTTTGACTGGTGGTCCAGGCTATAAATAGCCAAGCCAGGCCACAAAGGCAAGTGCACCAGAGGAGCTGTAGTGACTGATGGAGGCTGCATTGGTGGTGAGTGAGCAGTGGACTTTCTGTGGACTGTGGACTTTCTGCCAGAGGGAGTGGCCACTGAATTGCTTCTGGCCACATCTGCAGCCAGTGGTACTATGCCAGGATTGCTGCATCAGTGGTGCTGCTTAAGGAAAAAGAGGGGGCGGTGTCAGCGGCACTGGAGAAGGAAGACCAATTGGTCCCCAGCACAGGTTTTATGACTGGTGGTCTGGGCTATAAATAGCCAAGTCTGGCCACAAAGGCAAGTGCACTGGAGGAGCTGTAGTGTCTATTTTGTCCACGCACACCCTCCCAGGCCTTGACCTCTATTAAATGGTCTTAGAGGAAAGTAAGCTAAGAGGTCATGGCCAGGAGCAGGGCTAACAGGCAGGGTGCTCTGGGTGGGGTTACAAGCTCCGGTACAGCCTGTAAAGTGTTTTGGGATTGTTGTTTTTGCTTTGCTGATGCTTGTCTGGTGACATATGTCCACACTCTGTGGGGGTCCTCTTTGGCAGGTAGCTTGTCCAGCGTGCTTTGGAGGGGTCCAAAATGGGCTCTAGCATGGCTAGGACAATAATGATGGGCAACCGACTTGGAGGGAAATTCAAAATAGGATGGGGACAGGAATGAGGCAAAGTTCCAAAATCACTGTGGCAGGCATCTTTGGAAGGGTGGTGGGGTGTGTAGGGTGTGGGTTGGCCATGGTGCTAGCCTTGGCTTGGAGGATGGGAGAATGCATGGTGTGCCGACAGTTGGCACAACTTAAGGAGGAGGTCCAGTGGTTAAGATGGTCATTGGGTAAGGTAGCGTTGAGGGGAGGTGGGGAAAAAGGAGGATCTGCTGTGGGTGCAAGATGGGGAGAGGGCAGAAGAGGGAATAAAGGTGAAGTCATTGTGGGTCCAGAAGCGGCTCTCAAAATGGGCGGGAGCCATCAGAAGAAGGATGGCATGGGCACAAGGGGCTATGTAAATGGGGAGGAGGGTGTTGGGGTGGGTACCATGGGTAAGAGAGGCACTCCAGTGGGCATGGACAGGGGTGGTCCTGAACATGAAAACGGCCAGGGGACCTGGCAGGCTGTTAGGAGAAAATGGCCGGGGTATGCGCAAAAGAGAGCTGATGGGGGGAGTGAGCCAATGAGGCGAGTCAAGACAGTATGCTTAGAGCATAACAACAGAATTGCACCCCTAGTACAGTTGAACGAAGGAAAGGGTGATAAACCTGGAGCAGAGGAGACTCCAGGAGGGACAGAACATTGGGCATGGCAGAAGTCTTTGTAGTCAGGAGCAGTGGGGTTATTCCCTTGCACTGGGACTCAATGGGGGCAGGGGAGCAGGTAATAGAGGATGCGTGAGTGCGGAAGAGAGGGAGAGGAGGGCTAGGAGCTAGGGCACCGGGGGTAAGGGAAGAGTCAGGGTCAGCATAGGTGGGGGAGCTTGGAGTAGGGAGTTCCCCGGAAGGGTGGAGGAGGACCAAGTGGGGGAAGAGGGTGTAGTACAAGGGGACAGGGACAAACAGGATGCAGCGAGGGGAGAGTGATATGAAGGAGGATGACGAGGGGGAAAACATGTCTCTGTGACGGGGGGTCGCTTTGTTCCTGGGGATGCTACGTGATGGACCGGAGTGACATAGGAGGAAGGGAAGGGGCTGGGGATGACAGGTAAGTGAGGAGAAAGAGCTAGAACAGGAGGGACAGGACAACAACTGGCACTCAGATGGGGGGTGTGGCCAGGGAAGCTGATGAGTTAGGGGGTGGGAAAGGGGAACAACTGAGATAGGGAGTAGGCCTAAGGGAAAGGAGGTGGTAAGAGTGCTCCTGTTGGGTGCCTCTATGATTGAGGTATTAAGTGGGAAGGGCGGGGGAAGGGGACACCCTGTGGTGTCAGGGTCAAGAGTACATCTGGCTTGGCTGTGCATGAGGCCAAGCACTTGGTCTATGTTCTGGTGAAGGATTGTAAAGGAGCCCATGATATATTAGTGCACCTGGGCACAAATGATATAGAGGGAAACTGTGTGCTGGAGATTCAGGCTAGGTTCTGGGAGCTAGCCAGGGTCTGTCATGGTGTTGGGTGCTCAGTCTCCTTCTCAGAGATCCTACCAGTACCTAGAGCCAGTGCTGGGAATTTAAATTAGGGAAGTAAATGAATGGCTCAGGAAGTGGTGTGAGGCCAAGGGATATGGGTTGGTGGCGGACTGGGGTGCAACCTGGGAAGACAAAGAGCTGTATGCAAGGGACAAGCTCCACCTCAGCTCAGGGGGAAGGAGGTTTTGAAACAAAGATTGGCCAGATTCATCCAAGCTAGATGGGGTTTAAATTTGTGGGGGGGGTGGGGTTTCAGGTGGACCCTAGCATGCCCATCCAGGATGGTCATGGCCTTCTCCCCCAAGTGAGAAGGAAGAAGTACAGACCAGGAGCACCCATTTGTGCCTGAGGGGGCTCTAGCAGGCAGCTACCTGGGAGCTCTCTGGGCAGGGGGAAGAGGGAGATAGGGGACGTGTTGGAGGGTGGTCCTGATTAACGCCAGGAGCATGGGGAACAAGATGCCCGAGCTTCAGGCACTGTTATTGGAGGGTGAAGTGGATGTGGTGACTATCACTGAAACTTGGGCCACTCCTGGGCATGACTGGGACCTAAACCTAATAGGGTACACCACATTCAGAAAAGACAGGGTCGTGGGCAGGGGAGAGGGAATAGCATTTATCATTAAAGATGGCATAGGGATAAGCAGGGTTGTGGAAGTGGAGGGGCACATGAAAACTTTATGGGTCATCTTGTAGGCTTATGGGGAAGAGGGGAAAGATGGGGGTGGTATATAGGCACCTTTGCAGGTGGAGGACCTGGAAGAAGGCCTAGTGGCAAATCTTAGGGACCACTGTGGTCAGGGAGAGGGCAGAACGGTGGTGCTGGGGGACCTAAATATGCCAGGAACTGACTGGAGAACTATGGCGTCTTCATTGGCCAGGGAGCAGTGTCTGCTGGACATCTTCCAGGATGCGTTCCTTGCCCAGCTGGTAAACTGACCCAATGGGGGAGGATTACTTCCTGGATGTGGTCCTGTCAGACTGCAATCTCATCAGGGATCTAGTAGAAGGGGACCCACTGGCGGGTAGTGATCATGCCACAGTCTGGTTCTCCCTGGACATGGGGGGGAGAGTAGATTGCATGAAAATGATGGTAGTTGACTTTAGGGGTGCCGACTTCAAGGGTATGGAGCAGATCCTTAAGGGCTACTTAGTAGGGATCAGGCCAGGTATGGACACTGAGAGCCAGTGGGAAATTATTAAAAAGGGGCTCCTGGAAACTACCAAGGCCTGCATGAAGGAGTGACATAAATTTGGTAGAACCAGGAAGCCAAGCTGTTGGACAAGGGAGGTCCAGGATGTGGTAAGGGGGAAAAAAGGCTACTTACAGCCGATATAGGCATTCACGTGGGGTTATAGACAAGGGGGAGTATGATATGATCACCAAGAAGGTTACCAGGGTGTTGAGGTCGGCCAAGGTGAGGATGGAGTGGAGGTTGGCTCAGGAGATTAGGATAGGTGAAAAAGGGTTCTTCAGGTATATCAGGGAAAGGGGGAAAGGAGGAAAGGGAAGGGAAAGGGGCAGATTAGTAGACTGAGGTCAGGGAGTGAGTGGGTGGAAGAGGCAGGCGAGCAGGCGGAGGTCCTAAATGACTACTTTGCCTCAGTCTTCACTAGGGAGGATGGTGGGAGGGCACCACATGGGAAGGGCAGGGTGGACCGTCTGATGGGGGGTGCCATGGATGTTGAAATCCCATTGGTAGGGTATGGGAAGCCCTCAAGGCCCTAAGAGCGGAGAAGGCACTGGGCCCAGATGGTCTGCATCCCAGTGTGCTAAAGGAACTGGCAGATGTCCTGACCACACCTCTGGGGAACCTCTTTAACTCCTTCCTTCAGTCAGGATGGGTCCCTCAGGATTAGAGGATGGCTCACATCATGCCTATCCACAAGGGCGGCTCATGAGAAGAGCTGGGAAACTACAGGCTGGTAAGCCTGATGTCGGTGGTGGACAAAGTGATGGAGGTCATCTTAAAAGAGAGGCTGGAGGTGTTTTTGGAGGCACAGGGCCACCTGGATGATCGCCAGCATGGCTTTGTTCAGGGCAGATCGTTTCAGACCAATCTTGTGGAGTTCTACGATTGGGTGACAAGAGTGCAGGACCAGGGCAAGCCAGTGGATGTCCTCTTTCTAGACTTCAGCAAGGCGCTTGACTTAGTGTCACATCCTGAGCTGTTGGAGAAGCTGAGGGAAATGGGGGTGGGGTACAGATGGTCAGGTGGCTAGGGAACTGGCTAGTAGGGCGTTTTCAGAAGGTGGTGGTCAGGGGGAGGTTTCATCTCCCAGGAGGGTCATTAGCAGGATCCCACAGGGATCGGTGCTGGATCCACTCCTGTTTAAGGCTTATATCTCAGACATCAGAAATTGTTTCAGGAGTGAGATGAGCCTCTTTGCCAATGACATGAAGCTGGGAATGATGGTGGATGGGAAGGGAGGGTAGGTTAGCCCTACAGTGGGACCTGGAGATGCTGGAGGGGTGGTCATGCACCTGGAAACTGAAGTTTAATACTGAGAAATGCAGGGTTCTCCTCCTGGGGGCCAGGAACCCAGCTCATGTGTACACCTTGGGAGGGGAGACACTGCAGGCTTTGAGGGGGGAGAAGGACCTCGGGTTGGTTGTGGATGCCAAAATGAACAACTCAGTGCAGTATAGAAGGGCTGCAGCCAAAGCATATAAAATGTTGGAGTGCACAGCCATGGGGGATAACCTCAAGAAACTGGGAGGTGCTTCCCCTGCTGTATAATTGCCTGGTTAGACCGCACCTTGAATACTGTATGCAGTTTTGGCATCCATACTTAAAAAGGGATATTGCACTCCTGAAAAGGGTTCAGAAGAGGGCAACCAGAATGATACAGGGTCTGGGGGAGAAGTCCTATGGGGAGAGACTCGAGGAGTGCAACCTGTCATCCCTGGAGGAGAGGAAGGAAAGAGGGGATATGATTGAGGTCCTCAAATATCTCAAGGGGTAAATAGGGTAAGCCAGGATATGGTGTTCCAGCTGAGGAAGCGGGGGCCACCAGGGGCACCCAATGAGGCTGGTTGGTGGGAGACTCAGGGGGGAGACAAGGAGAGATGCTACTCCACTGAGAGGGTGGTGGAAACCTGGAATGCTCTGCCTGTGGAACTGGTGGCTGTAGACACTGGGGGGGAAGGTTCAAGAGGGGCTGGGATAGGTATAGGGGAGGGTGCATCTCAGAAATGCCAGCACTGGAGGGGGAACCCAGTCAGGGGATGGAGGTAGGGGACCCTGTGGGAAGGATGCAATGATGCCCTGAACGGGCAGTGATTCCTGAGCAGACTCGATAGACCATAGGGCCTACTCTGCTGGCTTCTTAGTATGTTAGTATGTTAATATTTTGGAAAAACCTCAATAAACTAGTCTACTGCATACCTAAGAAGAGAACATTGTAAAAACTGTTGCTCATCTCTGCTGGAGGCTCAGGTTATGAAGCGGGTGTGGAATAATCTGCTTTGTGATCTTTATTAAAAATAGCAAGGAAGACAAACTCCTTAATGTTCACACAAACTTTACGGTATGGAGCATAAGAATTGCTAGAGGATCAGGGACATTTTGTTGACAAACCTGTCTAATGCTGGTTAGAAACACTGCACTAAACCAAACAAACTGTCTATGAGCAAAAAATCTAGACATGAGTTATTGACCCATGCTCTTCAGCCTTCATTGAGCTCATAGGACCAGGACAGAATTTACTTAAGCAGGAGATTTTGTTTCCTAGGAGGGAGGGAGGAGGGAGTTCCATACCTCTCAAGTGTCCCTCATTGCGAGTGACATCCCTCGTTTTGCCCCTTAAAATTACTCTGTCCCTCATCCGTCCCTCATGGAAAAGGTGCTGCTCACACAGAGAATGTGCTGTAAATTCAGATTTTAAAGCAGAAACGCTTAATATTCTAAAATACTAAATCCAACATAAACTTTGTACAAGTAAACATTATGGTTTTCACAGTGTTCTGAGCTTGTATCTCCATGTTTGAGGATGTGTCCCTCATTCTAAGGGTCTGTGTCCCTCATTGTGAGTGTCCAAAAATGTCCATGTCCCTCATTTTAGTGACAAAAGGTTGAGAGGTATGGGGAGTTTCGTCAAAAACAACAGGAGTCTCCTGCGTAAAGAGGGAGATATCACATGTATGCCAGGATGTTGTACTGTTCTCCGCAGTAACTTACACTTTAAGATATCAAGTTAAGATATCACCAGGCTGCCTGTAAGAAACTTCATAGAACTCCACCCCTTTTTAAATAGCAGGAGTACCCACTGCTTCCTGTGTCACCCTGCTGCAGACTAGCACTTAAGCTGCATTCTGCCTGAAACCCTCAGTGTTGTAAGGTCTTGTATCATCCAACATGAAGCCTTATCTCTCCATTCTGCTCACCTTTTTCTTGTGGGGTAAGTCATTGTGCATTCTGTTTCTCTAGCTACAGGATTACTCTTTCATTGCATATATGAAGGCACCAAATTATTTTTAAAGAGTATACAAAATTATACATTCTAAGAGGTTTCAAGTAGTGTGCAAATATTTAGATTTTTGTGAATCATTTTGTTTGGGGGAGGGTTAGATATAATTGATGTTTAAAGAAAGCAGAAATTGGTAACTCTGTTTTTGCCTAATATAAATCCTGATATATGAATTCATTGCTTATAAAACTGTAAGTCTTTGATGACGCTGACTTTTATTGCAAGATTCATACCTGAAAGAGACATACAACCATCGTTGCTTCTAACCATTTCTTGTTTTCCCCTTGAAGTGGACCTGTCTAGAAGTCAGAATGATTCAGTATTGCAGACTTCTCTAGTGATGGTACCTGAGGGAGATCCAGTCAAACTGAATGCCACATACACAGCAGCTGGAGCTGTAGCTACTACAATTCTAACCTTTTTCTGGTACAGACAGTATCCTGGCCAATCACTGCAATACCTGCTTCGGGCAGATACGTTTAACAATACTTATAAAGAAGGCAGTGCAGATCCTCGCTTTAACATGAATGTGAATAAGGAAGCGAAGACTATCCAGCTCACTAGACCTGGAGCTCAGATTTCAGACACCGCCGTGTATTTCTGTGCAATGAACCCCACAGTGCTGCAGGGCTATGCTGAGATACCTACAGAAACCCGCTCACATACACCCGCAGCCATCCAGAGCCCCAACTGTGTTTTGTACTAAAGCACATGAGCCCAACAGGAAATTACTTTGATTCAATAATTCTTGCAAAATGTAATGTTACTGACACAGTTCTTAGTTTTAATTTGAAAACATAAATTTCTCAACCCCTGTTAGCTAAATGCAGTCCAGTAATGTTCCTTGCTACATGCACTCTTTGATCCTAACATATGCTGTTTTATCAGTAATTATGTTTTTTTTGTCCTGGTATCAATAGATTTATAAAAGACATAATTAGACATCACACCTGGCCCAAGCACACTGAGTAATTTAACTAATGCATCATTATTGTTGTCTCTGTGGAGTTCAGCTTGTTGATTAACTATAGCAATCTTTACAAACAGGAGTAGATCAAAGCAGTGCTGTGAAGCTGGAATAGAAATTGCAATAGTCAGACTGCTGCATTTAAAGAGCTAGACAGGCAAAGCAACCAGGGTACCAGTGAAACCGCAATACAGAAAAAAAGGTACACTGTACCTGACATCATTACAAAAATGGTTACCTTTATTGAAGAAAGATTCTTCCATAATGAAATCAGCAACACAACTCAGTACCCTCAATCCACCAATATTTCCTTCAGCCACAGCAGCTTTTTCAAGGTATGGTGCCATCTAGTGGATGAAATATTTACACTGTCCTCTCAAGGAGTCCCTGATGCCATTGTGACAATCTTGAAAAAAGTTAGTCTTTAGACATAGTTCATCATATATTTAATACTTTTTTTCTGTAATTATCACCCTTACTTCTTTATTAGTAATGATATTTTCACGTAAACAGGATCTCTGTCCTATCTGTTCTGGCTGCTTCCCTACTCCTGACATCGCATTCTGTTTATGACATCACAGTCTGTTGTTGTGGAGATAATTATGATTCCAGAAATGGAGGATTATGATGTCAGGTATATGCAAGCAGAAAGAGCAGATAAACTGTAAGGGACAGTCATCCTCTTTCATACAACTGTTCTCAGTAATAAAGAAAAAGGGGAAAGAACTACAGGTGTAGAAAATACATGAAACGGAAACTGAATTGTGTCTAAATTTCAAATTTTTTTCAAGTTCTTCTAATGATGTCGGCTGTTAAAGGCATAGTAATCACTGTGATGCATTATCTTACTCAGAGCCTTAAAAAAGTGCAAATACATGCAATCATATTATGTTCAGGATATGTATAGCTCAAAAATACAATAAATATAATAATTTTTAAAGAAATATTAAGAAAAGCATTGCAAACTTGATAATGCATACAGATGTAGATGTGGTCAAAGGTAAAATGCGTCGCAACAGAGTTGCAAGTCAGATGCTTGCCAAAAAAAGGACAGAAAAGAAAAGGTATAAAAAAAGAGAGAAAGGAAAAAGAGGGGAACACGGAAGGAGAATGGGGCAGTGAAAATACAGGAGCAGAATGTAGGGAAAAAGTAAAAATGATGAAAAGAGAGCAGAAAGAGATTGTGCACAAGTGTGTACAATAGATGTTGTAAGACCATACTTATAATACATGACCCTTTCAAACACATTTAGACAGAAACATCATCCATTTCAAGATAAAACCAAATTTTGGAAAATCATGCAATTTTGAAAGTTCAGCAATCATGTAATTATGAAAGATTAACATGTGGGACATACTAAACTGCTAAACATTAATACATCACTGTTGTTTTTTTCTTGTTTTCTTGATCCTGAATTTAAAGGCAACCTACATTGTCAGAAACTGCAATATCAAAAAACAAGGGTCCCCATGTGTATCTAAAGAGCTCCTCACACAGAGGCCAGCCCGGTGGCACTGAGGGTTAAGGTGTCAGATACCACACCTTGCATCACGCTAGTGACCTGGGTTCAAGCTTGAACGCAGATTGCCAGAGGTCAGCGGGGAGGGTGAGGAGCTGATTGAGCTGCCGGCTGGCAGTTCTCCTCCTCAGGAGGGTTCAGAGGAGCTCCTCAGCACTTGGTTGCCTCCTGGTGGAGGCTGGGTGGCAGCACCATGCATGAGGAGCCCTGGCATTAGGCCAGGAGAGGGCAGAGGGGGCCATCCCCAGAGCCGTAAGTATGCATGTGCAGCTTCATGTGCATGCGCAACTGCATTCTGGGGCCTCGGGGTAATGGGTGAAAAAGCAGAAACAGAGGGTGCCATGACAGGATGAACCCTCTGGGCAGGCTCCGGGGTCTGCCGGGGTATGCAGTGTCACAAGATACAACAAGAGCAGCAGTCCACCGTGGGGATAAAAATCAATAAGGAAAAAAAAAGAAGAGCTCCTCACACCACTGTGGAAAAGTTTGAAAAATGTAAAATTTAGACACAAGTACATTTATGACTCACATCTTGTCTTCTGATGAAGATTTCTGTGTAACTCAAAATTTTGTAAATCTCTTGTTGGTTCAATAAAAGGTATCAACTCACCCAATTTTTTCATCGTATCTTTTCTGTAACTCTTCCCCATTTTAATGTTGATTGCGCTCATGCGCAAGAAACATGTTGCGGCAGGTTTCTCCACAAGCAGGTTGTGGAGGTGTGGCACTGTTGTGGCCAATGCCCCCACAGCCTGTAAAGGCTTGTCCTGCTTCCCCCAATGCCATGGCACGGTGCTGCTGACACTAGTTCAGTCAGCGTGCCACCAACTTGTAAAAAAATTTGCCGCTGCAATCAGGGGCCACCTCATTATTGCAGCGTCAGCCATTTGCTGCAATGAGGGAGCGACCCATCATTGCAGGGTGGGATCTTGAAACCCTGGTATTGCTTGTGAACATGGCGGCGGCTTGCCTCTGTGTTCACAAACAATATTGACTTCCTCTGCTGAGGGGGGTGCCCAATTCCCCCTCGGCAGTATATGCCCCCCGACCGTGTTTATTTGCTAACAGGCCCCAACCGCTGCAGTGCCCTAATATATATGTTTCTGATGGGGAGCCTACTCCCGTCAGTATTATGTACTCCCCCCTTTGTTAGGTGCTGATGGGGGTGCCCAATCCCCCATCGGCTACAGCTGCCCCCCCAAAAAGAAAGACTCTGTTTGCATGCTGGGAGCCCACCCCAGTTTGCCATATACCCCTGCAAAATAAAAAAAGGTCCCGCAATGTTTTTTTTTTTTTTGTAACCTGTAAAAAAGGAAACGGTCCCTCGGTGGTCTACCTATCCCCCCTCCCACAACCTGCACCCACCCACTGTGCAACCTGCCTTCCACACACCCCTCACCCCATACTTACCTCCAGAGTCTGGTGCAACGATCTTCGGTGGACCGGGAACACGACTGCCACTCTTCAAAGCTGACCGCGAACCGAGGAAATTCCGGTAAGCTGTATAATGGAATAAATAGGGTTTTTTCAACTTTGATGCATATCTCAGTCATTTTTTGGAATTTTGGCACCAAATTTTCAACATGGGGTTTTTGGGAACCCTCCTCATGAATTCTATCACTGTCATGGCGTTAATCGGCCTCGAAAGGTGATTTCGCCGTCACTGCGTGGAATCACTTTTCAGGACTCGATTAATGACATGACAGTGCCAGTGTTCATGAGGTGGGCTCTCAAAAAGCTATGTTGCAAATTTGGTGGGAAAATCCAAAAAATGACTGTTTTACGAGCGTGCGTTGCACAGTTGTTATGCACGCTCGTAACTTTGTGAAATTTGCAATATTTTCACCCCAGATTTTCAACACTGGCATTTTTTCAGACCTTCCTGTGAACAGTACAACTGCCATTTTTCACACCCTGGCCAAAATGTGTTTTCTCACTTCCAGCGCAGAATAGCATGGTTGGTGTAGGGAATCAGTGTTCCACACAGATTAAAAAACCAACAGTGGCACTGTTCATGAGCAGAGGTCTTAAAATGCCTCTGTTGAAAATTTGGTGATGATACTCCATAAAATGACTGTGTTACGAGCGTGGGTTGTGCAGTTTGCACGCACGCTCATAAGTTCACAAATTTATAATATTTTCACTCCAGATTTTCAACATTGCCATTCTTCTGCACCTACTAATGAACAGTACAGCTGTCATGTTTCACATCCTGGCCAAAATGTGTATTCGCAGTTTCGGTGCAGAATAGTGTGGTCGCTGTGGGAAATCCATGTTCAGGACACATTATGAAAATGACAATGACACTGTTCATTAGCAGAGGTCCTAAAATGCCTATGTTGGAAATTTGGTGACAAAAGTCCAAAAAATGAGTGTGTTATGAGTGTGCATTGCGCAGTTTCCACGCACGGTAGTACCTTTGCAACTTTGCAGTATTTTCACTCCAAATTTTCAGCATTGGCATTTTACCACACCTCCTAATGAACAGTGCAGCTGTTATTTTTCACATTCTGGCTGAAATGTGTTTTCACTCTTCCAGCGCACAATAGCTGCTGTGGGAAATCGGTGTTCAGGACATATTAAGAAAATCACACTGACACTGTTCATGAGCAGATCTAAAATGCCTATGTTAAAAATTTTGTGATGAAACTCCATAAAATGACTGTGTTACGAGCGTGTGTTGTGCAGGTGCCAAGCACCCTTGTAAGTTTGCAAATTAGTAATATATTCATGCCAGATTTTCAACACTGGCATTTGTTCACACCTCCTTATGAACAGTACAGCTGTCATTTTTGACAACCTGACCGAAATGTGTTTCTGCGCTTCCGGTGCAGAATACCACAGTCGTTGTTGGACATCAGTGTTTGGGACAGATTAAGATCGAGCAACTGGGGGAGTGACCGAGTTGAACTGAGCTCTGTCGGGACTGCGGCGGATGTCTTTGTGGGCAGGAAAAGGCAACAATGCAGGCAGGAGCCCAGTACAAAAGGGCAGACTGCAGCGCCGGGAGACACAGAATGAGCGAGTAAGGGAGGGAGAGTGAGTGAGCTCAACGGAGCTCTGTTGGGACTGCTGCAGATTTGTTTGTGGGAAGGAAAAGGCAGCAATTCATGCAGGGCCTGAGTACAAAAGGGCAGCCTGCAGCGGTGGGATGAACAGAACAAGCATGCGAGAGAGGGAGACTGAGCGAGCTCAACAGAGCTTTATCATCACTGCTGTGGATTTCTTTGTGGGCAGATAGGGGTGGCTACGCTGGCAGGAGCCCAGTACAGAAGGGCAGCCTGCAGTGCCGGCAGAAATGGAACGAGCAAGTGAGACGGGGGGAGTGAGTAAGGCCAACGGAGCTGTGTCGGGACTGCTGCAGATTTCTTTGTGGGCGGACAAAAATGCTGACAGGCAGGAGCCCTGTACAAAAGGGCAGCCTGCAGCACCAGGAGAAACAGAATGAGTGAGTGAGACAGGGGGAGTGAGCGAATGACCTCAATGGAGCTCTGTTGGGACAGCTGCGGATTTCTTTGTGGGCAGGAAAAGGTGGCAACACAGGCAGGATCCCAGTACAAAAGAGCAGCCTGCAGTGCTGGGACAAACAGAATGAGCAAGTGAGAGAGAGGGAGTGAGAGAACTCAACGGAGGTGTATCGTGACTGCTGCGGATTTCTTTGTGGCCAGGAAAAGGCAGCAATGCAGGCAGGAGCCTAGTACAAAAGGCCAGCCTGCAGCGCCGGCAGAAACTGAATGAGCGACCAAGAGAGGAGGAGTGAGCAAGCTCAATGGAGCTCTGTCGGGACTGCTGCAGATGTGTTTGTGGGCAGAAAAAGCCACCAATGCAGGCAGGAACCCAGTACAAAAGGGCAGCCTGCAGCAGTGGGAGACACAGAATGAGCGAGTGAGGGAGGGGGAGTGAGTGAGCTCAATGGAGCTCAGTTAGGACTGCTGAGGATTTCTTTGTGGCCAGAAAAAGACAGCAATGCACACAGGGGCCAGTACAAAATGGCAACCTGCGGCAGCAGGAGAAACAGAACGAACAAGTGAGAGGGGGGAGTGAGTGAGCAAGCTCAACAGAGCTCTATCATGACTGCTGCAGATTTCTTTGTGGGCAGAAAAGGGCGGCAACACAGGCAGGAGCACAGTACAAAAGGGCAGCTTGCATCGTGGGCAGAAACGGTATGAGCAAATGAGATAGGGGGAGTGAGTGAGGCCAATGAAGCTCTGTCAAAACTGCTGCAGATTTCTTTGTGGGCAGAAAAAAATGCCATCAGAAGCAGAAGCCCAGTATAAAAGGGCAGCCTGCAGCTCCACGAGAAACAGAATGAGCGAGTGAGACAGGGAGAGTGAATGACTTCAACGGAGCTCTGTTGGGGCAGCTGTGGATTTCTTTGTGGGCAGGAAAAGGTGCCAAAGCAGCCAGGAGGCCAGTACAAAAGGGCAGCCTGCAGTGCCAGGAGAAACAGAATGAGTGAGTGAAAGAGGGGGAGCTCAACGGAGGTCTATCATCACTGCTGCAGATTTCTTTGTGGGCAGAAAAAGGTGGCAATGCAGGCAGGAGCCCAGTACAAAAGGCCAGCCTGCAGCCTCCACAGAAACAGAATGAGCGAGTGACATAGGGCGAGTGAGCGACCTCAACAGAGCTGTGTCGGGACTGCTGCACATCTCTCTGTGGGCAGACAAAGCCACCAACGCAGGCAGAAACCTAGTACAAAAGGGTAGCCTGCAGCAGCGGGAGACACAGAATGTGTGAGTCAGGGAGGGGGAGTGGTGAGCTCAACGGAGCTCTGTTGGGACTGCTGCAGATTTCTTTGTGAGCAGAAAAAGGCAGCAATATATGCAGGGGCCCAGTACAAAATGGCAGCCTGCAGCGGTGGGACAAGCAGAATGAACAAGTGAGAGAGGGGGAGTGAGTGAGTGAGTGAGCTCAATGGAGCTCTATTATGACTGCTGCAGATTTCTTTGTGCCCAGAAGAAGGCGGCAATGCAGGCAGAAGCCCAGTAGAAAAGGGCAGCCTGCAGCACTGACAGAAACAGCATGAGCGAGTGAGAGAGGGGGACTGAGCGAGCTCAAGGGAGCTCTGTCAGGACTGCTGCAGATTTGTTTGCGGGCAGAAAAAGGCACCAACAGAGGCAGGAGACCACTACAAAACAGCAGCCTGCAGTGCCAGGAGAAACAGAATAAGTGTGTGAGACAGGCGGAGTGAGCAACCTCAACAGAGCTCTGTCGGGACAGCTGCGGATTTCTTTGTGGGCAGAAAAAGGTGCCAATGCAGGCAGAAGACCAGTACAAAAGGGCAGCCTGCAATGCCAGGAGAAACACAATGAGCGAGTGAGAGAGGGGCAGTGAGCAAGCTCAATGGGGCTCTATTGTAACTGCTG
This sequence comes from Neoceratodus forsteri, assembly GCA_016271365.2. Lineage (NCBI taxonomy): Eukaryota > Metazoa > Chordata > Ceratodontiformes > Ceratodontidae > Neoceratodus > Neoceratodus forsteri. The sequence continues at coordinate 213,645,630 of JADMNL010000022.1, forward strand.
TGGATTTCTTTGTGGGCAGAAAAAGGCGGCAACACAGACAGGAGCCCAGTACAAAAGGCCAGCCTGCAGCGCCAGCAGAAATGGAACGAGCGAGTGAGAGAGGCGGAGTGAGCCACCTCAACAGACCTGTGTCAGGACTGCTGCAGATTTCTTTGTGGGCAGAAAAAGCTGCCAACAGAGGCAGGAGCCCAGTACAAAAGGCAGCCTGCAGCGCCAGCAGAAACTGAATGAGCGAGTGACAGAGGGGGAGTGACCCACCTCAACAGAGCTGTGTCAGGACAGCTGCAGATTTCTTAGTGGGCAGCAAAACCTGCCAATGCAGGCTGAAGCCCAGTACAAAAGATCAGCCTGCAACACCAGGAGAAACAGAATGAGAGAGTGAGACAGGCGGAGAGAGCAACCTCAACGGAGCTGTGTCGGGTCAGCTGGAGATTTCTTTGTGGTCATAAAAAGGTGTCAATGCAGGCAGAAGTCCAGTACAAAAGGGCAGCCAGCAGCACCGGGACAAACACAATGAGCGAGTGAGAGAGGGTGAGTGAGCGAGCTCAACAGACCTTTATTGTGACTGCTGAGGATTGCTTTGTGTGCAGAAAAAGGTGGCAATGTAGGCAGGAGCCCTGTACAAAAGGCCAGCCTGCAGCGCTGGCAGAAATGGAATGAGCGAGGCAGGGGGAGTGTGGTAGCTCAATGGACCTGTGTCAGGACTGCTGCACATTACTTTGTGGGCAGAAAAAGCCGCCAACAGAGGTGGGAGCCCAGTACAAAAGGGCAGCCTGCAGTGCCAGCAGAAACAGAATGAGCGACTGAGAGAGGGTGAGTGACCCACCTCAACACAGCTCTGTCAGGACAGCTGCAGATTTCTTTGTGGGCAGAAAAAATGTGCCAATGCAGCCAGGAGCCCTGTACAAAGGTTCAGCCTGCAGCACCGGGAGAAACAGAATTAGCGAGCGACACAGGGCCACTGAGCGAGCTTAGCAGACAAACGCAATCAACATTTGGCATTGACAAATGCTTGTTTTATTATTACTGAGAGCAGCAGCATGAAAACTGAATCCCTGTCCCTTATGACATTGTAATTATTGTCTCAACAACAGACTGTGATGTCATATACAGAATTATGATGTCAGGTGTAAACAAGCAGGCACCAAAGATAGGGCAGATCTCTGGTTTTCATGGAAATATCTTTAGTACTAAAGAATTAAAGTGTGAGAATTACAGGAAAAATATGACATATAGCTGATTTGTGTCTAAATATTACTTTTTTTTCAATTTGACTCCTATCAAAAATTGTCCCAGTTGTGTCATTGGATTTTTAAAGGCTGCAGAAAGGTCTAAGAATGGCTTCTCAAGGTCAGATATTACGATGAAATGCCAAAGGTCAACAAAAAACCATAACCGGAACACCAGCAGACCTATAAGAACAAAAGCAGTATAAAGCAGAGAATGCTGTAAAAAGTTTATCATGTGCTTACAAAAAAGGTGAAAATATACAAGTAGAGCAGATGAAGCAGAAACACCCCAATGAACTCCCAACTAGTTTCACACCTAAGCACTTCCTCAGGGCCATGCCTACTTATTACAATATGCTTTTGGGAGGGATTTTCAAAGCTCCTAGATCTCCACATGCCCCGGTGCACTGATGATACAGTGCATGGCAATCTAACAGTATGTTCTATCCCATGTTGGGAATTGCAGCATATTAGACCAACTTTTTCTGTTCTAACGTGCAACAATCCTGGGGGCTGTGTTATGGAACTTGCACCAGATATATGGCACGAGCTGTCGTAAACTGTGGAAACTGCCACAACTGCGCCCAAGAATGTAAAATTGGGTGCAGCTGTGACAAAGGGTTTGGTGCACCACCAGAACCTAAGTTCCCCTTGTCCTGCTTCTTGAGTTTTGCACTTCTGATGAGCCTTCCATATACTAACAGTGAAATGAAGTTGCCACACTAGAAGTTGTTTGCTTATGAATCAATCTCGTTTTGTTTTGCCTATCCTTCAGGACTTTTACAAACACCTGTCACATTGAAAGATTTGCAAAACTTTATGATTGTTTGAGACCAAAGTAAAAGTGGTGCATCAGCACACCTTCTACCCAAAATGATGATTTTCCCCCAATTCCTCAGTGAGTTGTATTAGAAGGAACTCCACATCTGTGCTGTCACTGGGACATCTCTTCTTGGGATCAGATGATTCTTCTAGTAAGGGGAGTTATGGAGATGGAACAGATCTGGACAACATATTTCTGTATATAAAATAAAATGACAATTAATTTGATTCAGCTGTGTGGGTTCATTTGTTTCTACTGCTTTTGTGGTTTATGTCAGTTCTAGTTGGAAAAGAACTCCTTCACTGGTGTTTTCCATCATTTTTCAGGGTTGGGAGACAGGAGGGTTACTGTGTCACTGGAGTTATGGAGATGCCAAGCAGGATGTTCCCCAAAGGTTCAATCAATGAGATCATCTCTTTTGAAGTGTCATGACAGATTATTGGTTGCAAGCAAATAAACAAGTGCAAAGAGGCTTCCAGCTGGGTATCGATCCATTGCTGCCATTCATAAATAAGGGCCAAGTTACAGGGAAGAAGCCTCTCCTGCAGCCAGGTCAAAAATGCAACTGTGGCAGCCAGACATTAATTGTGAATAAAGGGGTTTGCATTCATTACCAGAATGGTTAGCAGCCCCTATGGAGGTTATCACCTGACATAATGCTAGTCACATGACATAGTAGCAGACACATGGAATAACTCCAGTCATATGGTACAACATTAGTCACATGGTATACTGCCAGTCACATGGCATGGTGCCAGTCACATGACATAGTGGCAGTCACATGACATAGTGCCAGTCACATAATACAGTGCAAGTCACATGACCTAACACCAGTCCCATGGCACAATGCAAGTCAAATTTGCATAATTACAGTGACAAAACATAGTGGCAGACACATACTGTAGTATAGTACCAGTCACATGGTAAAGCATCAGTCACATGGTGTAGTGTCAGTCAGATGGCATAGAACCAGTTACATGCATTGTGTCTGTCACATGGCACAGTGCCAGTCACATGAGCTTGCCACTGTCAAATGACATAGTGCCAACCTCGTGACATTCACATGGCAGTGTAAGTCACCTGTCATGGTGCCAGTCACATGGCATTTTTCATACCTTAAAGTCATCTGCCTCACACACCAGCCTCATAACTTTAGGCCTGCTGCTGGGCCATCACCATCATGATGCTTTGGGACCCTGTCAAGTGTCCTTGGTGGTCCAACACCCCCACACCTACTCACTCACAGTCTCAGATTAATTTTTGGTATCCAACGTCCCCCATGCACTCCCAGTCCCACATGAATTCCTGCTATCCAGGGTCCCCCACCCACTCCCAGTTTCACATGAATCCCTAGTATCCAGTGCCCCCCACTTACTTCCACTCCCTCATGAATTCCTGGCATCCCGTGCCCCCCACCCACTCCCAGTCCCGCATAAATCCCTGGTATCCAATGCACACCATCCAGTCCCAGTCCCACAGGAATTCCTGTATTCAGTTCCCCCACCCATTCCCAGTCCTGCATAAATCCCTAGTATCCAGTACTCTCATTGACTCCCAGTACCACTGAATCCCTAGTATCCTGTACCCTCCTCCCGCTGACTTGAGATCATGGATGAATCCTTTATATTCAGTGCTACCCATCAACTCCCAATCCCACATGAATCAGTAGTGTCCAGTGCCCCCTGCTGACTCTCAGTCCCATAGGAATCTCTGGTATCCAGTCCCCCCACACGCCACTGACTTCCAGTTCTTCAGGAATCCCTGGTATCCAGAGGCACTGTCTTCTGGCCCTAGCTCCATTTTCCAGTGATGTCAAAGGCTGTGCTGGTCCTGATCAATGAACTCTGCCCCCCACCCGGTGGTTCTTGATCATTCACAGAGCTGTAATCCCTACAAAATCTGACTCTTGAGATCTAGGAGTGTTGCGAACCTACAGAACTGACTTTGCAAGTGTAGTCTTGCATTAATTGTGACCCTGCAGATCATTAACATGGAGATCCCTTCATTTCTAGCAAAAAAGGAAAAACAGAAACATGCCTCTCAGCTCAAGCCTAACACAGGTACAAGGTGGGTTTGTAAAACAGCATACTATATTCAAAGGTCTTATATGAATATCTGAGAAAATGGTGACAGTAGCTCTCAAGGTCCTCAACAGTCTGCAATGAAACAGTTATGGGTAAACCAGTTAACATGCAGAATATTAAAATGAATGCTCATGGACATGACCTCATGTTATTTGTAAAGACTTCCCAGGCTTCATGCCCTGCCCTTATTGGAGTGACTGACAGATGTTCTAAGCTGTCAGGATACAAACTAAATAAACAAAAGCATGCTGCTTTACCCATAACCACACTATCAGACACAACTATGATATAGTGTATAGTGGAACGTCGTTCACTGAAATCTAGCGCTCTCAAAATGTTGTTCTTCTGCACTAGTGATGTACGTAGTGCAGCAGAACCAAAAAGTGATATTCGTAGGAAAGCAGAATGACTTTTCGTTCTGCTGCAGTGCGGATGTCACACATGGTGTCCTCGAGCAGCAGTTTGACAGTTAGTCTTATTTTTTAAAAAAGGCTGTAGTATTTTTTTTTGAGGCAACAACGTTCCACTGTACACTATACAGAACAGCGCATACATACCATTTAACGGCAGGGCTGTTCAGCCACCTCGCTGGTACCATGGCGACGGATTACCTCTCGAGCTGCACTCTCAAGGTAATCTGTCGTCATAGTACCAACTCGGTGAAAGAATAGCCCTGTTGTTAACTGGTACTCATGCACTATCGTATATATATAGGGTTTCTGGTTTTAGGTTATAACCGATAAACACCGATAAAACACCACCGTGTTGAAAATTGGGAAATCAGTTATAACCGAAAAACACCTAATTTCATTGTGTCCCCACTCTTTCAGCTCACCAACTGTAAGCTGGATATGTGGGTGGATCGTGTTTTTTTGTATTACACCATTCACTTGTATGGTGGAACAGCGCTCTAATACTGTGCAGCTCCTAGCTCACCATCACCATCTACATATTTATATATGTATAGTTCTACAGTTATGGTGCACTATTTTGTAAAACTAATGCAATATTAATATGGTGCAATATCTATGGTGCTAACATGCAATAGTCATGGTACACAGTTTGAAAAAGTATAATATCTATTTTTTAACTTGAGTGAATAAACACTGATTTATAAAGATTTTTGTTGTCCGAGAAATTGATTACACCTAAAATAACAGATTTTTGGTACTTCTGAAAGGGGGAGAAAAATGCTGAAAATAAACACTTTTTTTTACAAAAAATAAACACCTAAAACCGGAAACCCTATATATATAGTGTATAGTGGAATGCTGTTATGCATGAAATTCCATGCCTGGAATATACTTGTTCTGCTGCAGTAGTGATGTCATTATGTTGTTCTGCTGCAGTAGTGACATCACTACTGCAGCAGAACCACTTGGAATCCTAGCACATTGTTGCTTTCCTCTATTTAATTATGTAGTGACAGTATTCTAGAACATCTAGATACTTTTCAAGTCAGTTTCATTATGAAAAAGAGAAAAAAAAACACAAAGCACACATTTCACATAGTACTACTATACACTATAAAAATACAGGATGAACAACTTTATGCATAACTTCAGAGCAGCTTGCTGGGTTCTGATTCCTTATGGACCTCTGAGTTTATTTCGAGGTCAGAGGGAATCAGAACCCCTCTGTGGCAGAACACACTGGCTGTGCATAATTGCCCATCCAGTATTCTCTATGTTATTAAAAGATCAATCAATCAATCAATCAATCAATCACTTTATATAACCAGGCATAAACACCATTGAGCAAGCTCATTTTCAAGGTGGTCCTGGGCATTAATACAATTTAGAAAATGGGCTTTTTATTTGGAGGCATCTGATTGGCTGGTACCCATTCCAAAGGGGTACATTAACTTTCAATAGATGCCTACCAAATAAAAAGTTCCAGCCCTAACCTGCCTCATGCCTAGCCAAGTATCCTTGTGCCCAGCCTGCTTTATGATTGGTGCAGCACTGGGCACACAATTTGAAGCTACCGCCATTTTTTATCACTTATCGAGATAGTCAGTGAGAGACCCCTCCCACATACAGACTTACTTCTTATCACATCTACCACCACCTAGTAACTGCCCAAAAAATACCTGTTTTCCCATTCACAAACCATCATTTTATTTCTTTTTGTACTGTACGCTTTTGTGTGCTGCTTGACATTTCCTTAGAAAGCGACTCAAGAAGCCAATTAAGTTCTGTCACAGAAACCATAGAGAAATGCACAGAAAGCAGCTTATGTCCCCACTCATTCAGAAAATAAATCGACACAGCTCCCTATTAATCCAAAGCCACCAACCGCCGAAATAAATTGGCTGAGCTCCGCCCCCCCACATGTCCTTTCGTCCCCTGTCCCCTGTCATCACACAGTGGCTTAGAAAACGTTTTTGTTTTACCTGCCGGCTTGCCACTGCTGCTCTATCTCTGTCTTTCCCACTCACACACACATTCCCTTCTGCTGGGCTGCGTTCACTTTCCTTGCTTCAGTTACAAACCGCAACTGCATTTCAGTCACACAACACGGATGTCGGACGACCCCCAAAGATATGGAAGCAGTAAACAGTGAAACTGAAGGCTTGGGCATCAGGACGGCGAGAGCGCAGCACATTACCAGCCGTAAATATGCTGGCTGTTAACTTTTAAAAAGTATTCTTCATTTCTTTTGCGGGCTGTATTTTTTACCGGACTGGCAGGGCTTTGACATGCTCGGTCTTCTGAGTCCACTGGGGGCGACACATTTAAATAAAAGCACAGTTTAAATCAAACTGCATGTTTTCTCACTCTTCAGAGGGGCCCAAAAAAACATCATTCTAATGCAGGCGGAGGAACTATTTTTTTTACAAAATTACTTTAAACTATTTTTTTATTAATTTTCTTTTTATTTAACTTATGTTTTTTACAATGCCCATTTTCTAAGCGCAATAATACCCTCGAGGGTGGGCGGTATGGGCAATAGCCGGTTCTTCCAGGGGCTATAAGGCCCTCTGCCTGCGGCGTCGGGCCTCATTACGCCCCTGGGCTGGTCCGGTATTGCCCAATACCGCCCACCCTCTCGGGTATTATTGCTTAAACAGTACACTTCATAAGATTACAATTATGGTGGACAGCGGTGAAAAAAAAAAAAAACATTGTGAAGGTGCCAGTCAATATGGGTCTATACATACCGGTCAACATAATTAACATGCAAAGGTACATAATGATAAGCTTTACTGGAATGAGAAGAGACAACAAGATATAAAGATAGAATATACAAATAAATATCTGGTTATTCCTCTAGCCCCTGTGCTGACAATGAGAGTGTGCTGGAAATATTTCTTTAAAATAGTTTCAGCAGTTTTATACAGCGTATAAGGGATCAATTTCATTCCTTATCCTGCAGTGCCATCTTGTGGCTATTGTTTCATCCAATTTAAAAGAAAATCCCATTTAATATAACTGTATATGTGTTTTACTTATTTAATCTGTTTCTGTTCTACAATGTTTCTGATTTGTTATTATATTGATGTTAAATTCCAGGATGTGCAGTGTACATCCGAGGGCACTTAATCCATTCAGTGCCCCTGTTCCAGTAATTTATTGTGATGTTCTGACTTATTTTGTCATTTTTTAATACAATATCAGTTATAGTGTATGGTGGAATGATATTATGCATGGAAATCCATGCCTGGAATATACTTGTTCTGCTGCAGTAGTGACATCATTATGTTGTTCTGCTGCAGTAGTGATGTCACTGCTGTTGCAGAACAACTTGGAATGCTGCCACATAGTTGCTTTCCTCTATGCTGTAAAGCTGGAAGTTTTTTTTTTAAAACTTGAACTTGCAGAAACATCTGCAGCACACTGTATTAGTTAAGAAAAAGAGAAAATGTTAAAATATATATGTTCTGTTGTCTTCACTAGCTGGGTTTGTGTGCTTTTCTGTGCTGTGACTGTTCATACACTATAAAAGATTGTGTATGAGCAGTCACACACAGACAAGGATGTTCTTATATTTTGAGGTTCGCTTGGTAACAGCACCTCTCGAGCTGCACTCTCGAGGTCATCTGTTACCAAGGAAACCTCTTGATACAGGAATATCCTTGTTGTGTATGACTGGTCATGCACACTTCTCTATACTGTGCATCCATAGGCCATCATATAACATGAGTAAAATAACAAATTTGAAACTCTGTAGAACAGAAACAGATTAAATAACTAAAACATGTATACAGGTATATTCAATGTGATTTTCTTTTAAATGGGAGGGAAACAATGGCCACAGGATGGCATTGCAGGATAAGGAATGAAACTGCTCCCTTATACATTGTATAGGAAGAAATCGAGAACTGCTGAAACTTTATTCACTTATAGTTAGTTAAATATTTCTAGCACAGTCTCCTTGGCAATAAGGGGGTAAAAGGGTTAAACAATGCTATCTAGAAACAACTAACCAAAATGTAACACCCCTTCCAAAGAAAATAACTAGCAAACTTTACAGCTGGCAGTCTCTGTCACTCTCTCTCTCTCTCTCTTTCTCTCAGGGGTAGGGGTAGATGCCCTAAAGATGATGGTCCGACCCCATTTAGGCAATTTATAAGGCTAAGCACTATCTAGGTCATAATCAAACATAATAACTATTTATTTGTTTAGTTTTATTTTTCCAAACTTTGTTTATTTGCAGAAAAAAGTTAGCAACTCAGGTTATAGACCAGTGATCCTGATTGGTAAGTAACTCTTTATCAACACTTTCCCAGTCCTTGACAAATGGTGCCAGACAGAACCTTCTCTCCTTATTGTACCAATTGCATCCCACAAGACATGCATCAGATCTTTGGTTCCAATATTACAAAAACATTTGTTTGCAGTTTTCTGTATCTGGCTGCTTGAACGCTACTTTTGAAACTCCATCTTGTACCTTGTATAGATTTTCCTTAAAACTGGATCTGTTAAGATTGTTAAATAGAGAATAAAGTATGGGTCGGGGTATGTAACAAGAAGTTTATGCACACCCGAGGGGTTAGATGCTACATAAACCCCGAGAGTGAAGCTTGAGGGGTTTATTAAAAGCATCTAACCCCGAGGGTGTGTGTAAACTTCGAGTTTACACACACTGACCCATTTTTTATTTTATATAATTGCTGGGTTTCCCTTTTTTTGCTACAGCAAATATATAAAATAAAGAACTGTTGCTCTGCAACCGTGGTCCAGTTTTAGTGCGCAGTCTGTGGTTGCCATCAGGACTGACACACCTCTTTTGCTTTTTTGTTTGGTAGGGGAGGCATATGTTTGTTTCAGTATTATTTTTGTAAATTTTCATTTAAAAAAAAAACTTACAGCGGAGTCTGAGTGGCGGTTTGCGATTTGGCATAAAGGAAAGCAGACAGCATCAGGATGGCATGAACTCAAGTGGACGCATGTGCAGAGTAAGAGAAACCATGCACATGTTTGCCATTATAAACACTCCTTTATAATGGCAAATTACGACACGGTTTCCCTATGGAAAAAAGGGGAAGCCAGTTATTATATAATATTTATATATATGATTATCATCATGTGATGCATACCATGGATATATTTTAGAATTTTGGATCAAAATGTTATTAATATTAATCCAATAATTAGCCATTTTTTTAATATATAGTTTTTATATTTCAAACTCAATGCTATATTTTTCTCCACATGTCTGTTTAATGTAACCAGATCATACTTTTCCAGTTTCTGCAATATTCTTTTCAACCAACAGTTCTTAACACAATCTCTCGTTATCCAATCCTTTTTGTTCAGCCAAGCACTGGGCAGAAAGTCTGTCTTCTGATAGCATAGTAACCTTTAACCAATACATAATTTTCCCTGAATCGGTCACAGATCTTATATCTAAAAGACCAGTTTCTGCCCTTATATGCTGTGCTGGGAAGGACTGGGGAAGACCTAGAGTTTTCCTCAGCAATTTATGTACTGGAATCATTATGGTACTTGGATTCTTTGTATCCCAGATCTCTGATCCGTAAAGGATTTGTGCATAATATAGAGAATACTGGATGGGCAACTATGCACAACCAGTGTGTTCTGCCACAGAGGGGTTCTGATTCTCTCTAACCTCAAGAGTGAAGCTCGAGAGGTCCATGGGAATCAGAACCCTGAGGTGGCAGAACACACTGGTTGTGCACGGAGTTGCTCATCCTGTATTTTTTATAGTGTGTAGTACTATGTGAAATATGTGTGTGGCATGAGTTCTTTTACTTTCAAAATGAAACTGACTTATGCAGTCTCTAGAGGTTCTAGAATACTGTTCTACCACAGTAGGGTAGAATCACATTCCATGGCCTTTGGAACTGTGGTACAACAGCATTTTGAAAGGGATGGATTTCTATACAGAATAACACTCCACTATACACTATATTTTGTTTTAATTGCAGTTATAAGTGGTTCCACTGAGTGACCTCCGTACATATAATTGAATTTATACCACGGGGGTGAGAGCCTTCTCAGTAGGATATCCTGTGTTATTTCCACTGCAGTGAGAATAAATCCTGAAGATGACATTTATCCATACTCTGCTGATGACACCAGAGCGAGAATATGCACTGTAAAGGAAACTGCTTCAGAAAACACTTTGGGCCAGATATTCAAAACTTTGCGCTGGGCAAAAACCATTTGAGCAGGTTTAGCGCGGGATTAGCGCTGGTCTGTCATATTCAAAAGGCCAAATAGCGGGGGCAAACTGCATTAGCGCCGGGCAAAATTATAATGTATGCAAGGGGCAAACTGACATGAATACAGGCGCAATGCTATATTCAGCGACTAAGCGCCGCTAAGTGGTTTTGTGCAACTTAGCAGACACTTAGCCTGGTGCAACATTACCGCCAGGAAAAGCTGGTCTTAATCCTGGGCAATCAGCTTTGCGCGATATTATGGCTTTACGAGCTCTTATGCTGGTTTAGCTGGCTTTATGCAACCCTAACAAAATAAATATGACACATAGATAAAGCCAAACATAGAGGAAGCATGCTGCTAACTGATGGCATCACAATGATGCCATCATCTGTCACCAGTCCCAGCCATGCCAGGCAGTAAGTGGTGACCCTGCCACCAGTGGACAGCACGGCAGTGTGGCCATACAGCACACACCTGTGGACCACACTTCCGTGGACACCAACAGATGCCAGCACACACATGCAGCACTGTGGGCATGGAGGATGTTGAGGGGAGCATATATGGGTGGCGAGGCTGTGCTACAGATCAGGTGTGGCCACAAGGCTGGGACACATCATGCAGTGTACATGGGTCAGTATTGGGAATACCCCAACACCAGTGTGCCTTTCGGATAATATATGCCCCCGGCCACATACCTCACAGCTGTACAACTGCCATAGCACACAAAGCCAGAAATGTACATGTCACTGTGAGCATCCATGCCACAGGTGCAGCATCTGTGGGTCACACAACAGCGTAACAGTAATGTCCAGTGTCAGAAAACATCCGCAGGTTGGGCGCCACTGTGTATAGTGCAGTCATCATCACTGCCCACACACCATAGGCATTGCTGTGTCCACGCACTACTGGCCCCCTTGCTACTGTAGTTTCTGCTGTGCACTGTAGCATGCCCTACAATGTGACAGTTGCATGAAGCATCACCACCACCTGTGCCTATGGTGTCCTGTCCCCTGGGGTATAATATGCTATGCTATGCTGTACTGTTTACATGTAGCCTGCAGCTATCATCAAGCACTGCCAGACTGACCTACAGGTGGAGCTGCGGTTGGACCTGGTCAGCCCCTGTACTTCCAGACTGACCTACAGGTGGCTCTGTGGGACTCTGCAGTAACGCTGGGCAAACTGCATGCAAATCAGGGTATAATGAGATACTAATCCGTTGTTTGCCCAGAGACTATGTAAGTAGGCTCATTTGCATGGCACTTTGAATATGGCACATTTTAGCCCCGGGCAAATGTGCTTGCTCTGGCTAACTGTTAGCTCGCGCTAATGCCGCGCTAATGTGTTAGTGCGCGGCGCTAACGGGCACGGGGAACATTATACAGTTTTGATCACTGTTCTTTCACATCTGCTGCTTCCTGCAGCTGTACTGAGTCCATGCATTTGCTGGCACACATTGGCCACGTAGTTCATCTGTACCTGCCCACATGTTGCTGTGTACTGTGTTGTTGTTGTGGGTTGCACTTCCTGGTTGCTTTATTCAGTGCTGTCTTATTCCAGGGCTATTTTTGCCCTGCACTCCCAGCCCAGTTTGCATGGCCTCATTACCATGCCATATTCGGAAGCTGTTTGCCCTGGGCTATTCCTTTTGAATATAGCGTGCTCTGTGCTCCGGGTTAAGTTTGCCCGCTGGGCAGTGCTAATTTTGGCCCGGGGCAAAGCTTTGAATATCTGGCCCTTTATCTTTTACCAGAAGAGAAACACACTAAGCTAAAAGCTTGTTTACAGGTGCAACCTGGGAGCACAAGAAAGTTAAGTGACTTGCTCAGGATCATACAGTATACAAGTGGGGTCTGTGAAATTCAAACCCAGGTCTCCAGTTCAGAGCCTTAAACCACTGTGCTATACTGCCTCCTTAAGGTTTCTCTTATCTCTTTCCCACTGAAGCTGCAACTTACTCAATTAGCTTTGCAAATGACTCTCATCTGTGTCCCATTGTGTTTCTGACTTTCCTAGCACATTACTGTGCTGATCTCAGCTTCAAAATAACCTGAACTCTAAATGAAACTATTTTACAAGGCACTTTCTGTTTCTCAGTGCTACCTGCAGCCATTTGTCTTTCTCAGTGAGCCTCTGACTCACTCAATTAGCCTTGCAAAACACTGTCAGCTGTGTTTCTCACTCCCAGTCCATTCAGAACACACACACACACACACACACACAGACACACAGAATGAGCAGGAAACACACAGAATCAGAAAAAATGTTCCTAAAGCTTTCAACCCTGTGGTGTAAATCGCACACATGATGGGCAGTTCATGGGATATGGAAAATATTCTCACTCCTGCCTCGTGAGTTGTGTATTTTCAATCGTGCCTTCAGCACTCATGAGAATACACAGCTCACTCTGCAGGAGTGAGAATATTTTCCATATCCCATGATCTGCCCATCATGTATCCCCTATTTATTCAGTGCTAGAGATGTTTATTGCATGGACTCCTGTAATTTTCTTAGATGTGCATTACAATTGATTACCTCGGTGTGTGTAAGACCCAAATACAGTAGGTGTATTCATGAACAAACTCTAGGTCAATGCCACCTACTTTAAGTTTGGATGCTTTTAATCTGGGTCCAAATGTCATAACTTGTGATTTGTTAATATTTACTTTAAGATTCATAGATTTTGTATATTTGTCCGAAAGGTCAAGTTTTTTTCTGTAAGCCTGTTTTTGTTAATGAAAAAGGAATTAAATCATCTGCATAAGCCAAGGCAGATACTGCTACATTACTAGCTTTTGGGGAATCGGAGTCCAAATCTGCAGTTTTTCTTAATAGGCCATCAATATACTGTATAGGCAGAACAGAGTGGGGGCAAGGATACACCCCTGTCTTACCCCTCTGTTTGGGGATTGTAGTTGAGAGGTGTGCACCTACCACCAATCTGATCCGGGCCCGTGTGTGTGTATGTGTATATATATATTTAATATATATTTTTATATATATATATATATATCAAATTCACCAATGCTGCATCATGCTGCATCAATTCCCTTTTCCAACAATATTGCTGAGATAACTTCTTTGTCAATGGTATCCAATGCAGCAGAGAAATCTATGTAAACCATGTAAACGTGCTACTTCCTAAGACAAGCATATTTTTCTATTAAGTGGTTAAAAGTAAAACAATTGTCAACAGTACTGTAATTAGCCCTAAAGTATGCGTGCAGCTCAGACATACCTCCTGTGACTTCTACTTGTTGTTTCAGCCTTCCTAATAGAATTTTTGAAAATATTTTTCAGGTAATATCTAAAAGACTGATTGACCGATACATAGCAGGGTCCATAACACTGCCTCTCTTATGGATAGGCATGACTTCAGAACCTCTCCATGAATTGGGAATAAAATTGTCCTTAATACATATATTGTAAAAAGGGGTTAGTGTGTCATACCAAATAAATGAATTGTTTAAGTAAACTTCTTTTTTTTATCACAGCCTTCTTTTCTGCGCTCACTGTGGCACCTACCGGCGGGGGCATCCAGCTGCCAGCTCTGCCCACGGGGACAGCAGCAGGCTCACTTGCATGATGGGGGGGTCCGGCACGGCTGTGGCCAATCTGCTGGAGGGCTCCCCCCTCCCAGCCACCTGGACTGGTGCCGAACCTCCCCCAGTGCGATTCCACAACAGTCCTCTCCGCAAGGCAGGGCGTGGCCATCAAGCTGCTCAGTCGTGCCTAGCCTTTTCCATTTTTCTCCCCAATGGGAGCATGGGTGTGCAATGACATCCAAGTACTAGTGTACGGATGTCTGCCTTGCCTTCCCCTCCAGGCACCCATGCATCTGCAGTGCCGACAGGTGTCCCCAGGGATCACCAGAGTGTGGTATGGATCTCTCCCTTTCCCCAGGACTGGGAAAGCCGTCATCGGATGCTCAATCCCAGTCCTCCACTGCCGACCCGAACTTGTTCCCAAACCCAGGTCACCAGCATGGAGTGAGGTGTGGCATCCAGCACCTCAATCCTCAGTGCCACCAGGCAGGGCATTTAAGTAAACTTCTGTGGGGGGTTTATCTGGGCCAGGAGCTTTTGATGGTCCTTCTTCCTCCACCAAGAAGACATTTTTATAGTGTTTGATCCATGCCTCCTTTGAGACATAAGAATCTATGACTTTTCTGCTATTATTTGTTCCTTTCGCCATTAAGGCCCAAAATGTTTTGTATTCTTTTTTGTTTATTTATTCCTGTAAACATTTTGTTCCACTGTTTATACCAATAGGCCATCGGTTTCTCCTTTATCAGGGCTTGACATTTTTTCCTTTCATTGTTTAGATCTTTAAATTGAAAGGCTTCCTTTGCCTTTCTAATATCCCTGGTCCTACATAGAAGCATACATTTTTTCTCTAAACATTCCTTGTCAAACCATATTTCCCCTTTTTTATTATTATTTCTGTTTCTGGTGTCCTTATATAAAATTTCTTGCAGTTCACCAAAAAGTAAACAGAGTTGTTCTCATAATCCAACTGCTGTGAAACTGGACAGTTGAAAAACAATGTTTCCATTTAGGAAACTTTCTAATGCTATGAAAATCAGTTCATCTATGATGCCATCCCACTGTATCCCTTTTTTCCCCCTAACTTCTGTAATTAGTGGGGGCAGATGTTTGTTCATTATTGGGTCCTTTGAAAGCCCCTGAAACCTGAAGTGTAATGGTCTCTTTCTACTCTAGGGATGACTTGCATAGAGATCCAGTTGATTACAGATCCTGACCAAAGAAAGTAGTCCAGTTATGAAGTTACATTTTGTTTATTAAAGGTGCATTGACCTTCTAAGTCACCAGGCAGCCTTCTGTTTAATGAGTACAAGCTGCATTCCTTCATAAGCTTTATCACTTTCTGTCCTGCATTATTTACCTTGGTGCCCAATGCATTTCTTCCAGAAATTCAATGTGACATTTCTAAATGGTCCCAGGTTGATGAATCCAGTAAGCCACTGAAGGAGCCTATTCTTGCATTAAAATCTCCAACAACTAGTATCTCATAGTCCGGATAGTTTAAACTATTTTCTTGAATTATATGCTGTAAGTTATCACAAATAGTTTCTTTGTAAAAGTTTAAATTGATTAGAGAAAAATAACAAATTACCATGAATTCTTTAAAAGCCCTAGCAGTGACTCTGAGTAATGTGTACTGTAGTTAAACTATGACCCCAGAGTGTCTATATTATCATATGTCCCTATTTTAAGTAGGTAACTAAGCCACCAGCTCTTCTTCCAAATCTTTTTCTTTTATTACCTGGACATGAAATTTATTTATTTATTTAGTTTTTGATTACCGGGTAGGTGTATTAGACACAGAAGTGACTATTTTCAGACACAACCCTGGAGATTACAAAGTGTCAGTATGGAACATTGACAAATAACCCGTATCCTTTCAGTAGTATGTTAGTCTCCTCTCCATGCCAAGTTTCCTGTAAACACAGGATATCCACTTTAAGGATAAATTCCACCCTGTCACTGTCTGTGAATCTACCCTCAATCCCTACAATATTCCATATAATAATAGATTACATTTTCCTTCGAGAGATGAGTTTTTGTTATTTTCTAGATTCTTATGCATTATATTATTATCTGCAGGGCCTGTGTCTGTATAGGCTGGGAAATCCACTCTTGCACTAGTCAATTCTTATATCCTGCCATTTTCCTAAGACTTTCAGCTGAAGTGTATAATTTATCTCTCTTGCCATATCAGAATTCCTACACATACGTTCCAAGTGTTTGGGCTCTACTAT
This sequence comes from Neoceratodus forsteri, assembly GCA_016271365.2. Lineage (NCBI taxonomy): Eukaryota > Metazoa > Chordata > Ceratodontiformes > Ceratodontidae > Neoceratodus > Neoceratodus forsteri. The sequence goes on from JADMNL010000022.1 coordinate 213,662,180, forward strand.
GTAAAGTCCCAACAAATCAAGTACTTCTGTTTTCTTCATTATTCAATCTACAATGTTTTCATTTTTAAAGAGTATATACTGCTGTGACCACATGCCAGCTCTTTGAATATGTCAAAATTGTTCCTTTTCTATGGGCATTTGTAGGAAATTCATAAATAAGTTAAGTAACTGCTCAAAAAAGGGAACAATTCTTCCTCATAAGAGCAGCAAAGTTAAAGAACTGTCTACCCCATCATGTAGTAGAAGTCATTGATTTTGACAATTTTAAAGCTAAACTTGATATTCACTTAAAATGGGTATGGGGGGGGGTCACTGATGAGCAGTGAATAGTAAGGATGTGGTTTCCTGCAGCTCCCTTTCTCAAGATCTAAATCTTTAAAATATCCACAACATCTACAGAAAAACCTATATTTGGTGCTTAAAATATGCTGCAACCAACAATGAATGAATATTTAATGCAAAATGTGGGCAAAACCTCAAGATCGGCAACAAAAAATGCTAAGAAGCAAGGTGCTGCACCACAAGCTGAACTGATAGGCCCAGTCTCCTTATCAGCCATGGAAATGGTGATACTCGGCCGTGAAGTGACTTGGCAAGTGCTGGTGGCACTTACACCATGATTGGATAAGATGGAACAATGGCTGGATGGGCACCTACAAGAAACTGCAGAATAAATGACCACTCAAATGACCAGAATTTCAGAAGCAGAGGAAAGAATCTCTCAGATGAAAGTCATGGTGCACCCACTCCCATCCCTAATAGTGGCTCTGGAGAAGGAACTTGAAGAGTTGAAAGAACTGTTCAATTATCAAGAGAATTATGCCCACCACCTGAATTTGCACATCAGAGGTGTACCGGAGGGGAGAGAAGGAAGAGATATAGTGGCTTTTTGCGTGGAAAAGCTCCCCAGTATCCTGGGGCTACAGCCAAAGGAAGGGAGACATAAGCTGGAGAGGGCACATTAGGTGGTGATGACCAGACCACCAGGAGGCAGCCACCATGGCAAATCATCATCAGATACCATAACTTCCAGAACAGGCAAGCAGTACTAAATGCCTTCTGACAAAAGAAAGAAATGGAGCTTGAAGGTACCCATATCTTCCTCTCACAGGAATATGCTACCAGGCTACTAAAAAAGAGGAGAGCATTCGGTGCAGTGTTTGCTCAGCTACAAGAGTTCTGAATTGAAAACTACATGCTGTACCTGGCAATTCTTAAAATCAAGCACAAGAGTGTGACTTATTCCTTTTGGGAGGCACACAAAGCAGCAAGCTTTGTCCAAGACCTAAGGAAAAAGGTGGACTGAATGAGACAAAGCACTGATAAGTGTACTGGCTGCGCTGCCTACAGGACTGTTGAATGGTTGCTTTTGATTGGACTAGATGATGGTGTGGACTTGCTAGCAGTTGTGCTGAAGCAGGATAGACTGATCTCTGAAAACAACTGACCCCCACTTACTACATAAAGATATTAAGCCATTGTAGATGGGGCAAGAATGAGGTGCAGACTGGGAATAGAACTCAGACTTGTGGTGGATCCCCTTGCCCTCGAACACTGCCTCAGAACTGCCTAACAGAGGGGAAACACAGGATCTAGAGGCCTGGTGGACATGTGGAGGAGCAAAATGAATGAATCTTATGACTGGAGGTAAGCTGGGGGGGGTGGCGGGGCAGGGCAGTGCGTGTGGTTTGGTTTTCATGCTGCACTGTCCCGTGGCCCTCAGCCTGCAGCTCCTCTCATCCCTTGAGGCAAATAGTGGCCCTCACTTGGACCACATGGAAGGGTTTTCCTGTGCAGTTCCTAGGAGAAGACCTTACAAAAGTAAAGCTTCAAAGACACTAGGGGGAGAGATGGAAGAAACTAGGGGAAATGTCAAGTATCTGAAACAGCAGGGAGATGGGGAATACTATTATATGGATGGAAGAGGGTGGGGGGCAATGTCTGGAAGTATGGGGAAGATGTATAGATATAGGAGATATAGACAAAATGAGTCATTGTGGCCGGAGATGGAAGGGTGCAAAATGAAAGGGAAAAGATGGGCGAGGGGGAAGGAACACCACTGATAAAGGACAGGTGATTGTAGACACCCTAAATTAAGAGAGGTGCACATGATCCAGATGGCGGGGGAGGGGGGCAGGAGATACAGAGGAGAGGGGAGCTGGAGACTTACTATGACTGCTGCTGGCACAGACCACGAATCATCATTTCAGCTGGGAAAGGAAATGATAGAAGTAAATAAGGGGGGCAAAGAGGGAAAAGAAAGGAGGAAAACTTGGTTATTCTCATTTTTTCTTTTAGAATGCAGTAACGGATGCTCTGAGGGAGACGCCAGCTACTTGGGGGATAAAATTTCACCATCTCGAGGAGGGGTGGGAGGCATGGACACACTGTGGGAAATGTTTTTTTCTGCAGTGACAATCTTTTGTGTGAGTGGCACAGAGTAGATTTCTTGTTAAGAAAATAATAGTGAGATACGGGGGAGGGAGGGAAGGAAGGGAGGGAGGAGGGTGGGAGAAGGGACTATGGGGAGGTTTATTGTTCAGGTTGTTGTTGTTATTGTTTGACACTGTTTCAATTAGACGGGTCTGATTTTGATAAAATACATAATATTCACTGGAGATCTATGGGTTTAAGATGGGGCTGATGGATGTTGGAATTGAGAATAGGGAAAGGGACAGGATTTCTTTGCAAGATGTCAAAAACTAACGAAATAAAGGTGGTCTCCTGGAATGTTTGAGGCTTTTCCTCTCTGGTCAAATGCACCTGTCTGCTGACCACCTTGCGCCATTAGAGGGCACAGGTGGTGCTACTCCAGGAGATGCACCTCACAATGCATGAACACCAAAAACTGGTTTGGGGACGGGTGGGGGCATGTTATGCGGCTTCATACTTCTCCCATTAGAGGGGAGTAGCGATCTTAATTAATAAATACCTCCAGTTCTGGATAACCAGGGTGGTGGAGGACCCTAGGGAAGGAAGATACATCTTTGTGGAGGGGGACTTGCAAGGGGAGCAAATGGAGTTTGCCAGTATACATGCTCCAGCAATTTGGGAGCCAGAGTTCTATCAGAAAATACTGAACATCATTGTCAGATAGCACTTTCTGGGATTGGTGTTGACAGGGGCTCTGAATGCTATCATGGACCCCATATTGGACCACTCAGAAGGGCGGGGCAGGGGATGGGAAAATATGAGGCAGTGGCAGCTGGGTATGAATGCTATAGACCTGACTGACAGCTGGAGGGATGCTAACCCTACAGGGAGAGAATTCACCTTCTGTTCTAATCCCCATAAAACCTGGTCCTGTATAGATTACATATACATCCCAAGGGGCTGGTATCAAAGACTGAGCTCAGTGAAACATAGTCCTATTCAGGTGTCTGTCCATGCTATGGTAATCCTCTCACTTAAGGTGGTGGAGGGCAAGAGAGTCCCCCCACCATGGAAATTTCCCAAGTACTTATTAAGTAGGGAGGAGTTCCAGAAGTACCTAAAAGGCCAGTGGGGACTATACAGGGTAGAAAATAAGAACACAGTCCCAAATACCAGGATCTTCTGGGATGCAAGGAAGGCTTTCATGAGGGGGGCAATTATAAGTTATGTGGCCAAACATAAGAAGGAACAGAAAGAAAAAAGGGTGAGAATGGAACAGTGGATAAAAGACCTGAAAAAGAGAGTGGCAAGGGGAGAAAAAGGGGACACCCTCCAGCGACTGACAGTGGCACAAGACGCCTTAAATGGCATGCTGATTGGGGAGGCCCAAAGATCATGGTTCTTCATAAAGAATAAATCCTATGAATGGGGTAATAAACCAGGCCCCTTGCTAGTAAATTTAATAAAAGGGAGGAAGGGAGGGAGGGACAATGATATCGGGGATCAAGGATGATAGAGGGAACATCAGGAAGGACAAAAATAGCATTAAAGAACAGTTTCACCAGTTTTATCAGATATTGTATACTGCTGAATGTGGGGGAAAAGGGGACCTAACACAATCCTTCCTAGAGGGGGTAAGGCTGCCAAAATTATTGGAGGCACATCAGGATCAGTTTGGTGTAGAAATTACCCATGAAGAGATTAGACTAGCGATACAAATCCTTAAAAGAGGGAAAGCCAGTGGACCAGATGGGTTCCCGTTGGACTACTACAAGGCCACATCTGGGGAATTGACTGAATCCCTATGGGAGGTATTTAAAGAGGTGAGGGAAGAGGGGGCACTCCCAACTACCTGTTATGAGGCAGTGATATGTGTGCTTCCCAAACCTGGTAAGGATACAGCAGAGTGTGCCTCGTATAGACCTATCTCCTTGCTGAACAGTGATATGAAAATCTTGCAAAGGCCCTGGCCAATCGCCTGGACCCGTTGCTACTGGAGATGGTCCACTGGGTTCATCAAGGAATGCCTCTCCTACCATAATATGAGAAAACTGCTCAACATTATTTGGGAGGGCCTCTCGGTATGTGAGGAGAACACTTCGGTGTTGTCCATGGATGCCGAGAAGGCTTTTGACCGAATAGAATGGGAATACCTGTTCGAAGTCCTGTCCCAGTTTGGTCTGGGTGACCACTTTGTGGCACTAGTTAGGGCACTCTACAAGGCTCCAGTAGCCTCTGTTCTGGTGAATGGGACCCTTTTGGATAAATTCCCCTTGTACAGAGGTACAAGACAGGGATGCCCCCTCTCCCCACTACTGTTTGCATTGGCTATTGAGCCACTGGCTGTTACGATAAGGGCAGACCAGAACATAAGGGGGGGTGGTAGGAAGAGCAGGATATGAGCATAAGGTAACACTCTATGCAGATGATATGTTACTGTTTATTGAGAACCCCAAGAAGTCGATACCATCTTTGCTGAACCCGATAGCCCAATTTACAGCATTTTCAGGATATAAGATCAATGTGGACAAATCCGAACATATGTCACTAAAAGGGGAAGGTGGGGAACAATGAACCAATATATGGGGCTTAAAAGAGGTCTCCACATCCTTTATGTATCTAGGCATAAATGTGGGGTCATGGTACTGAATGAATTATACCCCTTTGTTTACAACTATTGAGAGTGAACTACAGAGATGGTGGGTGCTGCCTATATCTTGGATGGGGCATGTGAATCTGCTGAAAATGAATGTATTACTCTGTCTCCTTTATGTTATGCAGATGATGCATGTTGCGCCAACTGGAATGGACATTAAGAAGATGGAGAAAGCCTTTTCTGATTTTTTTTATGGCAAGGTAAGCACCTGCGTATGAGTCTCCAGATCCTCAAAGCAAACACTGAAAGAGGCGGGGTATACATTTTCCGGATATTAAAAACTACTACCTGGTAGTACAGTACAGATATATCAAGGACTGGGTTAATCAATTGGTGGAAGTAGGGTTGAGGAAGAAAGATGCCTGGGGTGGCTATCGGCATACCTAGCAAGAGGGGGACAGAAAGCTTACAAGAGAATGGGGCAAGGGAACCCAATGGTGGCTGCAGTGTTGGAGAATTGGGCCTAGATCAGTAAGAGGATAGAGGCGTGGGAAGAAGAGACTTGGCTACTACCCATTGCAGGAAATCCATTTTTTCTCCCTTGCCTGGAGGAAGGTGGATACTGAGAATGGGAACAGAAGGGCCTGAAGAGGAGAGGTGAATTACTCACAATCGCAGAGTTGTGGGAGGGGGCTAGGCTATCCCAAAATCATTTCTTCCAATATCTGCAAGTGCAAGACTACACAAAGGGGCTGGGTTGAGGTGCAGGAGAGATGTCCCCATTGGACCAGGTGGAACACATTGTGTATTCTGCTAGGAAAGATGCAAGAGGTCTGATAGGAAAGCCACCCAGATGGAAAGACAGTTCTCTCCAGATCTTACTCAGACAACCAAGCTGCTCTGGGAGAGAGATCTGGGGATAAATATTTGAAAGACAACTGGGAAATGATGTTAGGCCTACATAAAGGCATACTAAGTTGCAATAAGTATAAAGAGTCATTCTATAAATTTATCCACAGATTATATTGCCCACATGCAGTTGTACATAAATTCAACCCCGCTATGCCTCCGACTTGTGGGAGGTGCAGAGTGGAAATAGAGACCTATTACCACTGTTTCTGGAAGTGCCCTGTTATACAAGAATTCTGGAAGGATACAGCCATAGAAATAGGGATGATGGTGGGATGCTTATTCCCTGTAGAACCTCTCCTATTGCTTATTCAGAATAGAGGACCTAAGGGTAGAGGGATGGAGGATGTTACCCAGATGGAACTGGGTACTATTGGCACTGGCAAGACATTGTATCCTGAATACATGGGTGGCTGGAAATAAGCCAACAATACAACAGCGGCACACACTGGTCATCCAGACCCTAGCATTTGCATGATTAACATATGAAGTTCAGGGACGGGCAGAAAGATTCCTGTCCACTTGGGAACCATTCCTGGGCTCGCTCTCCCGAGAGAGGCACAGCTGATAAGGGAAGGCCTAATATAGACAATAAGAGCTAGAGGTAATGGAGAGAGAGCCCATTTAGACAGGGGAAAGCTAACTTCTGACCCTCCCCCCCCCAGAAACAGGAAGCATGGAATGTGAAGGATAATGCAGACCAAGATACTAAGGTACCAGGTGACAGAGAACAGAGAATATGAAATGTTAACAACTGATGTACAACTTACTTTTATTGTGATGAACTAGATCCATGTTAAATGTTTTTCTTGTTTGTTTTGTGTTATAGTATTGATTGTTAACGATTTTACGAAAATTTGAATAAACATATGCAAAAAAAAAAAAAATAAATAAATGGGTACAGGACAGTAACAGACATACCCACCATATGTGGGAGGCATCCTCGATGGTCCTTGGCCTTCTCATGCCTTACTCGCCTAATAACTTAGTAATGTAGTAATACTTCTGTTATTTTATGAGTTGTTTCATTTTCCAAGTAATGCACACCAACTAGGGAAATATGTTAGAAGATTGATCCTTTTATGACCTAGTTTTGTGTGGGGGTTAATATTAAAGTGCTCCAAATCTGGAAAATATATTTGACCCTCCCCCAATTCACAAGGATATCAGCATTAATGAAAATACAATTTGCTAGCCTTGAAGAAGACATCTGAGCATCTAAAATCAGACCCCATTCATCCGTTATTAACTGCACTTCTAGTATATCTGTATCTGCAAATTCTGTTTCCAGTATTTTATTACTAAAATCTGCCAGTGCTGCTGGATAACCTCTATCATCAATTTGTAGCCAGTTTTCTAAGCTTATAAATCTTAACACTGGGCAATTGTTAGATATCATCTGCTTCACTTCCTTGTTTATTGTACTTTCCTTCCCTTTTGGGACCCATCCCTATTCTATTCTACTGTAATCCCAATTTATGTTTGAATTGTTATTATCTTTTTTTTCTTTTTTGGCTTATACTGTCTATCATTTGAACATTTGATTAATTTTCACCATGTTCTACAGAATCTAGAATTTTCTCATCATCTTTCTCATTTTCTCCCAGTAATTCATGTCCTTGAGTACTTAAAGGGTATTCTTTCATTAGGATTTTAACTTCTTTCTCCAGTTGTCTTAGCTGTACCAAGGGATTACCTACAACCACATTCTCATTATTTTTTATTAAATTTGTGAATATATTTATTGATTATTTTTTGTTCTCCTTGGGTAGTTTGAATATGCTATTCGAATCTTGAGTTTCATTTGGGTTTCCAAGGTCCCTACTCCAATTCTGTTCTCTCTCTGTCTATGTTCATCCTGTTTTTTCTTCTCCTTTTTTCTTTTCTTCTTTTTAATCCTTATGGGTGTTTCTGGGATTTAAACTTTACTAAAATCTGGTCAACTAGCTTTATGTGGGTAACCCGTGAGGTGGGTGCATGAGGAAGGGCATCATCCATAACAGCGACACCTTCCCGGTGCAATCCCTCATGGTGACGGGAGGGTATGGTGACCAGATGAGGGTCTGGGTGAACTGGGTGACAGGATGTCGCTATGTGTACGTGCATGGGGGGGTGGGAGTTAGCATGGTGAGCGTGGGCTGGGAAGGGGCGGAGGTGCTGTAGGGGGTGGCACTGCGGTGGATGGCCAAGCTGCATCATGGCATCGGGGGTTAGGTACTGGCTGGGGTGGCTGAGGTACTGGGTTCGGGTCCGGGTGCTAGTGAAATTTTATTGTGCCTGGCCCAAACCTTTATTTTTTTTAATGCTTTCACCTCCCCTGACACGTACCCCCCTGGAGTTGAGAATCCTTAAGTAGGGGGTGCCTCTGTGAGGGGGTGTGTGGGGGATTCAGGCCCCCAGCAGAAAACATTAAAATCTCTTGGCGCCATTGTCTCAGGCGCTGGTTGTCAGAGTGCCAAAAAGCTGGGTAGTCTGACTGTGCCATAATCGAGATTGCCTTTAGGTGTTCACCATTATCACATAGACCCCTTTATGTGTACTCTCATTATGTGTGCCCTCATTAGATTGTATTAGAACAGAAGATGTTTCTCTAGGAGGGAAACAGCATCAAACTTTCTGTGTAGAGATTCAATTTTAGCATCCTTTGTTGCTATATCCAGTCTTGCTGATTCCAAGTTTTTAGTTATTATTACCAATTGTTCAATCATGACAAGGTTGTCCGTCACTTGATTTTTTAAGGAGATTTATCAAATCATCACTAAGACAATGTGGGACATAAGTCCCTGTATAGTCGTTGTTATGTAGCCTAGTTTCATTGTGTTTTTCAGGAATAGTCACCTCATGATTCCCTTTTAATTCCTTATCCTTGGATGTCTGGTTAGAAAATATTGCTTCTAGCATTATTAACCCCTCAATTGTGTATTGCAGCTCATCCATGACAAACTTAAATTCATCTTGTTGACCTGAAGGCTCTTGATAAACAGAAGGCTCCCTTATCACTATCTCATCTTCACTTATGTAATCTAATTCAGTGTCAGCAGTATTATCGAATGCCAGACCATTATTGACACTACTGCCATTAGTCACCACAGAGGTGGCAACTGTCTCTAAATCAGGAGTAATAGACAATCTATTAGGGATAATCTGCAATTCATCAGATACATTTTTTGGAGACTTTCCAAATTTAGAAGTATATGTATCTGATTTTGGTAACTTCATTTCTTTCTGAACTGGGAGATCTCATAAAGAGTTACAAGTTTTCAAGACTGGAGTCAAAGTTAGTTCTTTACCCTCTGTAAACATGTGATCTTAAATTTTTGTCTGCTTTGTTCTCTGCTTTCTCCCTTACAATGGCACATAAGAGGGGAGTCTTCACCATTTGATTTACTTTGTTATCTTGTTGTAACCGTCTTAATTGCTAAAGTAAGCAGTACTCCTTAACAACAATACTAGTTAATAAAAAGAGAAGTACGTTCTCCAGCCACCAAAATGTACTTATAGCAGCACAAAATCTCCAACTATAATTTGAGAGACATGCACCATAGCAGATTATGCTACTCACACATTAGCACAAAAATAACCTATAGTTGTAATAAGCTTTAATTGGCATAGGTTCTAATCAGCTTGGGCCTCTACAGGTTTATGGAATTGCTTTTGTTACAATAAGTTCCCTAGGTTCAACTTCCCTTTTAAATAAATTATTTTTCTATATGTGTGACTGTGCAAATCTAGGCAAGCTTGAGCTCAACTGGCTCCCTATAAATAAAATATGGTAGCAAAAAGAAATGAGGTCGGAGTGTAGCAAGCATTAATATTGAGTAACATAATCACAAACAAGCACCACACATAAATATCACCAATATTTAAAAAAAGATGCCATCATTATTATTTATATATCATCTGTTGGAACCTCTCATAAAGTCCTGTGTTCCAGGCTAATTGAAGCACAAGTGTCTATTATGGTCCACTGAGGTAAAAATATGCAAACAAACAAACAAACAGGGATCTGACTGACAGCTCCAAAACAAAATGAGAGGAAGGGCTAGGTATTGATGTGACGCTTGGCTAGCTGATTATGATTACTCTATGATTTGTAATATAGAATGTGGTATGTGACCTGTCTCACAGAAGACATTCTGTGCCCCTGGGATGACATCCCCCCCCAGGTTTCAGTTAAAATGACAGGATATATGTTAAACAGCAGAGCTCTGTAATGTGATTAACTTCCAAGAAGTTGCATTTTATGGCCTTGTTGAGAGCTGTGCTTCTTTGAAGCTGGGAACTTACAATATACATTTTATGATGTCTTAGAGGAAGAACAGTTAATATCAACTGGTGTTAAGAAGCTATATGACATCTAGCTGAGAAAACTGCAGAGCTGTAAAGGTCTTTGGATATGGGCTGGGAACAGGAACTGCTCAGAGAGGGGATGTAAATCAAAGAGTCATATTGAGAAATTAGTTTTTGCTGATGTCACCTTATTTAATATACCTCCCAACAGGACATCCTGTGTGTATTATTTTTTTGTATTTAACAGGGAGGAGCTGGGTGACATCATAGAAGAGGTGTGTTTGAGAGTCAGTTTAAACTATTCTGCGTCTAATCATTTAACACTTTTTTCTTGGTGGGCTCTTAGAAACAACATCTACTATAAGCACTGTAAGAAGGATATACATTAGATAGGAAAGTCTAATTGTATTGTGGTAGGAGTTTATGTCTGTACTTTTTTTTGGTTCCTTTTAAGTGATTGTATCCTTTGTGATATATTGTTCTGTGTTTACATTTTACATATTTTTATCTTTTTAAGTAAACCTCTTATTTTAAAGAGACTGCCTGGTGTGCCTTCAAAATTCTTTCTTTTGCATGTGAAGTATAGATGGTTAAAACTGACAGCTGTTCATAAACTTAAGTGATGTTACTGAACTGGAAAAAGGTAAGAATACCTAAGGTCTTTTCATACAGTTTTAAGGGTTCATTTTGGATACCTGGTTAGGTGCCCTTCAGTGAACGATATCTGGCATTCCCTGAAGAGCAGAATTATCTGAGCCTGCACATTTGGGTACACTAGCATAAGGTTCACAGTTTGAATCCCCCAGAACTTGAGACCAAAGGTGATTTGGACCCACAAACAGACAGGAGGGTTACCATGTTCTGTTACCTGTTCACAATACTGCACTTGGAGGTTGGCACTGTGGCAGCAGAGGGCCTGACCTGCTGAGTGGGGTTGTGACAGATTGGTTGGCAGTGGTGCTGATAATTTTCGTAACACATGCTTTATACTGTTCAGTGTGTCAGCTTAATACTATACAGCTCACTTGCAAAATAAGGCAGTGATTTGATTTTAAAAAGGAAACAGAACTATATAATTTGGCTTACAGTCAAGTTCCTACCTGTTTTATTTTTTTTTTCTAAAGTGCTAGTTAGGGTAGCTGTAGTTAGGGAAGAAGATGGCTTCCAACTACAGCGGGCACACTGTAGACTACTTGAGGCAGTTGTGCAAGGACAGAGGTGTCCTGTACAAAGTGAGAGCCACCAAGCAGAACCTCATGGATGCCCTGATGGTAGCAGATACCCAGAGCACTGAGACACTGACTGTAACTGTAAAAGACCAAACCTTGAGTGTGGAAGGGCTAGCGGCCAGTGCAGTGTCCAGATCCAATGAGGATGACAGCAGGGCCAGTGCCAGTGAAGGGCCACCACAGCAGGGGAAGGTCACCAGCATTCTGGAGCCAGAAGCACTCAGGCTGCAGATTGAGTTGTGCAGAATGGAGCTGGAGTTCCAGAGGGAGACTGATTGAGAAACGCCGAGAAGCAGAGCGAGAACACCGAGAAGTGGAGTGAGAGAAGCGAGCCACAGAGGAGAAGAGGGAGCGAGAACAGCGGGAGGCTGACAGTGAAGAGCGTGAGCGCCAGCGAACCACAGAGGAGAAGAGGGACCATGAACAGTGAGAGGCAGATGGAGAGGAGTGAGAGCGCCAGAGGTAACATGAACTGGAGAAGCTACGACTCCAACCACCAGCACCAGAGCAGGTAAGTGGCTTGGGTTTAACTGGAACTACAGGACTGGGTTGCAAATTGAATTCCAAATTGATAGCTGAATTTAAAGAGGGGGGATATGGATGCCTTTTAAAATTCTTTTGAAAAACTTTGTATTCAGCCTAAAATTTCTAGAGAGTCCTGGAGCTTCCAGCTATCCCCGCTACTTACCGGGAAAGCTCAGGATGCATTGGGTCAAATGGACAATGAGGACAGTAATGATTACAGCAAACTTAAGGCTGCACTTTTAAAAATGTTTGATTTAACTGCTGAATCATACAGAGCTAAAGTCTGTAAGCTCAGGAGAAGCCCTGACATGAGCTAGGAGGAGCTAGCCATGAAAGAACGTCAGTTTTTAAAACGTTGGTGGGAAGGAATTGAAGCAAACTCTGTAGATAAAATTGAAAATGTTATTTTACTAGAACAGTTTTTTGGGGCATGCTCAGCAGAAGTGAAAAGCTGGCTGGAGGACCGAGATCCCAAAACAGTACAAGAGGCTGCTGAACTCTTGGACCGCTATGCCATAAGCAGACCTGCTCTGAGAACGAATGGGGCAGGCGTGACAGTGCAGAAAGGGAAAAGTGCGCCTTCAGGGCAGCTAAAACCCTCACTGCCTCCACCAAAATCAGTTAGCCCCAGGTTTCAGAGAAAAGATTTCTCTGAGAAAAGAAATGAATGTTGGGACTGTAGAGAAACTGGGCAGATTGCCAGACAGTGTCCCACAAGGGCAAGCAATATGCAACATGGGGCTAGGAAATAAGTGGGTTATTTGTGTGTCCCTGGAAGCATGCCTGTGAACATGAGAGAACACATGCACCCAGTCATGATGAATGGTATACAGACACAAGGGTTAAGGGACACAAGGGCATCCCTGACATTGGTAAAAGGGATCTGGTAGAGCCTGATCAGTTTATATCCAATAAATATGTCACTGTAAAGGACTTTACTGGTGAGGAGAAAACATTGCCCCTCGCTAGTGTTCTCCTAGACTGGGGTGAAACAGGGGGAACTGTACAACAGGTGGCTGTAGCCGAAACATTAGCAGTGGATGTCATCCTTGGCAACAATCTCAAACAGGGGATGGTGTATGCAGTTACCCATAGCCAAGCGGCAAAGGAACATTGTAGTTCCCTGGACCCCACAGAAGCCATTGTGGACACCACTGGGAGGCTGATTCCCCAGCCTGTGTCTCCTGATATGGAGACTAATAAAAAGGGAGTAAAAATTTCCCCAGTAGCAGTTAACCACACAGCTACAAAGGGTTACTCCGAAGAGGGAGGGGTGACCCATTGTCAGAGGGTTAGGGATGACAGTGATCCTGAGTGCCCTGATGTAGTGCTAGTGGTCCTAGTTTAGAGACTGAAGGCGACCTGTCACATACCTTGGGAATGTGTAAGGAGTTTGCAGCTGCTCAGAAAAGTGACTCTAGTCTAGAGAAGCTGAGGGCTTGGGCAGACTCTGACAGAGCACAAGGAGGTGACGGTAGACATAAGGTTTATTGGGAAAATGGACTGATGTGTACTCAGGCTATGCAGACAGAGGGGGAGGTGATAGGCAGGCAGCTTGTCATTTCCCAGGGGTATCGTGAGCAGTTGCTCAAGATTGCACATGATATTCCCTTGTTTGGTCATCTGGGAATCGTATGCACTATGCAGCAGTTGGCCCAGAATTTCTAGTGGCCCAACTTCACCCAGCAGGTGAAGGAGTATTGCAGGTCTTGCCACTGGTGCCAAGAAATAAGGAAGGCAGGCAAGAAGACCCAAGCTGCCCTAATTCCATTGCCCATAGTGGAGGAGCCATTCCAGAGGGTGGGAATGGATATTGTGAGGCCTTTAAATACCCCCAGCTCCTCAGGGAAGAGGTTCATCCTCACTGTGTTGGATTATGTCACCCGGTACCCAGAGGCTGTCACCCTATCCTCACTGAGGACAGACAAAGTGGCAGATGCCTTACTTGGGATTTTCTCCTGTGTTGGGTTTCCACAGGAGGTTATCACTGATCGAGGGGGTTCCTTTATGTCAGACCTGATGAAATGTTTGTGGTAGAAGTATGAGGTGGTGCAGAGATGCATGACACCGTATCACCCACAAGCCAATGGGCTTGTGGAAAGATTTAATGGTACCCTGAATTCAATGCTCCAGGCATTTGCTGAACAGCATGGGAGGGACTAGGAGAAATACTTTCCCCACCTGTTGTTTGCATACAAGGAGGTGCCCCAGGAGTCAACAGGATTTCCCCCTTTGAGCTCTTGTATGGACACTGGGTATGTGGGTCCCTAGACTTGATCTGGGAGGACTGGGAAGGCCAGCACACCACCCAGGGAACCCCCATAGTGGATTATGTCCTTAGGTTTAGCGAAAGGCTGAAGGAGTTTATGGGGACAGCCCAGAGCAACCTGGCAGCTGCCCAACAGAAATAAAAAGTGTGGTACAACTGCAGAGCCAGAGCTCACTTGTACATGGTGGGTCAGGAAGTCATGGTCCTTATTCCGGTCCGGAAAGACAAGCTGCAGGCTGAGTGGGCAGGACTGTACAAAGTAGTTAGGAAGGTAAATGATGTGAACTATATTATAGAGTTACCTGACAGAAGACAGACAGAAAGGATGTACCATGTCAACATGATGAAGCCATATGTTAATAAAGCTGACATGGTGTTTGCAGTATGTAGTACTGGGGAAGGGACGGATGAAGGAGACTTCCTTCTGGACTTGCTGGAAGAAAGCAAGCAGAAGTCCTCTGTGGAGGCAGTAAAATTGTCTCTCCAGCTGGCCCTGGACAAGATCCAGGAAGTAAGGGAGGTTTTAGTAGACTTTGCCCCATTGTTTAGTGCCAAGCCTGGACTAACCCCCTTAGCGACACATGATGTGGAGACAGGGACCCAGACGCCCATACGGCAGACAGCATATCGGGTGTCAGAGGCTGTCCAAAAGGATATTAGGAGGGAAGTGGAGGAGATGCTGGATTTAGGGGTAATTCAGAGATCCCACAGCCCCTGGGCCTTACCCATAGTCCTTGTGCCCAAGCCAGATGGCTTTACTCATTTCTGTGTGGACTATCATGGATTGAATGCAGTCACAAAGTCAGATGCCCACCAATGCCCCAGATGGATGAACTTCTGGACAAGTTGGGAGGGGCGACCTACCTTATGACTATTGACCTGACCAAGGGACATTGACAGGTAGAGTTAATGGACAGAGCTAGGGAGAGGTCAGCCTTCATCACTCTAATAGGCTTATTTGAATTTAAAGTAATGCCTTTCAGAATGAAGAATGCCCCGGCCACTTTCCAAAGGTTGGTAAACAAGGTGTTAAATGGGCTGAGCAGTACGCTGTGGCATACCTGTATGACATTGCCATCTTTAGTGCCAGCTGGGAGGAACACCTGCCCCACCTTGAGGAAGTACTGGGCAGGATACAGAGTGCCAGGCTCACTGTCAAAGCTGAGAAGTGCCAGGTGGCCATGGGAGAAGTGGCATACCTCGGGCATGTGGTAGGCTGGGGACAGTTCCGTCCTAATGAAGCAAAAATAGAGGTGATCCAGGCATGGCCCAGACCAGAAATGCAGAAGCAGGTCAGGAGTTTTTTAGGGACAGCAGGGTACTATAGGAAATTTGTACCAAATTACAGTACCCTGGCTGCTCCTCTATCTGACCTGGTAAAGAAAAGCATGACAAAGAAAATTACCTGGGAACCAGCCTGTGAGAAAGTCTTTACCAGACTGAAGGAGGCACTGTGCAGTGCTTCTGTATTGACAAGTCCTGACTATTGCAAACCCTTTATAGTTCAGACTGATGCCTCAGACGTGGGTATTGGGGCAGTACTGAGTCAGACATCCAACCAAGGAAAAGATCACCTTGTAGTGTACCTGAGTAAAAAGTTACTTCCCAGGGAGAAGGCATACTCTAATGTGGAAAAAGAGTGTCTTGCCATAGTGTGGGCCCTAAAGAAGTTACAGCCATACTTATATGGGCAGCATTTTGTGGTACAAACTGACCACAACCCCTGGTTTGGCTGACGCAAATGAGAAAAACTAATCGTAGATTGTTAAGATGGAGTCTTGCCTTGCAAGGGTATGACATGACAATCTTGCATAGGGCTGGAGTGACCAATCAGAACTCAGATGGCTTGTCGCATGTTTATGAGGAGTGAACTGATTTGGGAAGCTCATCCCATGCAGGGGATAGAGCCCCAAATTCAGTCTAGGTGGGGAGGATTGTGACGCTTGGCCAGCTGGTTATGATTGCTCTATGATTTGTAATATAGAATGTGGTATGTGACCTGTCTGACAGGAGACATCCTGTGCACCTGGGATGATAGCCCCCCCTCGGGTTTCAGTTAAAATGACAGGATATATGTTAAACAGCAGAGCTCTGTAATGTGATTAACTTACAAGAAGTTGAATTTTATGGCCTTGTTGATGAGCTGTGCTTCTTAGAAGCTGAGAACTTAAAATATACATTTTATGACATCTTAGAGGAAGAACAGGTAATATCAACTGGTGTTAAGAAGCTATATGACATCTAGGTGGAAAACTGCAGAGTTGTAAAGGTCTTTGGATATGGGCTGGGAACAGGAACTGCTCAGAGATCAAGGAGGGAATGTAGATCAAAGAGTCATATTAGGAAATGAGTTTTTGCTGATGTCAGCTTATTTAATATGTCTCCCAAAAGGACATCCTGTGTGTATTTTTTTTTGTATTTAACAGGGACGAGCTGGGTGACATCATGGAAGAGGTGTGTTTGAGAGTCAGTTTAAACTATTCTGTGTCTAATCATTTAACACTTTTTTCTTGGTGGGCTCTTAGAAACAACATCTACTATAAGCACTGTAAGAAGGATATACATTAGACAGGAAAGTCTAATTGTATTGTGGTAGGAGTTTATGTTTGTACTTTTTCCTTGTTTTCTTTTAAGTGATTGTATGCTTTGTGATATATTGTTCTGTGTTTACATTTTACATATTTTTATCTTTTTAAGTAAACCTCTTATTTTAAAGAGACTGCCTGATGTGCCTTCGAAGATCTTTCTTTTGCATGTGAAGTATAGATGGTTAAAGCTGACAGCTATCCCTAAGCTTAATGGTGTTACTGAACTGGAAAAAGGTAAGAATACCTAAGGTCTTTTCATACAGTTTTACAAGTTCATTTTGGATACCTGGTTAGGTGCCTTTAGGTAAAAGACATCTGGCATTCCCCAAAGAGCAGAATTATCTGAGCCTGTACATTTGGGTACACTAACATAAGGTTCACAGTTTGAATCCCCCCAGAACTTGAGACCAAAGGTGATTTGGACCCACAAACAGACAGGAGGGTTACCCTGTTCTGTTACCTGTTCACAATACTGCACTCAGAGGTTGGCACTGTGGCAGCAGAGGGCCTGACCTGCTGAGTGGGGTTGTGACATTGCCATCATAGTACAAGTTTGGAAGAAACTGTGGACAAATATGTTGCAAAGTTCAAGAGAACTACAAGGCAGGGCCATACAATATAACATTTTTAACTAGATAAATTACAACCCACTGATTCTCTCAAAAATCACACCAGAAGAGAAAGATAAATGCTGAAGATGTGGGAAAGAGAATGTAAACCTATCTCAATCAATCAATCAATCTTTATTTAGCCAGGCGAAACATTGTTGGGAAGAACTCATTTACAAGATGGACCTGGTAACAATTACATATGAGACAGAATAATATTGAGTATACAATAACACATCCTCGTAGAGTAGATATTCCAAACACTTACAACATACAATTGGCTGTTTATACAAAATGGTTTGGATATATACAGATGTGTTGAAGCAAAGTACAAAAAACGAATATGATAGACATTCTATTGGTTAGCTTGGTTAAGATAAACACAAACTGGTTTAAAGAAAAATACAATTCACAAAATACTCAAAAATTCGAATAGCTAGCTGTACCAGTCTATACTGATAGTGTAAAGAGACTGCCTGGTGTGACTTCGAAATTCTTTCTTTTGCATGTGAAGTATAGATGGTTAAAGCTGACAACTGTTTATGTCAGGAAATTACTCACATATGAAAACACATTTTAGACATGTGTTTAGAATTGCTTAAAATACAACTACCCTATACCCTATCCTTTGTGTACTGCAAAACTGCCAACACATTTATTTTCCACCAAAATACCCTGAATACTTGTCGTTATTGGCATTCTTGAGTTTGAAAAGACTCTCTCTCTCATTAAAAGAACTCCATTTGTTCTCTTTGTACTCTAGAAGACTGGACTCAAAATATGTTTAAATTAACATTTAATGAGAAGACTGAGCTGCATTACCCTGGAAAACCTTCACCTATATGAACGTATGTGGAACCCTTTTATAAACTTTATAGAGCAAAATAAGAGCAAATTAATACATCCATTGGGACTGTTCCCACATAAAATATGTAAATGTTTTATTATTATAGTGTATACACAATACTTAGAAATGAACTAGAAAGTTATCTTTCCCTCTATAGAAATCAGCTATAGAATAAATTTTTATTCTTGTGCATACTTTATTATTGTTGCTGTCAAATGTTCTTTATTGAAATTGAGTAGAAAATGTAACAAGTAAAAAAAGAAACATGTAACCCCCGGACTCCCCCTAGGGTTACTACAACCCTGGTAGATTAGTGGATTAGCTAGGAGTGCTGGGCGGCCCAGGTTTAACCTGCTAGGACTTCCTTTGCAGATCTTGTCAATCACCTTGGTGGAGGTTCCAAGTGGATGGAACTCTCACAGCAGCATAACCCATTTTGGAATCCTACTGCATAGTCAACTTTCTGACTGAGGCCAGAGCAGTTTTGGAGGTGCTGCCAGAGGGCAATGCAGGGGAGGTGACTCCTCTCCCCGACCCCTTTCAATCCTCAGTCATTCCACAGTGAAAGCAGCATCGAGCCATGGTGGTGGCTGTCTACTTTACCGTGCCCCAGTGTGTGTGTGTGTGTGTGGGGGCAAGAATCCTGCATGGATATGGTTCCAGTAATTGTGAGTAATTTTGGGGACATCCCCTACCTGTCAGAGACTTTGAATGGAAAGTGCTGCTCATGTTGGGAATGGCCAGGATTTGCCCTAACACTCTCAGGGAATTCCTGTCAGTTTTGGGAAGTTTTGCTTCAGAACTGGAAGAGGACTGTTTGAGTCACACAAATGATGGCTTCACAGTGATGGATCTAATGTTGGAAAAGAGATGCCTCCCCTCTGTCCAGAGATGGAACTGACATGCTTCTGCCTAACATAGGAGGAGGAAGCCTTTTCTTGTTGTCTTGGGATTAGAGTCTACTGTAACTATTCAACAAAGTTTGGAGGACATGCACTGTCCTGTGGGAGATCCTGTAGTTTGTGACTTTGGTAATTAGGGGAGCCTGGAGCATTCACCCCTCGGATATGTAAACCCAAAGTTGTATCATTTCATTTTGGACCAGTAGTTTTGTATCTATAGCCCAGAAGAGGGATGGACAGGAATGTAGTCTTGTATCCCCTACAGTAGGGGTGGGATTCGAACATGGGAACTGTAGTAACACACTACTGTGGATTTGTGGACCTTGCTGTACCTGTTACTGCACCAGCAGCCCCTGTGGGCAAATATTGTCTTGTCAGTTCAGGCTGTTGGACTAAAACCTACTACTTGGCTCTATCTCACTTGTGGACAGCTTTCTGTGAGTGACTGTGATTTCTTGGAGTCCTCCAGTGCCATGGCCCACCCTAGAACCTGGTAAAGTACAAATGCTTTTTGTGTTCCCTTCCTCCTGAGACCAAGCCAGGAAAAATACTTTTCTTAGGGAGTGTGTGTGTGTGTGTGTGTGTGTGTATGACTGTCTGTAGTGCCAAATATCAACCGTGCTGCCAAGTGCCAACTGTGTTTCAAGGTAAGGGTTATAAACAAGAAGGTAAAATGTAATTGGTGGGGATATCACACCATGAAATCAATGCATACAAACTGGGTTGCCTGATTTTAAAATAAAAATATAAACTGGAGTAATAGAAGTTTTCTGGAGCACAGGATTAAAGAAAAATACATAAATAAGACCATCAAACAATGTTAAATGGACAGCATCAATAATATCAAAGAGAGACCTGATGAGTTACCTAATAACATATGAGTAAAGTGGGAAGCAGACACAAACATTACCCCTTAAGTCTCCCTGGATGTACACTGTATGTCCTTAACTTTATTGTGTTGTTTCTGACTGATTTTAGCAATTTTCAATGCAATATTGGTTACTGTGTATCCATATGACATCGTATAACATGACTATAATAACAAATCCGAAAATCCACAGAACAGAAACTGATTAAATAAGTAGAGCAGGCCTCAGACAGCTAGTTTTGGAACCCACTCGTGAGGGAGCAATCTTACACCTCGTACTCTGAAATGGGGGCAGCGAGAGGATCTCAGAACTAGAAGTGGGTTGCCATTTGGGAACAAGTGACCATCAAACAGTGTGGTTGACGTTAAACTCAGCTACAGAGTCAAGCCATACAAAAGTGAGGGTACTGGACTTCAGGAGGGCTGACTTTGGCAAGATGGGAGAGTGCCTCAGAAAAGCACTAGCAAACAGGCTAGAAGAAGGGGTAGAGCAACAATGGGGAATCATCAAAACTGCCATCACAGAGGCAACAAGCCTTTGTGTGAAGCAAATAAAGAAATCAAAATGAAAGAAAAAGCCACTCTGGTTCTCAAAAGAGGTGGCTGGGAAAGTCAGGGAGAAAAAGATAGCATTCAGGAAGTTTATCCTCCCTCTGAAAAATACTTCCAAAAAAGCCAGTAAAGACTCACTGTAGTTTTAATCTGCATGCTTCTTCATTTTTGTTTGAGGTTTACCTACCTTGTGATATGCGTCAGAGCTCTACTCCTTATTAAATTCACATAACGTTCTGAGTAGATCCATACCCTTTCCTGTGTCTCAAAATTAAGACCTGCATATCCTTCATGTTTATATCTTTGCTGCGTAAGCAATTTTGCAATCTTTCCTGGCAACATGCCCTGCATTTTTATTTTTTTATTTTACAATTTTTGGCCAGAAAATACACACTAAGCTAAGGCTTGTCTCCAGTTATGTCCTGGGAGCACAGAGAAGTTAAGTGACTTGCTCATGGTTACACACTATGCATGTGGTGGCTGTGGGATTCAAAACTAGTTCTCCAGGTTTGCAGCTCAGTTCTCAAAACTAGTATGCTATACTGCATTTTTGAATCTTTTAAAAGCAGTAACACAATTTTGCTTTTGATGTTTAAACAGACAATCCCTTGGGATATACTTCAAAGAACTGAATTTAGATTTTGAATGAAGCACATTAAGGAATGCACAGAGATACAGTGTTGAATTTCAGTTTATGAAGAGCTAAGTTGTTAGATCTAACACTTGACCCAAACCCATAAGACCGCGTTGGGGCTGGCTCATTTTCCCTGGGGTGATAAACAGATGAGGCACACTGATGAGTCCTGTGTAGGACGAAACACATGCCTGTGTCTTCTGTTCTCAGCCTTTGCAGATATGCAGGTAGGCAGTACAGGCTGGGTTTTCACTGCTATGCAGATGATACCCAGCTGTACCTGTTCTCTGCACCCAATAGCCAGGTGTCAGACTCTGTATTTAATAGGTGCCTTGAGGAAATCCAGATGTGGATGACTCACAATTGGCTTAGGCTTAACCCAGACAAGACTGAGGTACTGGTGTTGGAGCAGGGTCGTCAGGGTGGGGGGGGGTGGCATTACCCCCTGACCTTGTGCTGGGGGGGTGTGCCTTTAGCCCCCTCTAGGCAGGTGAAGAATTTGGGAGTAATCCTGGACGGCGGTCTGACACTTGATGCACAGATGTCGGCCGTGTTGAGTAGTGGGTTTTATCATCTCAGGAATATTGCCTGAATTCGAGCCCTGATCCCGCTTGATGACCTTCCCACACTGGTACATCTTTTCGCTACTTCCAGGTTGGATTACTGCAATGCCCTGTTCCTTGGGTTATCTGGAGGCAACCTCCGCAGACTTCAGCTGATGCAGAACATGGCAGCGAGATTATTGATGAAGGTGAAAAGATGCAAACATATCACCCCGGCGCTCTGCGAATTGCACTGGCTGCTGGTCCAGTGGACAGCTGTCTTCAAGATTGGGCTATTGATCTATAAGACCCTTCACAAGAGGGGTCCAGTCTATCTGCAAGAGCTCCTTGTGCCTTACCATCTGGCCTGGGCCCTCCGTTCTGCCGGGGGTGGCCTTCTTGGAGTCCCAGGGTTAGGCTGCAGCACTCAGGAGACAGCGCATTTGCGGCAGCTGTGCTTACCCTGTGGAACTCCCTGCCTGGTTATCTAAGGGAGATCCCCACCATAGAAGCCTTTAAGAATGGCCTCAAAACATATTTATTTCATCAAGCTTTTAATTGAGGATGTTTTAAAGTGGATAGCACGTTATGATGGATAGATAAGTCTATGCTCACAGCTGTATCTTAGTGTTGTTTTAATTTTGTTATCATTGTATTTTTAAAATGTTTTTGTATGATTTGTATGTTTATATTGTGCAGCACCCAGAGTCCATGGAGATGGGTGCTATATAAATAAAGGGCCAGATTCTACAAGAGTTATGCCTGGTGTAACAGCAGTTGTGCCAAGTAGAATGGCGCATGTAGCAACTTACACCAGCAGTTGCGACATGCACAATTCTACAAAGTGGCCTGTGACATATCGCAGGCAACTTGCGCGGAACAGCAGTTATGCTGACAGTTGCACCATAAACCCCCTGCGACATGGCGCTAGGTGGTTTACAGCAACAGCTGCACCACATTCCAGAAGGATAGCAACAAAATCCCCAATGTCAGGATTGTACAAGAACCCCTGGTGGAGAACCAGCAATGTAAGTTACATCAGCATTTAGGTGGTGGAACTTGTGGCTGCCCCCCCTTGGGGTCCTGTAGACTCACCTGCAGACATGCCACCTTGTCCACCCCCCAGGCCAGCATACCCCAGTGGGGCCCTGCAAGGCTACCCATCCCCCCATCCCCGCGAAACACCTGTTGGCACAATCCCCGCAGGGCGGTGCTGCCATCCCCCCACCCATGCCCCGAACCCTGAGTTGCCAGCTGCAAACGTGGCAATTACTCCTCCCTGGTAGTCTAGTGGCCCCCCATCATCATGTAATAAATAACTATCCCCAAATCCCTGGCAGTCTAGTGGCCCCCCCCCGATCAGTATACAATAGATATATATCACCAATTCCCTGGTAGTCTAGCGGTCCCCCCATATCATTATAATCTAAAGTAATATCACCAATTCCCTGGTAGTCTAGTGGCCCACTGATCAGTATACAATAGATATATATCGTCAGTTCCCTGGTAGTCTAGTGGCCCCACCGATCATTATAATGTAAAGTAGTATCACCAATTCCCTGGTAGTCTAGCGGCCCCCCCCAGTCATTATCAAATAATGTAATATCTCCAATACCCTGGTGGTCTAGTACTTTACCCAGCCCGTTCTAGCCATGCCAGCCACCCAGCACCCCCAGCTGTCCCTGACCAGCGACTGGCACAATACCTCTCACCTCCATGGCGAGCCTCCGACTGAGTGCAGTATGGCGCTACTGGAAGATGCACTCAGAAATTAATTTGGTGCATCTTTCCTGTAGCACTCACACTACACTCAGTCAGTGGCTGGCTGTGGGTGAGAGGTGGGCTGTGCCGGTCACCGGCTGGGGATGGAGTGGGGTGCTAGTGCTGTGGCTGGGTGGGGGCACTGGACTACCGGGGGTGTGATATTGCATTGTTGATAATGATCAGAAGCTAACACTAAACTACCTAGGGAATCGGTGATATTACCTTAGATTATAATGATCGGGAAGGAAGGCTCTAGACTGCCAGGAATTGAGATATATATCTACTGTATACTGATCGGGGGGTTGTTAGACTACCAGGGAATTGGTGATATTACATTATTTTATAATGATCGGAGGGACCACTAGACTACCATGGAAATGGAGTTATTTCTTTACTATATGATCGAGGGGGGATTAGAATACCAGGGACTTGGAGATGTTTATATATTACATGATGTTTGGGGGCCACTAGACTACCAGGAATCAGTGATATGTGTTTATTGTACAATGATGGGGGGCACTAGACTACCAGGGCATTGCTGGGTATATGCTGCATTTGCGGCTGGCGACCTGGGTCAGGGCACAGGAGAGGGGGTTGACTGCACTACCCTGTGGGACACTCTGTGAAGGGGGATTCAGGGGATGGGGGTGTGGGGAGCCCTGCGAGGCACCTCTGGCTTGCTGGGCGGAGGGGCACTTTCGTCCTGCGGTGTGGCTTGCGACATGTTCGCCAGGTGTGCCCACAGTTCGGTGTACCTGGCCACATGTCACAAGTCACAGAACTTAGCTGCAGTGACCCTACCCCTTCTAGAATAGGGCACAGGGTCAATGTTGCAGTTGCGGGTGGTGCAAGTTGCGTTTGACGGCTACTTGCGCCACCCTTCTAGAATCGCTCCCAAAATATCTATATGTCTGTCTGTCTGTTGGTCTGTTGATCTATCTGTCTGTCTGTCTGTCTGTCTATCTATCTATCTATCTATCTATCTATCTATCTATCTATCTATCTATCTATCTATCTATCTATCTGTCTATCTATTTATTGTATGACAGGTCATTTGGTACCATGCATTTCTGCTTAAATCAGAACCAGCCTACATTTTCATGGTGATTTGTATATATATATTCCACAATGCTTTGCATTATGGGTGTATGTGTGATTTTGTATTTCTGAAACCTGGCTTTGTGGGCAACGGTCTTTTAGGGTAACCCTTGCCTCAATGTTTTTGCACTGAGGTTCTTTCTCTTTTTAGAGCTGACACTGTCTTTTTCTAAATGTGATTTTGGAATAACTTCAATAAGCTAGGCTACTGCATACCTAACAAGAGAAAATCATAAAAACTGTTACTCATCTCTGGAGAAATCCTTCTCTTTGATACTTCTGGAGGTGCAGGTTATGAAGTGGGTATGGAATAATATGCTTCATAATATTTATTTGAAGGGGACAAGAAATCTGAGCTAATTGGCAGCAGCTAGTAAAGTTCCTGTTACAGCAATTAAATCCATACTTCTAAATGATCCATAGTTAAATATACCCAATTATACCGTGGACATAAAAATTAATACAAATTCCTGTTCTGCGATTGGCTGGCTGACACCTTTGTGCCGTGATAAATCCTGCGATATACCCACGGCAAAGGTGCCAGTCAGACGCATTTCAAATAAATGAATCCGACCCTGAAAATGAACACCGCCAAGCCACCATCTTGTTTCCCTTCCTTAAGCGAGAACCATTAGCACACCATTAATAATAAAAAAAAAAATACACACAAATCCCACATCGAACCCAAATTTTTGTAAGTGTTTCTCCGGTAATAGCTTCTTCCTGCTCACTAACTGCCACTGTGAACTGGACAGATGACTCTCTACTCCTCCGGTACTATCGTCCCACAATGCAGGTCGCTTGAGACCACGGCTCTCCCACTCCATAATGCAATCCAAGCAAACCCCTGCCAGCGATCTCAACCCCAACAAAACCACAGCACCAGGCCAAATGCCACAGTGTGCTCCTCACCTGAGTCTGCTATAACAGCTCCTTCACAAGCGGAACCATTTAAATGTATAAAAGTGTACGCGCCATCATGAACCCTGAAATAACACCCTGAACTGCACTCCAGTATGTCCACAAGGCGAGACTGCCATTACCACCATAAGCTCTGTACCTGAGCTTAACAAAAGTTAGTTTTAAACAAAAAATCTCAGCTCCTGATCGATCTGCGCAAACATCATAGCCGATTCACTTTCAATCACGATGCAGTGTGTCTTCCTGAAACATCGTGGCTTCCTGCACACTTTAAACATTAAATAAAAAAAATACAGCTTCTCATTAACCTGCAGCAATACTGTAGCTCGTTCACTTAATGTCTGTCCTGTCAGTCTCTCTCCCTCTCACAGCCATTTATCTTGCCTGCAACTCTGTTCAAGTTTTTTTTTTAAATGATTTTTTTAAATGAATTACAATAGCAGTATATTAAGTAAACAGAGCTACCATCTCCTACAACATTCTACTTAGAAACAGGGAACTATTTAACACACAGAGGATGGACATTACAGGAAAAAAAAATAAAAAACAAGTTCTTCTCAAATAAAACCTTGTAAGTAATTATTTTAAAATTTCTACCCATTGTATAATCGCAATAAGCCACTCGGGGGTGTGGGTTATCGGGGGATTTACCATGGCTAGCGAGTTACCCATTCGGCATACCAATTGGAGCAAACCGCCAGCCCTGGTAAAACCGATAACCCACACCTAACTGTGTAAATATGCTGCATGATGTGGAAAAACAGTATTCTCAATTGTTTTCCTTTTATGGACAACATTCTGCACTGTTCTCTTCACAGAACCAGTAATTTGGAATTTTCACTATGTCACGATTTGTGTACAGAATGCTAAGCATGAGCTGTTGACCCATCAGAACCATGCTCAGAGTTCTATACACAAACTGTGACATAGTTAAAACTCCAGATCATGGGTTCTGTGAAGAGAACTGTAACAGAATACTGCCCATAAAAACAAATCGATGTAAATACAGTTTTTTCACATCACTTTTATTCAGGTACAGTTACATATGGCCCATTTAGTGGTATGAATATCATTTTTGTAAACTGGAATATTATAAACAGCTGCCAGTTAGAAATAATTTCCTGTCCTCTTTAAACTAGAAAGGAAGACAAACTCCTTAGTGTTCACACAAACTTTACGGTATGGAGAGTAAGAATTGCTAGAGGATCAGGGACATTTTGATGACAGATCTGTCAAATGCTGGTTAGGGACACTGCATTAAACCAAATGAACTGTCTTGGGTAAGACATCCAGACATGAGTTATCGACCCATGCTCTTCAGCCTTCATTGAGCCCATAAGACCAGGATGTTGTATTGTTCTCCGCAGTGACATACACTTTAAGATATCAAGTTAAGATATCACCAGGCTGGCTGTAAGAAACTTCATAGAACTCCACCCCTTTGTAAATAGCAGGATTACCCACTGCTTCCTGTGTCACCCTGCTGTACGGTATCTCTTAAGCTGCATTCTGACTGAAACCTTCAGTGCTGTGAGAGCTTGTATCATCCAGCATGAAGCTTTGTCTCTCCATTCTGCTCACCTCTTTCTTGTGGGGTAAGTCTTTGTGCATTCTGTCTCTCTCTAATTACAAGATCACTCTTTCGTTGCATATACGAAGGCACCAAATTATTTTTAAAGAGTATACAAAATAATACATTCTAAGACGTTTCAGGTGGTGTGCAAATATTTTGATTTTTGTAAATCATTTTATGTGGGGGAGGGTTAGATATAGCTGATGTTTAAAAAAAGCAGAAATTGATAACTCTGTTTCTGCCTAATATAAATCCTGATATACGAATTCATTGCTTATAGAACAATAAGTCTTTGATGACTCTGACTTTTATTGCATGGTGCATATGTGAAAGAGACATAAAACCATCACTATGTCTAACCTTTTCTTGTTTTCCCCTTGCACTAGACCTGTCTAGAAGTCAGAAAGATTCAGTATCACAGACTTCTCTAGTGACGATAACTGAGGGAGATCCAGTCAAACTGAATGCCACATATAACACAACTGCAGCTGCTACAGGTCTACACTTTTTCTGGTACAGACAGTATCCTGGCCAGCCACTGCAATACCTGATTCATGCAAATACGTTTGGCAGTATTTATAAAGAAGGCAGTGCAGATCCTCGCTTTAACATGAGTGTGAATAAGGAGGCGAAGACTATCCAGCTCACTAGACCTGGAGCTCAGATTTCAGACACTGCCGTGTATTTCTGTGCAATGAACCCCACAGTGCTGCAGAACTATGCTGAGATACCTACAGAAACCCGCTCACATACACCGCAGACATCCAGAGCCCCAACTGTGTTTTGTACTAAAGCACATGAGCCCAACAGGAAATTACTTTGATTCAATAATTCTTGCAAAATGTAATGTTACTGACACAGTTCTTAGTTTTAATTTGAAAGATAAATTTCCCAAACCCCTGTTAGCTAAATACAATACAGTAATTTCCTTGCTACATGCACTCCTTGATTCTAACATATGCTGCGTTATCAATAATTATGTTTTCTTTGTCCTGGTATCGATAGACTTATGGAAGAAATAATTAGACATCACACCTCTCCCAGACACACGGAGTAGTTTAACTAATGCACCATTAGTCTACCCCCCTTACTCCCTTTACCACTCACTAGAGACAACTCTGCCTAAGCTTGTCTCACCTCATCTCTATATCTTACTTCTATTCCTTTCTCTCTATACCAATGTACTCCAAACTCTTATAATATGTATAGTTCTACCATTACTGTATTCTACTATGTTAGTCTCTGTATCATTTGCTATTCACTGCCTTGTAAACTGTGATGAATGTCCTACTCTGTAATGTAACCTAGGTCACCCCTGAAAAAGAGGACCTCCGGGGCTCAATGGGCCTACCCAGTCACCAAACTTGAATAAATAAATAAATATAATTATTATTTTTGACCTTGTGCAGTTCAACTTATTGATTAATTATAACAATTTTTACACACTGGAGTTGATCAAAGTAGTGCTGTGAAGATGGAATAGAAATTGCAATAGTCAAACTGCTACATTTAAAGTGATAGACAGCCAAACCAGGGCACCAGTAAAACTGCAATATAGAAACAAGCATTTGTCAAAGCCGAATGTTGTCTCACTGGTATTGGCATTGGTAGTGCAGGAGTTAGAGATGCATAACAGGAATGGCAGTGAAGTATTGAACTGATGCCAGCCTCACCCCCACCCTAAAGAGACACATTTTCAAAACAGGCATTTTGGGATCTCCTCTCATGAACAGTGGCACTGTGATTGTGTTAATCTGTCCCAAATGTTCATTTCCCGCAGCAACCACGCCATTCTGCGCCACAGGTGTGAAAACACATTTTGGGCAGGATGTGAAAAATGACAGCTGTATTGTTCATAAGGAGATGTGAACAAATGCCAGTGCTGAAAATATGGCATGAAAATATTGCAAATTTGCGAAGTTACAAGGGTGCGTGGAAACTGCAATGCAGGCTTGTACCACAGTCATTTTAAGGACGTTCATCACCAAATTTTCAACATAGGCATTTTAGGACCTCTGCTCATGGACAGTGTCACTGTCACTGTCTCAAACTGTCCTGAAAACTGATTTTAAACAGCAACCGCACTATTCTGCGCTGGACGAACGAAAACACATTTTGGCCAGGATATGTAAAATGACAGCTGTACTGTTCATAAGGAGGTGTGGAAAAATGCCAATGTTGAAAATCTGGAATGCAAATATTATCAATTCATGAAGTTACGAGCGTGTATGGAAAATGCGTAATGCACGCTCATAGAACAGCCATTTTTTTGGATTTTTTTCACCAAATTTGCAACATAGGCTTTTTGAGAGCCCACCTCATGAACAGTGGCACTGTCATTTCATTACTTGGTCCCAAAAGGTGATTTCATGTAGTGACCATGAAATCACCTTTTGGGATGGAATAACACCATGACAGTGACTGAATTCATGAGGAATGGTCCCAATAACCCCATGTTGAAAATCTGGTGCCAAAATTCCCCAAAATGCCTGAGATATGCACCAAAGTTCAAAAAACCCAATTTTGCCTTTATATAGCTTACCGGAATTTCTTCAGTTTGCATCTATTCAGTAAGCGCTCCTACTGAACGCAGTTGGTGGCTGGCCATGGAGGCGAGAAGTAGACTGTGCCAGTCACTGGCTGGGGACAAGTGAGAGGGGTGCTGGGTGGACTGGCATGGCTAGGTGGGGGGGTGGAGGGCCACTAGACTACCAGGTATGACAGATATGTTTTGCAGACACTCGGACTGCATGTACTGTACATACTGTACAGTACACCAGTTGCATAGGGCATGGCCCTGGGGATTGGACATAGTGGGGCAGTTGCGGCTTGTGCTATACCTGTTGTGGCTTGTGACATTCTTGCCAGATGCACCCTCTGTTTGGCGTACCTAGCTGTATGTAGCAAGTCATGGAACTTAGCCACGGGGACCCTGCCCCTTCTAAAGTAGGGTGCAGGGTCAACGTCGCAGTTGCATTTGGTGCAAGTCGAGTTTGGTGGTGACTTGCACCAACCTTCTAGAATCGGGCCCAATGATCCAAAGTCACACCCCGGATGCCTGGCAGTCTCTACAGGGTGGGGTGTTACAGTTGGAAACCCTGACACTGTAGGCGTTTGTTGGTATTTTCATTCCAAATTTTCAACATAGGATTTTTGTGACCCCACCTCATGAACAGTGGCATAATCAGTTTGTTAGCTGAAAAGTGGTTTTGCACAGCGGCTATGCCATTTGGCAACACAGGGATGAAAACACATTTTGGGCAGGATGTGGAAAATGACAACTGTATTGTTCATGAGGAGGCATAAAAAAAATGGCAACGTTGAAAATCTGGAGTGAAAATATGAAAAATTGGTGGAGTTATGAGCATGCATAGAAACTGTGCAACACACATCCATAACTCAATTTTTTTGGGAATTTTTTCAGCCACATTTTCAACATAGGCATTTTGGGATCTTCCCTCATGAACAGTGGTGCTGTGATATTGTTAATCTGTCCCAAAAGTTCATTTCCCACAGTGACCATGCCATTGTGTGCCACAGGTGCAGAAACACATTTTGGGCAGGCCGTGAAAAATGACAGCTGTACTGTTCATAAGGAGGTGTGAAAAAATGCTGGTGTTGAAAATATGGCATGAAAATATTGCAAATTTGCAAAGTTACAAGGGTGCGTGAAAACTGAGTAACGCAAGCTTGTAACACAGTAATTTTATGGACTTTCGTCACCAAATATTCAACATAGGCATTTTAGGACCTCTGTTCATGAACAGTGTCACCGTCATTTTCTGAAACGGTCCTGAAAACTGATTTCGCACAGTGGCCATGCTATTCTGCTCCGGATGTGCAAAACCACATTTTGGCAAGGATATGTAAAATGACAGCTGTACTTTTCATAAGGAGGTGTGGTAAAATGCCAATTTTGAAAATCTGGAGTGAAAATATTACAAATTCACGAAGTTACGAGCATGCATAGAAACAACGCAAAGCATACTTGTAAAACAGCCATCTTTTGGATTTTTTTCACCAAATTTGCAACATAGGCTTTTTGAGAGCCACCCTCATGAACAGTGGCACTGTCATTGCGTTACACGGTCACAAAAGGTGATTCCACACAGTGACCGCAAAATCACTTTTTGGGATGGAATAACGCCATGACAGTGACTGAAATCATGAGGAGGGGCCCCAATAACCCCATGTTGAAAATGTGGTGCAAAAATTCCCAAAAATGCCTGAGATATGCACCAAAGTTGAAAAAAACCTATTTATGCCATTATACAGCTTACTAGCATTTCTTCAGTTCATGGTCGGCTTTGAAGAGTGCAAACGTATTCCTGGTCCACTGAAGAACATTATGCCGGACTCCAGAGGTAAGTATGGGGTGAGGGGGATGTGGAGAGGCAGGGTGCACAGAGGGATGGGGCAGGGAGCTGGACAGACCATGAGGGACTGTTTTCTTCTTTTACAGGTTAAAAAAAAAAAAAAAAACATTGCGGGACTTTTTTTTTTTTTTTTACAGGGGCATTTGGCACTCTGGGATGGGCTCCCAGCATGCCAGCTGAGTGTTTGGGGGTCTAGCCGATGGGGGATTGGGCACCCCTATCGGCATATACTGAAGGGGGGTGCATTATGCCTAGGGGGAGTGGGCTCCCCTGTTGGCACATAAACTGGGTCAGGGCATGCTGACAGAGGGATTGGGTACCCCCCGGAGTTGGCATTGTGGCAGGCAGAGTGCAGCCATGTTTACTGTTATGTTTCACCAGGGAAGGCACTTCGGAAGGTGCTGCTGCATATGACGAGCTTTGCTCTCATTGCAGCGGACCTTTCCTTAGATGTGCTCACCACATTATGTATTCCTGGTGTGGTACCTGCATGCTGGCGTATTGGGGAAATGAGGGATGCACCTACTGATGCGTGCCCTGCATTCTCCCAACAGTGACCGCACCTCCAAATCTGTAACTAATGCAATATTTTTGCTGGTGCACAAGCGTGAGGCAGCATAAAAAGGTACACTGTAACTGACGTTATTACAAAAATTGTTACCTTTATTGAAAACAAGATTCTTCCACAATGAAATCAGCAGCACAGCCCAGTACCCTCAATCCACCAATGTTTTGTTCAGCCACAGCAGCTTTTTCAGGGTATGGTGCCATCTAGTGGATGAAATATTTACAATGTCCTCTCAAAGAGCTCCTGATGCCATTGTGACAATCTTGAAAAAAATTAGTCTTTAGACACAATTCGGCCTATATTTAACAATTTGTTTCTGTAATTATCATCCTTAAATCTGTATTAGTAATGATATTTATAAGTAAACAAGATCTCTGTCCTCTCTGTTCTGGCTGCTTCCCTACACCTGACATCACAAACAGAATAACGTATGGGGTGGTGTGTGTAATGAGAAATTTACACCCCCCAAGGTGTTAGATGCTACATAAACCCTGAGAGTGAAGCTTGAGGGGTTTATTACAACATCTAACACCATGGGTGCATGTAAACTTCAAGTTTCCACACACCACTCCATTTTTTTATGTTATATAATTGCTGGGTTTCCCTTTTTCGCCACAGCAATTATATAAAATACTAGCCATTCTGGTGCAGTCATGCTCCGGTTCTGTTTTCTTCCACTCTACACATTCGTCCTGTCTGCATTTTTTAAATCTTATGTACAGTTTTCTTTTCCCTCGTTGAGTTTAAAATTTGGTAATTAAAAAAAAAATACCGCCAAGTTCTGCTGCTCTGGCCATTTCATTTTCAGGCAGAAGGCGAGCCAAGGAGAGTGTTCAGAAAGTGAGGAACTACAGGACACACATGCACAGAATGAGGGAAACTGTGCACGTGTTTGCTGTAATAAACACTCCTTCATTATGGCAAATCATGCCATGATTTCCCTATGGGAAAAAGGGAAGCCCATTAATTGTATTCTGTACATGGCATCACAGTCTGTTGTAGTGGAGATAATTATGATTCCAGAAATGGAGGATTATGATGTCAGGTATATGCAAGCAGAAAGAGCAGATAAACTGTAATGGACAGTCATCCTCTTTCATACAACTGTCTTCAGTAATAAAGAAAAAGGGGAAAGAACTACAGAAAATACATGAAATGGAGATGGAATTGTGTCTAAATCTCACATGTTTTTCAAGTTCTTCTAATGATGTTGGGCTGTTAAAGGCATAATAATCACTGTGATGCACTATATTACACAGAGCCTTAGAAAAGTGCAAATAAATGCAATCATAGTATGTTCAAGATATGTATAGCTCAAACATACAATAGATATAATAATTTTAAAGAAATATTCAGAAAAGCATTAAAAATTTGATTATGCATACAGATGTAGTTGTGGTCAAAGGTAACGTGTGTAGCAACAGAGTTACAAGTCAGATGCTTGCCAAAAAAGGATAGAAAAGAAAAGGTATAAAAAAAAGAGAAAGAAAAAAGAGGGAAACACAAAAGGATAATGTGGCAGTGAAAATACAGGAGCAGAATGTAGGAAAAAATGTAAAAAATGATGAAAAGAGATCAGGAAGAGAGTGTGCATAAGTGTGCACAATAGATGTTGTAAGTCTATACTTATAATACATGACATTTTCAAAGATGTTTAAATAGAAACGTCATCCATTCCTAGATAAAGCCAAATATTGGAAAATCGTGCAATTTAAAAAATTCAGAAATCATGTAATTTAAAAAGATTAACATGTAGGAAATACTGAACTGCAAAACATTAATACATCACTGTTGTTTTTTTTTTTTTCTTCTTTTCTTGATCCTGAATTTAAAGGCAACCTACATTGTCAGAAACTGCAATATCAAAAAAAAGGGTCTCCATGTGTGTTTAAAGAGCTGCTCACACAGAGGCCTGCTAAATGATGCTGAGGGTTAAGGCACTGCATGCCACACCTTGCACCACATCGGCGACTTGGGTTCAGGCTCTAGCTTGGGTTGCCAGGGGTCAGGCGGGGGAAGGGCGAGGAGCTGACTGAGCTGCCAGCTGGCTGCTCTCCTCCTCAGAGGGGTTCAGAGGGTTTCCTTGGCAATTGGCTGCCTTCTGGTGGAGGCTGGGTGGCAGTGCCATGCATCAGGAGCCCTGGCATTAGGCTGGGAGAGGGCTGAAGGGGCCATCACCAGAGCCATAGTGTGCAAGCGCGCCTCCGTGCACATGCACTACCGTATTCCGGGGCCTTGGGGTAATGGGGCAAAAAAGCAGAAACAGAGGGGTCTGTGATAGGATGAAGCCTCTGGGCTGACTCCAGGGGTCTGCTCAGGTATGTACAGCTTCACAAGATCCAGAACGACCCCAGAGTCCAGCGAGACTGGCAACACAAGCAGTGGTCCACTGTGGGGGATAAAAATCAATAAGGAAAAAAAAGAGCTCCTCACACCACTGTGGAAAAGTTTGAAAAACATAAAAGTTAGACACAAATCCATTTATGACTCACATCTTGTCTTTCTCTGTGTAATTCAAAATTCTGTAACTCTCTTGTTGGTTCAATAAAAGGTATCAACTCACCCACTCTTTTCATCATATCTTTTCTGTAACTCTTCCCCCTTTTTTATTATTACTGAGAGCATGAAAACTGAATCCCTGTCCCTTATGACATTGTAATTACTGACTCAGCAACAGACTGTGATGTCAAATACAGAATTATGATGTCAGGAGTAGACAGACAGCCACCAAAGATAAAGCAGCTCTCTGGTTTTCATGGAAATATCTTTAAGCAATAAAGAATTAAAGGGTGAGAATCACAGGAAAAATATGACATGTAGCTGACCTGTCTCTAAATATTACTTTTTGTCAATTTGAATCCTATAAAAATTGTCCCAGTTGTACCATGGGATTTTTAAAGGGTGCAGAAAGGACTAAGAATGGCTTGTCAGGGTGAGATACTATGCTCAAATGCCAAAGGTCAGCAAAAAACCATAACCAGAACACCAGCAGACCTATAAGAACAA
Source organism: Neoceratodus forsteri (assembly GCA_016271365.2). Taxonomy (NCBI): domain Eukaryota; kingdom Metazoa; phylum Chordata; order Ceratodontiformes; family Ceratodontidae; genus Neoceratodus; species Neoceratodus forsteri. The sequence continues at coordinate 213,697,218 of JADMNL010000022.1, forward strand.
AAGCAGTATAAAACAGAGAATGCTGTAAAAAGTTTATCATGTGCTTACCAAAAAGGTGAAAATATACAAATAGAGCAGATGAAGCAGAAACACCCCAATGAACCCCCAACTAGTTTCACACCTAAGCAGTTCCCCAGGGCCATGGCCACTTATTACCATATGCTTTTGGGAGGGATTTTCAAAGCTCCTAGATTGCCACATGCCCCGGTGCACTGATGATACAGTGCATGGCAATCTAAGAGGATGTTCTATCCCATGTTGGCAATTGCAGCATGTTAGACCAACTTTTTCTGTTCTAACATGCAACAATCCTGGGGGCTGTGTTATGGAACTTGCACCAGATATATGGCACAAGCTGTCGTAAACTGTGGAAACTGCTGCAACTGTACCTGAGAATGTAAAATTGGGTGCAGCTGTGACAAATGGTTCCATGCACCACCAGAACCTAAGTGAATGCAAGCCCTGTGCCACCCTTTGAAAATGTTGCCTTTTGTCCTGCTTCGAGTTTTGCACTTCCGATGATCCTTCCATGTACTAACAGTGAAATGAAGTTGCCACAGTAGAAGTTGTTTGCTTATGAATCAATCTTTTGTTTTGCCTATCCTTCAGAACTTTACAAACACCTGTCACATTGAAAGATTTGCAGAACTTTATGATTGCTTGAGACCAAAGTAAAAGTGCTGCATCAGCACTCCTTCTACCCAAAATGATGAATTTCCCCTAATTCCTCAGTGAGTTGCATTAGAAGGAACTCCACATCTGTGCTGCCACTGGGACATCTCCTCTGGGGATCAGATAATTCCACTAGTAAAGGGGAGTTACGGAGATGGAACAGATCTGGACAACATATTTCTGTATACAAAATAAAATGACAATTAATTTGCTTCAGCTGGGTGGGTCCATTTGTGTCTACGGCTTTTGTGGTTTATGTCAGTTCTAGTTGGAAAAGAACTCCTTCACGGGTGTTTTCCATCATTTTTCAGGGTTTGGAGACAGGAGGGTACTGTGTCATTGGAGTTATGGAGATGTCCAGCAGGATGTTCCCCAAAGGTTCAGCCAATGAGATCATCTCTTTTGAAGTGCCATAACAGAATGCTGGCTGAAAGCAAATAAACAAGTGCAAAGAGCCTTCCAGCTGGGTATCGATCCATTGCTGTCATTCATAAATAAGGGACAAGTTACAGGGAAGAAGCCTCTCCTGCAGCTAGGTCAAAAATGCAACTGTGGCAGCCAGAAGTTAATTGTGAATAAAGGGGTTTGCATTCATTACCAGACTGGTTAGCAACCCCTATGGAGGTCTTCACATGGCTTACTGCCGGACACATGACACAGTGCCAGTCACATGACATAGTGCCAGTCACACGACACAGCACCAGTCATGTGGCATGGTTTCAGTCACTTGGCATAATGTTAGTCACATGACATAGTAGCAGACACATGGAATAACTCCAGTCATATGGTATGGCATTAGTCACATGGTATACTGCCAGTCACATGGCATAGTGCCATGTGACTGGCAGCAGTACTGGTGGGGAGGAGCAGAGGGGAGTGTCATTGGTGGAGGATGGGCAGCAGGGTTGAAAAGCTTGTACTGCACACAGCAGTTCCAAACACTCAGCTGATTACATCTGATGCTGAGCTGTTAAAGAACTGTACTGGTCTGCCCACCTGTTTGCTGCACTGAAAGACTTCTGCTCCCAGACTGTGTTTCCAGCTCCCACACTACTCAGTGACAAGAGCCCCCCCCCATGTTCTTTTGAGTACTCTGAAGAATGGGACTGGAGGGGAGGAGCAGAGGGGAGTGTCATCAGTGGAGGAGGGGCGGCAGGGCTCAAAAGCTCAAGCCGCACACATCGTGAGCGCCAGTAGATTTTTTTAGGATTAAAGTTTTTAACTTTATGATTTAATAGGTTTTGTTTTGCACTTCATGCTTGAGTAAGAAATGAGACATACAGTAGTCATATAATTTTAGAGGGCTTATTTAAATAGCTAGGCTCATAAAGCAATTGTCTATTTACTTAGCAGTGCTCACAGATTGACTATACTGTTATATTTAGGTTGTATTTTAGGAACCCAGTTGCTTAAATTAAGAATGAAGATCATTTATCTAGAGGTATGCTATATAATTCTGGCCCTTGTCTATGTGGATAATGGGTTCTTCTATTTGCCAATTAATACTAGCAACAATTATGACTGGAGATAGGGAGGTTTGGGTAATCTACATGGATAATTTTTATATGCTAACATGTTACTAAATTCAACAAACTTATTCCCAGTTAATGTTAAAAGTCTGGGAGTCTTAAGAAAGCAAACTTTGCACAATTTGGTAAACTGTCTTGGCCCAGTAAGGCAGCACTTATTGTTGTTTGCACCATTTTTGCTTTCTTTCTTTCTTTTCATTGGGTTTATCAGGGGATGTGGAACTGAATCCTGGCCCTTTGGCTAATATGTATCCCTATAACTGGGATGCCAGGAAGTCTGGAGGTTGTGCTTTGCGCATCTAAATGTGCGAAACATAAAATCCAACTCTCGTGAGATCGAAGATCTGGTAGCACAACATCGCCCAGATGTGCTTTGTTTAACCGAATTTTAGTTGAAACCTTCGATTGAGTGTTTTTACATGATTCGGAGGGATAGGCCTGGGAAAAGGGGGGGGGTGGATACTGATTTATTACAAGGAAGGCTTACAGGTAATTGAAATAGGACCAAGGATTGACTGTAACTCTGATTGTGAATGGGTATTGGTGCAATTGTTGCTGAGAGACTTTTACAAATTATAACTATATACAGTTTATAACCCTCCAAATATTGGAGTAAGGGACTTAAGGATTTGTTGGAATTCATCAGTTTAGATTATAAATCAGGGGATATACTTGCAGTGGGGGGCTTTAATATTAATTAGGATCCCACTTTGGCCCCAGAAATTTAGTCCTTAATAATAAATGCTAGTCTTTGTCAGCTCATTGCCCGTAATACAAGAATGAATCTAGCTAATAAAATATGCACTTTATTGGACTGGGTATTAACCAACAATCCTACCAGAGTTTTGGAGACTGGTACACTTCCTGATGTAATAAGTGACCATCTCACCACATTCTGTATATGGAAAGGTAAGAAAGCAAAGCTTTCCCCAGATGTGTATCTTTTTGGAGATTTACCACAACCATGCAAGAACATTTGCTAAGTGAACTACAATCAATTGACTGGTCCTATCTTGTTGTTGCCTTTACAAACTTTTCATTGTCAATTTCAGCCCATACTAAGGGTGGCAAAACATTCCAGTGTTGTGCTGCCTGAGATCTTAGAGTTCTGTCTCCATATCTATGAATTATTTTGTCTTGATATATTTTGTTTTGGTGTTCAGTTCGAACCATATAACTCTTTGTATTTGATGTACTTGGAAATGTACTTGCAATGACCCCCAATGACCAACAATGGTTGGTCATTGCAATCAGGTGCACACTTTTCCAGAAACACTTTGCTAGACAGTATAATTTTCCACAGAAACATTTCTATCCATCTTTTCCAAAGTGCTCGTGGGTAAACCATGTATGTACTTGACCTATTTTCAAACACATTTCCATTTCCCAGCTTGGATGTTCGTGGCAGTGCCATATTCTTGAACCATTTCCAAAACACATTTCACAGTGAAAACATCATGACCTGAGCCACATATTTAAATTTCATACTAGACATTGGCCTCTACCCAGGGGACCTTGGTGCCCTTCAATGAACCAGTTAGCCCTGCCTTGTAGACTTCAGATGGTGTTCCTCCTGCCCTTTGCCCCAATCAACAGTCTCTGCCATTCCTTCAGGGTTACTCCAAAAGAAGCCTTCAATCCCCACTGAATTGCTAAATACTCCAAACTTTACTTCAAATTAACAGACTTAGGTGAACAGGGGTCCTGGCCGGTGTGATCTAGCCTTATCTTGAGCACACACACCCCAGACAGCCTCCTAAATTTAGAACTTGTCTCCATTCTGTACTCACTATCTGTTGCTCCTTCCTTTAGGCATGGAAACAACCCAGAAAGCACATTTTTTCCATGGTAGCTTGTCAGAAATTCTCACACAAATGTTCTTCTGAAAGGCAGCTGTACATACTCTAGGATCTTCAGGGGATTGGTGCCATTGAGGCACAGGTCAGGAAGCACAGGAGTAGTTGTAAAATTCACAAACAATATTTATTTACACTCACAGTAATATTAAAAAAACTTGTTTAGAATAACTATTTACATAGGAAGAATAAATAGCAGATTCATTAGAGTTTTCCTTCAATCTCTGTGTGTCCATCTGCAAGCCATTGCAGCTCTGTCTTTTTATAAGTACTTCAACAACCCCCCTTTTTACAAGCATCCTGTTTTTTCTAAAATGACTTTGTAAGTATCAGGCAGGTGCTGCTAGAAGACGGTGTCCCAGAACAGAGGCCCCCTTTTCCACAACTCTTGCAAAAGGCTTTAAAAATGTACTCGGGTAACCTCTTGAGTTTCCAATAGCTTTTTGCAATAATCTCAAACTATAATTACATACATTTCAAAAATTAACACTATATAATTTCTATACAGAGGGATTCCAATATCAGTTACATTTCCACGTAATGATTTGCATATATTTTTTATATCAACAGATATGCAAGGGAGGAAAAGGCAAACAGCAAAGGAAGACTGAGAGATAGTGAGAGGCAAAGAGTTGCAAGACTGTTCGGGTGATCAATTCCTAGGTCTCACAGGAAAATTTGGTTGCACAACCAGATAGACAAGAGACAGGAAAGGGGAGAATAGAATAGAATAGAATAGCTCATTGCATTTAAAGACTTTCTGTGACAACTGTGACAGGGTCCTATTCTACTCTGTCACAATTGCCCCTTGGATCCACTGAACTGGCAGTCCCTCTCACTCCCCCTGGAGTGACATCAAGGAATCCTGCTGGAAAAGGTTTCCACCACTTCTCTGGCAGTTTAAGATTTAATCCAAACTAGGGTGAGCACCACAGGGTTCCCTGTGACAGAGTCCCAACTGGCAGACCTCCTGCCTCTCTGACTTCCAAACTCAGACTAACTGTACATTCTAAACTTCCCCTGAGCAACTGACTCAAAAATGGTTATACTGCTGTGAGAGTTTTAAATGACATAATCATCCTTACTCTGGCTAGCTGAGTAAACAATGATGTCATTATGCAAGAGACCCCTTAATGAGCTACTTACTAGTTGCCTTTTCACCTGCCTAACACTAATAATAATGGGATTCTAGTAACCCTATGGGACTGGGTGGTTACATACATGATATGGAGACTGATACCCACCTTGGTTATAATCCCCCTAGCCCCACTGTACTACATGATGTGGAGACTGATGCCCACCTTGGTTATAATCCCCCCAACCCTGCTATACTGCATGATATGGAGACTGATACCCACCTTGGTTATAATCCTCCTGGCCCCACTGTACTGCATGATGTGGAGACTGATACCCACCTTGGTTATAACCCCCCAACCCTGCTATACTACATGATATGGAGACTGATGCCCACCTTGGTTATAATCCTCCTGGCCCCACTGTACTACATGATATGGAGACTGATGCCCACCTTGGTTATAATCCTCCTGGCCCCACTGTACTGCATGATGTGGAGACTGATACCCACCTTGGTTATAATCCTCCTGGCCCCACTGTACTGCATGCTGTGGAGACTGATACCCACCTTGGTTATAACCCCCCAACCCTGCTATACTACATGATATGGAGACTGATGCCCACCTTGGTTATAATCCTCCTGGCTCCACTGTACTGCATGATGTGGAGACTGATATCCACCTTGGTTATAATCCTCCTGGCCCCACTGTACTGCATGATGTGGAGACTGATGCCCACCTTGGTTATAATCCTCCTGGTCCCACTGTACTGCATGATGTGGAGACTGATATCCACCTTGGTAATAATCCTCCTGGCCCCACTGTACTGCATGATGTGGAGACTGATGCCCACCTTGGTTATAATCCTCCTGGTCCCACTGTACTGCATGATGTGGAGACTGATATCCACCTTGGTTATAATCCTCCTGGCCCCACTGTACTGCATGATGTGGAGACTGATACCCACCTTGGTTATAACCCCCCAACCCTGCCATACTACATGATATGGAGACTGATGCCCACCTTGGTTATAATCCCCCTGGCCCCACTGTACTACACATTGTGGAGACTGATGCCCACCTGGATTATAATCCCCTCACCTCTACTGTACTGCATGATATGAAAACTGGTGCCCCCTTTATTTGTAGAACCCCCTAACCCTGCAAGTTTATTGGATAATATAAAGACAGATGCCAGTTGGTTACAGAGCCACTGAAGTAATCAAATTCCATTTTCAAGATTTAAATCCCTGGCATTTGCATTCTGATACTAAGATTGTTATTCTGTCATTTCTAAATTTTACCAAGCTTATACTAGCATTTATTATTTGTTTAATGGAAGAAAGGAATATGTGCAGCACATTTAATGAAGTTAAAATAAAAACAGAACAGAAAATCATTTACAGACTAGTACTGTACACTGAAGTAGCTACACTATTGCCCTTGGGACACACTTTTTTGAAAAACATTCAAGCAACCCAAAGAGACTATACTTTAGAGCAATTGATGACATTCCTGTATTAGAACGGGGTGGGGGGCAGAGTTAATTCACTTAACTAATATGAAACACAATGGATTTCCACTTTAGGAGCTCTGAAACAGTGGGTTTACATGAACAGATTGATTTTAGACCTTGTTTGTAATCTGACCTTTTGCACACAGTAGTAACCTCCGATGTAATGTATGTCTTTTACTTAAAATGAAGGTAGTTTTAAGTGATTATATGATTTTAAAGGCTAGAAATTAATAAAATGTTATTTCAGCACCAGTCTTTTAGAACTAAATAAAGTTTGTTGAGCTGAATTAATAAAGGTTATTTATAAATCAAAATGTAAACCTAATATATTCAAATTTATTTAACTGCCCTTTTTATACAAGTGTTAGTAAATGCAAGAAATTACTTGAATGTTGATACATTAAAATGTTACTGTACTGAATAACATCATAAGAATTTTTATGTGTCCTATAGATGTTTACAGTATATATAAAAAAAATTTTTGCATGTTTTACCTATCCATTTGCACTGTTTTGAAATAACTGAATAATTGAATGAATATTGAATTAATTGTGGGGTATATATAAACAGTACTATGGATGGCAAGAACCAGTGCCTGAGGAAGACCCACATGATTAGGTTGATACGTAGGGGTGTTTGCCAGGTATGTCTGCCTTCCCATTATAATACATAATAAACCCTTGATTATTTTCAGTTTTTTGGGGTGTGCCCAGCTTTGTTTGGTTTCTACTACTGTGGTATATGATGCCAAATTATATTCTGTCATCAAGAAAGGCATCTGATCTCAAGAGGGTACTCAAACCACTAGACAGCACTGTATCATTATCTTACATATTGGGTGGCAATAGAACATTTCTGGCTAACCAGTGAGCAGAATGGCTGTACTTCTTATTTCACATACAGTTGTCTCCTGTGCTGTGCGTCTAACATCCTCATACCCAGCCAAACTATTTCTACACAGCAGGGAAGGACAAAAAGTAATACACTGGAAATCACATAAAAAAACAAATCTGGACTGAACCCATAATCATATTATGGTGATCAATTGCCATATAACATGATTGTGGATACAAGAAGTGCATTTCTCACTGTTTCACAAGTGCCTTTCATACTAGTTGGGCAGACAGAATCACTCAGCTTTGATTCATGGTCTTCTTGCCTGAACAGCATGACAGACCCTTGTGAAACAGTAAAACAGATTTTACTGTATCCACAGTCATAAGGAAACAGCATAGAAAGACCCAGGGACCCATGCACACTGCCCTTTACCTGCCTGAAACCGGAGTCATGGCAGCCTTTTTCATGTATATTACAATCAATCAGTCGATCAATCAAAATCTTTATTTATCCAAGCGATGCATATTACATTACTAAATAGTTGACAGGAAAGAAAGTACCATCACTCCTTCCAAACTTATGTCATTGTAATGTGGGACACTGTGGCACAGAATATGGCAAAATGTGGAAAACACTGATCATCAATATCTGTTTATTTATTGAAATATTTGGACAATACCTTTGAGCACAAGTGCTCTTTTACAAAGGTTCGTTATCAAAAGACAAAGTTACAAGAAAGACAAAAGTAGAGAAAATTCCAGAGGAAATGTTTTTCAGACAGTCAGGATACACACATAATTTGAACATCATATGGATTACAACGCTGATCAGTCAAGGACAAGTATAAGGCAGTAAGCTACATACAGAGACTGTAAGGAACATGCAGAGTGAGAATACGGCTAGCTGGATTATGGCGATTTGTCTAACTAGCCTGCACAAAATGTGGGAGACATCCTCATATTACTGAGATAAAATATCAGGAAGATATCAACTAATGCCTTTATCAGTACAAAATTTGAGTTAGCTTCCTAGGCTATTATAAATTGGCTTTCAGGTATGAGTTTTTGACGTTAAAAAACCCCATCTCTATGTGGTATAGCATCTGTTCCATGTGAGACTAATAATCGTTTCTGAACATTTTATGTACAAGGTCATGATGTGTATACATTTGACATATAGTTTAGAAATGAGAAAAAATAATAAATACCCTAGCTGGGATTTGAAACAATGCCTACTTGAAATACTGTACCAGATCTCCAGTTGCCCTGACAACTCAACCAGTTGACCAGCAGAATAGCATTTCGAGCAGCCAAGGGGTTAAATCCCAACTAGAGTCCTTAAATTTAATCTTTTTTTCTAAATTGTCTTTCGAATATATGAATGTTGTACTCCTTGTAAACAAAATGTAATTCAATTTGCCAGGCTCTTCCTTATACACTGAGAAAGATGAATGTCCATGGGAGTATTTTGATTTCTTGATAGCTCAGCTGGTAGATTGGTAGTCCAAGCAGGCCTCAGTTCAACCCCCATCTAGGGTTTAATGATTTTCTATTAACTGAATTGTATTTAATTCTGAGCGTCCCTCATATTTCGGGATAATAACAAGGCATATATATTATATGTGGTAAATTATTTAATTGGTCATCTATAGTGCCTTTTGGTTATTCTGTGAACAAGGCAACCACAACTGAGCACCTACAAAAATGGTGACTCAGTTACTGCACCTGTGTTCAGGGCTACCTGGCAGAGTAGTGACCAGATACCTGGGTGGAAAAGGTAGGGTGATGGGAAGCTACATGAGTATGTATGCACACACGTGTGGGGGGAGGAAGGGGGGGAAGGTATGTGGGAGGGGGTGCAGTGGGCAACTGCTGAGCTGGTCCATTAATGTGGTGGGAAGGGTTGTCAGTAGGGAGCTGCAGGGTTCAGGTCTGGCACCGCATGCTTTTTCTGTTTTTTGCAGGCAGGCAGCCTTTTATTTTCTAAGTATTTCACCCCCCGACATACACCCCCCTGGAGTAGAGAATCCATTAATAGAGGGGTGCGGGGGGCACGGGGCCCTCTTGCTGTTCACTGTGGGTGTGCATCACTGAAATTCATTTTCGGTGATGTACGCTCACCCTAACAGTGATTACTATTCCGTGATCACCATTATGACATAGAACCAACATTTTGTATGCTCCTATTATATACAGTAAATTATTTAATAATAATAATAACTTTATTTCACTTAAGCGCCTTTCAAAATGCCAAGGCGCTGTACAAAAAAAGTTAAAACAATCAGGAATGAAATCAGTAGACACAATAATAAAATAGCCTGACGGGTCTCTTCATTCCATTTAATTGGTCATCTATAGCACATTTTGTAGGCAGGATCCGAATAATCAGACAACAGGGTCAAGGACACTGTGTGTGGCCAGAGGAAACCAAGCTTCAGAATTCAGTATTCCTTACACAAAGCTGATTATGATGTAATTCAGTATTCAGCATTTGTTTGACAGAATAATGACTGAATCAGTGGGATAAAAATACAGCATTTGGCTCCCCCTTCTGGCTATAACAAAACCTGCATTTGGAGATAATATTTTACTTCTAATTTATCAGGAAAATGCACAGTTCTGAGACACACCACTTAGTTGCAGTGAGTCTTTCACAATGCAGACATTTATTAATAGAATAATATCAGCATGTAACATAATAAAAGTCCATTTACGACACTTAAAACAGAAACAACACAGCTGTTCCACAGCCTGACTGCCTAGCTACACAGAGCTAGCAGGAAAAACAGAGAAAGCTGACACTAGTCCTGGATAATATTGCTCTCAAATTTATTAAAAGTGCACAAGTGTGAAATTGCAAAGTGCAGAAAAAGTCACAATCACAGCAGCTGCTTGGTCAGGAAAGCCAACACACAAAATGACTGAATACTCAAAGTGAGCATACTGGAGAGGCAGTTTGCTGGAAGGCAGGGTATAGAATCCTTAAAAGGATGCTAGGAGAGAAGAAATATTCAAATTGCTTGGTTTATGTGCATGTCTCCAAAATAGTAGTAATGTAGTAATAATAAATATGGTAGTAGTAGTTAGAATGTATCTAAACCACACACTCCACTCATGTATTAGTAGGCTCGCTGTTGTTGATTGAATTTTGTTCTTATTGTACCTTCTCCCCCTCTGTTCATCACCCCTGTGTCATACCTGGAAATGAGCCACAGCTCAGTGTATCTCTCCCAGTTACCAATTTCTAAGTAAGCAAATGAAAACATAGTTGAAGACTGGTAAAAATTCCCAAGCCTTCACTAAGTTAAGGTATGACTTCAACAACCAACGAGAAACTTCAGTGTTTTTTTTTCAGAATGGGCAGAATCTGATGCAAATGCATTTCCTTTCTGTGGCAGAATCAGCCTGACTGGGCCAAAACTGAGGAACCATCTTTTCAAAGGGTTCTGAGTTTTAGCAACAGTTTCTATTATGTATGGCAGCAAGCATAACTAAAAATATAGTGCATGGGTCAACAAAATGGTGTATGCATCAAAGAAATGGTGATTATGTCAAATAAATGGGGTGCAACAAATGTAACACCCAGGATTTTCTTTTTTCAGTTGTTTTATCTAACTAGTTCCGTTGCCTGTGAAATATTTTGTTGTGGGATGTATGGGGGAGAATTGGAAATTATCATATATTGCAGTAACAGGCCTGTTGTGTGAGCATTCTTGGGTTCTCAAAGAGGTTGCTTGGAGGCCGCAATTGTTTCTACATTGCAAAAAGCTTTTGTTTTGGTTAGACATCAGAGGGCTCAATCCCTTTCCTAAACAAAAGCATGTTTTGAATATGAACAGGGCAAAGGCCGAGCAAGACAGCACTCCACTGGTTTAGCTCGCTAGGCAGCAAAATGACCCGGCTCCAATCCACAAAACTAGGTTGGACCCATTCTGGAAAAGAGTGGGCTCTAGAGATCAAAGAAATGGTCTAGTATGTATGTCAGAGAGTCATGTATGATAATGTGGGTGTAGTCTGCTGGTCAGCTGAAGACATTTCTGTGTGTGTGTTTGCTTTTAGAGTTTAGTTATGTTTGAGATTTTGAACTAGCAACATCACAGGTTGGAGTCTACCATAACTCACCAAGTCCCAGTTGAGGGTAACCTTCTTCTACTGTACTGTACTGTACTGTACTGTACTCTACTCTACTCTACTTAGATGGCTTTGAGCTAGGTTATTTTGTGTGTCCTCTATCTTCTTAAATGTGTTTTTTATCTCTATAGAAATACTGTATTTCCCCTAGGCTTCGTTATTCATTATGTATAAATAGAATCCAGTTGTTATGGTGCTGTAACACCATTGAGGGTTTCCATGACGTCATCCACCTCAACAGTAATTTATCAAGCCATTAAACAAACCATTTTGGCCAAACCAGCGACAAACCATTTCAGTCATACTTATTTGTGCTACAAAGGATAATGCTAAGTTAGAAGTGTTGATTTGTGCCAAGTTTAATGGCCCACTTGCCTATTCTTTATGATGGAGTATATGATTTTGGGGATTTGGCAAGATAAGCTTGTGTAATTTATTACTTGAATCCTCATTCAGGAACTAAATGTTTTCTCTCTGGAAAGAAGCCGAGTGCAATGAGACATTATAATTATATACAGACAATTTTGTAATAAAGACCTCATGGATCTCTTGCACTTTAATCCAAAAGAGGGACTGAAAATCACATGTGAGTAGGCTCATCAGTTGTATGGAAACTTATGTAGAACAGACCAGAGGTTTTCAATCAGAGCGAGGTGGTTAGCTGGAACTCCTTGCCAGTGACAGGGGTCAGAGTGGCCACATTGGGAGTATTTAAAAAAGGACTAGATGAATATGTGTATATACCCTGCACAAGCTAACAGAACCACTGAGAGGCGGACGGTGGTCTGAAAGAGCGTAGTGCTCCTTATCATCTTGCAATCTTTATCTCCTTATTATGGCAATAACAAACTTTGAGCTCAAGCAGACTTATCTATGAGCTAAGGGGTCAGAGTATCAGTGGTGGAGGATACAGATGCAAATGTAGGTTTCACATCTGTCAGCATCTTCCTGATTAGGACCAAATTTGTTTTACCTTTTTTCAAAAGTGCATGAGTTTTTGTGGCAGCTGCAGTGATTTACAGCAGTCTGCACCAATAATAGGACACCACTGGTGCTACCAAAAACACCAAACCAGAAAAAGGTTATTTAAATAAACAACCACTTTGCAGACGCTGGGAGACCAATGTCAGTGCCACCTAAGACCCTTCAATTCTGACACCTGGTGCTCAACCAGGATACTGGAAATAATTAAGAAGCACACAGTATATTTGTGGTCATAGACAGCATAACACTGGTGCTGCCAAAGACAATCCAGTTCCAGCACCTGGTGCTGGGAGTGATCAATTTATCCAGATGGTGGCCTTCCAGGATGAAAAGAGGAGAGTTGTGCCAGTCTTTGCCTGGTTTTAATTATATGTAAGAGAGAGAGGGGGCCTTGACCTCGAACTCCTCCTACCTCCTCTGTGGCCTCTGGTGTCCACTGTGAGATACTCAGTAATGGTCCTTTGCAGACTTCCCTGGGGGGGCCTAGGGACCAATTTTATCTCTCATTGCAGCAGTGTGCGTATGTGGGTATGTGTGTGTGTGTGCTGGTGGTCATGAGACTGGTCCCCACAAGTCCCACTTTTCACTATGAACAACTTTGGACCAGTTTACAGTCACCACCCCTGCACTGCTGGAATTCCTGTCCTCATAGACCTTCTAGGCAGACTTGACAGACTGACTCAGGTGGTTAACTTACATGACACTGTCTGTATTTTTGGCATTAAACTTAAATCATTTGAAATTTAACGCCTGGATTTAATGGTTTTTGTACCCCCAGCTCTTGTAACTTTTTGTTCAACTACTGCAAATGTCAACTGTAAGGTTAATTTGTTTTTCTTAATCCTAACTGCTCATTATTTGAAGTTCCTCACTCATTTCTGTTATATGCTGTCTTCTTCAAAATGATGCCAAACATTGTTAGCCCCTTACTCTGCTTTACCTCAGAATCCCACCCCTGCCCACTCATCCCCCTACCTACCCTAACTCAACCACTATCTCTAATTCATGGGCCTTGCCATATGGCAGGCCTCCACTTGGATTACCTAGTTTATGTATAATTCCACCCCCTGTCTCAGCTGGTGTCTTGTCTACCCTCATATCATGGTATCAGTTGCCCAACAAGCTTGACAAGTTTGACAACTTTGGCAGGGAGTGCTTCATCCTGCTTTCCCCAGTCACAGAAGAACCAGTCCATAGCTGCTGTCATGAACATTTGCATTCTACAGTCCCTGCAATGCATGGGAGACACTGCCATGATCCAGGTCTCCATAAGTCATCCTTGCTACCTAGAAAGAATTTTGGGACAGCTTCTCTTCTCCTACATTGCTGGCCCCTCTTTCTCTTTCTTCCTGCACTAGCCTTCTGTCTCAAATTAGCAATCTGACATGAGTGTTTAACTCACATAAAACTAGCTGTATTTGAACCTTATAGTTAAATAATTCGACATTTAACTCCTGACTTTAATGTTTTTTGTATTCCTGAATGTACTGAAATAATTGAACTTTTAACACCTGGCTTTAATGGTTATATCATACTCCTAAAATGTTTTAGCTTTCTGTTTAACATCTGAAAACACTAACGATAAGCTTAATATTTTTCTTAATATTTTTAATCTTAACATCTCAATGTTTTTGAAATTCCTTCTTTGTTTCAGTTCTATGCCAAGATCTACCAGCTAATACCAAGCTTTATCCATTGACCTAATAATTAAAGGAAATAAAATGGCCTCTCATGACAGATTCTCACTGACCGATTTCCGGGTCCTCCTCATGTGTTTTGTACTCTCTTGTTACTTTACAGCTTGAGGTTTCTAACTTATTTCAGTTTTATACTCCTGACTACTAAGGAACGTCAGTCCTCAAAATACAAACTGCAACATCATAATTATTACACCACACACAGTGTAACACAGCCTACCGGTGCTCGGCTACTCCAGGCAACAGTTTATGCTCAATGAATATTTCTTTAGTGAATGAAAACAGTGGACTGCAGTGTAACATATAACAGCATTTCAACACATCAGCAGTATCTCTCAAAAACTGAAAAGTTTCTGGCAAAGCAGGAAAATTGAACCTGAGTGTCCAGTATGAAGTGTAACACTTATCTGGCTTCTTAATTGCTTACAGTCTACCCGGCTCAGTTGCCTGCTCCACAGATTCAAGTACACTTTGTGGCACTTCTCTCATCTTCTGCTCCTTTCTGCTTCCTGGTTCAGTTGCCTAAGCCAGATAATCATGGGTGCCTCCAGTTACTTAATTTCAAGATATTTATCACAGTGCTTGCACTGCTCAATTGTGCCACATCTATTCAATGACAAACTCCTCCCCAAGCTAGGGGCTGGAGTGCAGAGCCGGAACCATGGCAACTGAATGTTGGACACATTTATTTATTTATTTATTAAATGTTGATAACCGGGTAGGCTCACTGAGCCCCGAAGGTCCCTTTTTCAGGGGCAACCCAGGATTAGTTACATTCAGAGAAACTTCAGGAGTAGAATAATACACATGCAAGAACATTTACAGTTGAGACAAATAATACCGAGTTACCTGGTACATATAGCATTATATACAGCAGGATTATTCAGTTTAAGCAACAACATTTAAACAGTAGTCACAAGCTTGAAGTAAGGAGTTGGAGGTTTGTGGCCAAGGAAAAACTCTCTCGGTGGTCTCTGGAGGAGGGACGCTGCTGAGAGGTGAGGGAGGGAGAGAGATGATGATACTGTTAAGGAGAGGTTATTCTCTAGGACAGGAGCAGTGACTGAGCTCCAGCAGATGCTCGCATAATCCCTTGCAGAAATTCACTAGGGAGGTTGCTTCCTGTTAGTGACCAGGGAGCTTATTCCATTGTACAGGGGCAACGTGTGCATAGGATTTGCTATCTACTGTCGTGCTGACCCAGGGTACTTCTGGTAGCTTTTCTCCTGTAGTGTGGAGCAGTCAGTAGGAACGCTTTGGGGCAAATAGCCCAGCTAGCCCAGATGGGGGGTGGTCACCAAGGAGCTTATAAGTGCTACACAGTAAGGGGTATTAAAGTCTATGGCTGAAAGATTGCCAGTGGAGTGAGGCCAGTACATCACAATGGTGGCTCCTTGAGTGAGAGTTTGTAGCAAAGTAAGCTATTTTGTGATATAGGGTTTGTAGTCTGGTGTGGTCCTGTCTGGCTAGTCCATGTAGGATAGGAGCCACATAGGTTAATGTCGGGAGGAGGATGCACTTTACAATTGCTAGCCTGGTCTCAGGTATCATTTGATTGCTCAAGCGGTGGAGTAAGCCGAGGTTCTGGTGGAGTTTTTTGGTTACAGTGTCCACATGGGGTTTTAGGAACAGTCCTTGATCCAGAACCAGGCCAAGATACTTGAAGGCCTGTGCCACTTCTATTGTTGAGTCAGATGCTGTGACAAGTGGTAGTAAGATGCTACTATCAGGGCCTAGGGATCTTGGCCCAAAGAGGAGGGCTTTAGTTTTATTAGAGTTTAGAATCAAGCAAAATGGACTAATGGACTATTATATTATATTATATTATGTTATATTATATTATATTATATCTCTTCTATAGAGCACCCATATGATACCTTTTTATGGTTTTGAGCCAAATTAAGTGGGACAAATTTTGTTTTTACATGTACAAACTACAACATTTCCTAATAGATTCAATAACGGCCTGTATACAACTACTTATCCTGCACTGTTATTTAGCCCTTTATGTACCACACTAGTGATGAATAAATTAGGTAAATAAATCATGATATTTGAAGATAAATCTGTATTTACACTTAGACTATATGGTGTTTAACTTAGAACACATGTTGTTTCACTTAGAATTTGACAATAGAATACCAAGAACTATGGATCTGCTAGAGAGTTTACAATGAAAAAGAGGTAGATTTAAACTAAAACAACATAAAATACTAATACAAATATTAACAATAGTGTGGTATATATGAAATACATAATGCGATGCAGTGGGAAAACACATTTATCTCCATACATGAGTAATAAGACCTTTATAACTAATTTGTGACTTTGCCACTAGTGTGTTATGGGTCTTGCTATTCACTAGTGGAGATGCTTGTAGAGTAGAAATAACTTGCTCCTGTACTTGATGAGAAGGATGGAAGAAGATGAAGATGTTGATGAAGAAGAAGAAGATGTCAATGAAGAAGAATTAGCATTTATATAGTGCGTTTTATACACATTGTATTCCAAAGCACTTAACAAGCAAATGAGAGATTGGTAAGGAACTGACTGTAAACGTGTAGGGGCAACCATTTCACACATCAACACACACATACACTACCTTGGACAATTGCATGAACCAGTTTCATGGGAAGCAGTATGTTGGCCAGGACACTGAGAAACATCTCCCACTCTTGCAAAAAGTGCCTTGGGTTCTTTTACTTATACCTGGACATTCACCTGGGTATAGCAGCAAAGATGGGTAGAAGAGACCTCAGTTTAATGTACACACACTCCTAGTACTACACTTGGATGCCAGCATTTATGGTATGTAACCAATCCCAATATGGGATTAGAACCCATAAACATCTGACCCCAAGGTGGATTTGCTACCAAATGGGTCATGCTGACATCAAAGAAAGCCAACCATGACCATTCCCTGCTTCACTCCAGTTAAAAGGAAATGTCCATCAGGACATGTTCCACACCTTAGCGCAGGGCAGTCACAATTAAACAGTTCACAAAAAGGGTATAATTTTCACCTTCCTGCAGTTTGTTATGTTCACATTTATCTGGTTGATTATACCATCCCTCCACCTGACATTTCCTGTACCATGCCTCCAGTGGTACATTCCAGAGCCTCCCCCAGCTGACATCAGAGCTGGGACTCAGCAGTGGGAGAGTGTATGGCAGATATCATTAGTACTGGCTATTAAAAGCTCCATTTCATAAGTTTCTGACTCTGGTGCCATGCCCAGGGTAACTATAGGCTCGTGATACAAAAAACTAAAGAAAGGTAAAAATTATACTTTCTTTGCAAAGTGCTTAATTGTGTACTCCTCCACACTAAAGCATGGGGCAGATCCTGATGGACGTTTCCCTTTAACAACTATTTTCTTCCAACAAATATAAAATATTTCATTAAACTGCAACCCATTATGTATTCCTGTTTCAGCCCTTTTAATGACCTAATAAACTACATGTTTGGTTGGGTCTCTGGCAATCTCTTCTGGCCAGCTCCCACTGGACAGTACCCAGGCTGTCTCCAAGTGCTCCTTATGGACAAACTTTCATGTTCTTGCCACATGGCCCTCTAGCTCTGTTTCTTGCTGGCAGAGTCCTTTATATATCATTTTGGAGACTTCACCCTCCTTGCCACACTTTCCAGTTAATGCTTTGTAGAAAATAGTATGCTTAATGCACTAGCAACTAATTTTAACTGTTTGCTTATTAGTTTGCAGACACTTGACCATTTGTCATTAGAGTTAATGTACACTGCTTAGGTAATTCAATTTAAAACAAATCATTTAGCATCTTATATTAAATGCAACTCTTTTCTTCCCCTGAAGTAAATTATTTTGATTGGCTGTGAAGTGTATTTGCAATATATCATCCTTCACACATACATTTTACTGGCAGGATTCAAACAGTTTCTCTTGTCAAAATTCAAAGAACTTTCACTTACTTCTTGGGGATTCACTAAGAGAAAACCCCTTGTTTATCTGTGTCTCTTGCTGCTAACCCTCCAGATAACTTCCTGGCCATATCCAAGTCACCCTTTGGTGCATGGATGAGAAGAATAGGTGCATGATTCAACAGCAGAAGACAGAAAAGAGAGAGTAAATAAAGACCGTGCTGGGTGAATGCCACTTGTCAACAGGAGAAGACTATGCATTGAGAATTGATCTGGTTTATCTGTGAACAATATACTCCAGAACCACCTCATGTGTAAAAGCAGCAATCACCTCTGGGCATTAGGTATCGGGGGCCACATATTTAAAGGGCCCTGAAAAATGTGCCTTGGTGGCAGATATGCACAAACATGCCCTTCCTTTGTACAACTGCAAGTTCTTTCACATTTATGCTACTGTTGGAGCCAGAGACACTTTGTGACCATTGCCATGATTTATTGCAGCTTGCACGCTAGATTGTAGTATTACCAGGCATAGCATCCCTGCATGGCTGCACTCAGCATGAGATTGCCACCCATGCACACAGAATGCTGACAATAGCATTTCCACTGGTGCAGGGATTTTATTTCTGTACCAGCAAGTTATGCACAGTGAAATAACAGGCCTTCTGCGCCCCAAGTCTGTTGGAGATGCTGGTTCAGTCCTTATCCTGAAAGCAGTACATGTTAGAGCACTATGGAAGCACACCTATTCAATGTAAAGTCTTTTTAAGGGGCTGTTGCTTCATTAGTAACTTTGGAAATATTTGTATGTTGGGTACTATGTTGCAAAAGAGGAATGTAAAATTTTGTGTGACAGCAGCAGTCATGCTTGTAGTAAAGTATATTAAAAAATGGGTAAGGAATGTCCTGCATCTTGATTGATTAAAAGTATTCTGAAGCCATGTGTTACTAGAGCCACAAACAATGGTTTCAGACTTCTTTGTGCACCCAGCGCACAGCAGATTAATGCATCAATGCTTCCCAGAACAATTGTTCACTCATCCCCAATTGCATTACAAGTTTGTCCACCACCATTGTCCACTTAAAAACTTCAACTATGCCCTAAAAATAAAGCTCCCTTTAATAAAAAAAATATATAATGCTTTCCCTTAAATCCCCCTCCTTACACATATACAAATTAAAAATCAAAGTATTACTCATAGTTTTAATTGTTGGGGTTCCTTTGCTGACCATGACAATCGATTTCTTATCCTTCCCAACTTACCGGAGATATCTCTGCTGCTTTTCTTGCCACAATCTACAACTGAGGATCTGGCTACATAACAGGCCTTCTGTTGTGTGTGTTGGTGTGGGGGGTGGAGGGGAAGGGATGATTCTGTTAGTTGAATTCTAGCATCCCTTGATAAACAGGCACTCCATCTATTGAATGTGTGGAAATACAGATAATTGACAGGGTGGAGAGATTACTTTTTACAAGTTACTTTTAACAAAAGGTGGAACAAGTCGGAGTTTGATTTGGGGCAAGTGCATATAACAGATCTAAAAAGACTAAAAGTTGTGGTACAAAAACAAAACAAAAAAAAGGCCACAAAACAGCAAGGGGAAACACAACAAGAAGCATCTGAAATGACAGCAGATAAAGAAGACTCAGGCCAAACTGGTGGGCTAGGAAACTCAGAATAGGAGCAAGAACCATTTCCTGACCCAGAACAACTGTTAAAGGTAGAGGAGGGTGATGATATGGAAGCAGCCCACAGTAGTCCACCTATTAGGCAACAGCCTAGAGTGCCAGTAAAAAAGACCAAACCAGTGATGTTGGTGGTGTGGGTCTTCTTTAGCATGGATAAAGAACCACAGATACATGTAGTGTGTCACTGTTGTAAAGACAGGCTGAATCTGGGTAAGGAGGGAACATGGCTGGGAACATCTGCTATGAAAAGGTTGAAGTCCCACAGATGTCACTGTGAGAAGGTATGCCAATGCACAGCTTCAGCAGTAGCACTAGGCCGTGAAGCTGATGATAATGATAATGATGGTTGTGGGAGGAGAACTTTAGGACACCTGGTATATTGGAGGTGGAAGAAAGTCTTTCAAGTGGTAGCTGAAGCATGACTCCAACATCTTCCGTTCATCAGTTCTTTAGCTCACTGACTCACACACCCTCAAGGGGCTGCAAATCCCCAAAGGGTGGCAAAAATAGTAGCCAACAGTCATGTCCAAGGGAAAAAAAAACACTCAAGCCTCATTGGTCCAGTCTCTGGAAATGGGCTAGAAATATAAAGCAAACAGACCAGAGGCAGAAATGTTAACAAGAGCAATTGTGGAAATGCTAGCCATCAGCTGGCTGCTATTCTCCTTTGTGAACAACGTTGGCTTTCTATCACTGATGTAAGTTGCTGTGCCAAGGTATCAAGTGCCTAGTCGTACCTATTTTTCCACAGTGACTCTTCCTGATTTGTATCAGTGTCTATAAGACTATGTCACATGCCTTGAAAGCATAGTTTGTTCCAGCCTTTCAAATCACCACTGACATGGTGACCAGTGGTCAGACTACTGATCACATGGCAATGACTGCCCATTGGGTCAGTTTGCCTCTTCATGTTCCTCTTCTTTCTCCTCCTCCTCCTCTGGGTTAAGTGCCAGCAGCAGCAGTAGTTGCAAGTCACCGGTGCCCCCAGCCCCCAATCTCTGCAAGTAGGCAGCTTTATGTATTGCTGTCACTGACAATAACCATCATTCAAAGAAATTGTCACACTTCTTTCAGCAGAAGTTTGATGAGTGGCTGACACCACACTCATTCACAATAGATTTTATAGTACCAGATAATGCAAAGAACATTGTAAAGGCAGTTGAGGATGGGGATAATACACATGTTCCATGTTTTGCTCACTGTATAAATGTGGTAGTTCAGGGAATCCTAGATGAGGAAGGCAGCACTGTGCAGGCATGTGTAGGTCTAGCCCAAAAAGTTTGTGATCATTTTAGCCATTCTGTAAAGGTGCAGAAGCTATTATGAAACATTCATTCATTCAGCAGTGGAACCACCTTCCGCTCCACCACCTGAAACAGAATGTAGCAACTAGTTTAAATTATGCCTATTACATGATGGAATGGCTGCTAGAACAGCAGAAGACTAGCCACCAGTATGCCACAGAGCATGGTATTGGCAAAGGAAAAGTAAACATCAGCCCAAATCAGTGGCACTTGATGGAGACCCTCTGCACTGTGCTGAAACCTTTAGAGGAGGCCGCAAGGGTGGCTAATGCTGATGCTGCAGGTCTAAGCCAGGTAAACCCCATAGTTGCCCTCATTGACCTGCGACTTCTTCATATGAAAACTCCATATGAGGAAAAGGAGGGTAATACCACTGCTGTCAGTCTAGTAGAAGGGATATGATCACATTTCTGAAATGGCACATGCATTTCACAAATGCGTACAGATGACCACCACATCCTGGCCACTGTCTTGGACCCTTGGTTCAAAGATACATTTGAGACATTCTTTGAAGTACAAGAATGAGGTATGAATCTGCAGTCCTAAAAAGCCTTGCTTATACATCTGGTATCTGTACATATGGCACAAAACAAGAAGAGGAACACAAATAGAGCAGAATGATCCCTTGTTGCAATCACAGTAACAGGCCAGGTGGAGGAGACAGAAGAAGGAAGATGCCAGTGTGTTTCTACTGCTACTGAACAACACAGGAGTCACTTATTTTTGTCTCCAAGTCAGTCTGCTGCAAGTGCCACTGTTGCAAACCCCAAAAAGATGGTAGTTGATGGCAAACCACTATAGGAACAATTGCCTTACTATGACTTTATGAAAAAGCCCAGCAAGTCACTTTCTGGCACAGTGATGTCTAAGATGCCAGCCAGCAAAATGGTGCATGATTATGCCATTAGCAGAAGGAGACAAGTCTCTTGTGTACTGGCACCAAAAAAATGGCCATTTGGCCTGTTTTGACACAGGTAGCTGTTGAATACCTCTGTTGCCTGCCTGCAAGTATGTACTCAGAGAAGATTTTCAGTCCTGCAGGCAATATGAAAACATGCCTTTCAACCCAAAATGTAGAGATGATCACTTTTTTTAACAACTAACCTGCCCTTTTTTTCCAAAGCTCATTTTGCTATGATTTATGGATGATCAATCTCCTGCACTTTAAGCTGGGCTAACAGATGCAGATGATATGGTGGATGGGGAGGGCATGTGTGTCTCTAAGTTTGTTTTGGAGCCAGTAGTCTAGACACACTGTGGGATGTTGCACGTTTGTCTTCACTTACTCTTGTTTTGATTGTTTGCCCAATTTTTGCCAGGCCTGCACAGGCTGATTTAATATTTTTGGGGGCAACATTGACCATAAAACCAGTGTATACAACACTTAGGCATGGCATAACCAGAAGCCTTATGCATGTGTGACATTGCCCCAATGGGCACACAATTTTTGGAACCAGTAACCCACACTGTGAGATGCTGCACTCTTGTCTTCAGTCTTCTTCGGATTAATGTTGGCTCAATTCTTGGTAGGCCTACACAAGCAGAATTAATTTCTGTGGCAATGCTGCCCATGAAGCCAGTGTGCACAACACTTAGCCATGGCATAACAGGAAGCCTTGCCCATTTGTGTCACTTTACCAATAAGTGCACACTTTTTGGAATCAGTAGCCCACACTGTGGGATGGTGGGCTGTTGTCTTCACTCAGTCTTCTTCAGATTACTGTTTGCTCAATTTTTGCCAGGCTTGCATGGATCGAATTAATTTTTGGTGTGATTTTGCCCATGAAATGAGTGTGTACAACACTTAGCCATGGCAAAACTGGAATCCAATTTTTGGAACTGGTGTGTTCGCAATTGGGCAGGGGAGTGAACACTTTTTGAAGCATGTCTAGCACCACATCAAAAGTTTTGCTGCGTTACATTAGGCACCCATTATTTGCAGTGGGATAGAGTATGTGTGGGTGTGGACCCTTAAGATGAACTCATGTGGTTTGGGGAGGCAGGTTTCAGTCAGGACAAGGAAATCAAGTTTGTTAAAGGCTGTGGTGATTTAGCCACTGCCGAACATTCCAGACATATTGTCGTTATATATTTCTGTTGTTTTGTTATAAATAAATTCCCAAACAGTCCAGGAGAATGAGCTTCAACAGAAGGATACATAGTTTACTGAAAAGGTCACAGGAAAGAGAGAATGTATTGCAGAATATTTGACATTCCTCTGTGATCTGAGAACAAGCTGCTGACAGGAACTTGAAAATTACATTTCAAAGAGGCTTGGGGTAGTTGATCAAAGGAAGAGAGTCATAAATGGTCAGGGGATAGAAAACATCTCCTATGATCATAAACTCTTCCACTTCAAAGCAAAGGTATTTCCAGGAACTGTCAGGGTGTATTTACATTTGTAATGAGTGGCAGAAAGCTGGGCTGTGAGGGGACACCTGGAGTATTGCTAATGATGATTCGTTCAAAGTTTGGGAAAGAGCAAGAGAGACCCTTGTAGGCCTAAAAGATAAGGCCACCAGCTATAAGCAAGAGATGGTTGTTACAGACTGCATGAACCAGGGCTATAAAACGCCATCCAAACAGAAGCTCAGTGCATTTTGGCATTGCATTGCATTTTGGACATTCTTCTGACACGCAAGAGAAGCCAGACTGCAGACCAGTGGCTACATAAACATTGAAACTCTAGCAGAAACTCATTTATTTTTCTGTATCATGCACAGACAGGGTAGAAACTAGACAGTTAAAACTTCAGAGTGCATTTTTGGTATATATTTTTCAACTTTTGTTTTCTTATTCTGTGACCAGATTTCTTAAATCTTTTGTTTGTAAAGTTTGTATGATAATTATTTAAGTAATTTTAATAAAAGCAATTTGCTTTTAAAATTGCCTGTGAATGATTTGTGTGTCTGTAAAAAGGTGGAAGGTTTATTCAGTTCTGAGATCAGCCTGTAATTGCTAAAGCGCTATGATTCGCTACCAAGACTAGAATCCTGAAAGGGAAGTATGGGGCCCAAGTAGGGGAGATACTTAGGTCTTGGGAGGGTCTGTAAGGGAATCTAGGTCGCTGCACCACCCATGGGAGAAGACACAATCAGGGTTATGGGAGCCAGTCCTGAAGGACTCGTAATGCCTTGGGTCTTCCCCCCAGTACAGCAACCAAGGAGATTTCGACTCTGGCTACGGACTTGAGACTGTATTTTACCCGTACCCAGATTTTAAAGAGGAAGCCCTGGGACCTTGTGGCAAGTGTTCAGTTGCAAATGCAGTGAGCATTAAAGGAGGACACAAGGAGGGTATTCACCTGGATTAAACCCTTAATT
Source organism: Neoceratodus forsteri (assembly GCA_016271365.2). Lineage (NCBI taxonomy): Eukaryota > Metazoa > Chordata > Ceratodontiformes > Ceratodontidae > Neoceratodus > Neoceratodus forsteri. The sequence goes on from JADMNL010000022.1 coordinate 213,721,723, forward strand.
CCACCTGGTGATCTTCCTGCACTGGTACATGCCTTTGTCACATCAAGGCTAGACTGCTATAATGCTCTTTACTTCGGGGTTAGCGGAGGGAATTTCCATCAACTGCAGCTGGTGCAGAACGCAGCAGCCAGGTTGCTGATGGGCCTTCCCAGGTCCTGCCATGTGACCCCATTCCTGTGTGATCTGCACTGGCTGCCTGTTAGATAGAGGATCATCCTCAAGGTGGGCTCAAGGTGCTCACTTATAAGGCCCTATACAGCTCAGGCCCTGGCTACATGCGTGACCTCTTGACTACTGCCCTCCTGGTGCGTCTGCTCTGCTCCTCGACTGAGGGGCTCCTGGCAGTTCCAAGGGCCAGGCTGAAAACCTCGGGAGACTGTGTATTTGAAGTGACTGGCCCGTCCCTCTGGAACTCACTTTCCAGATGTCTGAGGGAGGTCCTGAAGGTGGAAATTTTTAAGAGGCCTCTCAAGGTACACCTTTTTAATAAGCCTTTTTAAACTAGCTGTAGTACTGATTTCATTATTATTTTATTTCTGATTCTAAACTGGTGATTGTTACCGACCCCTGTATTTTCTTGTATGTAAAGTGTAAATGTGTATGTTCTTGTTCCTCTCTGTAAAGTACCCACAGCCTCCAGGATTGGGCACTGGATAAACAAAAGTTTACTTACTTACTTACAAATGGAGGACAGAGTTGGAAGGTAAGTCCATGAGAAGCCAGGTGATGAGGCTGGAGGAGCCGGTAAGGAAGAGGGGTTCAGCAAGTGAAAGGAGGGGAAAAAAGTACCATGGTATCCAGCTCAACCCAACATAGGTGCAGGATGTGATGGTCTCTGTGCATCTCTAGGGTGTGTGTGCAACCAGTAACAAAAAAAAACCTGCTTAGTGGTAGCACAGACCAAGGTGCACAGAGTATAAGGATAACCAAAATATTCTCAGCATGTCCTGAACCACTTCGGGTGGGATCACAACTACACTGCTAGATCTTCTTCAACCTTTTGTGCATATACTGAATTTTGCATGTTTTCCTTGGTGAAACACACTTGGCAGACTCTAACAGAAGCCGATCACAACGTGAACTTCTGGTAATCACCTGGTATGTTGGGCTAATGAAATTAAGAAGACCCAACACAGGCAAGGTGTTACCTATTCTGCTAAATAAAGAAAACAGGACTCTGGTAAGAACATTTTCTTTGGTGGTGTTAATTATGCTCCTTGACTTGTGTTGCTGCTGGGCAGGGTTTGTTTTGGCCCTTTCCATTTCCATTAGCACAGGACTTTGTGACTGCACTTGTATATAACATACTAGGGCAAAAGTAAGGGGACAGTTGCCATGTGGCTATTGCAACATTTAGCAACAGTCAGTTGTGTCCATGAGGGGGGCTGCTGATGTCATGTGGTACCCGTACCCCCTGTGCCAATGCCACTCCTGCAGCCTGTCAAAGGACATACTCATGTAGCAAGTACAGCAGTGCTGCCCCCTCCAGTCCATAGAATGAGGATGCAGTCTCCATAGTACGGAAACAAGCGAGTTTATGCACTAAAATATCTCACCAGTGCTACCTAAATGAACAGATTTTACCCTATCAGAAAATGGTGTTGGGCTGCATTTCCATGTGCTGGCTTTATTTTCATTTTGTTGCGTAACCCCCTTCACTGCCAATGGGAGTGTGCTTGAAATATTTCTTTAAATATAGGTGAATAAAGTTTCAACAATTCTTGATTTCTTCCTATACAGTGTATAATGGACCAGTTTCATTCCTTATCCTACAGTGCCATCTTGTGCCCATTGTTTCCATCCCATTTAAAAGAAAATCCCGATGAATAAAACTGTATACTTACTTTACTTATTTAATCCATTTCTGTTCTGTAGAGTTATTGATTTAGTATTATAGTCATGTTATATGACATCCTATGGATGCACAGTAACTGATATTGCATTAAAAAGTGGCAGAAACATCAAGCTGAAGTTCAGGGCATACTGCGTGAATCCAGGGGCACTTAAGGGGTTAACTGGTGAGTCCATGAGAGGTTGGTAATGAGGCTAGGGAGATGCTGCAAGGACCAGGGGTTGAAAGTCATGAGACTCAAGGGATGGAAAACTTCAGACATTATCAAAGTAATTGCATCTCTCACAGCTGTATGACCTTCCCTACCAGTTAAACATACTGTGATCAAAGAACTGATTGCGACGGATCCTTGATGGCTCTACTGTATCAAATTGTGCATGTGCCATTTGTCCTATTCCTCTGGGTTATTCACTGGCCTCTCCTATCCTCCCTTTGAAAACTGCTGACATACTTTACAACCCCTAGCCTGCAAAGCCTTGTTGCCTGTTAAACTCAGCTTGCTGCCTGCCTCCTTGTACTGTGATTTATCTTTCTCCCACCGGCTAGGTAAATGTCCCCTGATGTTGCTGCATTGACCGTGCTTATGACTGATGCCTTTACTTATACCTGCTCTTATTGTTTGCCTGTTGTACTTGATTGTATCTTTGTAATCTCGAACGTATCTTTGTAATCTCCCGGGTCACACCTGAAAATAGGCACTTGGTTGTCTAGTGTGCTTACCTGGCAAACAAAATAAAATAAATAAATAAATGGGAGAGTTTGGGACATGCCTTGAGCAGTGCACTCTGAAAAGTGTTAGAGTGCAGGACGGACAGATCAACCAGACATATCTAAGCAATAAGGCATGATTGGGTATGTGTTATTGACATGACTGGATGTCCTACATAGAATAAAGTATGGAGTGGTGTAATGAGATGTTTACACACACCCGAGGGGTTACATGCTACATAAACCCCGAGAGCGACACTCAAGTGGCTTGTGCACGCATCTAACCCTAAGGTTGTGTGTAAACATGAAAAGGGTGTGTGTAAACTTCAAGTTTACACACAGACCACCCCATATTTTATATATTTGCTGGGTTTTCATTTTTCACCATAGCAATTATATAAAATAAAAAAAGTTCCTGTGCAGCCGCGGTCCGCTTGGGTTTGAGTATGCGGTCCGCGGTCAGTTGTATTTATTTATTTAAACTGTTTTTATACACTTATTTGTGCCTGGAGCTGAAATGTTTATTTTTTTATGTAAAATTCCCAGTTTTTGTTTCTGTAGTGACTTACTGCTGAGTCCGAGTGTTGGTTCCATGTCTGAGGGAAAGACGAGGAGCCAGCAATCCCAGAAAAAGAGTTGCGGTAGGCGCATACACAGAAGGAGGAAAACCATGCATATGTTTGCCACAATAAACACTCCTTTATTATGGCAAATAACACCACAGTTTTTCTATGGGAAAAATGAAGACCCATTAATTTTTGTGGAATAACTGCACACCTCAGGAAGTGACACCTGAGGTAAAGCCGAGAGGTTTATGCACCCGAGAAGTGTCATTATCTCTCAAAGTATGCACACCCTGGAATTCCTTATTGTGATTGTAAAATGGTTTCCCTGATTTTTTTATTTTAGGACCAAGTAATGAGGTTCAGAAAGTTAAGCATTTCTGACCTGTTCTGTTGTGCTGGGATATCTGCACGGTCATGTAATTGGATTCCACCTATTACAGTACAGTATTTCTCTTACCCGTTTAATAATATAACATTATTTTATTTATTTCAGATTCGGATTAATACCTTTAAGCCAAGATGACTTTTTTATAAAGATTCAAAGTCAAAAGAAGCAAGACACCACATAACAGTACATAGGGTAGAAAATAATGACACATATTACGGTATCAAATATGCATAATAGACAAGGAGTTTTGGTTACGTAAGTGGAAATGATATGAACTTCACCATTACAAGATTATGCATTAAAAACATTGTTAACACGGTTTGATTGTTAAGTGCAAAGTAGTAATGTAGTAGCAGCCAAAGAGGGCTTTGTCTAGGGAGGAGGTAGAGGAGGGGTTAGAGGGGAAGGAGGTAGGTAGATAGGTGATGGGGGGGGAGTAATCATGGCATGGAGCAAGGAATAGAACAGTGGTTCGTAAAACTTTTTTTTTTTTTTTGAAAATCTGCTAATTGAGGGTAGTCTCGCTATATTCTGTGGGTGTGGGCAATCAAAAAGGGAAACAAGAGCGAAATCTCAAACTATAGACCTATAGCGTTTCTCTCGGTCCTCAGCAAAATCCTAGAAAAACTTGTAGCCACCCAGACCATGGAGTTCCTTGAATCCTCAAAATTGCTCTGTGAAGCACAACATGGATTTAGGAAAAATCACAGCACCACAACTGCGTTAGCAAAATTCACCTCGGATACTCTCACAAACATGGATGAAGGCCAGCTTACTGGGGCTGTGTTCATCGACCTCACCAAGGCTTTCGACCTTGTGGATCACCCCTTACTACTGTCCACCCTCAAAGATCTTGGCTTCTCATCTCCTGTAACGTGCTGGTTCAGAAGCTACTTAACTGATAGGACCCAAGCTGTCAAACTCAACTCTGCAATCTCTGACAGCACCACTATCAACATTGGAGTGCCTCAAGGCTCAATACTGGGCCCTCTCCTGTTCTCATTGTTCATAAACAATCTTCCCAGCAGCAGCATAGTATCCGGTGCCTCTCTTCTCTATGCAGATGACCTGGTCATCTATGCTCAGTCAGATAATATTGACCACCTAAGCATGACACTGACCTCTGCCTTCCACTCTGCTCAACATTGGCTAACCTCACATCGCCTTATGCTAAACGCCAGCAAAACCAGAGCAATGCTATTGGGTACTGCCCATAAGCTAAGATCCTGCTCGTCTCCATTAAAAATACTGGATCTTGATGGGACCCCTCTTGAGGTTGTCAGCACATTCTGCTATCTTGGCATACTTCTTGACCAATCCCTGGACCTGAACCTGCATATTCAAGAAACCTGCAAAACTGTAAACTGCAAACTGGGGGCTGCCTACAGAACCAGCTATATGCTTACACCTGCTGCCAAGCTGGCCACTGCCAGAGGAATCCTCCTTCCCACTCTAACCTACTGTGCTCTCATCCTGTCTATGGTGCATAAAACTACCCTGCAAAAATGGGATGTCACCTACAACAATGTTTGCCGGTATGCCTCTAAGGCCCCCCGGCTCAAGCATCACTGCCAACTGTACAAAGACCTAGGCTGGCTCTCTCCCTCCGCCACCAGACTTTACTATCTATGTTGCCTCTCCGACTCCATCATCAGAATGGATAGACCAGCTTCACTATCTGAGCTACTTCACCCATTGCCTCTTCGCATGAGCTAAGATCATCAGATAAATCTCTCCTGAAAGTTCCCCTCTGCCACACCTCAAAGGGTTCTGGTTCGTTCAGGCATACTGCCCCACAAATGTGGAACTTGTTACCACTTGACCTAAAACATGCATCCTCACACCACCTCTTCAAGCGAGGGCTACGAAATCACCTTACTACAACGGACCAATGTGCCTGCTATGACCCTACCTGAGCCTGTCCGTTCAAGCCCCCTTTCCCCAAACCCATGTCTCTCCCATGTGTTGGACCCCCTCTCTTCAATCACTCACTCTTCCTACTATCTCTTCCTTATCCTATCTATCTGCTGGCTGCCTATACTTCCCTTGTCTGCCTTCTATGTTAGGTAGCCTATTGCACTTTTAATGATTATGTTATAAAAAACAAGACCTTACTGTTATGCCTCTACAATGCCTAGTGTCTGACAGTGCCTCTCGCCCTCACATTGTTTGTCTGTTGTTTTCAACTTGTGCTTATATACTTGAGGTGAAGGTTTTTTGTGTATTGGGTACTGGTACATGTTATGGTCTCAGCCTCCCTGTTCCCCCCCGTCCCCCCCCCTTACACCGACTAAGCCCAGACCTATTGCCTGGTAATCAGATCCGTGAGCCCGGGCACTTTCCGCACCCTTGGCCGCCAAAGCCACCTTTTGCCGTACTACACCTCCGACTCCCGCCTCCTGCACACACTCTCGCCGGTGAGTGGTTCCATGAGCCCGGTCACAGATCCCAGCTTCTGCCGCAAAAGTCATAAAAATCCCACTCGCACCCCGACTGAATTCTTCAGCTCCTATGCATTTGAAATAGAATCAGCGTCCAGGACTCCTTCCTTGCTTCTCTTTCAGCCCCCTAACTGTGTGGGTCTCTCCCCTGATGTTGCCCGTCAAAGCCAGCCTGGCTCCGTTTGGTCCCCCCTCCTACAATTACTCTCCTATACCAAACTATGCACCACTCCTGTTGCCCCTCGATGGATCTGTTTCAAAAATGACTTGTCCAGTTTCCAAAGCCGCTTGACCACCGAAACCCCCCCACCTCCGACTTATCACTGATCCCATGCCGGGAATGGAACCATGAGCCAGGGCACTTTTTCGCACGTACGGCCACTAAAACTGGTTTTGCCGCTTCTCCGCCACAACCCCTGCCTCCTGAATTACTCTCAAGCCGGCAAACGGTTCCAAAAGCCTGGTCTCAAACCCCAGCCTCTTACTGCAAAAGCCATAATCTCTTGTCCCACCTGACTGAAGCTCAGCTCCCACGCCCGGTTTTAGAACCAGTGGCCTGGACACTTTTCTTACTCCCTGCCGCTGATGCCGCAAGGTCTTTGCCGTTTTCACCCCTGACCCCTGCCTCCCGAATACTCCAAGCCAGCAAACGGTTCCACGAGCCTGGTCTCAGACCCCAGCCCTCTACCGCAAACACCATAATTTCTCGTCCCACCCGACTGGAGCTTGCTCCCATGCCTGGTTATAGAACCAGCGGCCTGGACATTTTTCTTACTCTCAGCCACCGATGCCGCAAGGTTTTTTCAGCATTTCGTCTCTGACCCCCCGCCTTCCCCTACATTGCTAGCCGGTAAGCTAACCTATGACTCTGGTCTCTAGCCCTGCTACCTACCATGGAACCTGTCAGAGCACAGACCTAACTGATCCTTGGCTCCCTCCTTTACCATGTCCCCTTCCCTTCTCTTCCTTTCTCCTATACTCTGAGGTCTGTCCCGGCACCAGTACACGTTGTTCTCTCCTGTTTATTTGTAAAACAATTTCTGATATTTCAATGTACCTTGACCTGTAACTCTGCCTTATTGTCTTTGCATTGTACTATGTATTGTTCCTGTATCTCCCGGGTTGTGCCTGAAAATAGTCACTTGCTGGCTAGTGCACTTACCCGGTTAACAAAAACTAAATAAATAAGTAAGTAAATAAATAAATAAAATCACTCATGAGAGATTCCCTGTTGAATTTTGGTGCTGTCCCTGCAGACTGCAATCCTTTGTCTTCCAAAATGGGCTTTAAAAAGTACAGAGTGACCAAACTGTATATGGAAATGTTTTGAATGTTGAATGTAAAGGGGCTGACCTTGGACATGTTCCATTGGTTCCTTTTCACTGTGCCTTCAAGGGTGGGACAGGGTTTTCCTGTATGCTAATTTTGAATGAGAATTGTTTTTCATGAATTTTTCTTTCAGGCGTGTTTTTTTTTTTCATTGGATTCATAGGATCAGATACAGGTCTATAATGTTAGCCATTATTGACCTGAACCACTGTGTTACACTTTGACCGAAAAGACATGGACCTCTATGACGTCATCCAGTCCCCTTTTAAATAGTTCCACATTGTCACTCTCCACTACTGATGCAGGAAGAGCATTTCATGTCTTTACCCCATGTTGTGAGAACCATGACTCTCTTTGGTTTTTCTTATAGTGTTCTCCGTTCAATAGGTTATTATGTCCTCTAACTGTTATGGATTCTGGACTGAAGTTTAAACCTGCATATTCCCACAAATCGCTATTACCAAAAGCACTATATACAAAACACGTATCACCCCTTTTACGCCTATACTGGAGGGAGTACAAGCCTAAAGCTCTCAGCTGTTCCTCATAAAGTTTGTCATTTAAGTTACTGTAGCTACTAACTTTGTGACTCACCTCTGGACCTATCTGAACTTCTCTCTGCAAGTCTTACTATTTGGAGCCCATAACTGACAGCAATACTCCAGGTGGGGATGAATGAGGGACACATAATAGGGCAATATAACATCGCTATTTCTACTCCTGAAGTTTCTTCTAATTGAAGCTAATATCCTATATCTAGTCCTAGCAATATTAGAGCAATGCTTGTTAAAGCTTAAATTATGGGTGACAAGAACATCCAGGTCTTTTTCTTCCTCACTTGTTGCTAACTGCACTCCATCGATATAGTATTTAAATTGGGGGTTCCTCGTACCAAAATGCATAATTTTACATTTATGTAAATTAAATCTTAATTTCTTCACCCTAGCAATATCTGATATTTTATTTATGTTTTCCTGTACATACGAACATATGAAACTGCCAGCAGAAAAAGGAAATTTGGTCTATCAAGTCTGCTCGATTTTGCAGCTAGCACCCCTACTCTGCAGCTGCACTCCCATCCTACCCCCTCCCAAGACCTTCCCTTTTGCCCTATTCTAGCCCCTCTTGAAGCATCCCAGTGTTTTACAGGCTACAACCTCTGCTGGTAGTGCATTCCATTCTGCTATCACCCTTTCTGTGAAGAAATGCCTCCTCATTTCCCTCCTAAACCTTCCACCCTCCAATCTCATGCCATGACCCCTAGTGTCTCTCCCCACTCTCCCCTTGAACAGTTCCTCTGTGCCTGCCCTGTATAGTCCTCTCATGTACTTAAAGGTCTCCGTTGCATCCCCCCTGTTTCTCCTCTCCTCCAGAAAGTACATGTTCAACTCCCTCAGTCTAACCTCATATAATAACTCATCCAGACTCTGCATTATCTTTGTTGCTCTGCATTGCATCCCTTCCAGCAATCTAATGTCCCTCTTTAGGTAAGGGTGCCAAAACTGAATGCTGTACTCCAGGTGGGGTCTGACCAGCGATCTATATAATGGTAGACTCACCTCTCTCCTCCCAGAGGTTATACCCCTTGCAATAGACGAGCTGCATCATCATCATTCATTACTAAGGATCCAATTTTCAAGTCATTTGTGAATTTGACTACACATGAATTATTCTTACATGTAATAGACTTTACTAGAATATTAAACAACACCGGTCTCAGAACAGACCCCTGTGGAACTCCACTTGACACCCTAGCCCAGCTGGAAAGGTGTTCCTTTATGCTGACTCTTTGATTTTGCCATCCTAGCCAGTTTGTTATCCATGCAATTACAGTGTCATCTAACTCGGTTTCTGTTAATGATTTAACTAGGTCTCCATGGGATATGCAGTAATTTTCTGAAGTCCATATACAACACATCCACCGGTATATCTTGTCTGAGTGCCCTATTTGTTGTTTCAAAAAGGTATAATACATTTGAGAGACATGATCTCCCCTTTTTGAAACTGTGCTGGGATGGGTCTGCAAGTCCATTAGTTTCTAAGTGGTTTCAATTTCCTCTGTAAGGACAGCCTCCATAACTTTGCCCAATACAGACGTAAGACTTATAGGCCTGTAGTTCTTGTAATCAGATTTGTCACCCTTCTTGTGAAGAGATCTAATTGTTGCAATAGTCCAATCATCAGGAAAAACTCCATCATCTATAGATTTTTGGAATATCACCCTCGGGGTAAACTAATCGCATTGGCCAGCCCTTTTAATAGCCTCGGATGTAAACTACCTAGTGACTTGCTCGGATTCAATTTTAACAATCTCTCCTTTATATTGCTGGAGGTTACTCTAATATGAAGTATGGGAGAGGCTTATTATTATCAAAAACCAGCCAGATGTTCTTGAGTATGTCATAGCAATAGGATTACAAAATGGAACACTAGCAGAAGGCTATATTCTTTAGCGAGAATGCCAATCGCTGGCCCCTGCAAGCTGTTCAAATGGGAATTCTGTTCTGACAGTTAGAGGTTGCAGGAACTAACGATTGTGATGGCATCCACCACAGCTCTTTATAATTGAGGGAGACTGTATGAATTGTATGAATGCTCGGTATCCCATACACTATAAAAGGTAATGTATGGGTTTTGATCAGTAACCACGCTGAAATCGCTTCTGGAGGTTACCATGACAACTGAAAACTTCTCAAGCTTTGCTCTCGAGGTTTACAAAGTTGTCATGGTAACCTCTTGCAGCGATTACAGCACGGTTACTGATTGAAACTCATACATTATCTTCTATATTGCTAGGTCTGTCAACCTCAGGAATAGTATCAAGTTTATCCTCCCTCTGAAAAATACTTAAGAAAAGCCAGTACAAACTCACTGTAGTTTTAATCTGCACGCTTCTTCATTTTTATTTGCGGTTTACTTACCTTGTGATATGCCTCAGAGCTCTACTCCTTACTAAAGTCACATAAAGTTCTCAATAGATCCAAACCCTTTCCTGTGTCTCAAAATGAGGCACTGCATATCCTTCATGTTTAGATCCTTGCTGCACAAGTAATTTTGCAGTCTTTCTTGGCAACACGCCCTGCATTTCTATTTTTTTATTTTACAATTTTTGGCCAGGAAACACACACATTAAGCTGAGGCTTGTCTCCAGGTATGTCCTGGGAGGACAGGGAAGTTATGTGACTTGCTCATGATCATACGCTATACATGTGGTGGCTGTGGGATTCAAAACTAGTTCTCCAGGTTTGCAGCTCAGTTCTCATAACCACTGTGCCATATTGCCTCCAGACCATTTTTGAATCTTTTAAAAGTAACAACACAATTTTGCTTTTGACATTGAAACAGCCAGTCCCTTGGGATATACTTCAAAGAACTGAATTTAAATTTTCAAAGGAGCATGTTAAGGAATGCATAGAGATGCAGTGTTGAATTTCAGTTTATGAAAAGTTAGGTTGTTAGATCTGACATTTGATCCAAACCCATAAGACCATGTTAGGGCTAGCTCATTTCTCCCTGGGGTGAGATACAGATGAGGTACACTGATGAGTTCCGTGAAGGATGAAACTCGTGTCTGTGTCTTCTGTTCTCAGCCTTTGCAGATTGTATGACAGGATGTTTGGTATCATGCATTTCTGCTTAAAGCAGAACCAGCCTACATTTTCATGGTGATTTGTACATATATGTATATTTATACAATCGGGGTGAGTAAATAACTCATTGAATAAAAACATGTATTCTCACTGTGGTGGAATAACCACTGTGATGGCATCACCACAGTGAAAATAAAATGGATTTATTTTCACTGTGGTGATGTCACCTGCATTTATTTTCACTGTGGTTCATAGGTTCACAGGTGTGTTCAAGTTCAGTGAGCCAAGGTCCTTAGATGAACTTGCCACCCAACTCATGGGTGGTAGGCACATGTATTATCTCCCGAGTAGTTATCCAATTTTTGTTTAAATATTGTTATATTTCTACTCTCTACTATTTCTTTCGGTAGTGCATTCCATTGTGCTATCACTCTTTGTGTAAAGAATTTACTCCTTTTAACTGTTAAGTTATTTTCTGCCATTAATTTCTCTGAATGTGATCTAGTAGCTGTATTAACTTGTGCTTCCTTAATCCAAGGGTTTCCATCATAGATGAATTATTAATACATTTGTAGATGAGACAAAGGTCTCCCCTGTATCTTCTATATTGCACTGAATATAATTTCAGGTTACTTAACCTTTGTGTGTATCCCAAATGTTTGATCGTATGTATTTTTTTAGTTAGACGCCTTTGAACTTTTTCTACTAATTTTTGTGTCCTCATATTCTATGGTGCACAAAACTGGGTACAATACTTCAAGTGGGGTCTCACCAGGACTGTGTAAAGGGGAATAATAACCTGGTTATCTCTACTTTTTATATTATTTAAAATGCAGCCAGTTATTCTTTGGCATTTCTTGACAGTTTCATGTGTGTGCCTATCGAATGTAAAATCATTTGAGATAAGAACTCCCAAATCCTTTTCTTCTGTAATATCTTGTAGTTTGGTATTATTTATATAATATTGATACATTCGATTATTTCTACCCAAATGCATGGTTTTACATTTGTCTAGATTAAATTTGATTTTATTATTTTCTTCTCAAATTTCAAGATTATGCAGATTTTGTTGTATTTCTTTGGCATCAGTTTCCATTTGTACCAGTCCACCAAGTTTAATATCATCTACATATTTGCAGATCCAACCTTTACCAGGTGTTTGTAGGGTTGAGACCATGATGTCAAATAATATTTGTCCTAGTACTGAGCCCTTCGTGACTCAACTTGTCACATTCCCCCAGTCGGATAGGTTCCCTTTAATGGATACCCTCCGAGTTCTATTGTCCAGCCAGGTTTCAATCCATCTAATAATGTTTGTATTGAGTTAGATATTATAAAGTTGTTTCAGGAGTATTGCATGTGAGACTTTATCAAAGGCTTTGGTGTAATCAAGAAATATAATATCTACAGGAATATTTTGATCAAGTGCTGCATTAACTGGTTCAAAGAAATTGATTAAGTTGCATAGGCATGATCTTTCAGCTATGAAACCATGTTGTATTGTATCAATTAATCCTGTTACTTCTAGGTGTTTCAATATGTGTTGTTGTAACAATTTCTCCATTATCTTGCCAATAACAGAGGTCACTGTGGTAACGTCATCAAACCAAAAAACAGCAGAAAACACACTCCTGTTGTATAAATCGGATCCATGATGTGCACTCATGTGATATGGAAAATATTTTCACTCCTTTAGAGTGACCTCTGGATAGTCACAAGTGGCGATTCAGAGGCCACTCTAGAGGAGTGAAAATATTTTCCATATTGCACTTATGCCCATCATGTATCCCATGAGTGAGCAGAGGCAGGAACATTCTGCCACAGGGATTGGAAACTGAATTGCTTCTGGCTGCATCAGCAGCCAATGGTACAATGCTGGGATCACTGCATTGGCAGCACTCTGTTACACGAGGTCCCTGCACCCTAACTGATACCCTCAGGGGTACACCGTAGACAGCTAATGTTTAGGCATAGGCTATACTAATACATAGGGCATAGGGCATCTACCGTACAAGAGTAGATGTCAGGATATGAATACATATTATTGTAACTCACTTTGCTTGCTAATGCACACACATTATACCATGTATTTTCTGTCTATTTCTTACTTGTTAGATGCCAAGACACCTGTCCTTGAAGTAATTATAATGTATGAGCAACATTGCCATCTTTCGGTGATGGACACCACTTCACCTTGTTATGTAAGACCTTGTATAAACGTCTTTGTTCTAAAACTGATGACTTTACAGAATGTTATATAATGTTATCTTGGACCGTGGAGCCACCTCTAATTTAGCCAATAGGGCTCATCTCTGTAACTAGAAATGTTTCTATCTTTCAGTAACCATAGTAATTATCATATGTATATAATGTTATGCACAGGCTTTGCCTCGGAGACCGAGATCCCAAGAGACTACAAAGAAACCTCAAGGTGTGAGGCCTAGCATTGGCTCCTGGTTCGTATTGGTAAGAACTGCTTAGGGCAACTGTGATTCATCCCTGTTTGTAATAAACTTGTTTATTACTTGAATACAACTTGTTTGTGATTATTTGCATCTCCAATATTGCCAAGAACCTGAAAGTGAGTTTAGACCTCTTACAATTGGCAACGCGTGCAGGTGATATTGGGTGTTGTAGTTTTCACTTGTTGCTATAAATTTCCTTTTCCCAGGGACTGCAGTGTGTACATTTCCGTATCACCTCTCCGTCTTTTCTACCAGTTTGTAGATACTTGCAAGGTCTGGCTGACTTTTCGGGTGTGGTTGATGCCGTCTCGACCCACTCCATAGCAGCTTTGAATTGCAAGCCTACAACTTATACAGTAGCCCGGCTGTGTTTAAAGTACTCGTGTTGTGGATCGATATGCAACACGTGGTCTTTTTCACAGTTTGAATTTTCATTCCTCCCACATAAATGGCCACAGTATCAGATATCTGCACGAGAACTGAGACTCGATGTCTCGAACTTTCTTACCTCCCATGGAGGATGGGCTGACTTTCGGCGGGGCGGAGTCAATCAAAAACCCTGTACTGGGGATTTCAACCCAGTACGAGAGCGACAATCAACCAATAAGCGTTGTGCTAAAGGGTTGATGGTAGCTGCTCTCTATGCTGCTGGAAGCCTCGAAGCCGAGGTTTGAACCCTGATCTGCAGATCGCATCTCTTAAGCAGGAGATGGGTCTGCAGGAAACAAATATATTCAGATACAGCAGAACTTGGAATCAGAACTCCAATCTCTGCATAATGAAAAGGATTCACTATTGCATCATTCTGCACAGGCCGGTGAACAAGAAATGTGTACTCTGAAGAATGAATGTGAAAGTTTAAGACAGGATAAGAGTCAGGTGGTACAAATGAATGATTTGCTGAGTGCCGCGAATGCACAATTGAGTGACGAAATGGGTGAACTGCAGGACGAGATCAATCAGGTACGTAATGATTTAGAAATAGCCTATAGGGACAATCGCGAATTGAGCGCCGCGTACCATGTTTTGCAGAAACAGAAATAGGATCAGGTTGATATGAATGTTGCAAGTGTGAGTCATGATGAATGTAGAGCCAAGATGGATAAACTGCGCCATCAGCGAGAGGTTTTGACTGGCCATGTTAAGGCAATGGGTGGCGTAGCCCCTGCCTTTCATTCGTCGTCGGAAGGGGAGCCTTCCGACGATGATATCTCGCAGTACAATGCCCAGTCACGCCCCTACTATGGCCCAGATTACCCACCCAGCCATCCACAGTATGGCGGGTCCCCGCCCACTACTCCCCAGGTCACACGTAGACGACATCGTGACGCTCATCATGGGAAACGCCATCATGGCGGCGCCCATGATGGGGGGGAGCAGGCCCAAGCCTGGTCCTGACGGCGCCTCCGGTAGCCATTATTAGTGTGGAAGACAGGCAAGAGATTGAAACCATGATTGATAGGGCATTGGGAAATGTTCCTGTTCCTGAAAGAAGTATGAAAGCCATCAGAAGTCAGATTCGACAAATTTTTCAAGAAGCTGGCACTCAGGAAGGTGTTGTTCGGACTGTGGCTGAAGCTGCAGCCCGCACAGCATTGGATGGTGCGCGAGACGCACTACCCTTGCCTGATCGACCACCAACTAATCCCCTGCAAATGGCCTACTCTGTTCAGCAAATTGCTGACAGCATCAGTCGGATGAACCCGTCCAACAACCTCAGCTGCCATTTGGAAAAGGTGCACTCCAAGTGTGAGATGCTTTGTCTCGCCGCAGAATACCAGGTCCAAATACTACGCCAGACCATCGATCCTGGTTTATGGGCAAAACTCCCCAAAGCAGTTCGCCAAGATGTGAACGCTACTTTTGACGAAGTCGCTGCTGAACTCATTTCCACTCACAGCCCTGGTGTGGTTGGAGTAATGCTAGCATACCCCGTGAAGCAAAATGCTAAAGAAAGTCTAGCGACTTACCACCACAGACTCTGGATGGCCTATCGAGCAGGGAAACATCTGGCACAAGAAGCCGCGGATGTAGATCTTATTGAATATAAGACCCTGTTTCTTAGAAACATGATCCCAGCCATGAGAGAGAAAGTAGAGCCAACCACACACCCGAATACGGATAGGTTTGCCGATATTCTTTGGAAAACCGAGAGAGTGTACCAATTGTACATCCGCGATTTGGGTTCCGGTTCCAAAAAGGTTGCTACTGTGGAACCTGCTTCTGGGATCACAACACACTACACGGTGGAAGGACAGGCCCAGCAACAACAGCCCAAACCTCCATCGGCCCCTCCAGCTAGCACCCAACAAAACCCCCAACAACAACAACAGCAGTGGGGTGGGAACCAGAATTGGCATAAGAACAAAAAGTACAAAGGCAAAGGGAAGCCATTACAAAGATCGGGTCCCTCATATAAAGAGATAGCTAAAGAAAACCGAAAATTTCAGGAGCTCCTGGGGCAGGTGCGTTCTGTAGTGGATGCCGTTCCCGGACAAACACTGGCAGCAGTACAACCGGCGACCCATGACACTACTGGCCATGGAGACACCGGAGGTATGAGTGTGCAGACCCATACCAGCCTGAACCTGGAAGCCCCGCCTTACATTGCATCAGTACAACATGGTGAAGTCATCCATGCAAGCCAAGCCCAACCCCTGCATGCCTCCAACAATACGGATTGACAATTACAGGCCCCAGTCCGCATTGTAAACAAGCTGGTCTTGGATACAAACGGAAGGCCCTGCACCGAGGCCGAGGTCGGGGGGCCGCCAATTAATTGTCTTGTTAGATACAGGTGCAGCTGTATCTGTGTTACACGATGACCACCCTGAAACGTCTCCATGGTCTACCGGACGGAAGACCAATATGTCAGGAGTTGATGGTGCTAGGTTACCTGCATACCGTTCTCTGCCTTTACTGGTAGAACTAGGCCATTTGAAGGCCTCACATGCTTTCCAACTGATGGTGTTGCATGATCACCCTAGCATCATTGGGATTGACTTCCTTGCACCACATGGCTGTGTGGTGGATCTAGCAAACATGCTGTTGATACAGATCCAGGGTCAATACCATACTGTTTTAATTCCTGACTCACATGCTGTGGCAACAATATCCATTAACAACAAAGAGTATGACGTCATAGATTTATTCAAAAACCATGAACTTTTCCCAAAGCTTCTACCTATTCTGCAATGACATTTGGAAGCGTTTGCAGTTAACAAACATGATTGTGGCAGAATGCATACCGTTATTGAGGTGCCAGGCCCGGCACATGAGAGACAAAGGCAATACCCATTTCCCCTCTGAAGCCTTACCCTCTCTTCGAGAGACAATCAAGTCACTCCTTAAACAAGGAGTAATCAGAACCTGTGTCTCCACTGCCAACTCTCCTGTTTGGCCTGTGAAGAAACCCACAGGTACCTGGAGACTTACTACTGACTACAGGAAACTGAATCAGGTCACTCCCAGTTGCTCCCCAACTGTGGCATCTGCACTGGATGTGCTTCGACTTTTAACACCAGATCAGAAATGGTTCAGTGCTCTGGATATCTCCAATGGTTTCTGGTCATTACCATTGGCCCTCAAGAGTCAATATAAGTTTGCCTTCACTTTTGAAGGGCAACAATACACATGGACTTGCTTGCCACAGGGATTCCATAACAGCCTATCCCTCTTCCATCTCCATATGATGGATGTCCTACAAGGTTTCTCAACCCCCCCAATGTCTCTTACAGTATGTAGATGACCTGTTGCTGGCTACTGCCACACAGGAACAACATCTGGATCTCTTGGATGAACTATTGACTCTTATTCAAAGAGCAGGCTTGAAGTATAATCCTGCAAAAGCACAACTATGTCAGAAAGAAGTACTCTTTCTGGGTTTGAAGATAACAGATCAAGGTCGGAGTCCTACTTGGAAAAAGATTCAAGGGTTACAAGACTTGCCATTACCTACCAGTGTGGCAACTCTTAGGAGGTTTCTAGGTATGGTAAACTACTCCAGAGATTTTATTTGTGATTTTGCACAGAAAGCCGCTCCACTGTACGATTTACTCAAAAAGGACGTTCCATGGAATTGGGGCCCTGTCCATACCCAGGCTGTGATGTCACTGAAGCAGGCCTTGGCCTCCGCCCCAGCACTGGTAAACCCCAATCCAACATTACCATTCCATCTAGAGTGTGCCACCTCTGACATTGCTATGTCAGTGGTGTTAGCCCAAAAGGTACATGGCACTTTGAGACCTATTGCATATGCATCACAGCTCTTGACCCCAGTAGAACAGAAGTACGGCCTTTTGTGAAAGGAATCTTCTGGCCACTTACTGGGCGGTCAAGCACTTCCTGTATATCATTGGGTACTCTCCGTTGATTCTTAACACCAATCATACCCCTACTACCTTTTTGCTTTCAGACAGAGTGAAGGATGGGTCAGTCTCTAACACCAGGCTGATACATTGGTCACTCCTCCTCCAGGATAGGGATATTCAGGTCCATCAAACCAAAGTTCCATCTCTACTAGCACATGGCCTCCTCTTTCAGGGGGAGCCCCATGACTGCGCTTTGCAGTCACCTGATCTTCCAGATCCAGGTCCATTCTTCCCTGCCACCCCTGAGGTATTAGAAAACACCTCCTTATGCCGCGTTTTCACCGATGGATCAGCATCATATTATCAAGGTGAACAAATTGCAGAGATGGGTATCATGGTGGTGTATCTTTATGGGAACACTGTTAAGATATCTAAACACTGTACTGTAGCTTCATCACAGTATGCAGAGCTGGCAGCAGTGGCCTGTGCATTAGAGTTTATACAACATGGAACTCAGGACACCATCATTTTTACTGACTCTAATTGGGTTTGTTGCTCCCTTACAGAATTTCTCCCTTTCTGGCAGAAGAACTCCTTCCTCTCTTCTGATGGCAGCTCAGTGAAATACAAAGAATTGGTGATTTACATACACACATTAGGTCAGAAATACCGACACAAACTCTATGTGCACAAGGTTAAAGCTCACTCCTTACTTGATCCCTATCATGCATTCAATGACACAGCAGACACCCTTGCCAAGGAAGGGGCCCGAGGGGGGGATGCCTGGGCGATGGAACATCCAGAGGTCAATGCAGCTGTACAGGTTGCAGCTCTTAGAAAGAAATCTGAATCTTTTTCCCCCCTTGGACCTCTCAGCAGCCCAGCACTTGGACACTGAACTCAAAAAAGTGTTCAGATTCTTGGACAAGGGTACTGAAGAAAGACTTCCACATAACCCTTACCGTAGGCATGAAGTAAATTACACTTATCCCTGATGTTAAACTTATTTGGTTCCAGCCAGAGGATACTACCAGCAAATTGGGTGGTCCCCAGACATTTGAGATCTGAATTTTGCACCAGGTACATGACAAACCCACTGGTGGGCACCAGGGGGCTGAAAATACCCTCCAACGCCTCAAAACCACCGCCTGGTGGCCTGGGATTACCAAAGATGTTAAACAATACATAGACAATTGCCTTGTTTGTGCACAAAACAATCTGATACCTACAAAACGGAATGCCAAACTTTTACCACAGAGGCATACTGGCCCTTGGCATGCCATCCAAATTGATTTTATTGGTCCTTTGACCAATACCAGTAGAAACAACAAGTATGCCCTTGTAGTGACCGATCTATTCTCTAAGTGGGTAGAGGCTTTTCCCACCAAGACTTGCACTGCAAAGACAACTGCCAAAATCCTGGTACAACAGATTTTCTCCAGGTGGGGCCTGCCTCTCAAGGTAGACTCCGATAAAGGAACCAGTTTTACAGGTGAGTTGATGAAAGAGTCCCTTGAACTCCTCGGAGTTCAGCAAAAGTTCCACATACCTTATCACCCTCAATCCTCAGGTCAAGTAGAAAGAGCTAACAGACGGATTAAGCAGATGCTTTCCAAATTCATTGAGGACAATCCCAAGACCTTGGATTCCCTATTGCCTTTACTCCTTATGGCAATTAGGGGTACGCCCTCAGCCACTACCCAGCTTACACCCTTTGAGGTAATGACTGGCAGACAAATGAGACTACCTGAACACTTGCTCTTTGACCTGCACACCCCCACCGTGGACCGCGTGTCTGTAGATCAGTATGTGGAAAAACTTAGAAAAGACCTCATACACACACCTCTCATCGCTAGGGGGATCACCTCCAGAAGGAGGGAAGTGATACTCCCTCTGTATAACTGCTTGGTGAGGCCGCACCTTGAGTACTGCGTGCAGTTTTGGAGGCCACACTTAAAGAGGGACATTAACCTCCTGGAGAGGGTCCAGAGGAGGGCAACCAAAATGATTTGGGGCTTGGGGGACAGGACCTATGAGGAGAGGCTTGAAGGGCTAAATATGTACACATTGGAAGAGAGAAGGGACCGGGGGGACATGATAGAGGTCTTCAGGTACATGAAGAGGGTAAATGGGGAGGAACAGTCAGGGTGCTCGAAGGAAGGAAGGGGCCACTAGAGGCATGGGTGGAAGCTGGAGGGGAAGATTCAGGGAGAAGGAGGAGGTGCTACTTCACTGAGGGGTGGTAGAGCCATGGAATGCACTGCCTAGGGGGCTAGTGGAGGCAGAGACAGTGGAGAGGGTTCAAGAGGGGTGGGACAGGTACAGGGAAGGGTTCTGGAAGCAAAATCCAATGCAGCAAGAATATCTGGAACTGGGAAGGGAGAAGCCAGAGAAGGCGAGGGGGACGGCAAGGTCAGTACCCAGGGTTGGGGCTGACCAAACGAGCAGACATGAAAGACCGTTAGGCCTATTCTGCTGGCATTTTAGTATGTTAGTATGTTAGTACACACACTTGTATGCTGCAAATTGCATGGGCAGGGCCCAGCAACAGTCCAAAATACAATTTGACAAACATGCACAAGAAGTAGATTGGCAAGTTGGAGATCAGGTAATGGTACTTCGATTTGCACATCCCACCCACTCCTTCTCCAACAAGTGGGAAGGCCCTTACCCCATTGTCAACAAGCTCAGTCCAGCAGTCTATCAGGTTAGACTCCTCCACAACAATAAACTGACTGACAAATGGTTACATGCAAACCAATTGAAACTGTACAAAGGAGCTTAAAACTTACTCTTCCTAACCCCATTGGGCGGAACTGTACTAATATACTAATCTTTCATCTTCCTTTTCAGATACATTGACATGATGGCTATCTTGTTCCTATTTCTACTCCTTGCAGGAGTACTCCCTTTCACCCAAGGCACGGTACTGGACCTCCTTCGACACCTTGATCCTCCAGCACCTCCTACAGAGGGAGTTTCCATCAAAATTCCAGACACTATGATTACTGTCCAGGAAGGTTCCGATGCATACCTCACTGCCTCGGTCGTTGCTCCTGACAAATCCACCCTTCAGATTGAGTGGCAAACCACATCACAAGGACAAGTTCTCCCTGCGGCCAAACTCTCTAAGGGAACTTTCCATGGTTGGTCCAATGCTAAATTGTCCCCGAATGGTTCACTGTCCTTGTTACAAACTGCATTAAGACACTCTGGTTTGTATAACATTACTGCTTTAATTGACCCTTCCTATTGTAACTCTCTTTCTCAGGATTCTGCCCGCAGATTTTGTGCTGTACACCACATGGCCTCTGCTGCCATGTATCTATCTGTGCTACCTCCTACTGAAAAACAGCTTTTGGAATGTCCAAAACATACCCCTGGTCCCCGTAGTGGTCTCACAGCCACTGCCTCCCAGGTTCTTTGATTAACAATTTACAGTTTATGCATATACCTGTTTTATTTAACCTTACTTATTGAATATGAAAGAATTTGGTATGTGTCACAATACCAATACCTCCGCATTTTACAGTACTTTGTTGCTAGATAGTTTAGCTGCATTTCAGATACGTACCAAAGATCCCTTTACTGGGGTTTATTCTACTGAACACAGAGGTAATTTTAGGAGGAAACCTCCTCCTAGTACTCTTACTAATAAACGCAATAAACGTGAAGTTGACAGTTCTGATGTCACGGGTGCCACGGGAACTGTCACAGGTCTTTTTGGTACTGCTATGTCCATTTGGAACAAAGCAGACATTGCTGCTATCAAAAGTCATTCTGCTAAGTTCTCCACTGGTTTGGTTAATGATGTTTTACCACCTTTATTGCATGGTGTGGATGGTCTTAACCAGGAAGAAAGATACACTGTATACAACATGCACGACATTGCAAAAGCCTTCACTGATTCCAAAGATAAGATTAATGCACTCATACAACAGAACAATAGAGAAGCTGATAGACAATACATTGGTAGGAAATACTTTGTTCTGCATATGGTTCATACATACTCACTACCATTAACAACCTTTTCAGAGACCTAGAAACTGGTAGGATTCCTGATATTATACATGACAGACGTCTATCTAAATGGTATTGTCCTAAATGTAAATCCCCATCTTGTATTTCCCTATGTATGCAACAGACTCTGTCCATTCCTCTCTCTACAGCTCAAAATTTGGGGTTTGTGACCAGACATCCGAATACTGGTCCTTGTTTTTCTGCTAAGAAATGTTCTATAACAGATACCATGTTTGTCTCTTTTACTGTCTCCTTACCACACTTTGATCCCACTACAGCTTTGTTCGACAAGCTGGCACTGGCGCATTCTATAGGGCATTTGGACGAAAACATCTACTGAGAACTCCTGGATCTACCTCCTCTACTGGTCTACCATTCCTTCCTGGATGCCTGGGTGGCACCGCACACGGACTGCTGTGCAAAAAAGCAATACATCTACTTGTGCCGATGTGATGTGTTTGATGTTATACACCCTGTTTGTGGCTACTCTCCAGACAGCATTGACTGGACTTTCACTATGGATGCTGACATCACTGAGAATGGCACCAACGCTTTTGAATCAACACAGTCACCGGATCAGCTCTACCAGTCCTATCGTGAGGAAGCTCATCGCCTGTCAACACAGATCTCCAAGATGACCTACACATGCCCTGTCCATTTGCAAAAATGGAGACTGCCTACTGTACGATCACAGTACAACTCTGACGGTGAATACTGCATAGTCCCTAATGTCAAAACGTATTCTTATGGTTCTGTTACTTGTGCAATTGATTACCCCAACTTCTGTTTTGTTCCCCATCAGAAAACTGTTATTGGACACACTGTCATAACCCCCATTCCCCTTATGGAAGCAGATATTATTGATGGTAATCCAGATTACTTACTTACACTTGAAGAATACCTACCCTACTTTAATGTACACATAGATCCACTGACACTTACACTGAAATCACTGCTAGATAGAAAGGACACACACCTCATCCACATCAGCAATAATATAACCAAAGCCAATGAAGCCATTCTTGACCTTATGAATGATGGAGACATGAATAACGCTTTGACTAACACTTGGTTAGAGATTACTTTTAAAGGTTTTGTTATAATACAAGCATTTTTGATATTTACTTTGATTATTATGCTTTGCTGCCTACGACGTATTCTTCGCCAACACTGTGAGCAGCTTGAGTTTCTTTACAAGGCTCGTGCCTCCGGATTGTAAAGAACCACTGCTCCTGCCCACTCCTTATATTAGCCTGTGTTGCCCTTTTAAGGCAACAAGGGGGGAAATTGTTACACGAGGTCCCTGCACCCTAATTGATACCCTCAGGGGGTACACCGTAGACAGCTAATGTTTAGGCATAGGCTATACTAATACATAGGGCATAGGGCATCTACCGTACAAGAGTAGATGTCAGGATATGAATACATATTATTGTAACTCACTTTGCTTGCTAATGCACACACATTATACCATGTATTTTCTGTCTATTTCTTACTTGTTAGATGCCAAGACACCTGTCCTTGAAGTAATTATAATGTGTAAGGCAACATTGCCATCTTTCGGTGATGGACACCACTTCACCTTGTTATGTAAGACTTTGTATAAGAACGTCTTTGTTCTAAAACTGATGACTTTACAGAATTATATAATGTTATCTTGGACCGTGGAGCCACCTCTAATTTAGCCAATAGGGCTCATCTGTAACTAGAAATGTTTCTATCTTTCAGTAACCATAGTAATTATCATATGTATATAATGTTATGCACAGGCTTTGCACCTCGGAGACCTGAGAGATCCCAAGAGACTACAAAGAAACCTCGAGGTGTAGGGAATGCTTAGCACTGGCTCCCGGTTCGTATTGGTAAGAACTGCTTAGGGCAACTGTGATTCATCCCTGTTTGTAGTAATAAACTTGTTTATTTCTTGAATGCAACTCGTTTGTGATTATTTGCATCTCCAATATTGCCAAGAACCTGAAAGTGAGGTTTAGACCTCTTACAACTCATTGAGGAGGAAGGGGGAGGCTATATTAGCAGCGCTAGGGGAGGAGCACTAATCGACCCACAGCACAGGCTTTTTGACTGGTGGCTCAGGCTATAAATAGCCAAGCCAGGCCGCAAAGGCAAGTGCACCAGAGGAGCTGTAGTGACTGATGGAGGCTGCATTGGCGGTGAGTGAGCAGAGGCCATGGATCTGCCACAGGGAGTGGCCACCAAATTCCTTCTGGCTATGTCAGTGGCCAATGGAACTATGCTGGGATCACTGCATCAGTGGTACTGCTTGAGGAAAAAGGGGGTGGTGTCAGTGGCGCTGGAGGAGGAAGACCAATTAGGCTCCAGCATGGGCTTTTTGACTGGTGGCCTGGGCTATAAATAGCTAAGCCTGACCGCAAAGGCAAGTGCACCAGAGGAGCTGTAGTGTCTGTATTTGTTCCACCCACCCTTCCCGGCCTTGACCTCTCTTAAATGGTCTTAGCGGGAGGAGTAAGCTAAGGGGTCATGGCCAGGAGCAGGGCTAACAGGCAGGGGTGCTGTGGGGTGGGGTTACAAGCTCTGGTACAGCCTGTAAAGTGTTTTGGGATTGTTGTTTATGCTTTGCTGATGTTTGTCTGGTGACATATTTCCACACTCTGTGGGGGTCCTCTTTGGCATATAGCTTGTCCAGCATGCTTAGAGGGGTCCAAAATAGGTTCTAGCTTGGCTAGGACAATAATGATGGGGCAACCAACTTGGAAGGAAATTCAAAATAGGATGGGGACAGGAATGAAGCAAAGTTCCCAGATCACTGTAGCAGGCATCTTTGGAAGGGTGGTGGGGTGTGTAGGGTATGGGTTGGCCATGGTGCTAGGCCTGGCTTGGAGGATGGGGGAATGCATGGTGTGTCGACAGCTGGCACAACTTAAGGAGCAGGTCCAGTGGTTATGATGGTCACTGGGTAAGGCAGAGTTGAGGGGAGGTGGGGAAAAAGGAGGCTCTGCTGTGGGTGTAAGATGGGAGGATGGCAGAAGGGGGAATAATGGTGAAGTCACAGTGGGTCCAGAAGCGGCACTCAAAATGGGCGGGAGCCATCAGAAGAAGGATGGTACGGGCACAAGGGACTACGTAAGTGGGGAGGAGGATGTTGGAGTGGGTACCATGGGTAAGAGAGGCACTCCAGTGGGAATGGGTAGGGGTGGTCCTGAATAAGAAAATGGCCAGGGAACCTGGTAGGCGGTTAGGAGAAAAGGGCAGGGGTATGTGCAAAAGAGAGCTGATGGGGGGAGTGAGCCAATGAGGGGAGTCAAGACAGTATGCTTAGAGCATAACAACAGATTTGAACCCCTAGTACAGTTGAACGAGGGAAAGAGTGATGAATCTGGAGCAGAGGAGGCTCCAGGAGGGACAGGAAATTGGGTGTGGCAGAAGTCTTTGTAGTCAGGAACAGTGGGGTTATTCCCTTGCACAGGGACTCAATGGGGGCAGGGGAGCAGGTAATAGAGGATGCATGAGTGCAGAAGAGAGGAAGAGGAGGGCTAGGAGCTAGGGTGCTGGGGGTAAGGGAGGAGTCAGGGTCAGCACAGGTGGGGGAGCTTGGAGTAAGGAGTCCCTGAGAAGGGTGGAAGAGGACCAAGTGGGGGAAGAGGGTGTAGTATGAGGGGACAGGGACAAACAGGGATGCAGTGAGGGGGAGAGTGACCCCTCTGTTTAAGCCAGACTGCATTTCTGTTTAGCTCCACGAGCAGCCCCACCCCCCTCTGACTTTCTTATTTAATTCTCCTCTGCCTTCTCCTTCCAAGTAGTCTGAGAGCCACAGCCATGGTTCTCTGATGAACCCAACCTGCCAGACTGCCACCTGCAGTCCAGGTCTGAAGCCACCAGCCCCTCACAGAAATGCAGGTACGGACTTGCCCTCAGGGACTGATTACCTCCAGGAAGGGCCCTAGCTGCTAATTTTTGCCCACCCACCCACCCCTGGGCCTGATTAAATATACATAAACCCCCACCCAGCTTTCTAGCTCAATCCTCTCTAGCCCCCCCCCATCCTTATTCCACTATGTGTTTCAAATCATGGATCCTGTTCTGGTCCTTCTTTTATCTCATATCGCATGCCCAATATATGCCACCTCTAGCCTTTATTACTATGGATACTAATCTGATCTGCTCTGTAACAAGTTCCTGTCCCTACGTGGATATATGCCTTTTCAACTCCCTAATTCTTCAACACTATTTTCATATTACCTTTAATGCTGGTACACAAAATGAATTACCACCTCAGCTTATGACTTCCGCCAACATCATAGAGGCATCACCTCTACAGATAGCAGTCAGAGTACTCATCTCTGCTACCCTTAGTGGGAAGGGCAAAAAATGTTGGGGTGTGCCCCCCCAGGACGATGGCCCACAACAATATAAAGGGGTTACCAGTACGAAGCTTACTATTGCCACTCTAAGAAAACTTTTACTCCTTCTTCTCCTGTGCTCAGGAAATGTGGAGCTCAATCCAGGGCCACCAGCTGCAATCCCATTGCCCTCTGACCTTGCCACACTGAAAGGCATGAGTTTCTTCCATATTAATGTTTGCAGTCTGTTAAAAAAGTTCTCCATGATCCAGACCTGGATTCTCCATACTCGACCAGACATCCTAGCGGTTTCAGAAACCTGGTTTAGACCGGCCACCTCCAACAGGGAAGTCAAAATCCCTAACTATTTCCTATTTAGAGCATACAGACACTCCAGGGGTGGAGGGGTTGTCATCTATGTCAAGAATAGGTCTACGGCATCCTGTCTGAGTGCTTTATCTGTTGCAAATGCTTATGAATGTCTGCCTCTTCGAGTCACCATCTCGCACACTTCAACATTATGTATCATAGGGTGCTATAGACTTCTTTCTGCTGATCTATAATTGTTACCTCATCTGAGTAATATCATCAAACAACAATTCTCATAAATAACTATTCTTGGGGATCTTAATTTAGACTGGCTTTCTAAAACCGTCGCTCCTCTCGTAGCTTTCTGTGACACTCATGGATTATTGCAACTCCTTGTCGAACCAACACGAGTAAATAAAAAGAACGTGGATAAGAGCTCCCTGCTAGATGTTATCCTAGTGAATAAACCACATCTCTTCTCCTTTGCCGGCACCTTCTTCAGTGATATCAGTGATCACTCATTTATTGCTTGCATAAGATCAAGCAACAAACCTAGTACTTTGCCGAAGTTTGCTGCCAAGAGATCTAGACGGAACTTTGATCTCACTGCCTACATAAATGAACTGAAACACTCCTTGTATTGGCAAGAGTTCTATTCGGCAAAAAACACACAATCAGCATTCGACATATTCAGCAAAATTATCCTAGATGCCCTAAATAAGTATGCCCCTATAGTTAAGGTGCGAATAGCAAAAAATGCATGTACAGTAGATGGTTCACACCATTATTAAAATCTGCATTGACTGAAAGGGATAACCTATGGAAAAAAGCACGCAAAACCCAGTCTGCTGCGGACTGGTGCAAGTTCAAAAGGGCATGAAACTCATGTATTAGAATGGTTAGAGATACAAAAGCTGCATGCTATCATTCTGAATTTCTCTCTGCCTCCAAAAATCCTACAAAATTTTGGAAAACGTTCAAGAACTTGTCTGGTCACACGTCCGGGGGCTCACTACCTGATGAAATCTCCTTAAACAATAACACCATTAGTGACAGACTGGAAGTTCTGGATGCCTTTAATATTCACTTTGTGACTGTAGGCTTAGCCTTCGACAGTTCCCCTGTGAATTTGATATGCTGTCAGGTGGATAATCAAGGTGCAGATCCTAGCATCACCGATTCAGTCTTCTCCTTGCGTCCTACTATTCTGAAAGAAGTTGAAGACCAATTGCTAAAACTGAATGTAAAAAAAAGTGCTGGTGCGGATACCCTCAACCCATATTTTTTGAAGGGGGCCATCCATGTGTTAGCCATGCCCATAACCCATTTATTTAACCTATCATTAACTCAAGGATCCATTCCTTCGATATGGAAAACAGAGCACATCATACCCTGTTCAAGTCCGGAAATTCCTGTGATCTAAATAATTACAGACCAATTTCGATTCTCCTGGTCTTGTCAAAATTACTGGAAAAAGTCATAAGTAACCAGCTGAGGCAGTATCTAGAAGCTAATAACCTGCTTAATCCAGTTGAATCAGGGTCTAGAGCTAAACATAGCACCATCACAGCACTTGCCAAAGCGACTAATGACTGGCAAAGAGAGATAGACAACAGGAATTACACCTGTGCCGTATTCTTGGACCTGAGCAAGGCCTTCGACACTGTCGACCATTCTCTGCTACTCTCTTCCCTGACCTCACTAGGTGCTGACCCATTATCTTTACAGTGGTTCAACAACTACTTCTCCGATCGTTTCCAGCAGGTGAAAGCGGAAGGAGATCTCTCAACTCTCAAACCTTTCCTAAGAGGTGTTCTCCAGGGTTCTATCTTAGGACCGATCTTATTTGCAATATACATCAACAATTTTGATGAAAGCATAACTAAGGTCAACATTCATCTGTTTGCAGATGACACAGTCCTTTACGTAAGCCACCCGTCATTACAATCTGCATGTAATGACCTTCAATCTGAGTTCAACCTGCTGCAACACCAACTCCTAAACAAATAACTATAACTTAATGCCAAGAAAACAAAAGCAATGTTCTTTTCTCCCTCTGCCCAAATGGTAAATTCAGCCCTATCAGATCCTGTGCCGCAGATAACTACAATTCTTGGTGAGAAGTTGGAATTTGTCCCTAAATTCTAATACCTGGGAGTATGGCTGGACCATAGGCTCTCCTTTATAGAGCATGTTGAAGAATTACTCAAAAAGCTATGACAGAGACATGGCCTGTTCTTTAGGACAGCCCGCTTCTTAACTAGAGATGCCAAACTACAGCTGGTACAATCAACCTTTCTATCCTTGATAGATTATGCTGACATCCTCTACAGTCACTGACCCATTTCCTACCTCACCAAACTTGACACATTATATCATAGAGCTTTGAGGTTCATCACAGGCCTGCCTTATTCCACTCACCACTGCTCCCTACATCAATCAGTGGGGTGGAGTTCTCATCAATTCAGGTGTGATAAAAATGCAGCCTTATGGACCCTGAAAGCCATCTCCAAAAAACTGCCTCAATACATTACAGACTCTTCTTATAAAACCAATAGGCAATTATGCCCTGAGAAGTTGCAAATCTCTCCTACTGATGGTTCCCAAAGTTAACTCTTGCTTTGGCAGGGCTGCTATAAGCTTTACACTGTCCTCCTTGTGGAATAAATTGCAAAAAAAACTGAAACTGAGGTCACCCATCAGCATCTCATCTTTCAAGCTCTTATATTCACGTCTCAGAAATGATCAGTGCAATTGTTTCCCATGACCATGGATTGTCATCATGCTAACCTGTACCATTTAACCATGAATTAATTACTTCTAGTGCTTGTCTCCTCCTTGGCCATGGTCTGTCATCATGCTTTCATGTAACACCTTGATGCCTCTGTCCTCCCTTTGACACTGATCTATCTTCTTGCATTCTCCAGCCTTCTTTTCACAACTCTATACTGCACTCATCCACAATCCACATGCAATCATACTATAAAAGTCCTAACTCCCCTTTCCCTCTCCACATAGGCCCCCACCGCCTCATCAATTCTACCGACCTATCCTTGGGACTTCACTTCTCACAATGTTTATCCTTCGCTTACATATTACATACCCCTTCTGGTACTCCATCTGCCATTAGTTGATGGTTCTCCAAGCCATTTTCATGGCTAGTACTAGTGACTACCCCTGGTAAATGAACTAACTGGTACTTATATACAAAGAACATGGTTTATATACAGTTGCATGGTTCAATGGTGGACCTGCCCCCTTGTATTTGAATCCTCCTCTGTTATGGCTTGCCTTGTCTTCCTTTTATCATTTGACTCCCCTATTACTGCACCATTGTGTTTGTGTTTATATACTTATTTACATGGATTTATATGTTTTTATGATGGATGTTACTCGACCCTGTTCTAACCAGGTCCATCTTGTAAAAGAGCTCCTCTCAATGATGTACGCCTGGATAAATAAAGATTTGGATTGATTTGATTGATTGATGGGGGGGGGGAACAAGTTCCCCTGTGGGATGGGGGGGGTTGCTTGTTCCTGGGGATGCTACTGGGATGGACTGGAGTGACATAGGAGGAAGGAAAGGGGCTGGGGATGACAGGTCAGTGAGGAGAAACAGCTAGAACAGGAGGGACAGGACAACAACTGGCACTCAGATGGGGTGTGTGGCCGGGGAAGCTGATGAGTTAGAGGGTGGGAAAGGGGAACAACTGAGATAGGGAGTAGGCCTAAGGGAAAGGAGGTGGTAAGAGTGCTCCTGTTGGGTGCCTCTATGATTAGGAGTATTAAGTGGGAAGGGCGGGGGAAGGAGACACCCTGTGGTGTCAGGGTCAAGAGTATATCTGGCTTGACTGTGCATGAGGCCAAGCACTTGGTCTATGTTCTGGTGAAGGACTGTAAAGGAGCCCATGATATATTAGTGCACCTGGGCACAAATGATATAGAGGGAAACTGTGTGCTGGAGAGTCAGGCAATGTTCCGGGAGTTAGCCAGGGTCTGTCATGGTGTTGGGTGCTCAGTCTCCTTCTCAGAGACCCTACCGGTACCTAGAACCAGTGTTGGGAATTTAAATTAGGGAAGTAAATGAATGGCTTAGTGAGTGGTGTGAGGCCAAAGGATATGGGTTGGTGGGGGACTGGGGTGCAACCTGGGAAGACAAGGAGCTGTATGCAAGGGACAGGCTCCACCTCAGCTCAGGGGGGGGAGGCGGTTTTGAAACAAAGATTGGCCAGATCCATCCAAGCTAGGTGGGGTTTAAACTTGTGAGGGGGTTGGGGTTTCAGGTGGACCCTAGCATGCCCATCCAGGATGGTCATGGCCTTCTTCCCCAAGTGAGAAGGAAGAAGTACAGACCAGGAGCACCCATTTGTGCATGAGGGGGCTCTAGCAGGCAGCTACCTGGGAGCTCTCAGGGCAGAGGGAAGAGGGAGATAAGGGGACGTGTTGGAGGGTGGTCCTGGTTAACGCCAGGAGCATGGGCACAAGATGCCCGAGCTTCAGGCACTGTTATTGGAGGGTGAAGTGGACGTGGTGACTGTCACTGAAACTTGGGGCACTCCTGGGCATGACTGGGACCTAAACCTAATAGGGTACACCACATTCAGAAAAGACAGGGATGTAGGCAGGGGAGAGGGAATAACATTTATCATTAAAGATGGCATAGGGATAAGCAGGGTTGTGGAAGTGGAGGGGCACATGCAGACTTTATGGGTCATCTTGTAGGCTTATGGGGAAGAGGGGGAAGCTGGGGTGGTATATAGGCCACCCGTGCATGCGGAGGACCTGTAAGAAGGCCTGGTGGCAAATCTTAGGGACCACTGTGGTTAGGGAGAGGGAAGAACAGTGGCACTGGGGGACCTAAATATGCCAGGAACTGACTGGAGAACTATGGCGTCTTCATAGGCCAGGGAGCAGTGTTTGTTGGATGTCTTCCAGGATGCGTTCCTTGCCCAGCTGGTAAACTGACTCAATGGGGGAGGGTTGCTTCCTGGATGTGGTCCTGTCAGACTGAGATCTCATCAGGGATCTAGTAGAAGGGGACCCACTGGCAGGTAGTGATCATGCCATGGTCTGGTTCTCCCTGGACGTGGGTGGGGGGAGAGTAGATCGCATGAAAATGATGTTAGTTGACTTTTGGGGTGCCGACTTCAAGGTACAGAGCAGATCCTTAAGGGCTACTTAGTAGGGATCAGGCTGGGTATAGATACCGAGAGCCAGTGGGAAATTATTAAAAAGGGGCCCCCGGAAACTACCAAGGCCTGCATGAAGGAGTGACACAAATTTGGAAGAACCAAGAAGCCAAGATGTTGGACAAGGGAGGTCCAGGATGTGGTAAGGGGGAAAAAAGGCTACTTATTGCTGATATAGGCATTCACGTGGGGTTATAGACAAGGGGGAGTATGACATGATCACCAAGAAGGTTACCAGGGTGGTGTGGTTGGCCAAGGTGAGGATGGAGCGGAGGTTGGCTCAGGAGATTAGGAGAGGTGAAAAAGGGTTCTTCAGGTATATCAGGGAAAGGAGGGAAGGGAAGAGAAGGGGCAGATTAGTAGACTGAGGTCAGGGAGTGAGTGGGGGGAAGAGGCAGGTGAGCAGGAGGAGGTACTAAATGACTAATTTGCCTCGGTCTTCACTAGGCAGGATGGTGAGACGGCCCCGCATGGGAGAGGCAGGGTGGACCGTCAGATGGGGGGTGCCATGGATGTTGAAATCCCCACTGGTAGGGTGTGGGAAGCCCTCAAGACCCTAAAGCAGAGAAGGCACTGGGCCCAGATGGTCTGCATCCCATGTGCTAAAGGAACTGGCAGATGTCCTGGCCACACCTCTGGTGAACCTCATTAACATAGAAACATAGAATTTGACGGCAGATAAGGACCGCTTGGCCCACCCAGTCTGCCCATTTCCCTACCTACTGGATAAGCTGCAGATCCTAGTTAACCAGCAGCCTACTTCTTCCTACCCCCACCCCCCAGAATTGCCTTATGACTATCCCATGTATGCTTGAATTCCCCCACGATTTTGACTCCACAACCTCCTCCAGAAGGCTGTTCCATGCATCCACAACCCTCTCTGTGAAAAAATACTTCCTTAAATTACCTCTGAGCCACCCCCCCCATCTTCAAATTGTGCCCTCTCCTCCCTTCAGTCAGGATGGGTCCCTCAGGATTAGAGGATGGCTCACATCATGCCTATCCACAAGGGCGGCTCGCGAGAAGAGCTGGGAAACTACAGGCTGGCAAGCCTGATGTCGGTGGTGGGCAAAGTGATGGAGGTCATCTTAAAAGAGAGGCTGGAGGTGTTTCTGGAGGCACAGGGCCACCTGGATGATCGCCAGCATGGCTTTGTTCAGGGCAGATCATTTCAGACCAATCTTGTGGAGTTCTACGATTGGGTGACAAGAGTGCAGGACCAGGGCAGGCCAGTGGATATTCTCTTTCTAGACTTCAGCAAGGCATTTGAGATAGTGTCACATCCTGGGCTGTTGGAGAAGCTGAGGGAAATGGGGGTTGGGTACGGAGGGTCAGGTGGCTAGGGAACTGGCTAGCAGGGCATTTTCAGAAGGTGGTGGTCAGGGGGAGGTTTCATCTCCCAGGAGGGCCATTAGCAGGATCCCACAGGGATCGGTGCTGGGTCCACTCCTGTTTAAGGCTTATATCTCAGACATCAGAAATTATATCAGGAGTGAGATGAGCCTCTTTGCTGATGACATGAAGCTGGGGATGATGGTGGAGGGGAAGGAGAGTAGGTTAGCCCTACAGGGGGACCTGGAGATGCTGGAGGGGTGGTCATGCACCTGGAAACTGAAGTTTAATACTGAGAAATGCAGGGTTCTCCACCTGGGGGCCAGGAACCCAGCTCATGTGTACATCTTGGGAGGGGAGACACTGCAGGCTTTGAGGGGGGAGAAGGACCTCGGGATGGTTGTGGATGCCAAAATGAACAACTCAGAGCAGTATAGAAGGGCTGCAGACAAAGCAAATAAAATGCTGGAGTGCACAGCCATGGGGGATAACCTCAAGAAACTGGGAGGTGCTTCCCCTGCTGTATAATTGCCTGGTTAGACCGCACCTTGAATACTGCATGCAGTTTTGGTGTCCATACTTAAAAAGGGATATTGCACTCCTGAAAAGGGTTCAGAAGAGGGCGACCAGAATGATGCAGGGTCTTGGGGAGAAGTTCTATGGGGAGAGACTCAAGGAGTTCAACCTGTCATCCCTGGAGGAGAGGAGGGAAAGAGGGGATGTGATTGAGGTCTTCAAATATCTCAAGGGGGCAAATAGGGTAAGCCAGAATATGGTGTTCCAGCTGAGGGAAGAGGGGGCCACCAGGGGCACCTAATGAGGCTGGTTGGCGGGAGACTCGCAGGGGAGACAAGGAGAGATGCTACTCCACTGAGAGGGTGGTGGAAACCTGGAATGCTCTGCCTGTGGAACTGGTGGCTATAGACACTGTGGGGGGGAGGGTTCAAGAGGGGCTGGGATAGGTATAGGGGAGGGTGCATCTCAGAAAGGCCCTCACTGGAGGGGGAACCCAGTCAGGGGATGGGGTAGGGGACCCTGTGGGGAGGATGCAATGATGCCCTGAACGGGCACTGATCCCTGAGCAGACTCGATAGATCATAGGGCCTACACTGCTGGCTTCTTAGTATGTTAGTATGTTAATATTTTGGAAAAACCTCAATAAACTAGTCTACTGCATACCTAAGAAGAGAAAATTGTAAAAACTGTTGCTCATCTTTGCTGGAGGCTCAGGTTATGAAGTGGGTGTGGAATAATCTGATTTGTGATCTTTATTTAAACTAGCAAGGAAGACAAACTCCTTAATGTTCACACAAACTTCATGATATGGAGAGTAAGAATTGTTAGAGGATCAGGAACATATTGTTGACAAACCTGTCAAATGAATGTTAGAAACATTGCATTAAACCAAACAAACTGTCTTTGAGTAAGAAATCCAGACATGAAATATTGACCCATGCTCTACAGCCTTCGTAGAGCCCATAAGACTGGGGTGTTGTATTGTTCTCCACAGTGACTTACACTTTAAAATATCAAGTTAAAATGTAACCAGGTTGCCTGCAAGAAACTTCATAGAACTCCACCCCTTTGTAAATAGCAGGATTACCCACTGCTTCCTGTGTTACCCTGCTGTATGCTATCACTTAAGCTGCATTCTGACTGAAACCCTCAGTGTTGTAAGATCTTGTATCATCCAGCATGAAGCCTTGTCTCTCCCTTTTGCTCACCTCTTTCTTGTGGGGTAAGTCCTTGTGCATTCTGTCTATCTAACTACAAGATTACTCTTTCATTGCATATATGAAGGCACCAAATTATTTTTAAAGAGTATACAAAATTACACATTCTAAGAGGTTTCAAGTAGTGTGCAAATATTTAGATTTTTGTGGATCATTTTATTTGGGGGAGGGTTAGATATAATTGATGTTTAAAGAAAGCAGAAATTGGTAACTCTGTTTTTGCCTAATATAAATCCTGATATATGAATTCATTGCTTATAGAACTGTAAGTCTTTGATGACGCTGACTTTTATTGCAAGATTCATACCTGAAAGAGACATACAACCATCATTGCTTCTAACCTTTTCTTGTTTTCCCCTTGAAGTGGACCTGTCTAGAAGTCAGAATGATTCAGTATTGCAGACTTCTCTAGTGACGGTACCTGAGGGAGATCCAGTCAAACTGAATGCCACATACACAGCAGCTGGAGCTACTACAGCTCTAACCTTTTTCTGGTACAGACAATATCCTGACCAGCCACTGCAATACCTGATTCATGCAAATACATTTGGTGGTATTTTTAAAGAAGGAACTGCAGATCCTCGCTTTAACATCAGTGTGAATAAGGAGGCGAAGACTATCCAGCTCACTAGACCTGGAGCTCAGATTTCAGACACTGCCGTGTATTTCTGTGCAATGAACCCCACAGTGCTACAGGGCTATGCTGAGACACCTACAGAAACCCGCTCACATACACCCGCAGCCATCCAGAGCCCCAACTGTGTTTTGTACTAAAGCACAGGAGCCCAACAGGAAATTACCTAGATTCAATAATTCTTGCAAAATGCAATGTTGCTGACAGTTCTTAGTTTTAATTTGAAAAATAAATTTCTCAACCCCCTGTTAGCTAAATGCAGTCCAGTAATCTTCCTTGCTACATGCACTCCTTGATCCTAACATATGCTGGTTTATCAGTAATTATGTTTTCTTTGTCCTGGTATCGATAGATTTATAAAAGACATAATTAGACATCACACCTGGCCCAGGCACACTGAGTAATTTAACTAACGCATCATTATTGTTATCTCTGCGCAGTTCAGCTTATTGATTAACTATAGCAATCTTTACAAACAGGAGTAGATCAAAGCAATGCTGTGAAGCTGGAATAGAAATTGCAATAGTCAGACTATTGCATTTAAAGAGCTAGACAGGCAAAGCAACCAGGGCACCAGTAAAACCGCAATACAGAAAAAAAGGTACACTGTAACTGACGTCATTACAAAAATGGTTACCTTTATTGAAAAAAGATTCTTCCATAATGAAATCAGCTGCGCAATCCAATACCCTTAATCCACCAATATTTCCTTCAGCCACATCAGCTTTTTCAAGGTATGGTGCCATCTAGTGGATAAAATATTTACATTGCCCTCTCAAAGAGCCCCTGATGCCATTGTGACAATCTTGAAAAAAAGTTAGTCTTTAGATACAATTCGGCTTCTATCTAATACTTTTTTTCTGTAATTATCACCCTTACTTCTTTATTAGTAATGATATTTTCACGTAAACAGGATCGCTGTCAT
Organism: Neoceratodus forsteri; assembly: GCA_016271365.2. Classification (NCBI taxonomy): domain Eukaryota; kingdom Metazoa; phylum Chordata; order Ceratodontiformes; family Ceratodontidae; genus Neoceratodus; species Neoceratodus forsteri. The sequence continues at coordinate 213,757,833 of JADMNL010000022.1, forward strand.
CTCTGTTCTGGCTGCTTCTCTACACCTGACATCACATTCTGTTTATGGCATCACAGTCTGTTGTTGTGGAGATAATTATGATTCCAGAAATGGAGGATTATGATGTCAGGTATATGCAAGCAGAAACAGCAGATAAACTGTAAGGAACAGTCATCCTCTTTCATACAACTGTCCTCAGTAATAAAGAAAAAGGAGAAAGAATTATAGAAAATACATGAAACGGAAACTGAATTGTGTCTAAATCTCAAATTCCTTTCAAGTTCTTCTAATGATGTCAGGTTGTTAAAGGCATAGTAATCACTGTGATGCACTATTTAACACAGAGCCTTTGAAAAGTGCAAATAAATGCAGTCATATTATGTTCAAGATATGTATAGCTCAAACATACAATAAATATAATAATTTTTAAAGAAATATTAAGAAAAGCATTAAAAACTTGATTATGCATACAGATGAAGATGTGGTCAAAAGTAAAATGCATCGTAACACAGTTGCAAGTCAGATGCTTGCCAAAAAAAGGATAGAAAAGAAAAGGTATAAAAAAAGAGAGAAAGGAAAAAAGAGGGAAACATAAAAGGAGAATGGAGCAGTGAAAATACAGGAGCAGAATGTAGGAAACAAGCATTTGTCAATGTCGCATGTTTACTTGCTGGCATTGGCATTGGTAGTGTAGAAGTTACAGAGCTGCATAATGGAAATGGCAGTGAAGTATTGAACTGAAGCCAACCCCACCACCACCCTGCAGAGAGTGACAGGCATTGGGGAGTGCCTTTGGGTCGTCAGGCATAACGGCCACGCCATTTCACCACACCCTACCCTGCAGACACTGACAAGTGTCACGGTGTGCCTTGGGGTCTTTGTTCTTTTGCGCGCACTCTATTGCATCAGGAACACGATGAGATGAGTGCGTATAGGAGAATAGGTGAACTTTGGGGCTGAAGAGTCCAAGGCATACCTTGATGCCTCTCACTGGCTGCAGGGTGTAGAATGGTATGAGCATTACAGGCAAGAATCCCAAGTCACACCCCTGATGCCTGTCATTCTTACAGGGTGGGCCGTTATGGTTGGAAACCCTAACACCTCAGGCATTCATTGGTATTTTCACTCCAAATGTTCAACATGTGTTTTTTTGTGACCCCCACCTCATGAACAGTGGCAATATCAGTTTGTTAGCCGAAAGCTGCTTATGCACAGTGACTACGGCATTTAGCACCACAGGTGCAAAAACACATTGAACAGGATGTGAAAATGACAGCTGTACTGTTCATGGGGAGGTGTAAAATAGCAATGTTGCAAATCTGCAGTAAAAATATTTAAAAAACTGGTGAAGTCACATAGCAGTATAGAAAATGCAACGACAATTCGTGAATGGAATTAGTTTGGGGATTTTTTACAGCAGATTGTCAACACAGGCATTTTGGGACCTCCGATCATGAACAGTGTCACTGTGATTTTCTTTATCTGTTCTGAACAATGATTTCCACAGCTTAATTACACACTTCAGCGCCTGAAAGTGTGGAAACACATTTCGCCATAAGTTGTGAAAAATGACAGCTGTACTGTTCATAAGGAAGTGTGGAAAATGCCACTGGTGAAAATCTGGACTGAAAATATTACAAAGTCATTAATTTACTGAGGGTGCGGAACTGCGAATGCTCACTCGTAACACAGTCATTTTATGGACTTTGTTACCAAATTTTCAACATAGCCATTTTAAGATCTCTGCTCATGAACAGTGTAACTGTGATTTTCTTAATCTGTCCCAAACATTGCTTCGCACACCGACTGCACCATTGTGCGCTACATATGCGGAAACACATTTGAGGCATATGTGAAAATGGCAGCTGTACTGTTCATAAGGAAGTGTAATAAAATGGCAATGTGGAAAATCTGGAGTGAAAATATAAAAATTTTGAAACTTACCAGCGGCGTGAGAATTGCACAACGCATGCTTGTAAAGCAGTCATTTTAGAATTTTTCACCAAATTTTCAACATAGCCATTTAAGACCTCTGCTCATGAACAGTGCCATCTGGATTTTCTTAATGTGTCCCACATTGATTTTGCACAATCACCGCCCGATTACAAGACTACATGGGCGAAACTCGCTTTGGGCAAGATGAAAATGACAGCTGTACTGCTCATAAAAAGTGTAATAAAATGTCAATGTTGAAAATCTGAGTTAAATTTTGAAATTTGCAAACTTACAGCGCAAGGGAACTGCGCAAGTAACGCGCCAGTCAGAAAACAGTCATTTTTAGAATTAATTAAATTTTCAACATAGCTATTTTAAGACCTCTGCTCATTAACAGTGTCACTGTGATTTTCTTAATGTCCCATACATTGATTTCAAGACACTGACTGGCGCCATTGTTTGCTACATGGGCTGGAAACACATTTTGAGCAAGATGTGAAAATGACAGCTGTACTGCTCATAAGAAGGTGTGGTAAAATGGCAATGTTGAAAATCTGGAGGAAAATATTGAAAATTGCCAACTTACGAAGCCATGAGGAACTGCACAACGACGCTAGAAACAATATTTAGGATTTTTCCACCAACTCAAAATAGGCTTTTTGAGAGCCCACCTTATGAACAGTGGCAGTGTCATTTCATTACTTGGTCCTGAAAGGTGATTTCACGCAGTGACTGCGAAATCACCCTTTGGTTCCGATTAATGCCATGACAGTGACAGCATTCATGAGAAGGGGTCCCAAAAACCCCATGTTGAAGATTTGGTGCAAAAATTCCAAAAAATGCCTGAGATATGCAGCAAAGTTGAAAAAACCCTATCTATTCCATTATACAGCTTACCGGCATTTCCTCACTTCGTGGTCGGCTTTGAACAGTGCAGACGTGTTCCCGGTCCACCGAAGATCGTCGCACCAGAGTCCGGAGGTAAGTATGGGGTGGGGGCTGTGGGGAGGTGGGGTACGCAGTGCGTGGGCGCGGATAGGGGCAGAGACTGCGAGGGACCGTTTTTCAGTTTCAGGTGGTGTTGTTTTTTTAAAATGACGACACGGGACGTTTGCCACGCTGGGGTGGGTTCCCAGGGTGGCAAAAGGACAGCTGGGGGGGTGTGGAGCCGACGGGGGATTGGACACCCCCGTCTGTGGCAGCATATGTTGCCATGCTGGGGTGGGCTCCCAGCGTGGCACCCTGTACTGGGGGTGGAATCAGTGGAGCCGACGGGGACTGGGCACCCTGTCGGCTATACGATGTGTGGCCACACTGGAGTGGGCACCCAGCGTGGCATATGGAACACTGTTTTGGGGGCATGCAGCACAGCCGATGGGGGATTGGGCACCCCCGTCGGCTACACAGTGTGTGCGTGGGGGGGCAAGCACGCAGTATGCGTGCACGCATGTGTGTGTGTGTGTGTGTAGGGGGAGCGCGCAAGAGCAGGCGATATCTTATCGCTGCTCACTGAAGTGTAGCTCCCCCTTTCAACTGTACCGCCATCAGTATTTTGAGCCGGGTTGCAGACAGCTCGAGCAGGCATTGGAGAACTGCGGCCGTGCCTGCAAACAGACTGACTGAATTGGAAGAGGGCTGCCACACCTCCGAAAACTCAGATGATGGCACTATGTTTCTTGCACATGCGTGCAAGCAAACATAAAAATAAAAAAAAAATGATGAAAAGAGAGTGGAAAGAGATTGTGCACAAGTGTGCACAATAGATGTTGTAAGACTATGCTTATAATACATGACCCTTTCAAACACATTTAGACAGAATGTCATCCATTTCAAGATAAAACCAAATATTTGAAAATCATGCAATTTTAAAAGTTCAGAAATCATGTAATTTTGAAAGATTAACATGTGGGACATACTAAACTGTAAAACATTAATACATCACTGTTGTTTTTTCTTGTTTTCTTGATCCTGAATTTAAAGGCAACCTACATTGTCAGAAACTGCAATATCAAAAAACAAGGGTCCCCATGTGTGTTTAAAGAGCTCCTCACACAGAGGTGAGCCTGGTGGCGCTGAGGGTTAAGGTGTCAGATGCCACACCTTGCATCACACCAGTGACCTGGGTTCAAGCTCGAGCTCGGATTGCCGGATGTCAGCGGGGGAAGGGGAGGAGCTGATTGAGCCCCCGGCTGGTAGTTCTTCTCCTCAGAAGGGTTCAGAGGACCTCCTCAGCACTTGGCTGTCTCCTGGTGGAGAGGCTTGGTGGCAGTGCCATACATGAGGAGCCCTGGCACTAGACCAGGAGAGGGCAGAGGGGGCCATCACCGGAGCCGTAGTATGCATGTGCACCTCCATGTGCATGTGCAACTGCATTCTGGGGCCTCGGGATAATGGGTGAAAAAGCAGAAACAGAGGGTGCCATGACAGGATGAAGCCTCTGGGCTGGCTCCGGGGGTCTACCAGGGTACGCACAGTGTCACAAGATCCTGAACAACCTCCAGAGTCCAGCAAAGGCTGGCCAACAGGAGCAGCGGTCCACCGAGGGGGATAAAAATCAATAAGAAACAACAAAAAGAGCTCCTCACACCACTGTGGAAAAGTTTGAAAAATGTAAAATTTAGGCATAAGTACATTTCTGACTCACATCTTGCCTTCTGATGAAGATTTCTGTGTAACTCAAAATTTTGTAAATCTCTTGTTGGTTCAATAAAACGTATCAACTCACCCAATTTTTTCATCATATCTTTTCTGTAACTCTTCCCCATTTTTATGTTGATTGCACGCATGTGCAAGAAACATGTTGAGGCAGGTTTCTCCACAAACAGGTTGTGGAGGCGCGGCACTGTTGTGGCCAATGCCCCCACAGCCTGTAAAGGCTTGTCCTGCTTCCCCCAATGCCATGGCATGGTGCTGCTGACACTAGTTCAGCCAGTGTGCCACCAACTTGTAAAAAATTAGCCGCTGCAATCAGGGGCCACCTCGTGATTGCAGCATCAGCCATTCGCTGCAATGATGGAGCAACCAATCATTGCAGGGCGGGATCTTGAAACCCTGATATTGTTTGTGAACATGGCGGCGGCTTGCCGCTGTGTTCACAAACAATATTAACCTCCCCTGCCAAGGGCTGCCCGTCCCCTGGCAGTATGTGCCCCCTGATGTGTTTGTTTGCTGACAGGGCCCCAATCCCCGCCAGCTGCAGTGTCCCAATATTTATGTTGCCAATGGGGAACCCACCCTGTTGGCATTATGTACCCCCTTTGTTGTGTGCTGACGGGGTGCCTAACTCTGTTGGCTACAGCTGCCCCCCCAAAAGAAAGACTCCTTTGGCATGCTGGGAGCCCACCCCAGTTTGTCAGATGCCCTGCAAAATAAAAACGGTCCAGCGATGTCTTTTAGTTTTTTTGTAACCTGTAAAAGGAAACGGTCCTTCTCGCTGTCTCCCTGCCCTCCCACAACCCGCTACCACCCACTGCGCACCCTGCCTTCCCACACCCCTCACCCCATACTTACCTCCAGAGTCTGGTGTAACAATCTTCGGTTGACCAGGAACACGACTGCACTCTTCAAAGCCGACCGCGAACCGAGGAAATTCCGGTAAGCTGTATAATGGAATAAATAGGGTTTTTTCAACTTTGATGCATATCTCAGTCATTTTTTGGAATTTTGGCACCAAATTTTCAACATGGGGTTTTTGGGAACCCTCCTCATGAATTCTATCACTGTCATGGCGTTAATCGGCCTCGAAAGGTGATTTCGCCGTCACTGCGTGGAATCACCTTTTGGGATTGATTAATGAAACTACAGTGCCAGTGTTCATGAGGTGGGCTGTCAAAAAGCCTATGCTGGCAAATTTGATGGAAAAATCCAAAATGACTGTGTTACGAGCATGCGTTGCGCAGTTTGCACGCACACTCATAAGTTCACAAATTTATAATATTTTCACTCCAGATTTTCAACATTGCCATACTTCTGCACCTCCTTATGAACAGTACAGCTGTCATTTTTTTACATCCTGGCCAAAATGTGTTTTCGCAGTTCCGGCACAGAATAGCGTGGTCACTGTGGGAAATCCGTGTTCAGGACACATTATGGAAATGACAGTGACACTGTTCATTAGCAGAGGTTCTAAATTCCACACACGGTCGTACCGTCGCAACTTTGCAGTATTTTCACTCCAAATTTTCAGCATTGCCATTTTGCCACACCTCCTTTATGAACAGTGCAGCTGTTATTTTTCACATTCTGGCTGAAATGTGTTTTCGCTCTTCCGGCACACAATAGCGCGGTTGCTGTGGGAAATCAGTGTTCAGGACATATTAAGAAAATCACACTGACACTGTTCATGAGCAGAGGTCCTAAAATGCCCATGTTAAAAATTTTGTGATGAAACTCCATAAAATGACTGTGTTACGAGCATGTGTTGTGCAGGTGCCACGCACCCTTGTAAATTTGCAAATTAGTAATATATTCACGCCAGATTTTCAACACTGGCATTTGTTCACACCTCCTTATGAACAGTACAGCTGTCATTTTTCACATCCTGACCGAAATGTATTTCTGTGACAGATTAAGATTGAGCGACTTGGGTGGGGAGTGACCGAGCTGAACTGAGCTCTGTCGGGACTGCTGCAGATGTCTTTGTGGGCAGAAAAAGGTGACAATGCAGGCAGGAGTCCAGTACAAAAGGGCAGACTGCAGCACTGGGAGACACAGAACAAGCGAGTGAGGGAGGGGGAGTGAGTGAGCTCAACAGAGCTCTGTTGGGACTGCTGTGGATTTGTTTGTGGGCAGGAAAAGGCAGCAATTCATGCAGAGCCTGAGTACAAAAGGGCAGCCTGCAGCAGTGGGACGAACAGAACAAGCAAGCGAGAGGGGGAGACTGAGCGAGCTCAACAGAGCTCTATCATCACTGCTGTAGATTTCTTTGTGGGCAGATAGGGGTGGCTACACTGGCAGAAGCCCAGTACAGAAGGGCAGCCTGCAGCGCTGGCAGAAATGGAATGAGCAAGTGAGACAGGGGGAGTGAGTAAGGCCAATGGAGCTGTGTCGGGACTGCTGCAGATTTCTTTGTGGGCAGACAAAAATGCCGACAGGCAGGAGCTCAGTACAAAAGGGTAGCCTGCAGTGCCAGGAGAAACAGAATGAGCGAGTGAGATGGGGGAGTGAGTGAGCGACCTCAACAGAGCTCTGTCGGGACAGCTGTGGATTTCTTTGTGGGCAGGAAAAGGTGGCAACACAGGCAGGAGCCCAGTACAAAAGAGCAGCCTGCAGTGCCGGGACAAACAGAATGAGCAAGTGAGAGAGGGGGAGTGAGCGAGCTCAACGGAGGTGTATTGTGATTGCTGTGGATTTCTTTGTGGCCAGGAAAAGCAGCAGTGCAGGCAGGAGCCCAGTACAAAAGGCTAGCCTGCAGCGCTGGCAGAAACTGAATGAACGACTGAGAGAGGGGGAGTGAGCAAGCTCAACGGAGCTCTCTCGGGACTGCTGCAGATGTGTTTGTGGGCAGAAAAAGCCACCAATGCAGGCAGGAACCCAGTACAAAAGGGCAGCCTGCAGCAGTGGGAGACACAGAATGAGTGAGTGATGGAGGGGGAGTGAGTGAGCTCAACGGAGCTCAGTTGGGACTGCTGTGGAATTCTTTGTGGCCAGAAAAAGGCAGCAATGCACACAGGGGCCAGTACAAAATGGCAACCTGCAGCAGCAGGAGAAACAGAACGAACAAGTGAGAGAGAGGAAGTGAGTGAGCAAGCTCAACGGAGCTCTATCGTGACTGCTGCAGGTTTCTTTGTGGGCAGAAAAGGGCGGCAACACAGGCAGGAACACAGTACAAAAGGGCAGCTTGCACTGCGGGCAGAAACGGAATGAGCAAGTGAGAGAGTGGGAGTGAGTGAGGCCAATGGAGCTCTGTCGAAACTGCTGCAGATTTCTTTGTGGGCAGAAAAAAATGCCATCAGAGGCAGAAGCCCAGTACAAAAGGGCAGCCTGCAGCGCCACGAGAAACAGAATGAGCGAGTGAGACAGGGAGAGTGAGTGACCTCAACGGAGTTCTGTTAGGGCAGCTGCGGATTTCTTTGTGGGCAGGAAAAGGTGCCAAAGCAGCCAGGAGGCCAGTACAAAAGGGCAGCCTGCAGCGCCAGGAGAAACAGAATGAGCGAGTGACAGAGGGGGAGTGAGCGAGCTCAATGGAGGTCTATCGCCACTGCTGCAGATGTCTTTGTGGGCAGGAAAAGGCGGCAATGCAGGCAGGAGCCCAGTACAAAAGGCCAGCATGCAGCCCCCACAGAAACAGAATGAGTGGGTGACAGAGGGCGAGTGAGCGACCTCAACGGAGCTGTGTCGGGACTGACGCACATCTCTTTGTGGGCAGACAAAGCCACCAATGCAGGCAGGAACCCAGTACAAAAGGGTAGCCTGCAGCAGTGAGAGACACAGAATGAGTGAATGAGGGAGGGGGAGTGAGTGAGCTCAACGGAGCTCTGTTGGGACTGCTGCAGATTTCTTTGTGGGCAGAAAAAGGCAGCAATGCATGCAGGGGCCCAGTACAAAATAGCAGCCTGCAGCAGCGGGAGAAACAGAATGAACAAGTGAGAGGGGGAATGAAAGAGCGAGCTCATCGGAGCTCTATCATGACTGTTGCAGATTTCTTTTTGCTCAGAAGAAGGCGGCAATGCAGGCAGCAGCCCAGTAGAAAAGGGAAACCTGCAGCACTGACAGAAACGGCATGAGCGAGTGAGAGAGGGGGACTGAGCGAGCTCAACGGAGCTCTGTCGGGACTGCTGCAGATTTGTTTGTGGGCAGAAAAAGGCACCAACAGAGGCAGGAGACCACTACAAAATGGCAGCCTGCAGCGCCAGGGGAAATAGAATGAGTGAGTGAGACAGGCAGAGTGAGCGAACTCAACAGAGCTCTGTCAGGAAAGCTGCGGATTTCTTTGTGGGCAGAAAAAGGTGCCAATGCAGGTAGAAGCCCAGTACAAAAGGGCAGCCTGCAGCGCCAGGAGAAACACAATGAGCGAGTAAGAGAGGGGCAGTGAGCAAGCTCAACGGAGCTCTATCATGACTGCAGTGGATTTCTTTGTGGGCAGAAAAAGGCGGCAACACAGGGAGGAACCCAGTACAAAAGGCCAGCCTGCAGCGCCAGCAGAAATGGAACGAGCGAGTGAGAGAGAGGGAGTGAGCTACCTCAACAGACTTGTGTCAGGACTGCTGCATATTTCTTTGTGGGCAGAAAAAGCCGCCAACAGAGGCAGGAGCCCAGTACAAAAGGGCAGCCTGCAGCGCCAGCAGAAACAGAATGAGTGAGTGACAGAGGGGGAGCGACCCACCTCAACAGAGCTGTGTCAGGACAGCTGCAGATTTCTTTGTGGGCAGCAAAACCTGCCAATGCAGGCCAAAGCCCAGTACAAAAGATCAGCCTGCAACACCAGGAGAAACAGAATGAGAGAGTGAGACAGACAAGAGAGCAACCTCAACGGAGCTGTGTCGGGACAGCTGCAGATTTCTTTGTGGCCAGAAAAAGGTGCCAACACAGGCAGAAGTCCAGTACAAAAGGGCAGCCAGCAGCACCGGGACAAACACAATGAGCGAGTGAGAGAGGGGGAGTGAGCAAGCTTAACAGACCTTTATTGTGACTACTGCGGATTGCTTTGTGTGCAGAAAAAGGTGGCAATGCAGGCAGGAGCCCTGTACAAAAGGCCAGCCTGCAGCACCGGCAGAAATGGAACGAGCGAGAGAGGGGGAGTGAGGTAGCTCAATGGACCTGTGTCAGGACTGCTGCACATTTCTTTGTGGGCAGAAAAAGCTGCCAAAAGAGGTGGAAGCCCAGTACAAAAGGGCAGCCTGCAGTGCCAGCAGAAACAGAATGAGTGACTGAGAGAGGACGAGTGACCCACCTCAACACAGCTCTGTCAGGACAGCTGCAGATTTCTTTGTGGGCAGAAAAAATGTGTCAACACAGCCAAGAGCCCTGTACAAAGGTTCAGCCTGCAGCACCGGGAGAAACAGAATAAGCGAGTGACACAGGGCCACTGAGCGAGCTTAACAGACCAACGAAATCAACATTCGGCATTGACAAATGCATGTTTTATTATTACTGAGAGCAGCAGCATGAAAACTGAATCACTGTCCCTTATGACATTGTAATTATCAACTCAGCAACAGACTGTGATGTCATATACAGAATTATGATGTCAGGTGTAAACAAGCAGGCACCAAAGATAGGGCAGAGCTCTGGTTTTCATGGAAATATCTTTAGTACTAATGAATTAAAGGGTGAGAATTACAGGAAAAATATGACATATAGCATATTTGTGTCTAAATATTACTTTTTTTTCAATTTGACTCCTATCAAAAATTGTCCCAGTTGTGTCATTGGATTTTTAAAGTCTGCAGAAAGGTCTAAGAATGGCTTCTCATGGTCAGATATTACGATCAAATGCCAAAGGTCAACAAAAAACCATAATCGGAACACCAGCAGACCTATAAGAACAAAAGCAGTATAAAGCAGAGAATGCTGTAAAACGTTCATCATGTGCTTGCCAAAAAGGTGAAAATATACAAATAGAGCAGATGAAGCAGAAACATCCAATGAACCCCTAACTATTTCACACCTAAACACTTCCTCAGGGCCATGCCTACTTATTACAATATGCTTTTGGGAGGGATTTTCAGAGCTCCTAGATCGCCACATGCTCCGGTGCACTGATGATACAGTGCATGGCAATCTAACAGGATGTTCTATCCCATGCTGGCAATTGCAGCACGTTAGACTAACTTTGTTTGTTCTAATGTGCAACAATCCTGGTGTCTGTGTTATGAAACTTGTACCAGATATATGCCATGAGCTGTCGTAAACTTTGGAAACTGCCACAACTGCACCCAAGAATGTAAAATTGGGTGCAGCTGTGACAAAGGGTTCGGTGCACCACCAGAACCTAAGTGCCCCTTGTCCTGCTTCCTGAGTTTTGCACTTCTGATGAGCCTTCCATATACTAACAGTGAAATGAAGTTGCCACACTAGAAGTTGTTTGCTTATGAATCAATCTTGTTTTGTTTTGCCTATCCTTCAGAACTTTTACAAACACCTGTCACATTGAAAGATTTGCAAAACTTTATGATTGCTTGAGACCAAAGTAAAAGTGGTGCATCAGCACTCCTTCTACCCAAAATGATGAATTTCCCCCAATTCCTCAGTGACTTGTATTAGAAGGAACTCCACAACTGTGCTGTTACTGGGGCATCTCCTCTGGGGATCAGATGATTCCTCTAGTAAGGGGAGTTATGGAGATGGAACAGATCTGGACAACATATTTCTGTATATAAAATAAAATGACAATTAATTTGATTCAGCTGAGTGGGTTCATTTGTTTCTACTGCTTTCGTGGTTTATGTCAGTTCTAGTTGGAAAAGAACTCCTTCACTGGTGTTTTCCATCATTTTTATGTTTGCTTGCACGCATGTGCAAGAAACATAGTGCCATCATCGGAGATTTCGGAGGTGTGTCACCTCCTCCTCTAATTCAGTCAGTGTGTTGGCAGGCGCGGCCCCTGTAAGCCAATGCATGCTGGAGGTGTCTATGACAAGCTCCAAAATGCAGTGGCATACAGTTCAAAGGGGGAGCTACGCTTGAGTGAGCAGCGATAAGATATCGGCTGCTCATGCACAGCCCCCCCACACACACACGCAGGCGTGCGCGCCCCCCGCCCCCACACACTGTATAGCCGACGGGGGTGCTCAATCCCCGTCAACTGTGCTGTGTTCCCCTGCCCCCCCAAAGCCTTCCAAAATGCCATGCTGGGTGCCCATCCCAGCGTAGCAACTAATGATATAGCCGATGGGGGTACCCAATCCCCCGTCGGCTCCACGGTCCTCACCCCCCCCGAGTAGTAAGTGCCACGCTGGGAGCCCACCCCAGAGTGGCAATCGATGCTTAGGCCGACGGGGGTGCCCAATCCCCCGTTGGCTGAACGCCCTCCCAACCGTCCTTGTGCCACGCTGGGAGCCCAACACAGCGTGGCAAATGTCCCACGTCGTCCTTTTTCTTTTTTTCACCCTGTAAAGAAAAAACGGTCCCACGTAGTCTTGCTGGCCCCCCTCCCACAACCCGCACCCACCCACTGCGCATCCTGCCTCCCCACACCCCCCCTCACCCCATACTTACCTCTGGACCTCGGCGCAACGATCTTCGGTGGACCGGGAACATGTCTGCACTCTTCAAAGCCGACCGTGAACTGAGGAAATGCCGGTAAGCTGTATAATGGGCTAGATAGGGGGGTTTCAACTTTGTTGCATATCTCAGGCATTTTTTGGAATTGTTGCACCAAATTTTCAACATGGGGTTTTTGGGACCCCTTCTCATGAATGATGTCACTGTCATGGCGTTATTCAGGCCCGAAGGGTGATTTCGCAGTCACTGCGCAGTCACTGCACGAAATCACCCTTCAGGCCTGAATAACACCATGACAGTGACATCATTCATGAGAAGGGGTCCCAAAAACCCCATGTTGAAAATTTGGTGCCAAAGTTCCAAAAAATGAATGTTTTACGAGCGTGCGTTGCGCAGTTCCTACGCAGGCTCGTAAGTTCGCGAATTTTCAATATTTTCACTCCAGATTTTCAACATTGCCATTTTACCACACCTTCTTATGAGTAGTACAGCTGTCATGTTTCACATCGCACCCAAAATGTGTTTCCACCCATGTAGCGCACAATGGCGCAGTCGGTGTGTGAAATCAATGTACAGGACAAATTAAGAAAATCTCAGTGACACTGTTCATGAGCAGAGGTCTTAAAATGGCTATGTTGAAAATTTGGTGAAAATATTCCTAAAAATGACTGTGCTACGAGCGTGCTTTACGCAGTTCCTACGCACGCTCGTAAGGTCGCAAATTTTAAATATTTTCACTCCAGATTTTCAACATTGCCATTTTACCACACCTTCTTATGAGTAGTACAGCTGCCATTTTTCACATCTCACCCAAAACGTGTTTCCGCCCATGTAGCGCACAATGGCGCAGTCGGTGTGCGAAAGCAATGTATGGGACAAATTAAGAAAATCACAGTGACACTGTTCATGAGGTGAGGTGTTAAAATGGCTATGTGGAAAATATGGTGAAAAAATTCCCAAAAATGACTGTTTTACGAGTGTGCATTGCACAGTTCCCATGCATGCTCGTAAGTTTGCAAATTTAATATTTTCACTCCAGATTTTCAACATTGCCATTTTATTACACTTCCTTATGAACAGTACAGCTGCAATTTTTCATATGTCACCCCAAATGTGTTTTCGCACACGTAGCGCACAATGGTGCTGATGGTGTGTGAAAGCAATGTTTAGGACAGATTAAGAAAATCATAGTTACACTGTTCATGAGCAGAGGTCTTAAAATGGCTATGTTGAAATTTGGTGACAAAAGTCCATAAAATGACTGTGTTACGAGTGAGCATTGCGCAGTTTCCACGCACCCTCGTTAGTTCAAGACTTTGTAATATTTTCAGTCCAGATTTTTACCGGTGGCATTTTTCCACACTTCCTTATCAACAGTACAGCTGTCATTTTTCACAACATGGCTGAAGTGTGTTTTCACACTTTCAGCGCAGAGATGCGTGGTTGCTGTGGGAAATCGGCACAGATAAAGAAAATCGCAGTGACACTGTTCATGATCGGAGGCACCAAAATGCCTGAGTTGACAATCTGCTGTAAAAAATCCCCAACCTAATTATATTACGGGTGTGCGTTGCACAGTTTCTATGTGCGCTCGTGACTTCACCATTTTTTTTAATATTTTTACTACAGATTTGCAACATTGCCATTTTTTACACCTCCCCATGAACAGTACAGCTGTCATTTTTTACATCCTGTTCAGAATGTTTTTGCACCTGTGGTGCTAAATGCCGTAGTCACTGTGCATAAGCAGCTTTCGGCTAACAAACTGATATTCCCCCTGTTCATGAGGTGGGGTCACAAAAAAAACATGTTGAAAATTTGGAGTGAAAATACCAACGAATGCCTGAGGTATTAGGGTTTCCAACTATAACGTCCAACCCTGTAGAGAATGACAGGCATCAGGGGTGTGACTTGGGATTCTTGCCTGTGATGCTCATACCATTCCACACCCTGCAGTCAGTAAGAGGCATCGAGGTATGCCTTGGACTCTTCGGCCCCAAACTTCATCCCATTCTCCTATATCGCACCCATCTCACCATATTTCCTAATGAAATGGGGTGCGCATAAGGGCCAAAGACCCCAAGGAACACTGTGACATTTGTCAGTGTCTGCAGGGTGGGGTGTGGTGAAATGGCGTGGCCGTTATGCCTGATGACCCAAAGGCACACCCCAATGCCTGTCACTCTCTGCAGGGTGGTGGTGGGGTTGGCTTCAGTTCAATACTTCACTGCCATTCCTATTACGCAGTTCTGTAACTTCTACACTACTACTGCCAATGCCAGCAAGCAAACATTCGGCATTGACAAATGCTTGTTCAGGGTTGGGAGACAGAAGGGTTACTGTGTCACTGGAGTTATGGAGATGCCCAGCAGGATGTTCCTCAAAGGTTCAGCCAATGAGATCATCTCTTTTGAAGTGTCACAACAGATTATTGGTTGCAAGCAAATAAACAAGTGGAAAGAGGCTTCCAGCTGGGCTGATCCATTGCTGCCATTCATAAATAAGGGCCAAGTTACAGGGAAGAAGCCTCTCCTGCAGCCAGGTCAAAAATGCAACTGTTACAGCCAGATTTTAATTGTGAATAAAGGGGTTTGCATTCATTACCAGAATGGTTAGCAGCCCCTATGGAGGTCATCACATGGCATAATGCCAGTCACATGACATAGTAGCAGACACATGGAATAACTCCAGTCATATGGTATAGCATTAGTCACATGGTATACTGCCAGTCACATGGCATGGTGCCAGTCACATAACATAGTGTCAGTCACATGACATAGTGCCAGTCGCATAACACAGTGCAAGTCACATGACCTAACACCAGTCCCATGGCGCAGTGCCAGTCAAATTTCCATAATTACAGTGACAAAACATAGTGGCAGACACATACTGTAGTACAGTGCCAGTCACATGGTAAAGCATCAGCCACATGGTATAGTGTCAGTCACATGGCATAGAACCAGTTACATGCATTGTGTCTGTCACATGGCACAGTGCCAGTCACATGAGATTGCCACTGTCAAATGACATAGTGCCAAGCTCATGACATTCACATGGCAGTGTAAGTCACCTGCCATAGTGCCAGTCACATGGCATTTTTCATACCTCAAGCTCATTTGCCCCACACACCTGCCTCATGCCTTTAGGCCTGCTGCTGGGCCATCACCATCATGATGCTTTGGAACCCTGTCAAGTGTCCTTGGTGGTCCAGCACCCCCACACCTACTTACTCACAGTCTCACATTAATTTTTGGCATTCAGCGCCCCCACCCACTCCCAGTCCCACATGAATTCCTGCTATCCAGGGTCCCCCACCCACTCCCAGTTCCACATGAATCCCTAGTATCTAGTGTCCCCCACTTACTTCCACTCCCTCATGAATTCCTAGCATCCAGTGCCACCCACCCACTCCTAGTCCCACATAAATCCCTGGTATCCAATGCACCCCATCCAGTCCCAGTCCCACAGGAATCCCTTGTATCCAGTGCCCCCCACCCATTCCCAGTCCTGCATAAATCCCTAGTATCCAGTACCCTCATTGACTCCCAGTCCCTCTGAATCCCTAGTATTATGTGCCCTTCCCCTGCTGACTTAAGATCGTGGATGAATCCTTGATATCCAGTGCCACCCACCAACTCCCAGTCCCACATAAATCCATAGAATTTAGTCCCCCCTGCTGACTCTCAGTCCCATGTGCATCTCTGGTATCTAGTGCCCCCACTGACTTCCAGCTCTTCAGGAATCCCTGGTATCCTGTGGCACTGTCTCCTGGCCCTAGCTTCATTTTTCAGTGATATCAAAAGGCTGTGCTGGTCCTGATCAATGAACTATGCCCCCCCCCCGATGGTTCTTCATCATTCACAGAGCTGTAATACTTACAAAATTTGCCTTTTGAGATCTAGGTGTGTTGCAAACACACAGAACTGACGTTGCAAGTGTAGTCTTGCATTAATAGTGGCCCTGCAGATCATTAACATGGAGACCCCTTCATTTCTAGCAAAATAGAAAAAACAGAAACATGCCACCCAGCTCAAACCTAACACAGGTACAGGGTGGGTTTGTAAAAAGGCATACTATATTCAGAGGTCTTATAAGAATATCTGAGGAAATTGTGTCAATAGCTCTCAAGGTCTTCAACAGTCTGCAGTGAAACAGTTATGGGGTAAACCAGTTAACATGCAGAATATTAAAATGAATGCTTATGGACATGACTTCATGTTATTTGTAAAGACTTCCCAGGCTTCATGCCCTGCCCTTATTAGAGAGACTGATAGATTTTCTAAGCTGTCAGGATACAAACTAAGCAAACAAAAGCATGCTGCTTTACCCATAACCACACTAGCAGACACAACTATGTTATAGTGTATAGTGGAATGCTGTTATGTATGGAATTCCATGCCTGGAATATACTTGTTCTGCTGCAGTAGTGATGTCATTATGTTGTTCTGCTGCAGTAGTGATGTCACTACTGTAGAAGAACCACTTGGAATCCTGGCACATTGTTGCTTTCCTCTATTTAATTCTGTGGTGACCGTATTCTAGAACCTCAAGAGACTTTCAAGTTAGTTTCATTAAGAAAAAGAGAAAAAAAAAACACAATGCACACATTTCACATAGTGCTACTATACACTATAAAAAATACAGGATGAGCAACTTTATGCACAACCTGTGTGTTCTGTCACCTTGGGGTTCTGATTCCCATGGACCTCTCGAGCTTCACTCTCGAGGTCAGACGGAATCAGAACCCCTCTATGGCAGAACATACTGGTTGTGCATAGTTGCCCATCCAGTATTCTCTATGTTATTAAAAGATCAATCAATCAATCAATCACTTTATTTAACCATTCATAAACACCATTGAGCAAGCTCATTTTCAAGATGGTCCTGGGCATTAATACAATACAGTACACTTCATAAGATTACAATTACAGTAGACAGCGGTGCAAAAAAAAAAAAAAAACATTGTGAAGGTGCCGGTCAATATGGGCCTATACATACCGGTCAGCATAATTAACATGCAAAGGTACATAATGATAAGCTTTACTGGAATGAGAAGAGACAGCAAGATATAAAGATAGAATATACAAATAAATATCTGGTTATTCCTGTAGCCCCTGTGCTGCCAATGAGAGTGTGCTGGAAATATTTCTTTAAAATAGTTTCAGCAGTTGTTGATTTCATCCTATACAGTGTAGAAGGGACCAGTTTCATTCCTTATCCTGCAGTGCCATCTTGTGGCCATTGTTTCATCCCATTTAAAAGAAAATCCCATTTAATATAACTGTATATGTGTTTTACTTATTTAATCTGTTTCTGTTCTACAGTGTTTCTGATTTGTTATTATATTGATGTTATATGATGCCCTATGGATGTACAATAAATGATGTTACATTAAAAACTATGAAAAAAAGTCAGGAACATCACAATAAAGTCCAGGATGTGCAGTGTACATCCGAGGGCACTTAATCCATTCAGTGCCCCTGTTCCAGGAATTTACTGTGGTGTTTCTGACTTATTTTGGCATTTTTTAATGCAATATCAGTTATAGTGTATGGTGGAATGCTATTATGTATGGAATTCCATGCCTGGAATATGCTTGTTCTACTGCAGTAGTGGCATCATTATTGTTGTTCTGCTCCAGTAGTGACATCACTGCTACAGCAGAACAACCTGGAATGCTGCCACATAGTTGCTTTCCTCTATGCTGTGAAGCTGGAAGTTGTTTTTTTTAAGCTTGAACTTGAAGAAACATCTGTAGCACACTGTGTTACTTAAAAAAAGAAAATGTTAAAATATATATGTTCGGTTGTCTTCACTAGCTGGTTTTGTGTGATTTTCTATGCTGTGACTGTTCATACACTATAAAAGATTGTGTATGAGCAGTCATACACAAACAAGGATATTCTTGTATCTTGAGGTTCCCTTGGTAACAAAGCACTCTTGAGCTGCGCTCTCGAGGTCATCTGTTACCAAGGAAACCTCTCGATACAAGAATATGCTTGTTGTGTATGACTGGTCATACACACTCCTCTATACTGTGCATCCATAAGACATCATATAACATGAGTATAATAACAAATTTGAAACTCTGTAGAACAGAAACAGATTAAATAACTAAAACATGTATACAGTTATATTCAATGTGATTTTCTTTTAAAGGAAAACTGCACCCTCATATCTTCTAAATGTCATTTGCTTCCATGTCAACAGACAACTCGTTTCATGTAGCTGTTAAAGATGTATGCAGCTGCTTCAGTTAGTTTTTACACTTCATTCCAGGCCCTGTCACTCTCCTGGGAGGGTCCATTTTGTGGCTGTTGAAATCTCATTGTTTCTGAGAGCTGTATCAGCATATGAGAATGTGATGCATAATCAACCTTTAAACTCCCCAGTATGACTGTCTGCTTAAGCAGTTCTAAAAGAACCAAGCTGCAAGAAGGTGTGAAATACCACATTTACCTTCAGTGAGTTTTACAAGCTATCTGAGTTGTAATGCAGGTTTTTTCTCCCTTTAAACTCCATTCGGTTTATAAGTTTCCAGAGAGTTTTTGCAGGGTATTTGTTATTTTAGCATAGAGATACATGATATAAATGGTTGATCTGACATCATGTTCTCATATGCTAATGCAGCTCTAAGGGACAATGAGATTTCAATAACCATGAAATGGACTCTCCCAGTACAGTGACAGGGCCTAGTATGAAGTGTGAAAACTAACTGAAGCAGTTGTATACATCTTTAACAGCTACATGAAAAGAGCTGTCTGTTGACATGGAAACAAATAACATTTAGAAGATATGCGGGTGCAGTTTTCTTTAAATGGGAGGGAAACACTGACCACAGGATGGCACTGCAGGATAAGGAATGAAACTGCTCCCTTATACACTGTATAGGAAGAAATCGAGAATTGCTGAAACTTTATTCACTTAAAGTTAGTTAAATATTTCTAGCACAGTTTCTTTGGCAATAAGGGGTAAAAGGGTTAAACAATGCTATCCAGAAACAACTAACCAAAATGTAACATCCCTTCCAAGGAAAATAACTAGAAATTTTATAGCTGGCAGTCTCTGTCGCTCTGTCTCTCTCAGGGGTAGGGTAGATGCCCTAAAGATGATGGTCCATTTAGTCAATTTATAAGGCTAAGCACTGGCTAGGTCATGATCAAACATAATAACTATTTATTTGTTTAGTTTTATTTTTCCAAACTTTGTTTATTTGCAGAAAAAAGTTAGCAACTCAGGTTATAGACCAGTGGTCCTGATTGATAAGTACTATCTGTGTAAGTAACTCTTTATCAACACTTTTCCAGTTCTTGACAAATGGTGCCAGACAGAACCTTCTCTCCTTATTGTACCAAGTGCATTCCATAAGACATGCATCAGATCTTCTTTTGTTCCAATATTACAAAAACATTTGTTTGCACTTTTCTGTATCTGGCTGCTTGAACGTTACTTTTGAAGCACTCCATCTTGTACCTTGTGTAGATTTTCCTTAAAACTGGATGTGTTAAGATTGTTAAATAGAGAATAAAGTATGGGCCGGGGTGTGTAACGAGAAGTTTACACACACCCGAGGGGTTAGATGCTACATAAACCCCGAGAGCGAACCCCGAGAGTGTATGTAAACTTTCGTTTACACGCACTGACCCATTTTTTATTTTATATAATTGCTGGGTTTCCCTTTTTTGCCACAGCAATTATATAAAATAAAAAGCTGTTGCTCTGTGACCATGGTCCGGTTTCAGTGCGTGGTCCGTGGTTGCCGTCAGGACTGACACATCTCTTTTACTTTTTTGTTCGGTAGGGCAGGCATATGTTTGTTTCAGTATTATTTTTGTAAATTTTCATTTAAAAAAAAACTTACCGCGGAGTCTGAGTGGCGGTTCGCGATTCAGCGAAATGGAAAGCGGACAGCGTTGGGATGGCATGAACTCAGGTGGACACATGCACAGAGTAAGGGAGACCGTGCATGTGTTTGCCATTATAAACGCTCCTTTATAATGGCAAATTATGCCATGGTTTCCCTATGGAAAAAAGGGGAAGCCAGTAATTATATAATATTTATATATATGATTATCATCATGTGATGCATACCATGGAGATATTTTAGAATTTTGGATCAACATGTTATTAATATTAATCCAATAATTAGCCATTTTTTTAATATATAGCTTTTCAAACTCAGTGTTATATTTTTCTCCACATATCTGTTTAATGTAACCAGATCATACTTTTACAGCTTCTGCAAAATTCTTATCAACCAACAGTCCTTAACACAATCTCTCTTTATCCAGTCCTTTTGTTCAGCCAAGCACTGGGCAGGAAGTCTGTCTTCTGATAACATAGTAGCCTTTAACCAACCCATTCACAAATCTGGACTGTCATGTACGGTATGGGCTGCATGCCCATTGGCTCTAGCTCTGCACCAATGGGTGTGCAGCCCTACCGGACAGTCAATCGGCGGGTGTGGGGCGGCAGGCGGGTGGGATGCTGCCGCCCGGCTCGGGGAGCGGGTGGTGGGGCTCGTGGGTGGGTAGGGTGGGGGACACTAGACACCAGGGAGATGTTTTGGGGGTTGTCACTGGACATTCTGCCCGCGATCAGGCATTACGGTCCACTGGACCACCAGGAGATATTCGGGTTGGGGGTCTTTTTACATTCTGCCCACGATCGGGCACTGGGGGTTGTTTCACATTCCTGCCCGCGATCGGGCATTGGGAGATGTGTGGGCGGGGGTTGTCATGATACTTTCTGCCCGTGATCGGGCATTGGGAGATGTGTGGGTGGGGGGGTTGTTTTCATGTTGTGCCCGCGATCGGGCTGCAGGGTGCGTCGGTCCCCGACGGCTGCTGCCTGGCGCACTACCATGCTAATGGCATTCAAATGGGGCCATAATCAGATGCAAATGGCCCCCCTGCGCCTTGCATGAATTAGTAAGCCCCATTTGCATGTCACCTTTTGAATATCGGAAATTTGCGCATGGCGCAATGGTACTTGCGCCACCACAAGTTTAATGCTCAACTCTGACAACTTGCGGTGGCATAAGTTCCACTGAGCCATGCACAGTGGCTGTGGCTGGGGGGTGATATTCAAAGGAGTTGCTCAATAGCGCAACTCCTTTGAATATCGCCCCGGCCACACCCCTGCGCAACTATTTTGAGCAGCGCAAGGGCTTGCGCCTCAGAATGGCGCAGTTTGAATATCCGGGCCTATGTGGATAACTTCAGGTTATCCACATAGTGATTACATCATCACCCATTTATTCACACAGTGACTACATCACTAAACACCACCACCTGTGCTGCCTGCTCAGCAGTACTGCCTCCCAGTTTCACTTTCACCTTCTCACAGTGCTCTTTACAAACAAAGCTATCACAGTTCCAAAGACTCACAAAATGAACACCCTAACCAAATCCCTCCCCCCAAAACAGAACCACATTTTAAATGAAAACACTCAACAAAAAAAGCCATTGTTTCCTCTTTCTCAGCACATCAACCCTGCAAACCAAACACAGTAACCAGGCACAGAGAAAAAAAACATGGTCAGAAACCTAAGAAATATATAACAAAACTGAACCCAAAAAATCCTGTTGCATAAATTAAATATGCATGGGGCGCCTGTGCGATAAAACAAGTTATTTGTACAGTAGCCTGTGACCTCTCGAAAACCTCACTCGTGGCTTCACCACTCATGAGGTTACTCGAGGTCACAGGCTACTGTACAAATAACTTGGTTATCCCACAGGCACCCCATGCATATCCCTTATTTATACTATGGGGTGAGAGCTTTCTCAGTAGGATATCCTGTGTTATTTCCACTGCAGTGAGAATAAATCCTGAAGACGACATTTATCCATACTCTGCTGATGACACCAGAGTGAGAATATGCACTCTAAAGGAAACTGCTTCAGAAAACACTTTATCTTTTACCAGGAGAGAAACACAATAAGCTGAAAGCTTGTTTACAGGTGAAACCTGGGAGCACAAGAAAGTTAAGTGACCTGCTCAGGATCATATAGTATGCAAGTGGGGTCTGTGGGATTCAAACCCAGGTCTCCAGGTCAGAGCCTTAAACTACTGTGCTATACTGCCTCTTTAAGTTTTCTCTTATCTCTTTCCCACTGAAGCTGCAACTTACTCAATTAGATTTGCAAATGACTCTCACCTGTGTCCTATTGTGTTTCTGACTTTCCTAGCCCATTACTGTGCTGATCTCAGCTTCAAAATAACCTGAATTCTAAATGAAACTATTTTACAAAGCGCTTTCTGTTTCTCAGTGCTACTTGCAGCAATTTGTCTTTCTCAGTGAGCCACTGACTCACTCAATCAGCTTTGCAAAACACTGTCAGCTGTGTTTCTCACTCCCAGTCCATTCAGAACACACACACACTGACAGCACACAGAATGAGCAGGAAATACACAGAATCAGAAAAAATGTTCCTAAAGCTTTTACCCCTGTGGTATAAATCGCACACATGATGGGCAGTTCATGGGATATGGAAAATATTCTCACTTCTGCCTCGTGAGCTGTGTATTTTCACTCGTGCCTTCGGCACTCATGAGAATACACAGCTCACTCTGTAAGAGTGAGAATATTTTCCATATCCCATGATCTGTCCATCAAGTATCCCCTATTTATTCAGTGCTAGAAATGTTTATTGCATGGACTCCTGTAATTTTCTTAGATATGCATTACAGTTGATTACCTCGGTGTATGTAAGACCCAAATACAGTAGGTGTATTCATGAACAAACTCTAGGTCAACGCCACCTACTTTAAGTTTGGATGCTTTTAATCTGGGTCCAAATGTCATAACTTGTAATTTGTTAATATTTATTTTAAGTTTCAAGGATTTTGTATATGTGTCCAATAAATCCAGTTTTTTTTTCTGTAAACCTGTTTTTGTTAATGAAAAAAGAATTAAATCATCTGCATAAGCCAAGGCAGATACAGCTACATTACTAGCTTTTGGGGAATCGGAGTCCAAATCTGCAGTTTTTCTTAATAGGCCATCAATATACTGTATAGGCAGAACAGAGTGGGGGCAAGGATACACCCCTGTCTTACCCCTCTATTTGGGGATTGTAGTTGAGAGGTGTGCACCTACCACCAATCTGATCTGGGCCCGTGTGTGTGTGTGTGTGTGTGTGTGTGTGTGTGAATATATATATATCACATTCACCAATGCTGCATCATGCTGCATCAATTCCCTTTTCCAACAATATTGCTGAGATAACTTCTCTGTCAATGGTATCCAATGCAGCAGAGAAATCTATGTAAACCATGTAAACGTGCTACTTCCTAAGACAAGCATATTTTTCTATTAAGTAGTTAAAAATAAAACAATTGTCAACAGTACTGTAATTAGCCCTAAAGTATGCTTGCAGCTCAGATATATCGCCTGTGACTTCTATCTGTTGTTTCAGCCTTTCTAATAGAATGTTTGAAAATATTTTTAGGGTAATATCTAAAAAACTGATTGACCGATACGTAGCAGGGTCCACAACACTGCCTCTCTTATGGATGGGCACGACTTCAGAATCTCTCCATGAATTGGGAATAAACTTGTCCTTAATACATATATTGTAAAAATTGGTTACTGTGTCACACCAAATAAATGAATTGTTTAAGTAAACTTCTTTTTTTTATCACAGCCTTCTATTCTGCGCCCACTGTGGCACCTATCGGCGGGGGCATCCAGCTGCCGGCCCTGCCCGCGGGGAGAGCAGCAGGCTCATTCGCATGAGGTTGGGGTCCGGCATGGCCATGGCTGATCTGCTGGAGGGCTCCCCCATCCCAGCCAGCTGTATCAGCACCAAACCCTCCCCCCAGCATGATTCCACAACAGTCCTCCTTGCATGACAGGGCGCAGCCATCAAGCTGCTTGGTCGCGCCCAGCCTTTTCCATTTTTCTCCCCAGTGGGAGCATGGGTGTGCAATGACATCCAAGTATCAATGTGCGGACATCTGCAATGCCTCCCCATCCATGCATCCATGCGTCTGCAGTGCCAACGGGCGTCTCCAGGGACCACCAGAGCGCGATGTGGATCCCACCCTTTCCCCAGGACTGGGAGAGCAGTCGTCAGATGCTCAATCCCAGTCCTCCCCCTGCTGACCCGGACTTGTTCCCAAACCCAGGTCACCGGCGTGGAGTGAGGTGTGGCATCCAGTGCCTCAATCCTCAGTGCCACCGGGCAGGGCATTTAAGTAAACTTCTGAGGGGGGTTTATCTGGGCCTGGGGCTTTCCTTACTTTTAGGTTCTTAATTGTCATGTAGACCTCAAAGCGTTGTATTCTTAAATTTGGGTCTATAATTGTTATCTTTGCAAATTATGGTCCCTCTTCCTCCACCAAGAAGACATTTTTATAGTGTTTGATCCATGCCTCCTTTGAGACATAAGAATCTATGGCTTTTCTGCTATTATTTGTTCTTTTCGCCATTAAGGCCCCACATTTTTTGTACTCTTTTTTTTATTTATTCCTGTAAACATTTTATTCCACTGTTTATACCAATAGGCCATCGGTTTCTCCTTTGTCAGGGCTTGACATTTTTTCCTTTCATCGTTTAGATCTTTAAATTGAAAGGCTTCCTTTGCCTTTCTAATATCCCTGGTCCTACATAGAAGCATTCATTTTTTCTCTAAACATTCCTTGTCAAACCATTTTTCCCCTTTTTTATTATTATTTCTGTTTCTGATGTCTTTATATAAAATGTTTTGCAGTTCATCAAAAAGTAAACAGAGTTGTTCCCATAATCCAACTGCTGTGAAACTGGACAGTTGAAAAACAATGTTTCCGCTTAGGAAACTTTCTACTGCTATGAAAATCAGTTCATCTATGATGCCATCCCACTGTACCCTTTTCCCCCTACTTTCTGTAATTAGTGGGGGCAGATGTTTGTCCATTATTGGGTCCTTTGAAAGCCCCTGAAACATGACAAGATAATGGTCACTTTCTATTCTAGGGATGTCTTGCATGGCGATCCAGTTGATTACAGACCCTGACCAAAGAAAGTAGTCCAATTATGAAGTTACATTTTGTTTATTAAAGGTGCATTGACCTTCTAAGTCACCAGCCTTCTGTTTAATGAGTACAAACTGCATTCCTTCGTAAGCTTTGTCGCTTTCTGTCCTGCATTATTTACCTTGGTGCCCAGTGCATTTCTTCCAGAAATTCAATGTGAAATGTTTAAATGGTCCCAGGTTGATGAATCCAGTAAGCCATTGAAGGAGCCTATTCTTGCATTAAAATCTCCAACAACTAGTATTTCATAGTTCAGACATTTTAAACTATTTTCTTGAATTATTTGCTGTAAGTTATCACAAATAGTTTCTTTGTAAAAGTTTAAATCGATTGGAGGAAAATAAATTACCATGAATTCTTTAAAAGCCCTAGCAGTGACTCGGAGTAATATGTAATTAAACAATGACCTAGAATGTCTATATTATCATAAGTCCCTATTTTAAATAGGTAACTAAGCCACCAGCTCTTCTTCCAAATCTTTTTATTTTATTACCTGGGACGTGAAATTTATTTATTTAGTTTTTGATTACCGGGTAGGTGTATTAGACACAGAAGTGACTATTTTCAGACACAACCCAGAAGGTTACAAAGTGTCAATATGGAACTTTGACAAATAACCCATATGTACATTCAGTAGTATGTTAGTCTCCTCTCTATGCTAAGTTTTCTGTAAACACAGGATATCCGCTTTAAGGATAAATTCCACCCTGTCACTGTCTGTGAATCTACCCTCAATCCCTACAATATTCCATATAATAATAGATTACGTTTTCCTTCTAGAGATGTGTTTTTGTTATTTTCTAGATTCTTATGCATTATATTATTATTTGCAGGGCCCGTGTCTGTATAGGCTGGGAAATCCATTCTTGCACCAGTCAATTCTTATATCCTGCCATTTTCATAAGACTTTCAGCTGAAAGTGTATAATTTAACTCTCTTGCCATATCGGAATTCCTACCCATACATTCCAAGTGTTTGGGCTCTACTATGTAAAGTCCTAACAAATCAAGTACTTCTGTTTTCTTCATTATTCGATCTACAACGTTTTCATTTTTAAAGAGTATATACAGCTGTGACCCCATGCCAGCTCTTTGAATATGTAAAAAATGGTCCTTTTCTAAGGACATTTGTAGGAAATTCCTAAATAAGTTAAGTAACTACTCAAAAAAGGGAAAAATTCTTCCTCATAAGAGCAGCCAAGTTATAGAACTGTCTACCCCATCATGTAGTAGAAGTCATTGATTTTGACAATTTTAAAGCTAAACTTGATATTCACTTAAAATGGGTATGGGGGGGTCACTGATGAGCAGCGAATAGTAAGGACGTGGTTTCCTGCAGCTCCCTTTCTCGAGATTGAAATCTTTAAAATATCCACAGCACCTACAGAAAAAAAAACTATATTTGGTGCTGAAAATATGCTGCAACCAACAATGGATGAATATTTAACACAAAATGTGGGCAAAACCTCAAGATCGGCAACAAAAAATGCTAAGAAGCAAGGTGCTGCACCACAAGCTGAACTGATAGGCCCAATCTCCTTATCAGCCATGGAAATGGTGGTACTCAGCCGTGAAGTGACTTGGCAAGTGCATGTGGTGCCCACACCGTGCTTGGATAAAATGGAACAATGGCTGGATGGGCGCCTACAAGAAATTGCAGAATAAATGACCTCTCAAATGACCAGAATTTCAGAAGCAGAGGAAAGAATCTCACAGATGAAAGATGTGGTGCACCCAGTCCCATCCCTAATAGTGGCTCTGGAGAAGGAACTTGAAGAGTTTAAAGAACTATTCGATTATCAAGAGAATTATGCCCACCACCTGAATTTGCACATCAGAGGTGTACCAGAGGGGAGAGAAGGAAGAGATATAGTGGCTTTTTGTGTGGAAAAGCTCCCCAATATCCTGGGGCTACAGCTGAAGGGAGGGAGACATAAGCTGGAGAGGGCACATTGGGTGGTGATGACCAGACCACCAGAAGGCAGCCACCATGGCAAATCATCATCAAATACCATAACTTCCAGAACAGGCAAGCAGTAGTAAATGCTTTCCAACAAAAGAAAGAAATGGAGCTTGAAGGTACCCAAATCTTCGTCTCACAGGAATACACTACCAGGCTACTGAAAAAGAGGAGAGCATTCAGTGCTGTGTTTGCTCAGCTACAAGAGTTCCAAATCAAAAACTACATGCTGTACCTGGCAATTCTGAAAATCAAGCACAAGGGTGTGAATTATTCCTTTTGGGAGGCACACAAAGCAGCAAGCTTTGTCCAAGACCTAAGGAAAAAGGTGGACTGAATGAGACAAAGCACTGATAAGTGTACTGGCTGCGCGGCCTACAGGACTGTTGAATGGTTACTTTTGATTGGACTAGATGATGGTGTGGACTGGCTAGCAGTTGTGCTGAAGCAGGATAGACTGATCTCTGGAACCCACTGACCCCCACTTACTACATAAAGATATTAAGCCATTGTAGATGGGGCAAGAATGAGGTGCAGACTGGGAATAGAACCCAGACTTGCGGTGGATCTCCTTGCCCTCGAACACTGCCTCAGAACTCCCTAACGAAGGGCAAACACAGGATCCGGAGGCCTGGTGAACATGTGGAGGAGCAAAATGAATGAATCCTATGACTGGAGGTAAGCTGGGGGGGGTAGCGGGGCAGAGCTGTGCGCGTGGTTTGGTTTTCATGCTGCAGTGTCCTGTGGCCCTCAGCCTGCAGCTCCTCTCATCCCTTGAGGCAAATAGTGGCCCTCACTTGGACCACATGGAAGGGTTTTCCTGTGCGGTTCCTATCAGAAGACCCTATGAAAGTAAAGCTTCAAAGACACTAGGGGGACAGATGGAAGAAACTAGGGGAAATGTCAAGTATCTGCAACAGCAGGGAGATGGGGGATACTATTATATGGATCGAAGAGGGTGGGGGGGCAATGTCTGGAAGTATGGGGAAGATGTATAGATATAGGAGATATAGACAAAATGAGTCATTGTGGCCGGAGATGGAAGGGTGCAAAATGAAAGGGAAAAGATGGGCGAGGGGGAGGGAACACCACTGATAAAGGACAGGTGATTGTAGACACCCTAAATTAAGAGAGGTGCACCTGATCCAGATGGCGGGGGGCAGGAGATACAGAGGAGAGGAGAGCTGGAGACTTACTATGACTGCTGCTGGCACAGACCACAAATCATCATTTTAGCTGGGAAAGGAAAGGAAATGATAGAAGTAAATAAGGGGGGAAGAGAGGGAAAAGAAAGGAGGAAAACTTGGTTATTCTCATTTTTTCTTTTAGAATGCAGTAACGGATGCTGTGAGGGAGATGCCAGCTACTTGGGGGCTAAAATTTCACCATCTCGAGGGAGGGGGTGGGGAGGCATGGTCACACTGTGGGGAAATGTTTTTTTTCTGCAGTGACAATCTTTTGTGTGAGTGGCACAGAGTAGATTTCTTGTTAAGAAAATAATAGTGAGATACGGGGAGGGAGGGAAGGGCGGGAGGAGGGTGGGAGAAGGGACTATGGGAAGGTTTATTGTTTGACACTGTTTCAATTAGATGGGTCTGATTTCAATAAAATACGTAATATTCACTGGAGATCTATAGGTTTAAGATGGGGGCTGATGGATGATGGAATTGAGAATGGGGAAAGGGACAGGATTTCTTTGCAAGATGGCAAAAACTAATGAAATAAAGGTGGTCTCCTGGAATGTTTGAGGCTTTTCCTCTCTGGTCAAATGCACCTGCCTGCTGACCACCTTGCGCCATCAGAGGGCACAGGTGGTGCTACTCCAGGAGATGCACCTCACAATGCATGGACACCAAAAACTGGTTTGGGGATGGGTGGAGGCATGTTATGCGGCTTCGTACTCCTCCCATAAGAGGGGAGTAGCGATCTTAATTAATAAACACCTCCAGTTCTGGGTAACCAGGGTGGTGGAGGACCCTAGGGAAGGAAGATACATCTTTGTGGAGGGGGACTTGCAAGGGGAGCAAATGGCGTTTGCCAGTATACATGCTCCAGCAATTTGGGACCCAGAGTTCTATCAGAAGATACTGAACATCATTGTCAGATAGCACTTTCCGGGACTGGTGTTGAGAGGGGCTCTGAATGCTATCATGGACCCCACATTGGACCACTCTGAAGGGCGGGGCAGGGGATGGGAAAATATGAGGCAGTGGCAGCTGGGTATGAATGATATAGACCTGACTGGCAGCTGGAGGGCTGCTAACCCTACAGGGAGAGAATTCACCTTCTGTTCTAATCCCCATAAAACCTGGTCCTGTATAGATCACATATACATCCCAAGGGGCTGGTATCGAAGACTGAGCTCAGTGAAACATAGTCCTGTTCAGGTGTCTGTCCTTGCTATGGTAATCCTCTCACTTAAGGTGGTGCAGGGCAAGAGAGTCCCCCCACCATGGAAATTTCCCAAGTACCTATTAAGTAGGGAGGAGTTCCAGAAGTACCTAAAAGGCCAGTGGGGACTACACAGGGTAGAAAATAAGAACACAGTCCCAAATACCAGGATCTTCTGGGATGCAGGGAAGGTTTTCACGAGGGGGGCAATTATAAGTTTTGTGGCCAAGCATAAGAAGGAACAGAAAGAAAACAGGGTGAGAATGGAACAGTGGATAAAAGACCTGAAAAGAGAGTGGCAAGGGGAGAAAAAGGGGACACCCTCCAGCGACTGACAGTGGCACAAGACGCCTTAAATGGCATGCTGATTGGGGAGGCCCAAAGATCATGGTTCTTCATAAAGAATAAATCCTATGAATGGGGTAATAAACCAGGCCCCTTGCTAGTAAATTTAATAAAAGGGAGAAAGGGAGGGAGGGACAATGATATCGGGGATCAAGGATGATAGAGGGAACATCAGGAAGGACAAAAATAGCATTAAAGAACAGTTTCACCAGTTTTATCAGATATTGTATACTGCTGAATGTGGGGGAAAAGGGGACCTAACACGATCCTTTCTAGAGGGGGCAAGGCTGCCAAAATTATTGGAGGCACAGCAGGATCAGTTAGGTGTGGAAATTACCCATGAAGAGATTAGACTAGTGATACAAAACCTTAAAAGAGGGAAAGCCAGTGGACTGGATGGGTTCCCAGTAGACTACTACAAGGCCATATCTGGGGAATTGACTGAATCCCTATGGGAGGTATTTAAAGAGGTGAGGGAAGAGGGGCGCTCCCAACTACCTGTTATGAGGCAGTGATATGTGTGCTGCCCAAACCTGGTAAGGATACAGCAGAGTGTGCCTCGTATAGACCTATCTCCTTGCTGAACAGTGATTTGAAAATCTTGCAAAGGCCCTGGCCAGTCGCCTAGACTGGTTCCTACCGGAGTTGGTCCACTGGGTTCATCAAGGGATGCCTCTCCTACCATAATATGAAAAAGCTGCTGAACATTATTTTGGGGGGGCCTCTCGGCATGGGGGGAGAACACTTCGGTGTTGTCCATGGATGCCGAGAAGGCTTTTGACCGAATAGAATGGGAATACCTGTTCGAAGTCCTGTCCCAGTTTGGTCTGGGTGATCACTTCGTGGCACTAGTTTGGGCACTCTACAAGGCTCCAGTAGCCTCTGTTCTGGTGAATGGGACCCTTTTGGATAAATTCCCCTTGTACAGAGGTACAAGACAGGGATGCCCCCTCTCCCCCCTACTGTTTGCATTGGCTATTGAGCCACTGGCTGTTAGGATAAGGGCAGACCAGAACATAAAGGGGGTGTTAGGAAGAGCAGGATATGAGCATAAGGTAACACTCTATGCAGATGATATGTTACTGGTTATTGAGAACCCAAAAAAGTTGATACCATCTTTGCTGAACCTGATAGCCCAATTTGCAGCATTTTCAGGATATAAGATCAATGTGGACAAATCTGAACATATGTCACTAAAAGGGGAGGGTGGGGAACAATGGACCAATATATGGGGCTTAAAGGAGGTCACCACATCCTTTACGTATCTAGGCATAAATGTGGGGAGGGAGGTGGGGTCACTATACCGATTGAATTATACCCCTTTGTTTACAACCATTGAGAGTGAACTACAGAGATGGTGGGTGCTGCCTATATCTTGGATGGGGCATGTGAATCTGCTGAAAATGAATGCATTACTCTGTCTCCTTTATGTTATGCAGATGATGCATGTTGTGGCAACTGGAATGGACATTAAGAAGATGGGGAAAGCCTTTTCTGATTTTTTTTATGGCATGGTAAGCACCTGCATATGAGTCTCCAGACCCTTTAAGCAAACACTGAAAGGGGCCGGGTATACATTTTCTGGATATTAAAAACTACTACCTGGTAGTACAGTACAGATATATCCAGGACTGGGTTAATCAACTGGTGGAAGTGGGGTTGAGGAAGAAAGATGCCTGGGGTGGCTGTCGGCATACCTAGCAAGAGGGGAACAGAAAGTTTACAAGAGAATGGGGCAAGGGAACCCGATGGTGGCTGCAGTGTTGGAGAATTGGGCCTAGATCAGTAAGAGGATAGGGGTGTGGGATGAAGAGACTTGGTTACTACCCCTTGCAGGAAATCCATTTTTTCTCCCTTGCCTAGAGGAAGGTGGATACTGAGAATAGGAACAGAAGGGCCTGAAGAGGAGAGGTGAATTACTCACAATCAAAGAGTTGTGGGAGGGGGCTAGGCTATCCCAAAATCATTTCTTCCGATATCTGCAAGTGCAAGACTAGACAAAGGGGCTGGGTTGAGATGCAAGAGAGATGTCCCCATTGGACCAGGTGGAACACATTGTGTATTCTGCTAGGAAAGATGCAAAGGGTCTGATTGGAAAAGCCACCCAGATGGGAAGACAGTTCTCTCCAGATCTTACTCAGAAAAAAACAAGCTGCTCTGGGAGAGAGATCTGGGGATAAATATTTGAAAGACAACTGGGAAATGATGTTAGGCCTGCATAAAGGTATACTAAGTTGCAATAAGTATAAAGAGTCATTCTATAAATTTATCCACAGATTATATTGCCCACATGAAGTTGTACATAAATTCAACCCTGCTGTGCCTCCGACTTGTGGGAGGTGCAGGGTGGAAATGGGGACCTATTGCCACTGTTTCTGGAAGTGCCTTGTTATACAAGAATTCTGGAAGGATACAGCCATAGAAATAGGGGTGATGGTGGGGTGCTCATTCCCTGTAGAACCCCTTCTATTGCTTATTCAGAATAGAGGACCTAGGGGTAGAGGGATGGGAGATGTTACCCAGATGGAACTGGGTACTATTGGCACTGGCAAGACATTGTATCCTGAATACATGGGTGGCTGGAAATAAGCCAACAATATAATAGTGGCACACACTGGTCATCCAGATCCTAGCATTTGCGTGATTAACATATGAAGTTCAGGGACGGGCAGAAAGATTCCTGTCCACATGGGAACCATTCCTGGGCTGGCTCTCCCGGGAGAGGTACAGCTGGTAAGGGAAGGCCTAATATAGATAATAAGAGCTAGAGGTAATGGAGAGAGAGCCCATTTAGACAGGGGAAAGCCAACTTCTGACCCCCCCTCCCCAGGAACAGGAAACATGGATTGTGAAGGGTAATGCAGACCAAGATGCTAAGGTACCAGGTGATAGAGAACAGAGAATATGAAATGTTAACAACTGATGTACAACTTACTTTTATTGTGATTAACTAGACCCATGTTAAATGTTTTTCTTGTTTGTTTTGTGTTATAGTATTGATCGTTAATGATTTTATGAAAATTTGAATAAACATATGCAAAAAAAAAAAAATAAATAAATGGGTATAGGACAGTAACAGATATACCCACACATATGTGGGAGGCATCCTTGATGGTCCTTGGCCTTCTCATGCCTTAATCGCCTAATAACTTAGTAACGTAGTAACACTTCTGTTATTTTATGAATAGTTTCATTTTCCAAGTAGTGCACACCAACTAGGGATATATGTTAGAAGATTGATCTGTTCGTGACCTAGTTTTGTGTGGGGGTTAATATTAAAGTGCCCCAAATCTGGAAAATATATTTGACCCCCCCAATTCACAAAGATATCAGCATTAATGAAAATATAATTTGCTAGCCTTGAAGAAGACATTTGAGCATCTAAAATCAGACCCTATTTATTCGTTATTAACTGCACTTCTAGTATATCTGTATCTACAATTTCTGTTTCCAGTATTTTATAACTAAAATCTGCCAGTGCTGCTGGATAACCTCTATCATCAATTTGTAACCAGTTTTCTAAGCTTATAAATCTTAACACTGGGCACTTGTTAGATATCCTTTGCTTCTCTTCTTTGTTTATTTTACTTTTCTTCCCTTTTGGGACCCATCCCAGCTCTATTCCACTGTAATCCCAATTTATGTTTGAACTGTTATTATCTTTTTGGTTTATACTGTCTATCATTTGAACATTTGATTAATTTTCACCATGTTCTACAGAATCTAGAATTTTCTCATCTTTCTCATTTTCTCCCAGTAATTCATGTCCTCGAGTACTTAAAGGGTATTCTTTCATTAGGAGTTTAACTTCCTTCTCCAGTTGTCTTAGCTGTACCAAGAGATTATCTACAACCACATTCTCATTATTTTTTATTAAATTTGTGAATATATTTCTTTGATTCTTTTTGTTCTCCTTGGGTAGTTTGAATATGCTATTCAAATCTTGAGTTTTATTTGGGTTTCCACAGTTCGTACTCCAATTCTGTTCTCTTTCTCTCTGTCTATGTTCATCCTGTTTTTTTCTTCTCCTTTTCCCTTTTTTCTTTTTCTTTTTAATCCTTATGGGTGTTTCCGGGATTTAAACTTTACTTAAATCAGATCGACTAGCTTTATGTGGGTAGCCCGTGAGGCGGGTGCATGAGGAAGGGCACCATCCGTAATGGCGACACCTTCCCGGCACAATCCCTCATGGCGATGGAAGGGTATGGCGACTGGGTGAAGGTCTGGGCAAATTGGGAGATGGGATGTCTCTATGCATACGTGCTTGGGGGGTGGGAGTTAGCATGGCAAG
Source organism: Neoceratodus forsteri (assembly GCA_016271365.2). NCBI lineage: Eukaryota > Metazoa > Chordata > Ceratodontiformes > Ceratodontidae > Neoceratodus > Neoceratodus forsteri. The sequence continues at coordinate 213,791,917 of JADMNL010000022.1, forward strand.
TGTGGGCTGGGAAGGGGCGGAGACGCTGTAGGGGTTGGCACTGCGGTGAATGGCCGAGATGTGTCATGGCGTTGGGGGTTAGCTACTGGCTGGGGTGGCTGAGGTACTGGGTTCGGGTCTGTGTGCTGGTGCGATTTTATTGTGCCGACCCAAACCTTTATTTTTAATGCTTTCACCCCTGCACATACCCCGGAGTTGAGAATCCTTAAGTAGGGTGCCCCACATGAGGGTGTGTGGGAGGGGATACAGCCCCTGCAGAAAGCATTAAAAATCTCCTGGCACCATTGTTCTGTGCGCTGGAGTTGTCAGAGTGCCGAAAAGCTTTTCGGCACTCTGACTGTACAATAACGGAGATCGTCTTTAGGCATTCGCCATTATCACATAGACCCCTTTATGAGTACTCTCATTATGTGTGTCCTCATTAGATTGTATTAGAACAGAAGATGTTTCTCTAGGAGGGAAACAGCATCAAACTTTCTGTGTAGAGATTCAATTTTAGCATCATTTGTTGCTGTATCCAGTATTGCTGATTCCAAGTTTTTAGTTATTACCAATTGTTCAATCATGACAAGGTTGTCCGTCACTTGATTTTTTAAGGAGATTTATCAAATCATCGCTAAGACAATGTGGGACATAAGTCCCTGTATAGTCGTCGTTATGTAGCCTAGTTTCATGGTATTTTTCAGGAATATTCGCCTCATGATTCCCTTTTAATTCCTTATCCTTGGATGTCCGGTTAGAAAATATGCTGCTAGCATTATTAACCCCTCAATTGTATTTTGTAGCTTATCCATGACAAACTTAAATTCATCTTGCTGACCTGAAGGGTCTTGATAAACAGAAGGCTCCCTTATCACTACCTCATCTTCACATATATAATATAATTCAGTGTCAACAGTATTATCGAATGACTGACCATTATTGACACTACTGTCATTAGTCACCACAGAGGTGGCAACTGTCTCTAAATCAGGGGTAATAGACAATCTATTTGGGATAATATGTAATGTATCAGATAAATTTTTTTGGACACTTTCCAAATTTAGAAGTATATGTATCTGATTTTGATAACGTCATTTCTTTCTGGACTGGGAGATCTCATAAAGAGTTACAAGTTTTCAAGATTGGAGTCAAAGTTAGTTCTTTACCTTCCGTAAACATGTGATCTTTAATTTTTGTTTGCTTTGTTCTCTTCTTTCTCCCTTCCAATGGCCCATAAGAGGGGGGGTCTTCACCATTTGATTTACTTTGTTATCTTGTTGTAACCATCTTAATTGCTAAAGTAAGCAGTACTCCTTAAAATCAATACTAGTTAGTAAAAAGAGAAGTACATTCTCCAACCACCAAAATGTACTTATAGCAGCACAAAATCTTCAACTATAATTTGAGAGACATGCACCATAGCAGATTATGCTACTCACACATTGGCAAAAAAATAACCTTTAGTTGTAATAAGCTTTAGTTGTTATAGGTTCTAATCAGCTTGGGCCTCTACATAGGTTTATGCAATTGCTATAGTTACAATAAGTGCCCTAGGTTCAACTTCCCTTTTAAATAAATTATTTTTCTATATGTGTGACTGTGCAAATCTAAGCAAGCTTGAGCTCAACTGGCTCCCTATAAATAAAATATGGTAGCAAAAAGAAATGAGGTCAGTGTGTAGCAAGCATTAATATTGAGTAATATAATCACAAACAAGCACCACACAAAAGTATCACCAATATTTAAAAAAAGATGCCATCATTATTATTTATATATCATCTGTTGGAACCTCTCATAAAGTCCTGTGTTCCAGCCTAATTGAAGCACAAGTGTCTATTATGGTCCACTGAGGTAAAAATATGCAAACAAACAAACAAACAAACAGGGATCTGACTGACAGCTCCAAAATAAAATGAGAGGAAGGGCTAGGTATTGCTGTGATGCTTGGCCTGCTGGTTATGATTGCTCTATGATTTGTAATATAGAATGTGGTATGTGACCTGTCTCACAGATGACATTCTGTGCCCCTGGGATGACATCCCCCCCCAGGTTGCAGTTAAAATGACAGGATATATGTTAAACAGCAGAGCTCTGTAATGTGATTAACTTCCAAGAAGTTGCATTTTATGGCCTTGTTGATGAGCTGTGCTTCTTTGAAGCTGGGAACTTAAAATATACATTTTATGATGTCTTAGAGGAAGAACAGTTAATATCAACTGGTGTTAAGAAGCTATATGACATCTAGGTGAGAAAACTGCAGAGTTGTAATGGTCTTTGGATATGGGCTGGGAACAGGAATTGCTCAGAGATCTAAGAGGGAATGTAAATCAAAGAATCATATTGGGAAATGAGTTTTTGCTGATGTCACCTTATTTAATATACCTCCTGATAGGACATCCTGTGTGTATTATTTTTTTGTATTTAACAGGGAGGAGCTGGGTGACATCATGGAAGAGGTGTGTTTGAGAGTTAGTTTAAACTATTCTGTGTCTAATCATTTAACACTTTTTTCTTGGTGGGCTCTTAGAAACAACATCTACTATAAGCACTGTAAGAAGAATATACATTAGATAGGAAAGTCTAATTGTATTGTGGTAGGAGTTTATGTTTGTACTTTTTTTGTTTCAAGTGATTGTATGCTTTGTGATATATTGTTCTGTGTTTACGTTTTACATATTTTTATCTTTTTAAGTAAACCTCTTATTTTAAAGAGACTGCCTGGTGTGCCTTCGAAATTCTTTCTTTCTTTCGTATGTGAAGTATAGATGGTTAAAACTGACAACTGTTCATAAGCTTAAGTGATGTTACTGAACTGGAAAAAGGTAAGAATACCTAAGGTCATTTCATAGAGTTTTAAGGGTACATTTTGGATACCTGGTTAGGTGCCCTTAAGCGAAAGATATCTGGCATTCCCCGAAGAGCAGAATTATCTGAGCCTGTACATTTGGGCCCACTAGCATAAGGTTCACAGTTTGAATCCCCCCAGAACTTGAGACCAAAGGTGATTTGGACCCACAAACAGACAGGAGTGTTGCCATGTTCTGTTTCCTGTTCACAATACTGCACTTGGAGGTTGGCACTGTGGGAGTGGAGGGCCTGACCTGCTGAGTGGGGTTGTGACAGATTGGTTGGCAGCAATGCTGATAATTTTCGTAACACAAGCTTTATACTGGTCAGTGTGTCAGCTTAATACTATACAGCTCACTTGCAAAATAAGGCAGTGATTTATTTTTAAAAAGGAAACAGAACTATATAATTTGGCCTACAGTCAAGTTCCTACCTGTTTTATTTTATTTTTCTAAAGTGCAAGTTAGGGTAGCCGTAGTTAGGGAAGAAGATGGCTTCCAACTACAGCGGGCACACTGTAGACTACTTGAGGCAGTTGTGCAAGGACAGAGGAGTCCTGTACAAAGTGAGAGCCACCAAGCAGAACCTCATGGATGCCCTGATGGTAGCAGATACCCAGAGCATTGAGTCACTGACTGTGACTGTAAAAGACCAAACCTTGAGTGTGGAAGGGCTAGTGGCCAGTGCAGTGTCCAGATCCAATGAGGATGACAGCAGGGCCAGTGCCAGCAAAGGGCCTCCACAGCAGGGGAAGATCACCAGCATTCTGGAGCCAGAAGCACTCAGGCTGCAGATTGAGTTGTGCAGAATGGAGCTGTAGTTCCAGAGGGAGGTTGATTGAGAACGCTGCGAAGCAGAGCGAGAACACTGAGAAGCGGTGCAAGAGAAGTGAGCCACAGAGGAGAAGAGGGACCATGATCAGCGAGAGGCACACTGAGAGGAGTGAGTGCACCAGAGGTAACATGAACTGGAGAAGCTACGACTCCAACCACCAGCACCAGAGCAGGTAAGTGGCTTGGGTTTAACTGGAACTACAGGACTGGGTTGCAAATTGAATTCCAAATTGATAGCTGAATTTAAAGGGTGGGGGGATATGGATGCCTTTTTAAATTCTTTTGAAAAGTTTGTATTCAGCCTAAAATTCCTAGAGGATCCTGGAGCTTCCAGCTATCCCCGCTACTTACTGGGAAAGCTTGGGATGCATTGGGTCAAATGGACAATGAGGACAGTAATGATTACAGCAAACTTAAGGCTGCACTTTTAAAAATGTTTGATTTAACTGCTGAATCACACAGAGCTAAAGTCTGTAAGCTCAGGAGAAACCCTGATATGAGCTACGAGGAGCTAGCCATGAAACAACGTCAGTTTTTAAAACGTTGCTGGGAAGGAATTGAAGCAAACTCTGTAGATAAAATTGAAAATGCTATTTTACTAGAACAGTTTTTTGGGGCATGTCCAGCAGAAGTGAAAACCTGGCTGGAGGAGACCGAGATCCCAAAACAGTACAAGAGGCTGCTGAACTCTTGGACTGCTATGCCATGAGCAGACCTGCTCTGAGAACGAATGGGGCAGGCGTGACAGTGCAGAAAGGGAAAAGTGCACCTTCAGGGCAGCTAAAGCCCTCACTGCCTCCACCAAAACCAGTTAGCCCCAGGTTTCAGAGAAAAGATTTCTCTGAGAAAAGAAATGAATGTTGGGACTGTAGAGAAACTAGGCAGATTGCCAGACAGTGTCCCACAAGGGCAAGCAATATGCAACATGGGGCTAGGAAAGAAGTGGGTTGTTTGTGTGTCCCTGGAAGCATGCCTGTGAACATGAGAGAACACATGCACTCAGTCATGGTAAATGGTATACAGACACAAGGGTTAAGGGACACAGGGGCATCCCTGACATTGGTAAAAGGGATCTGGTAGAGCCTGGTCAGCTTATATCCAATAAATATGTCACTGTAAAGGACTTTACTGGTGAGGAGAAAACATTGCCCCTCACTAGTGTTCTCCTAGACTGGGGTGAAACGTACAACAGGTGGCTGTAGCCAAAACATTAGCAGTGAATGTCATCCTTGGCAACAATCTCAAACAGGGGATGGTGTATTCAGTTACCCATAGCCAAGCGGCAAAGGCAAATTGTAGTTCCCTGGACCCCACAGAAGCCATTGTGGACACCACTGGGAGGCTGATTCCCCAGCCTGTGTCTTCTGATATGGAGACTAATGAAAAGGGGGTAGAAATTTCCCCAGTAGCAGTTAACCACACAGCTACGCAGGGTTACTCCGAAGAGGGAGGGGTGACCCATTGTCAGAGGGTTAGGGATGACAGTGATCCTGATTGCCCTGATGCTAGTGCTAGTGGTCCTAGTTTAGAGACTGAAGGGGACCTGTCCCATACCTTGGGAATGTGTACGGAGTTTGCAGGTGCTCAGAAAAGTGACTCTAGTCTAGAGAAGCTGAGGACTTGGGCAGACTCTGACAGAGTACAAGGAGGTGATGGTAGACATAAGGTTTATTGGGAAAATGGACTGATGTATACTTAGGCTGTGCAGACAGAGGGAGAGGTGATAGGCAGGCAGCTTGTCATTTCCCAGGGGTATCGTGAGCAGTTGCTCAAGATTGCACATGATATTCCCTTGTTTGGTCATCTGGGAATCATATGCACTATGCAGCAGTTGGTCCAGAATTTCTAGCGGCCCAACTTCACCCAGCAGGTGAAGGAGTATTGCAGGTCTTGCCACTGGTGCCAAGAAACAGTGAAGGCAGGCAAGAAGACCCAAGCTGCCCTAATTCCATTGCCCATAGTGGAGGAGCCATTCCAGAGGGTGGGAATGGATATTGTGAGGCCTTTTAATACCCCCCAGCTCCCCAGGGAAGAGGTTTATCCTTACTGTGGTGAATTATGCCACCCAGTACCCAGATGCTGTCACCCTATCCTCACTGAGGACAGACAAAGTGGCAGATGCCTTACTTGGGATTTTCTCCTGCGTTGGGTTTCTGCAGGAGGTTATCACCGATCGAGGGTGTTCCTTCATGTCAGACCTGATGAAATGTTTGTGGGAGAAGTATGAGGTGGTGCAGAGATGCATGATACCGTATCACCCACAAGCCAATGGGCTTGTGGAAGGATTTAATGGTACCCTGAATTCAATGCTCCAGGCATTTGCTGAACAGCATGGGAAGGACTAGGAGAAATACTTTCCCACCTGTTGTTTGCATACAAGCGAGGTGCCAGGAGTCAACAGGATTTCCTTTGAGCTCTTGTATGGACACTGGCATGTGGGTCCCCTAGACTTGATCTGGGAGGACTGGGAAGGCAAGCACACCACCCAGGGAACCCCCATAGTGGATTATGTCCATAGGTTTAGGGAAAGGCAGAAGGAGCTTATGGGGACAGCCCAGAGCAACCTGGCAGCTGCCCAACAGAAATAAAAAGTGTGGTACAACCGCAGAGCCAGAGCTCGCTTGTACATCGTGAGTCAGGAAGTCATGGTCCTTATTCTGGTCTGGAAAGACAAGCTGCAGGCTGAGTGGGCAGGACCGTACAAAGTAGTTAGGAAGGTAAATGATGTGAACTATATTATAGAGTTACCTGACAGAAGACAGACAGAAAGGATGTACCATGTTAACATGATGAAGCCATATGTTTAATAAGGCTGACATGGTGTTTGCAGTATGTAGTACTGGGGAAGGGACGGATGAAGGAGACCTCCTTCTGGACTTGCTGGAAGAAAGCAAGCAGGAGTCCTCTGTGGAGGCAGCAAAATTGTCTCTCTAGCTGGCCCCGGACAAGATCCAGGAAGTAAGGGAGATTTCAGTAGACTTTGCCCCATTGTTTAGTGCCAAGCCTGGACTAACCCCCTTAGCGACACACGATGTGGAGACAGGGACCCAGACGCCCATACGGCAGACAGCATATCAGGTGTCAGAGGCTGTCCAAAAGGATATTAGGAGGGAAGTGGAGGAGATGCTGGATTTAGGGGTAATCTGGAGATCCCACAGCCCCTGGGCCTCACCTATAGTCCTTGTGCCCAAGCCAGATGGCTTTACTCATTTCTGTGTGGACTATCATGGAATGAATGCAATCACAAAGTCAGATGCCCACCCAATGCCCCAGACGGATAAACTCCTGGACAAGTTGGGAGGGGCGACCTACCTTACGACTATTGACCTGACCAAGGGAAATTGGCAGGTAGAGTTAATGGACAGAGCTAGGGAGAGGTCAACCTTCATAACTCTGATAGACTTATTTGAATTTAAAGTAACGCCTTTCAGAATGAAGAACACCCCGGCCACTTTCCAAAGGTTGGTAAACAAGGTGTTAAATGGGCTGAGCAGTACGCTGTGGCATACCTGTATGACATTGCCATCTTTAGTGCCAGCTGGGAGGAACACCTGTCCCACCTTAGGGAAGTGCTGGGCAGGATACAGAGGGCCAGGCTCACTGTCAAAACCAAGAAGTGCCAGGTGGCCATGGGAGAAGTGGCATACCTCGGGCAGTGATAGGCTGGGGACAGTTCTGTCCTAATGAAGCAAAAATAGAGGTGATCCAGGCATGGCCCAGACCAGAAATGCAGAAGCAGGTCAGGAGTTTTTCAGGGACAGCAGGGTACTATAGGAAATTTGTACCAAATTACAGTACCCTGGCTGCTCCCCTATCTGACCTGGTAAAGAAAAGCATGCCAAAGAAAATTACCTGGGAACCAGCCTGTGAGAAAGCCTTTACCAGACTGAAGGAGGCACTGTGCAGTGCTTCTGTATTGACAAGTCCTGACTATTGCAAACCCTTTATAGTTCAGACTGATGCCTCAGACGTGGGTATTGGGGCAGTACTGAGTCAGACATCCAACCAAGGGAAAGATCACCTTGTAGTATACCTGAGTAAAAAGTTACTTCTCAGGGAGCAGGCATACTCTAATGGGGAAAAAGAGTGTCTTGCCATAGTGTGGGCACTAAAGAAGTTAGAGCCATACTTATATGTGCAGCATTTTGTGGTACAAACTGACCACAACCCTGGTTTGACTGACGCAAATGGGAAAAACTAATGGTAGATTGTTAAGATGGAGTCTTGCCTTGCAAGGGTATGACATCACAATCTTACATAGGGCTGGAGCAACCAATCAGAACTCAGATGGCTTGTCACGTGTTTATGAGGAGTGAACTGATTTGGGAAGCTCATCCCATGCAGGGGATAGAGACCCAAATTCAGTCTAGGTGGGGAGGATTGTGATGCTTGGCCAGCTGGTTAGGATTGCTCTTTTTTTGTAATATAGAATGTGGTATGTGACCTGTCTCACAGGAGACATCCTTTGCCCCTGGGATGATATCCCCCCCACCAGGTTTCAGTTAAAATGACAGGATATAGGTTAAATAGCAGAGCTCTGTAATGTGATTAACTTCCAAGAAGTTGCATTTTATGGCCTTGTTGATGAGCTGTGCTTCTTTGAAGCTGGGAACTTAAAATATACATTTTATGACATCTTAGAGGAAGACCAGTTAATATCAACTAGTGTTAAGAAGCTATATGACATCTAGGTGGAAAACTGCAGGGTTGTAAAGGTCTTTGGATATGGGCTGGGAACAGGAACTGCTCAGAGATCAAAGAGGGAATGTAGATCAAAGAGTCATATTGGGAAATTAGTTTTTGCTGATGTCGCCTTATTTAATATGCCTCCCAAAAGGACATCCTGTGTGTATTATTTTTTTGTATTTAACAGGGAGGAGCTGGGTGACATCATGGAAGAGGTGTGTTTGAGAGTCAGTTTAAACTATTCTGTGTCTAATCATTTAACACTTTTTTCTTGGTGAGCTCTTAGAAACAACATCTACTGTAAGCACTGTAACAAGGATATACATTAGATAGGAAAGTCTAATTGTATTGTGGTAGGAGTTTATGTTTGTACTTTTTCCTTGTTTCCTTTTAAGTGATTGTATGCTTTGTGATATATTGTTCTGTGTTTACATTTTACATATTTGCATCCATTTTTTAAGTAAACGTCTTATTTTAAAGAGACTGCCTGGTGTGCCTTCAAAGTTATTTCTTTTGCATGTGAAGTATAGATGGTTAATGCTGACAACTGTCCATGAGCTTAATGGTGTTACTGAACTGGAAAAAGGTAAGAATACCTAAGGTCTTTTCATAGAGTTTTAAGGGTTCATTTTGGATACCTGGTTAGGTGCCTTTAGGCGAAAGATATCTGGCATTCCCCAAAGAGCAGAATTATCTGAGCCTGTACATTTGGGTATGCTAGCATAAGGTTCACAGTTTGAATCCCCCCAGAACTTGAGACCAAAGGTGATTTGGACCCACAAACAGACAGGAGGGTTACCCTGTTCTGTTACCTGTTCACAATACTGCACTCAGAGGTTGGCACTGTGGGAGCAGAGGGCCTGACCTGCTGAGTGGGGTTGTGACATTGCCATCATAGTACAAGTTTGGAAGAAACTGTGGACAAATGTGTTGCAAAGTTCAAGAGAACTACAAGGCAGGGCCATACAATATAACATTTTTAACTATATAAATTACAACCCACTGATTCTCTCAAAAATCACATGAGAAGAGAAAGATAAATGCTGAAGATGTGGGAAAGAGAATGTAAACCTATCTCAATCAATCAATCAATCTTTATTTAGCCAGGCGAAACATTGTTGGGAAGAACTCATTTACAAGATGGACCTGGTAACAATTACATATGAGACAGAATAACATTGGAGTATACAATAACACATCCTCGTAGAGTAGATATTCCAAACACTTACAACATACAATTGGCTGTTTATACAAAATGGTTTGGATATATACAGATGTGTTGAAGCAAAGTACAAAAACGAATATGATAGACATTCTATTGGCTAGATTGGTTAAGATAAACACAAATTGGTTTAAAGAAAAATACAATTCACAAAATACTGAAAAATTCTAATAGCTAGCTGTACCAGTCTATACTGATAGTGTAAAGAGACTGCCTGGTGTGACTTCAAAATTCTTTCTTTTGAATGTGAAGTATAGATGGCTAAAGCTGACAACTGTTCATGTCAGGAAATTACTCACATATGAAAACACATTTTAGACATATGTTTAGAATTGCTTAAAATACAACTACCCTAAACCCTATCCTTTGTGTACTGCAAAACTGCCAACACATTTATTTTCCACCAAAATACACTGAATATTTGTTGTTATTGGCATTCTTGGGTTTGAAAAGACTCACTCTCTCATTAAAAAAACTCCATTTGTTCTCTTTGCACTCTAGAGGACTGGACTCAAAATATGTTTAAATTAACATTTAACAAGAAGACTGCGCTACATTACCCTGGAAAACCTTCACCTATATGAACGTATGTGGTACCCTTTTATGAACTTTATAGAGCAATATAAGAGCAAATTAGTACATCCATTGGGACTGTTCCCACATAAAATATGTAAATGTTTTTATTATTATAGTGTATACACAATACTTAGATAGGAACTAGAAAGTTATCTTTCCCTCTATAGAAATCAGCTATAGAATACATTTTTATTCTTGTGCATACTTTATTATTGTTGTTGTCAAATGTTCTTTAATGAAATTGAATAAAAAATGTAACAAGTAAAAAAAGAAACATGTAACCCCCGGGCTCCCCCTAGGGTTACTACAACCCTGGTAGATTAGTGGGTTTGCTAGCTAGGAGTGCTGGGCAGCCCAGGTTTAACCTGCTGGGATTTCCTTTGCAGATCTTGTCAATCACCGTGGTAGAGGGTCCAAGTGGATGGAACTCTCACAGCAGCATAACCCATTTTGGAATGCTACTGTACAGTCAACTTTCTGACTGAGGCCAGAGCAGTTTTGGAGGTGCTGTCAGAGGGCAGTGCAGGGGAGGTGACTCTTCTCCCCGACCCCTCTCATCCCTCAGTCATTCCACAGTGAGAGCAGCATCGAGCCATGGTGGCGGCCATCTACTGTACCATGCCCCTGTGTGTGTGTGGGGGGGGGGCAGGGGGCAAAGAATCCTGCATGGATATGGTTCCAGTGATTGTGAGTAATTTTGGGGACATCCCCCACCTGTCAGAGACTCTGAATGGAAAGTGCTGCTCCGTGTTGGGAATGGCCAGGATTTGCCCTAACACTCTCAGGGAATGCCTGTTAGTTTTGGGAAGTTTTGCTTCAGAACTGGAGGAGGACTGTTTGAGTCACACAAATGGTGGCTTCACAGTGATGGATCTAATGTCGGAAAAGAGATGTCTTCCCTCTGTCCAGAGATGAAACTGACATGCTTATGTCTAGCATAGGAGGAGGAAGCCTTTTCTTATTGTCTTGGGAAGAGAGTCTACTATAACTATTCAACACAGTTTGGAGGACATGCACTGTCCTGTGGGAGATCCTGTAGTTTATGACTTTGGTAATTAGGGGAGCCTAGAGCATTCACCCCCTGGGATATGTAAACCCAAAGTTGTATCATTTCATTTTGGACCAGTAGTTTTGTGTCTATAGCCCAGAAGAGGGATGGACAGGAATGTAGTCTTGTATCTCCGACAGTAGGGGTGGGATTCGAACATGGGAACTGTAGTAAAATACTACTGTGGATTTGTGGACCTTGCTGTACCTGTTACTGCACCTGCAGCCCCTGTGGGAAAATATTGTCTTGTCAGTCCAGGTTGTTGGACTGAAACCTACTACTTGGCTCTATTTCACTTGTGGACAGCTTTCAGTGAGTGACTGTGATTTCTTGGAGTCCTCCAGTGCCATGACCCACCCTAGAACCTGGTAAAAGTACAAATGCTTTTTGTGTTCCCTTCCTCCTGAGTCCAAGCCAGGAAAAATACTTTTCCTAGGGAAGTGTGTGTGTGTGTATGACTGTCTGTAGTGCCAAATATCAAAGTGCCAACTGCGTTTCAAGGTAAGGGTTACAAACAAGAAGGTACAATTTAATTGGTGGGGATATCACACCATGAAATCAATGCATACAAACTGGATTGCCTGATTTTAAAATAAAAATAATATAAACTGGAGTAACAGAAGTTTTCTGGACCACAGGATTAAAGAAAAATACATGACTAAGACCATCAAACTATTTTAAATGGACAGCATCAATAATATCAAAGTGAGACCTGATGAGTTATGAAATAACATATGAGTAAAGTGGGAAGCAGACACAAACATTACCCCTTACGTCTCCCTGGATATACACTGTATGTCCTTAACTTTATTGTGTTGTTTCTGTCTGATTTTAGCAATTTTCAAAGCATGATTAGTTACTGGTATCCATAAGACATCATATAACATAAATATAATAACAAACCTGAAACTCCGCAGAACAGAAACTGATTAAATAAGTAGAACAGGTATACAGATATATTGAAAATTAATTTCTTTTAAATGAGAGGGAAACAATGGCCACAAGATGGCACTGCAGTATAAGGAATGAAACTGGTCTCTTATACACTATATAGGAAGAAATTGATAACTGTTGAAACTTTATTCACCTACCTTGGCAGTGAAAGGGCTACTATTAATCATACCAACTCAGGCCACAACTGGCACAATGCAAATTCCCTTTATAAAAATGCCAAGAAGAAAACAATACAGTTTTAAATCTTGTTGAGAACCTATTTGATTCTGTCAAAATTGAATAAAATAGGGTATACGAACAAACTCACGTGTCAGCATAGATGTAATATAAAGGGAAACTTGTGTCATCAACTATGGGAATGCCCAAAAATAAATTCATGGTAATAAGCAATACTATAAGTATAACAAGCATTTGTCAATGCTGAATGTTGATTGCGTTGGTGTGTTGAGCTCACTCAGTGCACCTCTGTCACACGCTCAGTCTGTTTCTCCAGGTGCTGCAGGCTGCTCTGTTGTACTGGGCTCCTGCCTGTGTTGGCACCTTGTTCTGCCCAATAAGAAATCCGCAGCTGTCCTGACAGAGCTGCTTTGAGGTGGCTCACTCCCCCTCTCTCACTTGCTCATTCTGTTTCTCCTGCTGCTGCAGGCTGCCCTTTTGTACTGGGCTCCTGACTGTGTTGGTGGCTTTTTCAGCCCACAAAGAAATCTGCAGCAGTCCCGACACAGGTCTGTTGAGCCTGTTGACTCCCCCTCTCTCACTCACTCGTTCTGTTTCTGCCGGTGCTGCAGGCTGGCCTTTTGTACTGGGCTCCTGCCTGCGTTGCTGCCTTTTTCTGCTAACAAAGAAATCCGCAGCAGTCACGATAGAGCTCCATTGAGCTCGCTCACTCCCCCTCTCTCATTCACTCATGGTGTTTCTCCCGGTGCTGCAGGCTGCACTTTTGTACTGGGCTCCTGCCTGCATTGGCACCTTTTTCTGCCCACAAAGAAATCCACAGCTGTCCCGACAGAGCTCCATTGAGGTCGCTCACTCCCTCTATGTCTCTCACTCATTCTGTTTCTCCTGGCACTGTTGCCAGCTCACTCACTACTGCTCTGTCACTGGCTCATTCTGTTTCTCTTGGCGCTGCAGGCTGCGCTTTTGTATGGGGCTCCTGGCTGCATTGGCACCTTTATCTGTCCACAAAGAAATCCGCAGCTGTCCTGACAGAGCTCCGTTGAGGTCGCTCAGTCTCTCTCTCTCTCGCTCTCTCTTACACTGCACACTTGGAACCGCAGTCTGTGCTGAAGCAGCTGCAACTTTCCTAGCTCCCCATCTCTCACTTGCATGTTCTCTCTCTCTCTCTCTAGTGTCAGACGAGGAACAAAAACACATTCAAAATAAAAAAAAAAAATGATAAATTCCTAAAAATCTAAATGTAAGCACACATTGTAGCTGCTTTAGTGTGGGGAGGGGACTGGGGAGCCATGACAACCAGCTAAAATAGAAACTCGGTAAAAATCCACCAAAGCTATGGTGGCCAGAGTAGATCAAAAATCTGAATGTCAAAACAAAAAGCAAATGCAGGCAGAGGAACTATTTTGTATTGAACTACAGGAAGGATTTTATTTTTTTCATATTTTAATGTGTACATTTACATTTTTACCTCTATGTTAAAAAACACAGTTCCATTTTATAAATGCAATGAGATACTCCAGGGATGCACATTTGGCATTTCTAACACACAGCTAGGGGCTGAATGCACTTAGCTTGTGGCCTCATCTCATACTACACCCCTGGCCATACATTAGAAATGTCTAATGCATACACTGTTGTGTCTTATTGCTTACATAAAGAATGACACTGGTCCCTTATACACCATACAGGAAGAAACTAAGAACTATTGTTATTCACCTATATTTAAAGACATATTTCTAGCACACTCTTCTTGGCTGTGAAGGGGCTATAAGGATGTACAATATTTATTACATTTATATACAGAATCGGATCTCAGTTTTGTCTGCTATGTACGTTTGTCTAACCAAATCATTCTTTGTCCCCTTGTGTTATGTACTTTTTAACATGCTCCAAAAACTTAGAAAATTTTTGAAAAACAAACATACATAAAAAAAAATAAAATATAATAAAAGCAGGTACAGGGTGTGATGGCCTAAGTGAATCTTTAAAGGGTATGTACAACTAGTAACAAACAAAACCTGCACAGCAGAAACAGAGACCAAGGAACACGAAAACATGGTTGTCCAAATCACTTCTGGCATATCCTGAATCACACCCATGGGATTACACTGCCCTGCTACTTAATTTTTGTTTTTTTGCTCAAATGCTTAACTTTGCACATTTTTCGTGGTAAAACCCACTCATGGGATTCTGACAGAAGCCCATCACAATATGGACTCTGGATGATCACCTTGTGGATTTAAGGGTTATGAAATTTAGAAGACTCGCCACAGGCCATGCGTAACCTTTACTGCCAAATAAAGAAAACATCACTTTGGTGAGAACATTTTGCTTATCCATGTTGCTTGTGCTCCTTGGCAAGTTCTGACACCATGCAGGTTTTGTTCTGACCTCCCTTCCTTCCCATTAGAAATGTACTTTGTGAAGTCCTGCAACACTTGCTGTGCATAGCATATGATGGCAAAAGTAAGGGCATGTCCCCAAGTGGTTATTGCAACATTTAACTACAGTCTCTTGACTCTATGAATGGGCTCCTAATGTCATATGGTTACCCACTATGTCAGTGCCACTCTTTGTAGCCTGTCAAAGGAGATACTTATGTAGCAAGCGCAGCAGTGCTGTCCCCTGCAGTCCAGAGGATGACCATGCAGTATCCATAGCACAAACAACATAAACAACGATAGACTGCACTCCAAAATATCCCAGTGTGCCACCTAAATGAGCAGATACTCCCAATCAGACAGGGGTGTTGTGTTGCACCTCCATATGCTGACTTTATTTTCATTTTGTGGCATAGCCCTTTCACTGCCAAGGGGAGTGTGTCAAACATATGTCTTTAAATATAGGTGACGAAAGTTTCAGCAGTTCTTGATTTCTTCCTATACAGTGTATAAGGGACCTGTTTCATTCCTTATCCTGCACTGCCATCTTGTGGCCATTGTTTCCCCTTCCATTGAAAAGAAAATCACATTGAATATAACTGTATACAGGTTTAATCTGTTTTTGTTCTGTAGAATTTCTTATTTGTTATTATATTCATTTTATATGATGCCCTGTGGATGCACAGTAACTGATATTGCATTAAAAAGTGCCACCATGAGTCTGACTCATAACAGAGTTCAGAGAATACAGTGTATGTCTAGGGGCAATGAAGGGGTTAAAGGTAAGGTTAAAAGTAAATATTGGTTATTTGCAGTAAGCATTTGCTGGAGACAGTGGTTTGTTCAGCTGCAGCCAATCAAAGTTTTGGATTTAGTACACTCTTCAGTGGCTTTCCTTCTGGCCCTGGTGTGACTGAACTTTTGCTACTGGGTTTAACATGAGATGTGTAAGCAAACCCAATTTTGTGTACTGAGTTCTGCAGCTGCAGCACTGTGTCTGGAGACTGGAGCCTGAGCGTAGCTTTCTACTGTTTAAGCACACCAGGGGCATGACTGGACTTGGCAGAAACTTCCAAAATGGCATCAGAATAACATGATGTTGTCTGCCCAAGAGCTGTGTTAATTGTGGAATTCCACTGGTAGAGTTAGACACAGACAAATATACAATTTGTCAACAGAAAAAGACTGCTTGGCCTACCTAGTCTTCCCAGATGGTCCCTGACTCATCTGTCTCTGCAAACCCTAACTGGTTTCTGGTGACCCTCCTTCCTCCATGTCTATTTACTAATATTCCCATACGTCTATTTCATGCATGCTTGAAGCACCCTACTGTTTTCACCTCCACCACTTCTGCTGGCAATCTGTTTCAGGCATCTACCACTCTTTCAGTGAAGCAGTACTTCTTCACATCCCTCTTAAGCCCCCCCAGCTTCATTGCATGCCCTCTGGTCTTGATGCTCTTCCTTATTCAAAAGAGGCTACCCTCTAGCCCCCTGTTCATCCATGTGAAGTACTTGTATGTCTCTATCATGTCTCCTGTCACTCTCTTCTCCTACAGGGTGTGCATGTTGCACTCAATTTGTCCAGAATGGCAATAGTGCTTCCAAAATGCTTTTCTGAATTCCTTTTTTAATTCCACAAAATTCTGCAAAGCATCTCTAAATAATCTGATTATGTCATCCATGGAATATTGTTTAGTGGTTTGAGGAAAATGAACATAAACCACTGAATGGTATTCTGTGGTTTATGTAAGCTGTGGATTATGAATACACATTTAAAAAATATTCAGCTTTTGGAATTTCAGCATTCCACTTCTGGCAGAATTCCATGGAATTAGGTGGAATTGCCAATATTCAGCAGAATTCAGCAAGAATCAGAATTTGAAAATCCTGCACTCTACCTGCTGTAGTACAGTGCTAGGGGCCCCCATAACTAACCTTGCTGGGAAGGGGGCAGCAAACCATAAGGCTTCCTCTGCCCATAGAAACATAGAATTTGACAGCAGCTAAGGACCGCTTAGCCCACCTAGTCTGCCCATTTCCCTACCTAATGCATAGGCTGCAGATCCTAGTTAACCAACAGCCTAATTCCTCCTACCCCCCCCACTAGAATTGCCTTATGTCTGTCCCATGCATTCTTGAATTCCCCCACTGTTTTTGAGTCCACTACCTCCTCAGGAAGACTGTTCCATGTATCCACAACCCTCTACATGAAAAAATACTTCCTCACATTACCTTTGAGCCGTCCCCCCATAATCTTCAAATTGTTCTCCCTTGTTACTGCACATCTCTTTTTCTGAAAGATGCTACCATCTTTGACTTTGTTGATTCCCTTGATGTACTTGAAAGTTTCTATCATGTCCCCCCTCTTCCTCCTCTCCTCGAGTGTATACATATTAAGCTTCTTTAATCTCTCTTCGTATGTCTTCTGGTGCAGACTCTGCACCATTTTAGTTGCCCTCCTCTGGACAGCCTCCATCCTGTCTATGTCCTTGCAGAGATGGGGTCTCCAGAACTGGACACAGAATTCCAGATGGGGTCTCACCAACTGTCTGTACAGAGGGATAACAACTTCCTGTTTTCTACTGGTGATGCCTCTCCCTATGCATCCCAGTATCCCACCAGCCCTCCTTACTGCCTTCTCACATTGTTTGCCCACCTTAAGGTCATCTGATATGACTACCCTCAGGTCTCTTTCCATTTCTGTTGTTGTTATTATCTCACCCCCCATTGTGTACTCTTCCCTTGATTTTTGTTTCCCATGTGCATTACTTTGCACTTCTTTGCATTGAATCTAAGCTGCCATATATTTGACATTCCTCCACCTTGTCAAGTCCCTTTGCATCCTCTCCACCCCTCCTTCTGTATCAACCCTGTTGCAGATCTTTGTGTCGTCTGCAAAGAGACATACTTTTCCTTCCAGTCCCTCTGCAATGTCACTTATAAAGACATTATAGAGGACCGGTCCCAGTACTGAACCCTGTGGTACCCCACTAGTAACCCCCTTTTCTTCAGAGTAAACTCTGTTTACTATTACCCTCTGTATCCTCTTGTCCAGCCAGTTTTAACCCAGGCTACCACCTTGGGACCCACTCCAAGGCTGGCTAACTTGTATATTAATCTTTTGTGTGGGACTGTGTCAAATGCCTAGAGCCCAGCTGTAAAACAATCCAGTGACTGGGTGGCCAGTGATAATTTAAAATGATTAACAGCTACTAAAAAATATCTTCAGTAGCCATATGGTCAGTAGGTTTTGGGTGTCTCGACTGTTAAATTGCATGAAAAGGGCACCTTTACAGGAAGGCAGGCCACTAAAATGTTTAGCCACTGGTCACATGGCCACCGAATGTTTAGATGCTTTGTATGCCCTTCACTGCCAAGAAGAGTGTGATAGACATATTGGCGAACAAAGTCTCATGAGTTCTCGATTTCTTCCTATACAGTGTATGAGGAACCAGTTTCATTCCTTATCCTGCAGTGCCATCTTGAGGCCATTGTTTACATGGAAACATAGACTTTGACGGCAGATAAGGATCGCTTGACCCAACCAGTCTGCCCACTTTCCTACCTACTTCCTCCTACCCCCACTATAATTGCCTTATGTCTGTCCCATGCATTCTGGAATTCCCCCACTGTTTATGAACCCACGACCTCCTCAGGAAGGCTGTAACATGTGTCCACCATCCTCTCTGTGAAAAAATACTTCCTCACTTTCCCATGAGCCATCCCCCCCCCCTCTCTCTCTTCAAATTGTGTCCCCTTGTTCTTACACATATCTTTTTCTGAAAGATGCTACTCTCTTGGACTTTGTTGATTCCCTTGAGGTACTTGAAAGTTTCTATCGTGTTTCCCTCTCTCTCCTTTCATTGAGGGTATACATATTAAGCTTCTTTAGTCTCTCTTCATATGGTTTCTGGTGCAGACCCCGCACCATTTTATTTAATTTATTTATTGAGCATATTAGAAAATACCTTTGAGTTAGAGACTCATTTACAAAGGTTTCATGTCAGTACATGCACAACAATAGACGGGATACCACAGGGTAGTAATATACAGAGAAAATACATAGAATACATAGTGTCAAGACCAGCACAATAGGCGAAATGGCATACAACCAGGTAATTGCACTAGGTGAATAAGCAGGTGTGGTACAATGGTACTTGAATTAACAGTTGAGCAATAAACATGAAACTAGGCAGGGTGCCCAGGCATTAATGCCTGCAGGAGAAAGACTGCCCTCCTCTTGACAGCCTTCATCCTGTCTATCTCCTTGCAGAGATGGGGTATCCAGAACTGCATGCAGTACTCCAGATGGGAACTCACCAACTGTCTGTACAGAGGGATAACAACCTCCTGTTTTCTACTGGTGATGCCTCTCCCTATGCATCCCAGTATCCCACCAGCTCTCCTTACTGCCTTCTCCCATTGCCTGCCTACCTTTAGTCATCTGATATGACTACCCCAGGCCCCTTTCTATTTTTGTTGTTGTTAGTACCTCCCCCATTGTGTACTCTTTCCCTGGGTTTTTGTTTCCCAGATGCATTACTTTGCACTCCTTTGCATTGAATCTAAGCTGCCATACTTTTGATCATTCCTCCAACCTTGCCAAGTCCCTTCTCATCCTTTCCACACCCACCCCTTGTGTATCAACCCTGTTGCGGATCTTTGTGTCATCTACAAAGAGACATACTTTTCCTTCCAGTACCTCTGCAATGTCACTTATAAAGACATTAAAGAGGACTGGCCCCAATACTGAACCCTGAGGTACCCCACTAGTAACCTCCCTTTCTTCAAAATGGACTCTGTTTACTAATGCCCTTCTGCATCCTGTTGTCCAGCCAATTTTTTACCCAGGCTACCACCCTGGGATCCACTCCCAGGCTGGCTAACTTGTTTATTAATCTTTTATGTGAAACTGTGTCAAATACCTTGCTAAAGTCTAGGTGGGCCATATCCACAGCCCCTTCCTGGTATACTACTTTGGTCACCCAGTCAAATGTTTTTATTTATTTATTTATTGGGAACTCAGAATTACAAACCTTTGAGCTAAGAGCTCATTTACAAAGGATCCTCGTCAACACTTAAGGAGATACATTTTTTTGCAAAATGTATCTCCTTTAGTGGGGGAAGGGGGTACTGGAATGCATAGGAAGAGGCGTCACCTGTAGAAAACAGAAAGTTGTCATCCCTCTGTACAGACAGTTGGTGAGTCCCCATCTGGAGCACTGCGTGCTGTTCTGGAGACCCACTAGCCAAAAGCGAGCATCAAACGGTGTGGTTTAATATCATGATGTGAGGGAAGCCAGAGAAATCAGTTACTCAAGCGGTAAACTTCAGTGGGCCAGACTTTGGGAGGATGCAGGAAGTACTGAAAGGGAAACTAGAGGGCATAAGGCAGGAGATGGATGCAGAGTAGAAATGGGATATTATTAAATGGGGGATTACAGAGGCAACAGAAGCTTGCACCAAGACACAGAGTAAGAGGAGCAGAGCAAGAAAACCGTGCTGGTTGAACAGTGAGGTAGTGGAGGTGGTGAGAGCATAACGGGAGGTGCACCAGAAGTATAGGAAGATGGGGAAGGAAGTGGACAGGGAGGAGTATGCAAGATGGCCCAGGGAGGTGACCAGAAAAGTGAGAGAAAGCAAGGCCCAGAGAGAGCTGAGATTAGCACAGGGAATTAATGGGGGGGGGTTACTTTTTCAGATACATCTGGGAGAAAAGGAAGTGCAAGGAGGCAATAGTAAGGATAAAAAGGGGTGGGGAGTGGACAGAAAAGGGACAGGCAGAAGCACTGAAAGAGCACTTTAGCTCAGTGTTCACGGAAGAAAAGGGGAGACCACTACCACCATGGGCTGAGAGGGTGGGGACAGGGGGAGAGGAGGCAACAGATGGAAGAATTGAGGCAAGTAGAGTCCTAGAGGGACTGATGGCACTGAAGGTAGACAAGGCACCAGGGTCAGATGGTATCCACCCCAGGGTGCTGAGGGAGATGGTGGAGGTGTTGGTGGAGCCCCTGGTGGTTCTGTACAGCACATCACTGGAGTCGGGATGTGTGCCACTGGACTGGAGGATGGCACATGTAGTATCATTACACAAGAGTGGACCAAGGGATGAACTGGATAATTATCGCCAGGTAAGTCTCACCTCCATAGTGTGTAAACTCATGGAAACAATACTAAAGGAAAGACTGGTGTCGTACCTGGAGGACAATGGCCTCCAGGATGTGAGGCAGCATTGGTTTGTCTCAGGGAAGTCTTATCAAACCAACCTCATACAATATTATGACTGGGTGACAGGTGAGCTGGATAAGGGTCATGCAGTGGATGTTCTTTACTTGGACTTAAGCAAGGCCTTCAATTCTGTGCCTCATGGGTGGCTTGGAGGGAAGCTAACTGGTGTAGTGGTAGGTGCAAAAATTGTGATCTGGATTACAAGCTGGCTTAGTGGGAGGCTGCAACGGGTGGTGGCGAGAGGGGAGCTCTCAACTCCAAGGCCGGTGACAAGTGGGGTGCCATAGGGCTCTGTGTTGGGGCCAGTATTGTTTGGGCTCTTCATATCAGACATTGCACATGGGGTGGTGAGCAAGGTAAGTCTGTTCTCTGATGAGATCAAAATCGGAGCAGTGGTGGATGGAGAGGAGGGATGGAAGGAGCTGCAGGGGGACCTAAGCAAGCTAAAGGAGTGGTCAGAGAGGTGGCAGCTGAGGTTCATTGCAAAGAAGTTTAAGGTTATGCACTTTGGGGTGAAGAACCCAAGGAGAGAACACTGGCTGAGGGGGATTAAGCTGGGGATCACTGAGGAGGAGCAGGACCTAGGGGTAATGATAACAGGAACCATGAACAACATTGCCCAGTGCAGGAGAGTGGCTGCAAAAGCAAGCAAAATGCTGGTGTGCATAGTGAGGGGGGTTTCATCCAGGAGAAGAGAGGTGATCTTGCCCCTCTACAGGTCACTGGTAAGGCTGCACTTAGAGTACTGTGTGCAGTTTTGGAGGCCATACCTAAAGCGTGATATCAGGCTGCTGGAGGGGGTGCAGAAGAGGGCAACAAAGATGATATGTGGAATGGAGGGAAGAGACCATGACAGCAGGCTGGGAGACCTGAATATGTACACCCTGGAGGATAGAAGGGACAGGGGGGACATGATAGAGTCATTCAAGTATCTGAGGGAATCAATAAGGATGGGGCAGATGGGGTCTTTAAGTTAAGGAGGGGGAGGGTCACCAGGGGGCATGAGCTAGGAATAAAGGGGGGAAGATTTAGGAAGGAAATGAGGAGACACTATTTCACAGAGATGGTGGTAGCAAAATGGAATGCCCTACCAGAATGGGTGGTATCATGTAAATCTGTGAACAGCTTCAAAAGGGCAGGGAACAGGGGAGAGTGAGAGTGGGGGAGGCAGGGGGTTGCAGTCGGATGACAAAAGGGAGGAGGGTGGGGCAGCTGCAAACTAGGGGTGCTAGCTGCACACTCAAGTAGACGTAGATAGACCGGGTGGTCTGTTTCTGCTGGCACATTCATATGTTCGTATGTTCATATGCAACAGCATAATTACAACAGACAAATTGACACTGGGGTTGTACTACTAACATAGAGTTTACATAGGAAGGGATTGCAAATACAGTTACAGTTTACACTAGTCAAGACATGAATGAAGCAGCTGGCAGCATTGCCAATTTCCCAGTGGAGGGAAGCAATGTGCAGCCATCTGAGATGTTAAATGCCGAGAGACAAGTTAGTGTTTGGAAAGTGCAGGTAGGTTGGGGGGGTCAGGGAAATGGGCTAGAGGTAGTGTGGGTGTACTGAACAGAGGGCAGGTGGAGGGGGAGATAGTGAGGGGACTGGACTAAACACAATTGGAGGGAGTTGGTGGGAAGGGTGGGGAAGGGGGTGGGGAGTAGGTGCAACCCAGCCAGAGCAAGTGGGCAGTTGAGTGGTGGGCCAGATGCTGGGATTACGTTTGACACAGGCAATGGACTGGAGGAGAGATGGACTTATGGAGTTCTGATTTGAAGTGCCCTAGGCATTGAATGCTGGTGATTGTGATTGGAAGCTCGTTTAGCCAGGTGGGAGCCCTTACCATGAAGGCATGTCTACCTAGGGCTGATCTCCTGAAGGGAACAGCTAAGGCATGCCTGGAGATGCTTCTTGTGGTATGCTCACCTGGGGCAGGTCTGAAAAACACCTGCAGGAAGACAGGTGCCATTCCCAGTAGGGCCTTCTTTCTTAGTAAGCAGGTCTGAAGCTTTATTCTATCCTGGCGGGGGAGCCACTTTGTCCTTATGTAGAGCTCGCAGGTGTGTGTAATGTGATCTGCATCCAGGACAAATCTGCATGCTTTATTGAGGGTAAGGTGGACTTTGTGTAGGCTAGTGTCTGTGGCAGCACCATAAACCACATTTCCTTAGTCCAGGATTGGCAAGATTGTGCCATTGACTGCCTGGAGCCTGGCTTCAGGGGTGAGGTAAAAGCAGAGTCTGTAGTGTCCTCAACTTCCTGTTTGCAGCCTTAGTGGATTACTTAAGTGTTCATCGAAAGAGAGGGACTCATCAATTGTGACCCCCAGGTACTGGAAAAAGTGAACCTGTTCGAGGGTAGAGTCTGTACTGGCTGAGTGCTATTTCAAATGGTGTAGTGTATTTCCTCTTCTGGCAACTGGTGAAGAGCATTGTCTTAGTCTTTTAACTATTGAGTACTAGGAGGCTGATGGTCAAACCATTTCTGTAGCAGGTCAAAGTTGCACTGTAGGTTCCTGGTCAGCGTGTCTTGGCAGGAGCCGCTAAGGAATAGCACTGTGTCATCTGCATACAGCAGGACTTTGGCAGAGGGGCACACAGCTGGGAAGTCATTTATGAAGAGGCTAAACAGGAGGGGGCCCAGTATGGACCCTTGTAGGACCCTGATCTTGACATTTCTGGTCTCTGAGATGGTACAATTAATCTTTACCTTCAGTGAGTGCTCAGACAGGTAGCTAGAGAATCACCCAACCGTGTTCAAGGACAACCCATTGCAGGTTAACCTGTGGAGCAGCAGCTTGTGATTCACAAGGTCAAATGCCTTGGATAGTTCGATATAGATAGCTCCAGCTAGTTGTCCCTAGTCTAGTGCCTCATGGACATAGACTGTGAATTCAATGAGGGCCATGTTGGTAACTGTGCCACTTGTGGAACCCATGCTGATGTGGGTTGAGGAGGTTGTATTTGTGTAGTTGGGCAGGGAGCTGGTCTGCAATGATTTTTTCCAGCGCTTTGGAGACAGCACCCAAGATGGAGATGGGCCTGTAATTGGACGCAACTGAAGGATCCCCTCCTTTTAGAACCAGAGTGATTAGGGCAGTTTTCCAGGTAGATGGGAAGGCTGACATCTGAAGTGACATATTAAAAAGCTTATTGATAGGTACGACCACTTCAGGGAGTGCGATTGAGATAAGTTTCATATCAATCCTGTCCCCACCCATCCTTGTTTTACCCAGCACTCTTGCAAGGTATTTAGCAGTCTCCTTGGTGGTCACCTGCCGAAAGTAGAATTTTGGGCTGGTGCTGGGGGGGGGTGGGGTTCACAGCTCAGTGTTTTGTCCTCATGAGCAGTTGTTTTTGGTGGTATGACTGCACTGTAGTCAGTAAATGCCTCATTGAAAATATTGGCTATGGTAACTTCGTCAACTATGACTTTTTCACTGTGGTGGAGCATGGTTGGTGGGGACCTGTCACAAGTCCGTACGAGGTCCTTGATTGTAGCCCAGAATTTTTTGTCATCTTTCAGGCACTAGGACTGCTGATTTCTGTGGTGGGAGGCCTTGGCTTGCCATATTGCCCATGCGCACCTATTCCTAGCAACTTTGTAATTTTGGACATTCTCTACTGTCCCTGATACCCTTGCTTGGTGCCATAGTAGATCATGTTCCCGCATCAAACCAAGAACTTGGGGGGTGATCCAGCCCATGCAGCTCCCTTTTATAATTTTCTTACGAAAGGGGGAATACTTGTCTGCAGCCGAGTTAAACTGATCAAGGAAGAGCTGAAGGACTGCATCAACAGAGGGACAGGTATCCTGGATGCTCCAGTCTGTGTTGGCCAGGTGTTGCTTGAAGGCGGCCATAGAGCAATTTCTGATGGCTCTGTTCCTCACCAGCCTTGGGG
The DNA here is from genome assembly GCA_016271365.2 of Neoceratodus forsteri. Classification (NCBI taxonomy): domain Eukaryota; kingdom Metazoa; phylum Chordata; order Ceratodontiformes; family Ceratodontidae; genus Neoceratodus; species Neoceratodus forsteri. The sequence goes on from JADMNL010000022.1 coordinate 213,816,761, forward strand.
GTAGTTTTGTCAGCTTGGAGGACCATTCATATAGGAAAGGGGAGTGGTTGCTCAGTGCATCTGGGAGCACCTGGACATTGGTAATTCTCTATTACATTCATCTGACATGACCTTTCCTCTGTGAATCCATGCTGCCTTGGCCCTGTGACCCACTGTCCTCTAGGTACTCAACAATTCTTTCTTTCAGAAGTGATTCCATCATTTTCCCTACCACTGAGATCAAACTAACAGGTCTATAATTTCCTGCCTCTGCCTTGCTCCCACTTTTGTGAAGGGGAATCACATCCGCATTCCTCCAGTCCTCAGGTACCACACCATCTTTCCATGATTTGTTAAAACGGGTAGTCAGTGGTGTCACAAGTTCTCCCCTTAGTACTTTTAGAATTCTGGAGTGAATCCCTTCAGACCCCATTGCCTTGTTCACCTTGAGTTTTAGGAGTTCTTTCAGGACCCTTTCTTCTGTGAATGGACTGGTATTGACCCCCCTATCCAGAGTGCTTCTATTGTTTGGTTTGGGTACATTCCCCTCCTCTTCTTTTGTGAATACTGAACAAAAGTATTTGTTCCATATCTCTGCCTTTTTGCTGTTTCCCTCCCATTTAAAAGAAAATCTAATTGAATGTAATTGCATACATGTTTTACTTAATTTATCTGTTTCTGTTCCACAGAGTTATTGATTTGATATTATAATCATTTTATATGATGTCCTATGAATTCACAGTAACTGTTATTATATCAAAAAGTGCCAGAATGAATCAGAAACATGATAACATCACAATGAATCTCAGGAAGTACAGTATACATCTAGGAGCACTTAAGGGGTGAATAAAGTGTGTAGAGCATTGAAAGAATTTACAACAGTTTTTTATGGGGCATTGCACAAAAGTGAACCCTGTAATTATTTGTGAGGCTTCCCCCTAGATAGCACAACCTGTACTTAGTCTTGGGATACAGCTGAAGTGGCAACAAACAAAATGGGGCTTTTATAAACTCAGGTATTACTAAAGCAAGTGAATCTTCCTTGGCTGCAGCCCAATGCTGCCGTCAGCCATGAAAGATGCTGGGATGTGCCTGAAACAGTGCACTGTAATATATCAGGGTGGGGGAGATGGTCACATCAGCCAGATCTGTTAGAAAAGTGAAAGGGCAGCAGTATAAATTTTTATGTGGCAAAATAATTTAATTGGAGACAGTTCCACAGACTCTGTGAGTGTTGGCAGTCACTAGTAAGTGTTCCCCTCTTGAATTTTGGTACAGTCCCTGCAGATTCCAGACAGTCATTTGTCTATCAAAAAGGTTTCATAATATGCTGGGTGACCAAACTGCATGAGAATGTTTTTAATGCTAAATGTAAAGGTTTGACTTTTGACAGGTCCCACTGGTTCTTTGCTGTAGTGCTTTCAAAGGCTGGACCATCGTGCTCACACATTGGTTGGGGGGGGCAACATTTTTATCTAAATAGGATTTTTTTGAGGGAGGAAGGCTGTAAAAGTTTAATTGTGGGTCCCTGCTGAACCAGTTTTTAATTGTGCTCCCCAACCAGAAAATCTTTTGCTGTGACATTCCTGAATGATAGGAATTCTGCTGCATACATCCTTTCGAACTGTTGATGAAAATTGTTTTTTGTTAATTTTTCTTTGGGGTGTGTGCGTCTCACTTCAGTTTTTTTCTGTATCCTGCCTCATTTTGGTTTGAGGTTAACCTACCTTGTGATATTCTTTGGGGCTCTACTGCTTACTAAACTCACACAGAGTCTTCATTAGACCCAAACCCTTTCTTGTGTCACAGAATGAAGCATTACATATTCTTCATGCTGACAGCCTTGTTATGTACGTAATTTGCAGTCTTAGCTGGCAACATAACCGGCAATGTTAAAAGCAGCAACACAATTTGCTCTTGAAATATAAACAGCCAATCCTGTAAAACAGTCTTCTTTAGATTTTGTATGAGGCATAGAAAGGACTCGATAGAGGTACAATGGTGAATAACAATTTCTGAAAGTTAGTTTGTGAGATCTGAAACTGTTTTTGTTTCTAAATGCACTATTGGAATAATGTCAAAAATTACTCTCTTGCATACCTGTCAACAAAAACAAGAAATCATAAAAACGGTGGCTCATCCTTACAGAAATCATTCTTTTTTGTAATGCTAGAGGCTCAGGTTATGAAGGGGTATGGACTACCCTGCTGGATGATATTTTGTTTAAAATAGCAGGGAAGGGAAACTCCTTACTGCTCATACAAAGCTTATATGGAGAGGAAGCATTGCTACAAGATCAGGAACACTTTGTTGAAAACCTGACAAAGGCTTAATTGAGAAATGCCCACCATTATACAATGTTTTTTCTGATCAATTTTACACAGTTTATATGATTTCATAGAGTAAGATATTTACATGCTTTGGTAAGGAAAAAAATACTGATAGACTATTTTGCCTCTGATATCTTAAAAATTAATACTTTTCATTTTTTTCTCCTATTTCCACTAAAGTTGCTACCTCAAGAGGTGAAAAACACTTCATTTTGTAGACTCCTCAGGAGATAGTGGTTGAAGGAGAGACTGTCACCTTGACTTCTTCACTCGCTGCAATCACTGGGCTTCCTGTGCTCATCTGGTGCAGACAGTATCCTGGCCAGCCTCTGGAATACCTGCTGTTTGCACACACATTTGGCAAAAGCTATGAAAAGAACAGTGCAGATAATTGCTTCACTGTCAGTCTGGAAGAGCCAAACACAGTCCTGTTCACCATCTCTAGAGCTCAGATTTCTGACACTGCCATGTACTTCTGCTTACCTGTGACTGAGTCTCACCATAACACTAAGCTACATTGAGCTTCCTACAGAAACCCTCCTACGTGTACCCACACCCATCTCTGCCTGGTCCTGTGCTTAAGTCTACATCACTTGATCAGATTTTAAAGTCTGCTTTATTTTTAAATAATTTCTGATACTCTACATCATAAGTATGTCTAACCATGCTATTCAAAAAGAACGTCTTTATTAAAAAATATTCCAAACCTTAATGCTCATAGCGGTTGTATTTAACTTTGTATTATAGGTTTTTGGCTGCATTCCACTAACAGTCAAGGAAATATTTTGCACTAAAAGTTACTGATTTTACTTTCTGTACAGAAATAGTTAACTGTCCCCAACACACATCATAACTGATATTTGTGACCACATTGTCTGCAAGCACTGTGGGGTCGGGGATGACATGTTGCTTCCACCAGAATTCCATGGCATTTTGTGATCTTTCTGAATTCTACCCATGTGGGATCTGTGGAATTCTGCCACATTTTTTATGGAGAAGTGCAAATTTCTGCAGTGCACATTGATATCCAGTTTATTCTAGCTGCGAGAAAAAGTTGTGGGGAAAAAAATGAAGTTTACAGTAACTTTACAAAATGGACACAGTTTAGGTTGAAATCTATTCTATTTTATACAAAAGAAAAAACTGCAGGTGAAATCTGCAATTTACATTAGCTTATGTAGAAAAATCATAATTACATTAAAATCCCACAGTTTACTTCTTGTCTGAATGTTGCAGAATTTCTTAACAAAGTCTACTAAACATTTTGGAAGAAGGATGACAATTCTGCCAGAATTCCACTGGAAGAATATCAGTTACCACACTTCTATTTATTTATTTATTTATTGAAATATATTGGAATTAAAATCCTTTGAGTCATAGACTTCTTTGCAAAGGCTCCACGTCAGTAAGAATATACACCAAATATCACAAACTAAACATTTGTTTGTACAACTGTTATACATTTGGCACAGTACTAAACTTAAAATATTGATAGAGGATTAAAACATTTTGTACCACATATAATGTAGGGTTACGTCATCTGGGATCTTAAAAAGAGGTTCCGGGTCAACACTTTTGTTCATATGACAGTACTTCAGTTTTGGAGGGTCTTACGAAAAATAGACCCAGAGTCAAGATAAGATTAAAGTGAGATTGAGGATCCTAGCTTAGGGAAAGAGTAGAAAGTCCCTATGCTGGGAGGCACTGGAACCTAGTTGTAAAGTTATATGCAGTCACAGGTTGCTGAGCTGAGGAGTGTCTTAAGACCAGCTTTAAATTGACCCAAACTGGATGTAAGGGAGATTGTGGGCGGTAGGTTTTTTAGCCACAGAGGGGCATGATAACGAAAAGATCATTGCCCAAGGGAGGTTCTACTGTGTGATACTGGTATGGGGGTGTTTGCAGAGTGTCTTGGTGCCCTCCTGAGCGAGGCTGTTTGAATAAGAGGGTGGAGGCCTATCAGAGCTTGTTTGAGTAGTATCTTTCTTGCTAGAAGGCAGTGTTGCCATACCAATTGTACTACAAGATCAGAACATTCTGATGAGTAAGCAATAAGACATGATGGAGTGTGCATTGTGCTGAGATAACTGCATGCCAGAGGGGGTAGTGAGGTAGGAGGCTGCTAGTCGAGTGCCCTTCAGCCCCTGGAAGTGTGGTTAGCTCAGTACAGTATCCATTTAAAAGATAGAAACTCTGTTTCCTGAGTTGCACAATCCTGACACTGGCTACCCAAAACATGGTTGCACAAAACTGGGATTTTGCCCATGGTGGAGTTTGTTCTATAAATTAAGGGGGCTACAGAGGGGTAAAGCCTTCACATTGGAGGTGTGGGAGCAAAGCCACCTAAACATGACAGAAATTTTGCCACAGGCAAAAATCCTGATGTCGGGCACCCATGTTTCGAGCATGCAGTGTCAGTATTGTGAAACTCAGGAAACGGAGTTTCTATCTTTCATAATATACTCAGTACAATGCCTGCCCCTCCGCCCAGAGTGTCTTATTACTCTTATTTAAACTGACTTTTTTTAAATATATTTAAATATTATAATACACATATTTCCATATAGAAGTGGAAATAAATGTGTGTTTTTGGCTAAAGTAATCCCTCCACCAGCTGGTACTATATTCAGTTTACTGCTTTGATTAGGGTATTTTGACCTTAAGGAGACTTCATCACCCTTGTTGTAACTGTCTGGTGTATCATCCTTGTTGTGACCCTTGTTGTAACTCTCATGGGTCGTACCTGAAAATAGGTAATTTCTGCCTAGTGTATCTACCTGGTTAACAAAAACTAAATAAATAAATAGCTGTGTTTTTGTTGTTCCCCATCCAGCCCCCCTACCAATGATAGATTGTGAAAAAAAAATGAATTCAATTGTTTTTTGTGGACCAAGGCACATTCTGTATAATGTGTTCTGTATTATGTTCTGTGAGGGAGACCGTGCTGAGAGAAGGTGCCACTGAGATGGGCAGGAGAACTTGCAGCTTGAGTTAGGGAGAGTGAGTGGCAGAGATGAGCATGTCATCTTGTGCTAACTGAAAGGGCCGCAGCACTGTGATTTGTCATTTAGCAGACCTATATCATGGACAAAAACTACTGCTTTTTTAAAAAAAAAAAATGTTTTTTTTTAATGAGAGGCATTCTACTTCTGGGCTTGGGCGGCAGTCAACAGGTGCATACTGTGAGTGGCAGACAATGAAAGGATTCAGTTTGTCTTACCCAGTTATGTGAGTCACAGAATAATGAAGTGGAAGTGGAACTGCTGCATTGGGAGTTTTTTTTTTCAAATCCAGACTGAATCAGGAACTGCTGTTGAGTGCTGATCATTGGGTCCCTAGCCAGCGTCACCCCTTCCCCCACCTGCCCTAGTCTGAATTGACCACCTTTTTTAAGTTTTTGAAATGCAGAGTTGTGATGATAATGAACTAGAGGAAAGGAAAGTATCAGCTTGCATGGTTGGCAGTACATGCTTTGGTGTCTCCCTCTGTAGGACCAGACAACTGAATGCAGTTTTATGTGCTGTATCTTTTGGAACCAAGCACTGGTAATGTAATGAGATGGAAAAAGCAAAGAGTCCCCCCCCCCACCCATCCCCTATGGGTGTGAAGGTTTCTGGGCATTCCTTTCCTAACAGGAAAGAGTCTGAAAAGAACTAAGATAAAAAAAAGCCAACTGCACCTTTACATCAATAAACCCCATGATGAATTGAATGACTGGGGTCATGACTTGCAAGATGGCTCTGACCAGATTTTTTTACACTTAACTGACTTGTGAAACCTAATTAAAGTTGACATCCTGCTGGTTGTGAAAGGAACAGAGGAAAACATTGAGGGATTTTTGGCCCAGGCTGCACAGATTTAAAGAAAAAATAGTTTACCAGCCCTTCCCTTCAAAAGTAAAATTTGCATGCTGAATCCTTAAAGTGGTATGCCTAAATTTAACTTAATGATAATCACGATGTTTGCCAATGCATGACTGGTCCCCATTACATGAGTGGTGGCCAGCGATACAAAAAGTAGCAAATATACTTTAAAGGTGGTGTTATTTAGCCAGAATTCGTGGAAATTAATCTGTCCCTGTGATTAGTAGTAGTAAGTACATAAGACAGAGTAACAGATTTTACTGGACAATGTATTTTTAGTGCACAAATTACTGCAAAACAGTTCAATCTGAAAACTGGAACTTTCAGGTTTGTTAGAGTTTGAATCAAAGTAAGATATTCTGCTGGTTTGGGAATGAAAGCAATTTTATTCTTCTAAATATGAAGATTTAAAGCTTTGTTGTGGGCTTAGACACGTGTTGTAGGATTTAGGAGTTATTTTTCATTAAACATGCATATTGAAAAAATATTAAGTTTTCAGTTGCAACCTAATGTGTAAATTTTTTTTAATTTATTTAAATGTTAATAATTTACATTAAAGGTTCTATGGGAATTAGTCTCGTTTACAGAACGTCCCAAGTCATAAAATATAAAACTGACAGAATAAACTTTTAAGAGTCAAGTACATGAAAGACTAATACACAACAACATTCAAGATTCAATATAGACCATAGGTACAATCATGATAAATACAACAATGTTAACAACAAAAGTAATTTTATTGCAATCATTGTTACATATATGTGTGCTCTATACCTTGTTTGTTTTCAGATACATTAAGAAGAGGGGAAAATTACAGACTGTGAACAAATAAATTGTAACTGGCATTTATGAGGGTTTTTTCAAGGTACTGTACATGTATGATAAAACTAAAGTACTTTGTGACACACATATACACTGAAAACCCAATTACAATGGATGGTATTGATGTGGGTAGAGAACTCAAGCCTGCTGTTGCTCCAAACACCAAGATAATTGAAAGAATGAACCACTTCAAGGGGAGAAGCAGCCAGGGTGATGAAAGAAGGGAGGGGAACAAGATAGTTTCGGGCTGGATCCAAAGGTCATGGACACTGTTTTCCTGGTGTTAACTCAGAATTGTTTGGCCTGAAGCTATTGCAAGACACTGTGGGAGGTCTTGCTGGAGCGAGACTTCCTTGACCTCAGTTGATTGGCCTGAGATGTAGAGAACTGTGTCATCTACATACCCGTGAATATGAAAGTTGACACAGGCAGATGGGAAGTTATTAAGGAAAATGGAGAAGGGGACAGGACCCAGGATAGAGCCCTGTGGGACCCTAGCTTGGATAGGGAGTAGAGGGAACAGGATGCCATTGACTTGTACCAGTTGTTGACACCCCTAGAGGTAGGAATAGAACCAATGAACAGCAAAGGATGAGAGAATGGCAGAGGTCAGCTTGTCCAGGAGGAGTGGATGGGCCACAGAATAAATGACTTTAACAAGATTGATAAAAATAGCCACTGTGATGTGCCCCTGATCCATCCTAGAGAGGATGGAGTCTGTGACACATAACAGGGAGGAGACAGTGGAATGGTGCTTCTGAAAACCAGACTAGAAAGGGGAGAGGAAGCTGGAGGAGTGTAGGAAGTCACACAGACACACAGACACGGACACACACCACACACACACACACACACACACACACACATACAGACACACACACACACACACACATACCACACACCACACGGTATCAACTACATTCAAATAGAAATATGACTGAGATACAGAGTTATTTATTTATTTTTGTTAGCCAGGTAGACGCACTAGACAGAAAGTGCCTGTTTTCAGGTACAACCTGGGAGAGTACAACAGCAGGAATACAGTACATGACAATAGGAATACAATACAGTACATGAGTTATTACAATGTGTGTTTGGATACAATATGATTTAGAGGGCTGGTCACAGGAAATCAGTTTTAAACCTGAAAAATAAAGAAACAGCTATATGTTAATCCTATTACTTGGCTGGGTGGGGGTGGGAGGCCAATTGATGGTATTTCTTCTAACTGCAAAGTATTACAAATCAGGCCAACCTTGACACCCACCCTCTTCCCCAAACACACCCGTTGCCTCCTCCTCCTCCGCATCAACTACCTGCATAGCATGATGCAACACCCACCATTCTACAGTACCGCACTGAGATGTTTAATAACTACAGTATATCTCCACAATCATACAAAAAATTAAAATGAAACCCTTGGTTCATACATATTGCAACTACTCCTACCCGCCATTCAAGAACCTCTCTTTTTAATACAAATTAAATCATACTCCCACTTGTTCACATTGGTGGGCTAGAGTGTGGGTGTATTGGAGGGTGGCATTCATTCTATCTGTTTGTTTGGAAGGTGCTGCTGTTGCATCACATTGTTTATGTGGGTGCACCTTTGCCTGTCTTTCTGTCTGTCTGTCTCTCTCTCTCTCTCTCTCTCTCTCTCTGACCCTCGTGACTCGCTGCTGCTGCTGCCTCTCATGCTATCTAATCTATAAACGAAAGCCTCATCCTTATGTAAGCAGGTTGCCATGGATGTTACAGTTACTACCCCAGCCTGATGGACTCAAACAAGGTTGGGGGGCTTGGTTTCTTAGTTTCCTGAATAGGAGTTTTCATATCCAAATATTTTTTGTTTGCATGATGCCTTCATCCAGAGTTACATTTAAGCAGGCTTGGGTGAGAGTGATACAGCCCTCTGGGATGTAGTAACTCTTCACCTCCACACAGTCTTCCTCCACAAATAAAAAAATCACAATGCACCCTTAATATAATCAAAAGTTCAATTAATAACTTGCTACTAATAATATGCTCACAGGGTGAAATGTAAAATAACAAGAAATATCTATTGGGGGATATTCACAAGGGATAGGGAAATGCAAGATAAAACTCTTTTTGGAAGACACTGGTGAGCTAGGAGTGCTGGGCTGAAGTTAGGTGCCTGACTACGGTCAGCCTATTAAACACTTTAAAACAGTAGTAACTTTAAGCAGCAGTGCTAACCCCCACCAGACAATGCAATACAGTAGCAGTAACCTTTTGAACTACCAGCCCACCTGAGCTGGAGTGCTATCCACTCCTAGAGATATCAGTTTAAACCCCTGTAAACCAGTTGGGAGCTCCCTGTGCATTGCTATGTACCCAGCTGGAGAAACAATGGAGGCTCAATGAATTGCAGCTGGGTGGCTGGTGGTGCTTCACTTTTAAAACAGAATAAAAAAGTTTTAAACCCAAACCGTACAGCCATGCAACTGCCTGAATGGCAAACCTCAAACTGAGGTATTTGTAGATCATGGCGTGATGGCCAAAGCTGTAGCTTTGGTGGCAAACTTTACACAGTCCACATTGCAGGTCAGGTCCTGAGAGTACTCATAGTTTTGGTGTTACCAGTTCCCCTGACAACTCGGGCTCCCCTTCCTCCTTTCTGCACCTGTTGATCAGTCGCTGGTGATGATTTAAACAAAGGTGTAGGTTACAAATGCCTCTTGGTTGATTGCAGTCTCTGCCTCAGCAGTCCTCTGGACCTCTCAATGTTCTCTCAGTCTTGTTGGGGTGAACAGAGCAGTCGCTGGACCAGGGGCTACATGCCAAACACACATGTCAGACCCTCATGTGAGGCACTAGCCAGTGCCTAGCAGTAGCACTGACTGGCCATGTCCCTGGACTGTCTGCAGTATTGATGCTGGCTCTGATGATCGGCAACACATCCAGTTGTAGGCCATGTTGCAGGCTGGCAGCTGTGGTGCAATTACTGGATCAACACTCTTTTCCCATGTTTCACATGGAAGGCAGGCACTGTCTCTCAGGTGTCATTCAGAGATTAACAGCAATCACACAATTGGGTCTATACTGCAGGCTGGCAGCTGTAACACAAAACACTGAGCAAATAAGCTTTTATCTCTGTTTCTCTGAAGGCAGGACACAACCTTTTGCCACATGGCAAACTGGGAGGTGGGGTACAAATGCTGAGTTAGCACTCGAGTACCTCCAAACTGTAGGCAGGAATCAGACTCCCAGACATTTCCAAGTCACTTTGACAAGAACAGGAAACACACATCCCTTATGTCTGGCTACTTCCCAGTAGTTGTAGAAACCTTGAAAATTCGTGTTGTATTATGCCTATGGAATCCCAGGCAGGCTTCCTCAAAAGCACTTTTGGACCAGCAGCTCTGGCTCTCCTCTCTGTGAGATAGCAAGTTGTTGACTGAGCAGTTCTGGCACTACCCATCAGCAGTTTACTGGGGAAGGGCAGTGTCAGATTGGTCAAAAGGGCTGTCAGTTACAATAATTAGTATGCAGAATGTTCATTCAGTGCTCTATTGGTTACAGAAAGGCTGCCAAGCATACTGCACAGTCACATCCCATGAGACACTTCTGGCTCAGTCAAGATCCTGGACCTTATTTTGGTTGAATGATGAGGTCAGGGGTTACAAAGATGGTGCCCCCCCCCCCCGCAGGTTTGAAACTGATTGTGAGCTTGACTACTAGCTTTCAAAATCTGGTAGCCAAATTAATATTTGAAGTGGCTATCCTTTTTAAGGGGTCCAGAATTGATTTGTGGGTTGGTAGCCAGTTGACCGATAACTTTTAAAATATAGTAGCCAAAACCCATTCTTAGTGGTCACTGACCACCTGACTATCCAATATGTCCCACCCTGACCCCTTAACAAAAAAGGAGCGATGCTCCAACAAGTTATTTATTTAAAGTTCCTGCTGCTCTTTACATTAGTTCCCAGGGAGAGGGTGCTTTACTATCTGATTGGGCCAGAGCACAAGCAGGGGAAATCCCTCGTCCATCTTGAGGTCCGTACTGCTTGCTCCTTCTTGGCAGAGCGGCATCGTATTGTAGGTGCAGCTGGAGACACGGAACACAGGTGCACATGGCGCCACAAACACTCAGCTTTTATCTCTTCCTCCCTTTGCCTCTCCCAGTCGAGTCCCCTGAAGTGAGGTGAAGCCAAGTGGGGCCGGGCAGTGCTGGAGAGTACATCAGTGGCAGCTGCAAATGGTGGTATAAGCAAGGTGCATGGAGTGCCAAAACTGCAGCTTCTGCACCCCCTCACCTCTCCTCCCCTTCCCTCCCTGAAGCATTCATCCTAACTCCCTGAAGTGAGGACACCAGGGGCTGGGTATTATCAGGGGGAGCCAGACCAACAGCCACGCTTGGCAGCAACAGTCTGGGTATAGTGTGCACCAGGAAAATCAGCCTCTGGGCTTAGCATGGGCAAAAGTGGGGGAGGCAGCTAGATGCTAGACTGCTCAGTAGGAGCAGAAGGGGTATCAAGGATTGCTTGGTACAGGTTGAGGAGGTGCTTCTAGACACCAGTGACAACTGGTGGGGGGGGGAGGGTAAGATGTTGGAAAGTAAAACTTGGTGGCTAAGTGAGCCCACTTCGCACTTTGTGGAATCTCATAATGTTGTCACACTTTGCACTGCGCAGTAATAAAAAAAAAAAAAAATCAAAGCACCCTATGCCAGCCGTCCTTAGCAATTTTAAACAGAGCCACATTCCCCTACCCTCCTAGAACCCAAACCCACCCTCCGCCTCCTCCACCACCTCAGCACAGGTACAGCGCAGTGGTTTAAGGCTCTGAGCTGCAAACCTGGAGACTTGGGTTTGAATCCCACAGCCCCCACTTGCATACTGTGTGACCCTGAGCAAGCCACTTAACCTTCTCATGCTCCCAGGTCACACCTGTAAACAAGCTTTCAGTTTAGTGTGTCTTTCCTGGTTAAAAAAACAAACAAAAAAAAACATGGACAAAACTCCATTTCCATGGAAATGAACCAATCAGCCCTTCTCCAGTCCTTGAGGTGGTCTCCAATTCTGCTCCCCCCCTCAGTGAAGGGGGCTCCATTTCCATGGGAATCAATCAACCTTTCCCTATTGTCCAAGTAGTCCCCAAATCCACCCTCCTCCACTCAACCAGATTAAGGGTTCTATCACCTGTTCTGTTCGATGTCGTTTCCATTGAAGTATGAAAACGAGGGTTGTCTTCCCTCACAGCATAAGCTGGGAAACCTCTGTAGGAGGTGGGATGGGTGCAGAAAGTAACAGGTTGTTTTGTGTAAGACATTGGAAGAGATGGCAGTGCAAAGGTCCCCATGTGCTCTGCAGCGTTCTGCATTCTGTGCATCTGCTGATTTTGAGGTGCCGATTGGCTTAACATACTTTCTTAGATGCCACCCCTCTGATAACGTCATGCTTGAATTTAGTTCTCTGCTGTCTCCTTCCAAGGTTTATTTTAAGGCAAGAATGAGTCTGATGTACACTGCTGCAACATTTCTGCTGACCTGTAAGCATTTCACATCAGTTGATATATTCATACCGTAGTATATCACATCTCACTTTAGGGTTTCTTTGCAAAACTATTTAATGCCTGTATGCATATAATTTGAATCGATCTATGTCTCTTTTAAATTTTTTTAGTTTCCTTGGTTTCTTGCCAGGGAGATTCTGTGACTCAGTCTACTCCAGTGATGATGGTGACCGAAGCGGAGAATAATCTGACGTTGAACTGCGAGTATGATACACAAGGCAACCCCTTTTTCTTCTGGTACCGCCAGCGCTCAGGCACATCCATGGAATTCCTAGTCTCTATAGATTATGTCAAGAATGTGAATAAGGGAACACAAGGTGATCATTTCTATATGAGTTAAGATAAAGCAGCAAAAAGTGCTCCCTTAAATATTTCTATGGTGCATGTCTCCGACAGTGCCGTCTACTTCTGTGCACTGAGCCCCACAGTGATGCAGGACTGTTCTAATCTATGATCAGAAATGATGCTGCAGATGAAAAATGACTAATTCATTAAAGGCTGGAAGAACACAGTCGAACTTCCCAAAGGGTTACTGATACCACATGTATTTGTATACCTGTCTGTGGAACAGACTAAATATTGTTGTTTTGTTGTCATACCCCGCCTCCACCCTTCTTCCATGTTTCTGTCTGACTTGCAGTCTAAACCTGAGGAAATACTGTAACACTGGTACTAGAACCCAGAACAGTTTCTTTCTTAGAACACATGTGTGCAAGTTGACAGTACAAGTCATTAAATGGGTCTTATAGATATCAACATCTGAAGGGCGTGCTCTTTCAAATGCTCTGCCCCCATAGAACATCCTCAACAGTCTGGTCCTTAGTAGAACCTTTAGACAGTACACAATACTTTCACAATGAATTCATTTTTTTCTATTTTTATTGTGGAATACAACCACTGAGCACAATTCATTTGCAGTGGCTTTCCTGCAATTGTGTCAGTTACAGGAGTAACTCACTTATCAATTACAAAATACATATCACGATGCAACACAGTAAACAACATTAGGTATATAAACACAGTACATCTAATCAAATTATTGCATATCAGTAATCTGCATCATATAACTTTCAAGAACCCTGGACAACAAACATTTAACTTTGGAATTGCCTTAAAAGGGACAACTTCACTCTTGTTAACTGAGGCTTTTCACTTGAGATGACCCTTAACCCTGGAGGCAGTTGATTCAACAATTGTGAGATTATGTGTCTATAAAAGTACATTGATCTGGTTGTTCTGCTTCCTGGTACAACTAGCTCCAAGGATGCTGCGTTCTGCAGAGAAGATTTCTGAGTACCTTTTGCAAGGTGACACTCCAAGTACTCTGGCACTAAGTCATATAGGCTTTTTAAAGCCCAAATTATTTTATGGAGTTCCCTTCCATTGGAAAGTGAGCTTCACTCCAGTCTCTTATAAGGTTCACAGTGACATATATTTTTGGAACATTCTAATATTAACTGGGCTAAGCAATTCTATAGAACATTCAGATGGTGTAACCTTTCTTTAGGAGTGTTATCATATATCACATCCACATCATCAAATAATGGGAACATTTGTGCCTTAATGATTTTCATATGAAGTTGAGAATCATGGCAGTTTGAATATTTGTAGTAATGCTACATGAATTCCAATTCTCTTTGTCCATTCATCAACATGAACATTACCAGAGCAACTAGGCTCTAACCAAAGCCCCGGACCAGAGATCAGAGTGGAGAGATGAATGTGGACTACTTAGATTTCAGTAAGGCTTTTGACACCATTCTACATACAGTAGGAGACTAGTAAGCAAACTGGGTAGCTTAGGAGTGGGTCCAAAATTGGTAAAATGGGTAAGAAATTGGTTGGCGGATAGGTGACACAGGATAGTGGTAAATGGAGTTCATTCCAAGGAAGGGAGGGAGGGTGACCAGCGGTGTGCCACAGGGATCAATGTGGGGACTGGTCCTTATTAATAAATTTATAAATGCTATTGCAGAGGACCTGGTAGGTAAGGTCTGCTTCTTTGTGGATGACACCAAAACCGGCAACAGGGTGGTCACTGTGACAGAGTGGGTGGAAAGGATGAACAGAGACCTGAGAAAACTTGAGGAGTGGTTAAGGGTACTGCAGCTGGGTTTCAATGAGAAAAAGTGCGAAATAATACACTTAGGGCACAGAAATCTGGGAGCGGAGTACAAAATGTGTAGAGTGGTATTTACAACTACCAAGCAAGAAAGACATCTGGGTAATCATATTGGATGACCTTAAAGTGCCAGGCAGTGCAATAAGGCAATTGGGAGGGCTAGTGGGATGCTGGGGTGCCTAGGGAGGGGTATCACCAGTGGAAAGTGGGAGGTGGTGTTGGAACAGCTTCCTTTCACCTGCACTGCTGGCTTCCCCTTCCCTATCCTCACAGGCCGTATGTCTCAAAATAGCAACCTGGCACAAGAATCTAATGCATGTGAAAATAGTTGTGTTTGAACCTTAAAGATAAGTCATGTAATTTGTAACTCCTGACTTTATGGTGACTGAATTCTCAGATGTTTTAGCTTTCTGTTTAAATTCAACAGACATTAACTATGAGCTTTCTCTTTTAATGCCCCATGCCCAATTCTTTTGAAATCCCTTCCTTATTTCAGTTCTATGCTGTCGCCTACCCGGTAATACCAAGCTTTATCCTAAATAATATACGTATCAGATTAATAATGGAACAGGGTTCCTAGGAAGGTTGTTGGGGTAGAGATAGCAGTGTGATTGAAGCATGCAAGGGACAGGAACATGGGTATAATTAAAAGGAATAATTACCCAGGAGGGGTGGGGGAAGCTGTGGGTTGCATAGGACTCCTTGCCGCCACATAGGTAGGCAGAGTTTGGGTAGACTGAATGGGCCCTGTGGTCCTTCTCTACCAGCAAAATCTGTTTTGTGTTGTTATGTTTCTAACCTCAGACCCTGGCATTGTATTAGACCTTTATCCCCGACCATAATTATTAGAACTCAGACAGCATTTCTAAATTATAGGAACTCAGACAGTGTGAGTAACTGTCTGAAGTTTCTGACTTATTTCACTTGTATACTTCCAATGACGAAGTAATATCAATCCTCAAAGTACAAACTGCAACATTTCCTAAGTCATTCCATTACTGGTTCCATACAATCCTTTGTCATTCAGTGTCACTTGACCCTTTTTATCCCTTTATATGACCTTATTAGCTGCATGTTAGGCAGAGTCTCTGGCAGTCTCTCCCGTCCAACTCCCACTGACCAATACTCAGGTCATTGCCATATGACCCTCATGGACCAAATCACTTGTCTTCTCCACGTGGTTCTTTAGCACAGGTCCTCATTGACAGAATGATTTGTATTCAGCTTTGGAGGATTGCAATAAACCCTCCTTTCCACACCTTCCAATTAACACCTTGTAGAAACTAATGTACTCAGTGCAAATGGAATAGCCTGTGATCAAAGCAACTAGTGTTAGCTGTTTGCTTAATCATGGTCCAGTTTGCAGACAATTGACCTTTTGTCACTAGAGCTGAGATATCTGTATCTGGTGCATAGGGAGGGGTATCACCAGTGGAAAGTGGGAGGTGGTGTTGGAACAGCTTCCTTTCTCCTGCACTGCTGGCTTCCCCTTCCCTATCTTCACGGGCCTTTATGTCTCAAAATAGCAACCTGGCACAAGAATCTAATGCACGTGAAAATAGTTGTGTTTGAACCTTAAAGATAAGTCATGTAATTTGTAACTCCTGACTTTATGGTGACTGAATTCTCAGATGTTTTAGTTTTTCTGTTTTTTCTGCTGGTGCAGAACTCTGCCGCCCAGTTGTTAACTGGGACGCCTCGTTCATCCCATATTACCCCAGTGTTGCGGGGTCTGCACTGGCTGCCAGTTCAGTGGCGGATCTCCTTTAAAGTCGGCTTGCTGACTTATAAAGCCCTGCATGGTCTGGGCACTGACTACCTGAAAGAGCTTCTGGTGCCTTACATCCCAGAACGACTGCTCCGCTCATCCAGCGAGGGGTTGCTAGAGATTCCAAGGGTAGTTTTGAAATCTTCCAGTGCTCGGGCTTTTGTATTCGCAGCACCAACCCTTTGGAATTCTCTACCCCGTTGGATTAGAGAGTGCACGACGGTGGGGGGGCTTTAAAAAAGCTTTGAAATCTTTTTTGTGGAGAAAAGCATTTGGGGAGGATATTGAGTTGATCTGATTTTATTATTTATTATGTGGATGTCATTACTTATTTTATTGAATTTTATGATATGTTATTTGGATGTATTTTAAAGCTTGTTCTGCGCCTTGATTTTTTGAAAGGCACAATAAAAATAAAGATTATTATTATTATTATCTATATCTATAGCTATATCTATGTATTGCTGTGGGCCAATCTCTTTAAAGAGACACTGTCAACCCTTTTTACATCCTTTACTTCTAGTTGAGACCTCATATTTTATGATTGCTTACCTTCTCTAAAACTCATTGAAGTTGTTGGTTGTTTGATTCTTTTTCCTTTCTTAGTAGAAATAAAATGAATGGGAATGGTGCAGTTATACCCAACTTTGTTTTGCTTTAAATACTTTATCTACTCTTAATGTATACAGCATGAACATTAAGAACACCCACAAACAGTGCAGCCACTCATGATGCAATGGTCTCCATTCTTCCCACATTCTCATAAATGGCTAGATTGTGTTAGGGGGATTTCCAAGTCAAGGAAAAATGCAGTGGAAATTAATTAGAGAATGCAAACAAGCACATTTTTATGTGGTAACACCACTATATAGCACAGTGGGTTAAGGTTCTGAACTGCAGATCTGGAGACCTGGGTTTGAATCCCACAGCGGCCTAGGTGCATACTGTGTGATCCTGAGCAAGTCACTTTACCTCCTTGTGCTCCCAGGTCACATCTGGAAACAAGCTTCAGCTTAGTGTACTACTCCTGGTTAAACAATGTTCCCTTATTATGGTGAGCAGTCTGTTTTTTACTGTTAAAAAGAAAAAAAAGGAATCATAATCAAGCTACCAGCTAAATCAGCAATCTCTACAGGATGTGAGCCATTGTAACATGCATGGGTGCTGGAACATGGGGAAAAGTGTGTGGGGGGAGGGGTGCTGTAATAATTACAAAAAAGACCATGATTACTTCCCTACTGACCTTGCCTGCATTACCACTTTGAATGCTCATGGGCAAAAGTGGTGGGCTGCTGCCACCCCTCACCCATGGGCTCCAGCACCTCTAGTAACATGTTTTTTAACCTATGGACACTTTGAGGTCCAAGAGAGTTGACAGTGTCCCTTTAAAATAAATCACCTGGCACTTTAAATTAAACATGGCATTTTCTTCCCCAAAGTGAAATTATTTTGCTTGGCTGTGTAGTATATTTTCTGTACGTTGTCCTTCACATGTACACCTTGCTGGTAGGATTTAAAGTTTCTCTTGCCAAAAATCATACACCCCTCTCTTGCTTTTAGAGTATTCATTCAGAGGAACACCTTATTTGTTTATATCTCTTGCTGCAGACTCCCACTGGATAACTCCCAAGCTATCCCGACGTAGTCATCTTGTGTCTGGATGAGCAGAAGGGGTACATGAGTGTATGGTAGAAGGAGGACAAATGTGATATATTGGATTGATTCCATGTCTGTCAATAGCAGGAGACTATGCATGGAAAAATGACTTGGTTCATCTATAAACCATTTACTCTGAGAAATCTCATGCATGAAATGGGCATCACTTCTGGACCTTAGCATCAATTCTGTCTGAGATGCAAGGTCAATCTGTATCCAGAAAGCAATAAATTTGAGCGCCCTATGGAAGCATTCCTGTACAGTATAAACTTTTGTTAGGGGTTACTGTTCCATTAGTCATTTTGGAACTACCGTCATGCTGAGTACTTTGTTTCAAAAGGAGAAAATAAAATATTTCATGACTGCAGCAGTATTGCTTGGAAAAAAAATATATCATAAATTGGGTAAGGACTGTTCTGGACCCAATTAGTTGAAAGGATTCTTCAGGCATTAGTTTATGGAACAACAACCAATGATTTTGGACATCTTTTGGCACTAGAGCACAGCATATTGACAAACCAAGGCTTCATCAGAACAATTTTTCACTGATTTCTGTTTGCCGTCAGAACTGTGGCCACCAACTTTGCTCAGTAAAAAACTTCAACTATGTCCTAAAATGTAAAACTCCCATAAATTAAGAAACAAATCAAATTACACAATCACTTCCTCATGTGCTCTTCTTTTGATATACTGTATATACCAACTAAAAATCCATCTACTACTCACAGTTTTAATTTCTGATGTTCCTTTACTGACCATGACAAATCACTCTTCTTTCCTTATGGAATAACCTGGAAATAACTTCTGTTTATTCTGCCACAGATAAAATTGAGGACCAGGCACCATATCAGGCCTTCTGTTTTGTTTGTTGTGTGGGGAGGGGTGAACATTCTGTCAGTTGGATTCTGCAAGGTTTTGAATTCTAGCATTTCTTGTTAAACAGACATTCCATTTATTGAATGTGAGGAAAGGCAGATGATTGACAGGTGAGGAGGGGACTATTTTTTCAAGTTTTTTTAACACAAATAATTGTTCTTAACTGTAGGGGGATTGTTGAAGCTAGCGACTGTGTTGGCAGTCGCAGAGGGGAGTGGAGCAGAAAAGCAGCAAATTTTGGCTGCATTCAGTGGTGCAAGGACAGGCCCTGTAGTTGGGGCAGTGGGGCCAGGTTGGAAGTCAGCATTGGTGTAGTAGAAGGGACTTGGATCTCGCAGTCGCTGTCGGTGACCACGAGGAGCAGGAGCGTCAGCACCAGGGGGCCTATCAAAGAGGCCAAGCATGAATTTCAACATTTTCTTTGTTGCAGCTGGGCATATAAGGCCAAGCCCAGCCATGTATGAACTTGTGACTGGACTGTATGGGGACTGTTGAAGCTAGCGACCACGTCAGTGGTCGCAGAGGGGGAGTGAAGTGGAAGAGCAGCAAATTTTGGTCTCATTCAGTGGTGTGAGGATTGGACCTGCAGTTGGGGCAGTGGAGCCAGGTTGGGAGTCTGCTCAGTGGGGAAGAAGGGAATTGGATCTTGTGGTTGCATTCGGCAACAACGAGAAGCAGGAGTGTCAGCGCCAGGGGGCCTATCACAGAGGCCAGGTGCGAATTTCAAATTTTCTTTGTTGTGGCAGGGCATATAAGGCCATGTTGGAACTTATAACCGAACTGTAGGGGGATTATTTGTCCCACTCTCCCACCCCGTCCCTGATCTCTATTAAATGTGCTGAGTATATGTGTCCTATTGGAGATTGATCACATAGTAGGGTTTTAAAGGTGACGAGTGGTTAATGAGCACATGGTATGATAAATTAATTAAATCTGGCTGAGTTGTTAGCCATTTCAAAGTTAGCACTGTCTATTCTGCATCTTCAGTTAGAGTTTAAGTGTCTACTTAGAGCCTGTTTATCCTGTCTCATCAGTTAGAGCTTAAGTGTCTATTTATTTATTACAGTATCAGAATTGCAACCCTTTGAGTCAAAGACTAATTTACAAAGGCTCATTATCATACACAGAACTGGATGGGGTAGGAGAAACATACAGTGAGTGGAAAAGAGACAGTAGTGCAGGAACAGTAGCTTGGCAATAATATTTACAATAAAAATTTGCACAACTAAATACAAATGGAGTGGGTCATATCAGTGCAAGAAGGCTCCTTCTTGCAGGAGACAGGCCTATACATGATGGTAGCTAAGCAAGAAAGGAGTGATCATTGGGCATTTATACTGTGAAGAGAATACATACAGTAGAGGTAGACAGCAGGGGTGCAGTGAAGAACTCAAATCCTCAATCCTCAATCCTCAAATCAAGGATCTGACAAGGATTTAGAGCAGGGCTGTTTGTTAGAAGTGAATATGACTGATCTAGTACACCCCAGTATGGCCACTTGGAGAAGAGGAAGGATTAGTATTCCGTGGGAAAGGATTTGGAAAAGGGGATGTGCCCATTATGAATAGAGAGGGACAAACAGGGTGGCCTCTTTCCACCACAGCAGGCATCTTCGGAAGGGTTATACGCTGCACAGGCCATGGGGTGGCAATAATTCCCAATTGGGCCTAGAGAGAGGGAGGCTGCCCACTTTGTAGACATCTATCTCGGATCAGGAGTGAAGTATATTGGTTAAGGAGTAAGCTTGGGGAGTTGGGGTGTGTGACCAAGGATAAGGGGTGTGAGTATGGGTGGCAGACGGGTGGGGTGGAGGGGAGGCTGGGGCAATGCTCAGCAATTAGAGGAGTTTATGTTGCAGCAAGCAGGAGGGGGATATTAGGGACAGAGAACCCTTAGACAGGGATGTTGATGTGAAGGGGAAAACTTATGGGGTAAACGTTCTGAATATAAGGAGAGTGGAGGGGGAAGAGTCAGGAGGGGCTGTTGTGGGGAAGTCTAGAAGAGCAGACAGTGGGAAGGGAGCTTCTATGGAGGACAGGGCAAGAGGGGAGATAGAGGGAGAGCTTAGAGAGGCAGTTGGGGGAAACTCAGGTCAGTTGCTGGAGGGTGGCATAATGTTACAATAAATTTGAGCTACTAAGCAACCTAGATGGGGAAGAAGGGGTAGGTGGTAATGAGGAAACTGATACAGAGGACAGGGGGAGGGAGTTAGATACCCATAGGACCTCACAGGTCAGCAATGGAAAGGATATAAATAGTCCCAGAGGGAGAAGGGGAAACTTAAATGTTAAGCAGATGGGTGAGATGCAACATATTTCAGACATGAGGGAGGAGAGCATGACGGAGAGAAACCGGAAGACAAGGAGATGGTGGAGGGACCCCACTTCAGGAGGGGGGTCTGTACCAAGGATGAGGCTGTAGGTAAAAGGGACCCACAGAGGGCCTCTGGAGGTAGGGGTACTATTACAAGGGGAGAGGTTGACAGTGTGGGGGAAGGGGAAATGATCAGGGCCAGGATAAATGGCTCAGATAAGAGAGAGTTAAAGGGGACACCCATTCAGGGGGGTATGAGTTAAGTGGGCAAAATAATAAGGGAGGCAGAAAGGAGAGGGTGACAAGGGGGTCTCTCAAAATAAGGCAGGAAGACTACCATGGAATTCTGGTCATAGATAAAGGGGGGTGTTGAGAGCGTATAGTGGAGGTAACCTTAAGGATGATGGCGGAGTTAAGGTTCTGTTATTGGGAGACTCGATGATTAGGGGTATCCATTGGGAGGGACGGTGGGGGTGTCATAGCCAGGTGAAGGTAGTGCGTATCTCTGGGCTGACAGTGCACAGAGCAAAGTTCATGGTGTACAAACTGGTTAGGGATTGTAGAGGGAAACCAGATTTCCTGGTGCATTTGGGGACTAATGATATAGAGGGACATGGTGTCTGGAAATCCAAGCAAGGTTCAGAGAACTTGCCAGAGTCTGTCGGGATAATGGATACAACATTTCCTTTTTGGAAATATTGCCGGTACCAAGGGCCTCAGTGGAGAACAAAAGGAAGATCACAGAGGTTAATGACTGGCTCAGGAAATGAGGTGAAGAGAGTGGGTTGGGGGTGTTAGGATACTGGGATGGAGTTTGGGAGGATACGGGACTGTATGCTAAGGACAGGCTTCATCTTATCCTGTTAGGGAAGGAAGTCCTTAAATGGGGGGTGGCGGACTGCATTCAAGAAAGGTGAGTTTAAACTTTGGGGGAGGGATAAGGAGGGCTGGCCTGAAGCCCTCTCCTCCAGATAAAGGGAGAAGCCATCAAACCCAAGGGGGGCAAACAGACTGGGGGAGGAGGTTTCAGGAGGAGCAGAGTGAGGTTGGAAACATAAGGAACCAGGGTGGGGTTCGATAAAGGGGATCAGGGATAAGGGGTTGGGGGTGGTGTTAGCAAATGCCAGGAGGTTGGGAAACAATTTTCCAGAGTTCCCAGCCATGTTGTTCGAGGGAGGGGTGGATGTAGCAGCATTAATGGAAATGTGGGCCAACAAAAACCATGATTGGGACCTAAACGTGAGAGGGTACACTATGCTTAGGAAGGATAGAATAGAGGGCAGAAGAGGTGGTGTGGCTATGTTCATTAGAGATGGCATAGAAATTGCTAGGGTAGAAGAGGCAGAGAGAAACGTGGAGGCCTTATGGGTCACCTTATGAACCCCGGAAGGAGGTAAGGTCAAGCTGGATGTAATATATAGGCCCCCCAGGATGGGTGATGTTCTGGAGAATGGTTTGCTGGACAATATTATTGCCTAGTGTGGACCTAATGGGGAGGGAGTGGTATTGATGGGGACCTTAATATGCCAGGTACAAACTGGGGAACCATGTCCTCTAAGGTGGCCAAGGAGAAGAGGCTGCTGGACGGCTTCCAGGATGTGTTCTTAACACAGCAAGTGATGGAGCTCATGAGGGAGGGCAATGTCCTGGATATGGTTCTGGCAGATGGGGATCTGGTAAGGGACCTGGTTGTAGAGGATCCACTGACTGGGAGAGACCATGATACTATCTGGTTTCAAATAAGCATGGGGGGAGGGGGGAAGAAAACTAGGACACTGGCTGCGGACTTCAGGGGGGCAGACTTTATGAGTATGGGAAATATTCTCAAGCATCACATGAAGAGGATTACAATGACAGATGTGGAAAAGAGATGGGAGGTCATAAAATGGGGACTTCATGTGGCAGTCAGGACCTGAGCTAAGGTGAAGCGTAAGGGAGCAAGGTCACATAAACCATGCTGATGGTTCAGTGAAGTTCAGGTAACGGTCAGAAAAAAGAAGGCTGCCTACAAATAATATAAAACAATGAGAGGGGATAGGGAAAAGGAAACGTACCATCTTGCATCTAGAGAAGTCACCCGGATGGTGCGGGGGGCAAAGTCCAGTAAAGAGCAATGGCTGGCACAGGGGATATGGGGAGGGAAAAGGGAATCTTCCAGTACATTGGGGAGTGGAGAAAAACTAAGGGCCAGATCGGCAGATTGAGATCAGAAGGTGGGTGGGTGGAAGAGGCGAGGGACCAGGCGGAGGTATTAAACAAGTACTTCACCTCGGTGTTCACTAGGGAGGGGGATGGGATATTTAAAAAGCAAGGCACAATGGGGATAGAAGCAGTAGATTGTGGGATGGGGGAGCAACAGAAATGGAGCATAAGGGAGGGAGAGGTACCCCAGGGGTGTCACATCAGGTTAAGGATAAAATGGCAAGTAAGGTGGGGGGGGGGACAGATGATGCTATCTCCACTGAACAGGTGTGGCAAGCCATTAAGGCCATTAAGAAAGATAAATCTCCTGGGCCGGATGGCATTCATCCAAGAGTACTATGGGAATTGGCAGTCGTACTGGCCGCACCCCTGGTGGAGCTCTTCAACAGGTCACTTGAGATAGGGAGGCTACCTAGGGATTGGCGAGAGGCACACGTGGTGCCAATCCATAAAGGGGGGTCATGGGAAGTACCAGGTAACTATAGACCCATCAGCTTAACCTTGGTGGTGGGAAAATTAATGGAGAGTATACTGAAGGAACGATTGGGGGTGTTCTTAGAGGAGGTGGGAGGTCTGGATAGTCAGCAGCATGGGTTTGTGCCATGTAGATTGTGTCAAACCAACCTTGTGGAGTTCTATGAATGGGTAACATTGGAAATGGACAGGGGAAAGCCTGTGGATGCACTATTCTTAGACTTCAATAAGGCGTTTGACTTGGCCCCCCCACAATGGTCTGGTGGAGAAACTGATGGTGATGGGTGTGGGCCCATTGATGGTCAGATGGATAGGAAACTGGCTAGTTGGATGCACACAGAGAGTAGTGGTCAGTGGGGAGCTCTTGAACCCTAGAGGGGTCAGTAGTGGGTACTGCAGGGCTTGGTCCTGGGTCTGATCCTGTTTAATGCATACATATCTGACATGAGGGTGGGTATAGGGTGTGAAATGAGTCTCTTCACTGATAACTCCAAGTTGGGAGCAGTAATAGAGGGGGAAGAAGGGAGGTTGGCCCTGCAAGTGGACCTGGCACCCTGAAAAGGTGGGCTCACACCTGGAAATTAAATTTCAATACCACCAAGTGCAGGGTGTTACATCTTGGGTGAGGGAACCCTAAACATGGGTACACCTTGGGAGGGGGAGGTGCTGGAGGCCACAACAGGGGAAAAAGACCTAGGGGTCATGGTGGATGCACGTATGAATAACTCTGAGCAATGCAGGAGAGGAGCTAGCAAAGCAAACAGGATGTTGGGATGCATCGTAAAGGGGATCACCTCTAGGAGCAGGGAAGTGATTCTGCCACTGTACAATGGACTGGTTAGACCACACCTTGACTACTGTGTACAGTACTGGAGACCAAACTTGAAAAGAGACATACAGCTCCTGGAGAGGGTACAGAGGAGGGCTACAAAGATGATATGAGGACTGGGGGATTTGACATATGAGGACAGATTTGAGGAACTCGGTCTGTTTTCATTGGAGGAGAGGAGACGGGGGTTGGGGACATGATTGAGGTCTTTAAGTACCTCAAGGGAATAAATAAGGTAAACACGGAGGGGATCTTTAGACTAAAGGAGGGAGGTATCACCAGAGGACATGATTTGAATTTGGAAGGTGGAACGCTGAGGGGGGGAAGAGGAGGAGATTTTTCACTGAGAGGGTGGTGGATCCTTGGAATGCGCTGTCTGGAGAGCTGGTTCAGGATTCCATGGTGGAGGGCTTCAGGAAAGGGTGGGACAGAGACAAAAAGGGAATGTATCAGATGAGGGCCTGGCCCAGAGGGGTGTGGAGGGAAGACAGAGGATTCTGGTACACGGAGGGGAGGGCCCCTGTTCTCAACAAGTCTGAGGTTCGAGCAGACTCGATAGACCATAAGGCCTAATCTGCTGGCAATTAGTGTTAGTATTAAAACATTCATATTTTGCCTTTTACATTTTTTCTCAGTGTATCCATTTTATAAGTACAATAAGACACTCTAGGCTTGGGGGCTGTTATGTGATAGCTGCACTTCCAAGTGCTGAAGGAATTTGGCAGAAATGCCTCATCGCTCACTACATGCCTGAGCATGTCGTTATCACATAACTCACTCCCTGCTGTGTCTTACAGCTTACTTATTATATATGTGGTTACAATGAAGGATCATGGTGATACTATATTTTGTATCCAATAAATACAGAGTGGTGTAGTGTGAGCCATCCTGATGGTGTAGCGTTGCTAGTGACTCAGGTTCACACACCACACGTGGAGTCAACCAAGGGCTTGCAGGAGGAAAATTGATTATCCCAGAATATACTCTCCTACTGTTGGGGGGTGGGGTTGGGATCCCTTAGTGCCACACAACTCCCTTGGTGACAAAAGGTGGCAGCACAATTTGGTAGGTGTAGTGAGGGTTTGGGTTGTCTGTTAGAAGCTCCATTGCAGTGTACCAATACATGCAAGTGAATGAAAGCCACAGCCAGTAGGATGACAGTTACAGCACTTATAGGCACCCTGCCTCCACCAGCAGAACATGCTTAACCAGTACCATTTTCAGAGGGGTCACCAAAACCCTGATAACCCCATAGGGGGAGGTAAGCCATGAGGGTACGTAAGGTGGCCCAGGTAAGCGAAGTGAGGCAGTAGGGCTGAGAGTAGCCACCCACAACTGCTGATGGGGCTGGCTGGTGACTGATGGAGTAGAAACTTAAGTTCATGGGTGGCACATTTTATATGACTACTATTTTAGGGCCCCGAAAAAACCCACAAAACAAGAATGATATGATATGTTCTCTGGAATAACCCCTTACAGTAGCCTAAATGGTTCCCAAGTACCACTACTGATCAATGTAAGGCAAGGGTCAGATGTAGAGTCGATATCTGGAATACTGAACTTCAGTGACTACAGCTTATTTATCTAACTATTGGTATAATTCAACCTCTTCATGGCCATACAATTTTTGTTCTTGAGACAGGACTGGCACAAACGGTGTTCAGGTTGGAAACAGATTTTAAGTGCAACAACACTGGAGAATCTAAAAGAAGAAATGAAAACTATAAAGAAGGTGAAAGTACATTTTGAATGTTGCTTTGATTACCAATCTATTAATACTGTTTTATATTATTGCTGTTATTGGCAATGTATTCTATATTGAGCACTCTGCATGGATTTGCCTATAAACACAATTCTTTCCATAACTTCAGTTAAGCTCCCTCTTAATTTTTGTAACTGTATAATTCATGAACGGATTATTGCATCTACTCCTGCGCTCCTCTTAAAATCTAATATATTGTGCCTTGCAGAGGTTCCCCTAGTCTTCTGTTTCCCTCGGTATTCTGAACTGGCATGTTCCATTCCCACAAAATTCAAGTCCCTGTTTGTCTCTTAGTTTGCCATTTCAATTATAACAACAAAAAGTCTAATTCAGGATGAGAGAGAGGGGAGAGAGAGAGAGAGAGAGAATGGCATCGCCCATCCCTTATACCATTCAATACTTAGAATGGCATATGTTGTGCAGTATTACATAGCCCCGGTGTAAATGTAGTACATACTGTATGCGCACACATTTGCACGAGGCTGTCATGCCCATTCCTGTTGAGTATTGATTTTGTGCCGGAGAAATCTGTAACAATGTTATTCAGTACCCTCCTGGCTTCCTTGATTAATTTAATAAATTGTTTGCCCCACCCGGAATTTTTTTGGCGTGAGGACTTTGAGCCTTGCTTTTTAACATATACATACCCCAATACAGAACGGTACGGTACGGTACATCTTAACATTTGCTTTCCTCTCGTGACCCCGACTGATGTGCGGGCACAGTGTCTCAGAGATGTATTAGGTGATATTCAGTATTTAATTATGTAAATTTTAAGGTAAAGCTCATATGATACATATGCCCCGTCTCGGTAATTATCCCCTTCGGTCTGCTGGCCGACAAGTTGAAATTCATATTTTGAAGCAAAATTAATCATGACCCACACGGTTCAATTATCCTTAGGATGGGAGAGAAGTTTGCAGTACTTGTTCCCTAGAC
Source organism: Neoceratodus forsteri (assembly GCA_016271365.2). Lineage (NCBI taxonomy): Eukaryota > Metazoa > Chordata > Ceratodontiformes > Ceratodontidae > Neoceratodus > Neoceratodus forsteri. The sequence goes on from JADMNL010000022.1 coordinate 213,844,231, forward strand.
ACTTCTATGAATTGGTGCTTAGCAGACAACATGTCAATGCTCTGTCACTGTGAGCATTTCACTCTTGCTTCAGATAAAAAAAAAAAAAGACTTACTGCTGTGTATGTGGTGCGGGCAGTAATATTTAAGCTCCAGAGCCTACCTACACCCTAGAGCCACATATTCTGATTACATGTTAACTCACCACTTCCGGTGCATGTCATGCGAGGTATATATATAGCTGCATATATAGCAAGGGTGTAGACAGGCATACTCACTGTACACATTTGTGTACAGTTTTGTTGTGTGCCTGTCACAAACCATAAGCCACTCTGTTAATATTATCATTCTAATCTGTAGTATTTGGGCTAGTGTAGGCCACTGAGGAATGTCCAATACATGTATAACCTCTTTAGAGAGTAGAGGAGTCATCTGACAACAATCTGGCTTGTTTGGAAGAGGGTGCCATTGGAAAGGATGAGTAAATTTTTAATTGGGGGGGGGGGGGTGTAACTGTTGGAGATTGTGTACAAAATGGAAATTTCTGGCTACACTCCTGATATACAGCATTTGTACGCCGAGTGAATTAGTGAGTGCTTGCGGTGCTTTGCAACATGAGGACTTTTGGCTCCTCCATCCTACTCCCCATTTTCTTGTGGGGTAAGTATTTCTGCACTCTCTCAGTGATCGGTGGGTAGTGTAGCCAGGAAACTAAAATGCCCCCATCATTTGGGTACTTGTAATCGTTGTCTACTGTATGGGATCGTGGGTGGTGGTTAAACTAAAAACACACATTAAATGTGCAAAAACGAGCAGAGTCCTCAGATGTCATAATGTATTACATTATTTAGTCCTGAAGTATTGGTACTGCACAAACAGCGAATAAATGAGAAACAACAGGTTTGCTCACTGGTAAAAATGATTTTTCATAACAGGTGACAGACAGAATTTATTGCTAGTTACTGGAAACATCATCTAACATTTCTTTCTTTTCTTCATTGAAGTCGATGGGTCCATGAGTCAGGACTCAGTATCACAGAATCCTTCTGAGGTGGTGTCGGAAGGAGACGAGGTTACCCTGAATTCCACCTATAAAACCAGTGATAGCACTCCCTATCTGTACTGGTACAGACAGTATCCAGGCCAGTCTCTGCACTACCTGATGCACACGATGGTCACTTCTGGGGAGGGCGTTATCTTCGGAAAAGACACTGCCGGTCCTCGTTTCAACGTGAGTGGGAATAAAGTACAAAAGACAGTCCAGCTGAGTATATCTGGAGCTCGGATTTCCGACACCGCCGTGTATTTCTGTGCACTGAGCCCCACAGCGACACATAAATACACTGAGCCGCATACAGAAACCCTTCAGCACATGAATCCTATCTGAAAGCCTCAGAGCCTAAAGTAGCGCTAGCGTAAAGCCTTCACACTGTAGGGTTTCCTGCCGAATGTGTTTTAAATTAAATTGTAAGAGCTCCCTCTTCCCTAAGCCCAGGTAATACTGTGTAAAGCACCTCATAAATGAGTTGGTGCATCTCAAAAGGTAGCCCTGGAGAACGCAGTTTTAAATAAGTAATAAAGCCGTGCTGGGGTTATCATAAAACACTGGGAAGCTACATCACACTCATGCAGGAAACACGGTATGTAACAGTTTAGTTTTTAAGTTTGACTAGAAGATAAGTCAAAGCTATACTGATTCTACAATATTGAAAACCCAACCTATTCAACTCCAGACAAGAGTTAATATGCTGTTTGGGTTATGAACAATTAAACATGCATTTCATTATCCTCAAGCAACAGAGTATGAGCCATTATTCCAAACTATGTACATGTCTATAAATTAAAGGGTTAGAAAGTTGTCTGCTCTGATGATGGTAATTTAACATGCTGATGTTCACACCTGCTGCAATAATTCCTACTCAGATCCAACAAGCTGCAGTCACACATTTCAAGAGAAGGTAAGAGTTTATACCATACAAGCCTCCATAATGCAAACATATTGTGACCATTTATGGTCTTCAGCCCTGCAGCTACAAGTTTAAATACACACACACACACACACACACACAAAATCCCCCACAAAAACAGCTTGTTCACAATTCCACTTCTCCTGTTAACTTGAGAGGCAGTATAGTGTAGTGGTTTAAGTCTCTGAGTGGCAAATCTGGAGACCTGGGTTTGAATCCCACAGCCCCCACTTGCATACTGTGTAACCCTAAGCAAGTCACTTAACTTCCCTGTGCTCCCAGGTTGCACCTGTAAACAAGCTTTCAGTTTAGAGTGTCTCTCCTGGTTAAAAAATTGGGAAAAAAAAGTATTGTTTCTCTTGGACAAAGGACCGTGGGGCCCTGAAAGATACATAGACATGTGACAGCAGAAAAAGATGTCCAGGCCCACTTTGCCTAGTTCTCTGCTAGAATATGTCCCCTTCCCCACCTTCAACAGTCCCTTGTGTCTGTCCCATGCTCTTTTGAACCCTCCCACTGTTGTTTCTCCAACCAACTCCTCAGGGAGCCTATTCCAAGTATCCACCACCCTCTCTGTGAAATAGTACTTCCTAATTTTCTCCTTGAACTGTCCCCCCACAATCTGCAATCCATGGCCCCTAGTCCTCTGATTTCCTTTCAGCTGGAAGGTGCTCTCCACTGGCACTTGGTTTATACGTTTAGGTACTTGAAAGTCTCAGTCATGTCCCCCCTTTCCCTCCTCTGCTCCAGGGAGTACATGTTCAATTCCCTTAACATTTCCTCATAGGATAGGTGGCTGAGCCCCTTTACCATCTTCAGTGCCCTCTTTTGAACAAGCTCCAGTGTCCACACATCCTTTCTGAGATATGGCCTATAGAACTGGACCCCGTATTCCAGATGCGGCCTAAGCAGATGGGTCTATAAGGGCACTATGACCTCTCTCCTCCTACTAGTAATCCCCCTCCCGATGCAGGCCAGCATTCTGCTGCCTCTAGCCAGTGCCCTCTCACAGTGCTTTGCCACCTTCAGGCCTCTTGATATGGTGATGCCTAGGTCCTTTTCCTGTTCTGTTACTGCCAGGTTACTGCCAGCCATACAGTATACCGCCCTCCAGTTTTTGTTGCCAAGATGCATTATCTTACACTTGTCCATGTTAAATGAATGCTGTCACTCTTTTGACCATGCCTCAAGCCTCCTTAGATCCCTCCGCATTCTTTCCACCCCTTCCTGTGTGTCCACCCTTTGCAGACCTTAATGTTGTCCGCAAACAGACAAACAAACCCTTCAAGGCCCTCTGCAATGTCCCCTGTGAATAGATTGAACA